>VTFQ01000008.1:2264813-3464813 GCA_036281575.1 Ancherythroculter nigrocauda | reverse complement strand
GTGCCAATACCAGTAAATTGACTAAGGCAAACCTTACTAAATCACCTTGCGTGATTCATTTAAATACTCTCCTCCCATAAATTTTGCATCTGAAAGGGAAACTCTTACAAACTCATATGCAGTAAGGTCAGCCACAAAAATAACCCTGTTAACCTTTTCAGCGCTCATTTTTCACTGCGTGTCTTTGGTAAATCCTGACAGTAGTTTTTTAACACCAAAAGAGGGTTTGCGCTGGCACAAGCTGTTAGTAAATCTGGCCCAAATAGTTTTATGTCATCGTCAGAGTGTTTAATGGAAGATTTACATGAACATACATTACCTACTAACCACAGGTTTATGTGCAAGACTGTATGCAAATGCCCTATATAGTCAGAAATATACTAAGGGAAAATTTCTTATACTGTGGATGTTTCTATTCTTCAGGGTACTGCAGTTTAGTGACAGATCTAGTACAGCAAGATCAGAGTTTATTGGTAAATTTTCCTCCTGCCCTCAAGAGCACTGTGATTTATGAGGAAAGTTAGACCAGACTATGATCTTCAAGATGTACAGATAGCAAAAACTCTTCCATCACACCAGTATCTGCCTATATAGAATAATGTGTTTATTTTCCTTATTTGTAGCTTTGATTGAAATGATTTAATTAAGGGATGTTTCAACTGTTTTCATCAGCAAACTTAACTATCAAAGCGGTCATCTCTGAAAAGGTCTTGTTTTTGTGCCACATGGCCTTGAATACTCTTTAGCTGTCTTCTTATTTTAGGAGGAATTGAAAGGCGAGGAGAGTGGATTTGGCAAAGTGGTGCCTTGGAAAGGCATTGTTAACGACTGACAGAGCAATGGATGAGGGTGTGGGGAGCCATCAATCAGAGCTCCGGAAAATGAAGTTGAAATCAAAGCAAACGTATACTTACGGACACTTTTTGCTTTTGAACCTCTCAATGGGTTGATTCCCTTCACAACAATACATTGTGACAAGAAAAGGCTCTTTCCCCCCTCCTGCCGGGGGAACAGCTTGTCAGGGGAAAGACATTTAGTCTTTCCTCTGTGATGACGTTGACATTTTGGAAAGTACTTTTGTCAACGGTGGTCCTTTGACTCTTATTGTTCACTTCCCCAGACGCTGGTAAATGCAGAGCACCTTCCTTATGTCGCTCTGTGGGGTTGTGCAGGGTTTTTTTGGCCTGCCTCACCCCCTGCGCTGACTGTTATGAGTCACATGACCTTTCACTCCCATCTTAGTAACAAGCTTCATGATTAAGAAAGGTCAGGCCATGCAGGGATCAGACACTGTCCATCTCAGTTTTACTCGGTCCCCGTGATTTCATCACCTGCGGCTCTTGAGATGGCATTGAAACATCTTTATCAGACCTTTGTAGAGTGCTAGACATCTCGCTTGTGCCTCTAATATCCTTTAGAACAGCAAATTGCTCTCCAAAATTGAAAAGGGCAAATGAAAGTAAACCACTATTACTTTACCATGCTTGAGCCTTTATTAGGGCAAAAGACATTTCAGAGAACGTTTAGGATTCCTTCATTTAAAAGCATTGAAAGTGTCTGTCATAAAAGTAGAAGGACGATTCTAAAGGCCTTCCAGCCTCATTTAAGATACTTTAAAACTTTTTTTTCCCAGGTTCGAAACCTGAGAAATGTCCTGGAACAGTCAGCTTGCTCCATTTATCTTGCCGTGCTCTTAAGTGTCCGGGAAAGTAGACTTTGGCTGCGAGGAGGCTTGCAGAATTACTCTCCGGACTCTCATTGCTATGCAGAGAAATGAGGCAAAGCAAAGAGCGACAGAGTCATAACTCAGGACACTAGGTGTGATTATTCTCTTTGAGAATCGTAATTCAGACTAATTCTGCTGTTTTCGCCTGACGTACCGTTGCATTGAAACAACGGTTGCCCTGGAGACAAAGCAGTTGCCGTCAAAAGCCCCAGCCTCTGGACATCCAAGCTATACCTCTCAGACTCTCTCCCCCTCCATGCTTTATCTTGTCTCGGAGCCAGTTCTTTAACATTTCAGCTGGCACATTCTTGGCTTTTGCAATTCATGGGCGAAGCACAAAGGTTTTTATTGGTAATCAAGACAGACAGTTGCTCATTAATAGTCGTCTCACCTAAGGCTAGTGTGGGATTCATGTCTTTAGTCAGAAACATCAATATAAAGACAACTAACCTTCTACTGTAGATGTTTACAGAGACTTTCAAGGCTTTAATCATTTCTGGTGTGAAAGTCTTCTAGTACTTGTTATTGGTGTAGATTTGAAAAGCCCTGTGCAGCACTTCTCACTGAATTCTTTAGTTTCTAGTACAAAGATTAAAGGTCCCGTTCTTGGTGATCCCATGTTTCAAACTTTAGTTAGTGTGTAATGTTGTTGTTAGAGTATAAATAAAATCTGTAAAATTTTAAAGCTCAAAGTTCAATGCCAAGCGAGATATTTTATTTAACAGAAGTCGCCTACATCGAACGGCCAGTTTGGACTACATCCCTCTACTTCTTTTTTTAATGACGTCACTAAAACAGTTTTTTGACTAACCTCCGCCCACAGGAATACACAAAAAAAGGGGGCGTGGTCTTGTTGCGCTCCCACGAGAGAAGAGCAAGAGTTGCGTTTGTAGACTGTGTTTGTCGCCATGTCGTCGAAACGCTGTTCTTTTCATCCCGCAGTCCAATCACCTTTGTTTGGCCTTCCCAGGGACGCTGTACTTAGAGATCAATGGTTACAATTTATGTTTAACTCGGTTCCGAAAATTATAATCCACATGTAAAACTATGTGCAGCACATTTTGCTGAGGACATCTTCCTCAATCTCAATCAGTTTAATGCCGGATTCGCACAAAGATTATTCTTGAAAGATGGAGCAGTTCCCTCTTTGTCTGGAGAAGGCGTTATTTATGGACCACAACCGGTAAGTGTATTTTATTATTTAAGTTGGTGCGTTTAACAGTTTAACAGCCAAACGTAAAAGTATGACAACTACTAAATAAACAGCTTACCATTGTGAAACATCCTGCAAAAGTCGTGTTTGCACAGGTTCTACTCGATCCTCTTCATCTATGTTCTCCGGGTCTGATTCCGGCTCAAATTGATAGGGTAAAATTAAAGACATGTTTACAATAACACTGAGCGCATGCATCTCCACGTTATGGTAAGAGGTGTGACCTTTTTTTTCGGGCAAGGTGCGCTAAGCTGCTGTCGAATCACAACACAGGAACCGCTGGCACAATCAGAACTCGTTACGTATTTCTGAAGGAGGGACTTCATAGAACAAGGAAGCCATCAGCCCGTTTTTATGACAGTGGAAACAGCGGTATACAGATAAGTAAATTATGTGAAAAATACTGTGTTTTTTTACACACGCGAAACATGAACACATGTTATATTGCACACTATAAACACAATCAAAGCTTCAAAAAACCACGAAAAACGGGACCTTTAAAGTCTAACATAGATCATTGATTGTTTTCCTTTATTTAAAGGGTTAATTCACACAAAAATGAAAATTATCCTATGATTTACTCACCCTCAAGCCATCCTAGGTGTATAAGACTATCTTCTCTCAGACAAACACAATTGGAGTTATATTAAAAAATATCCTGGCTCTTCCAAGCTTTATAATGGGAGTGAATGGTGCTCCTGATTTTGAAGTCCAAAAAAGTGCATCCATCCATCATAAAAAGTAATCCATATGACTCCATGGGGTTAATAAAGGCCTTTTGAGGTGAAATGATGCTTTTTTTGTAAGAAAAATATCCATATTTAAAACTTAAACTAAAATAATAGCTTCCGGCAGACGGTCTACGCAAATGAACTTGCTCCACAAGAGTAACCCCTGAAGCGATGTATGACGTAAGATGTTGGAGTAGCATAAGCTTAGACGTCTCTCGCGGTTCAAACAAATACGGCTGTGCAACAAACTCAAGCTCCTCTTCTCTTATATCTAAATCCTCCAATATTTCTCTTTAAAAAATTATCATTTTAGACTTCTAATTTGTGTACGGAAGAGGATTAGGGCCAAGCAATAATAAAAAAAATAAAACCATCTTGAGATTAAAGTTGTTAAATTTTGAGAAAAAACTTGTTAAATTTCGAGAAAAAAGTTGAAATAAAATGTTGAGAATAAACTCATTAAATTACGAGAAAAAACTCATTAAATTTCAAGAAAAAAGTTGAGATAAAATGTTGAGAATAAACTCATTAAATTTAGAGAAAAAACTCGTTAAATTTCGAGATAAAATGTTGAGAATAAAGTCATTAAATTCCGATAAAAAAGTCGTTAGACTACGAGAACAAATTCGTAATTTAACAAATTTGTTTTCGTAATTTAACAAGTTTTTTCTCATAATTTAATGACTTTATTCTCAACATTTTATCTCGACTTTTTTCTCGAAATTTAACGACATTTTTCTCATAATTTAACGAATTTGTTCTCGTAATTTAACAACTTTTTTCTCGTAATTTAAGGAGTTTATTCTCAACATTTTATCTCGACTTTTTTCTCGAAATTTAACAAGTTTTTTCTCAAAATTTAACAACTTTAATCTCAAGATGGTTTTATTTTTTTATTATTGCTTGGCCCTAATCCTCTTCCGTATTTGTGACTGGTGTTTTGTTTTGCTCTATTCTCTGTACTTCAGCATTCATCAATACATCGTGTGTCGGGTCAGAGGTCACTCTGGTGTAAGTCGGTTTAAGTAGGCTGCCTGCTGGAAGCTAGATATTTTAGTTTATTAAGATTTGAATATGGATATTTTTGTTAGAAACTTTGCTTCAGAAGGCCTTTATTAACCCCCCGGAGTTGTATGGATTACTTTTATAATGGATGGATGTGCTTTTTTGGACTTTAAAATTTTGAGCCCCATTCACTACCATTATAAAGCTTGGAAGAGCCAGAATATTTTATAATATAATATAAATTGTATTTGTCTGAAAGTAGAAAGTCATATACATCTAGGATGGCTTGGAGGTGAGGAAAATGTTTGGGTAAGCTTACCCTTTAAGAGTGGAATTACAAATCTGTATGCAAGGCACTCAAAGGATTTTAAAATGTGTTCTCTGCATGCTGCGTTTACTTTGTGCTTTGTGTAAAAATAAATGTGATTTGATTCATCTGTCACGCTGACAGTCTGTCAGACCTTTCCTGAAAGGCATAATACATAATACTTTCCACATGCATAATACTGCATGTGGAAAAACCTTATTTGCTCTAAATAATTCAGTGTACATATTTAATAATTAATAATTATTATATAATTCACATATATTTCCATAATATAAAAGCATTTATTATCATGTACATGTTTAAAATATATATATATATATATATATATATGATTATAAATTATTTTATATTGTGTGTTTGTGTATAATTCTTTACCCAAGTATATATAATCTAACATGACATATTTCCATTCAGTTTTTGAAGTCTATCAGTGGAATGCTTTGGCAGCATGTAAAGACGATAACACTTGTGAGTAGAACGCTGGATTTACCACAGCCGCATAAACATTTCTCGAGCTTAATCCAAGAATGCATCAACACTCTCACAGAAGCAGAGAAAATTGCTACCACGGTAAAGTTTTCACGCTCGGTGTCTGTGATATTGTCATGCCTCCATATTCTGCACATTCTCAATAGTTGTGTCATATCCATGTACATTAGTCTATATTTTTCAAATATATTTGCCAATAAACAGGCGTGTATCTATTCAAAAACCTAGAGTTAGAAATACCTGGAATTGTTTGGCTAGTGTTAAGTTAATGTGCATTGGGAACTCTCCTCACTCATGCACTTCAAGTAATTCAAGTTGTTGCCTACTGATAATCAACTGAACATCCGTTTTTTTTTTCCCCCCTGGTTACTATTTCTTTTTCCTTTTGTTCTCATGATCAGATTTCTCTTTTTGTACATTAGCAGCTAACAAGCAAGAGCACAGCCATGCCTTCAGCATAACAATTTGGATGAAGATTTGAATTGAGAAATTTGCATGAATTTTTTTTTTCATTGCATGAACTCTGATGATCATATTATCCAGCATCGATCCAAAGAGTTCACATGAGGAATCTTTCAAATTTGATTTCTTTAGTGATCTAGAAAGTGCAGAATCTGAAATATTTATGTTTATGTTTTGTTTTGTTTTTTTCTTTTTGAAAGCGCAAAACTTTATTTCCAGGTTTAAATGACACTATATGGTCTTGGATTTGTGACTGAGTATGACTGAGGTTGCAAACAAGCTGCCAAAGTACTACTGCAGAAGTAGACATCATTGGCTTGGGAAAACGGATATGTACAGAACAGTTTTTAAGGGATTCCTCCCCAGCAGTCTTTCTTCCTGACTCCTCCTACTTCTTCCCTTGCTCTTCACTCAGTGCCGCATCCTCCTCAGGGGAGACAGGGAGTTCTATTTTAGGCCTTGATGTTTTGCTCTCTCATGTCCCCCCATGGCTCAGTGTCCTTACTCTCGGCATTTGAAAAGCACTAGTGCTCTGTGTGCCCCTCTGTATTATTGATACGCAAGCAGAGGTTTGCTGTAAAAAGCCATCTTCACCAGCCCTGGCACAGGGAGTTGGAGAGTGTGTGTGTGAGAGAGAGAGAGAGAGAGAGAGAGAGAGAGAGAGAGAGAGAGAGAGGAAGAAAAACTGTGCAAACTATTTTCTGACTGACAAAATGTACCATTGGCGTCATACAGCTGCAGAATAAACACGAGTTAAAGCAGAATACATAATCTCCTATTCTCATTCTGTCATCAACTCTTTCTGCATTCACAGCAGGAAATGAAAAAGTGTTCTTTTTTATATAACGATATCATTATAATCCCACGCTTAATTAAAAACTCTATCTGAAGACCACATTGAGGCGTAGGTCTGCCATATAATTACTTTTTTTTTTTTTTTCTAATTTGATTTTATGGACAGTGCATCTAGCAAAAGGTCTAGAAGGTGCAGATTTTTATTCAAATTTTTTTTCAGCTCATGGAATAAGAAGCAAAAAGTGGGACACAGGAAAAAAATACAGACTTCCAAACTTGGCTTGTTCAGAAAGAGCCAGAGGGCTGAGACACTGCCTGGCTCCATGTTCGGTCAGGTTTAGTCTTTTAGACTTTTAATCTTGTCATTGTAGGAAACATCCGACTAGACTGTGTGTGTGTGTATGTGTGTGTGTGTGTGTGTGTGTGTGTGTCATTATAGCATTCAAAACTTTGGGGTCTGTAAGCCTTTTTTATGTTTTTGAAAACATAAAAACATTCTTATGTCTCATGATTTTGGTTTGACCATCCATCCATCCATCCAGACAGACAGACAGATGATAGATAGATAGATAGATAGATAGATAGATAGATAGATAGATAGATAGATAGTGGATGGACGGATGGACGGATGGGCCAGATAGATAGATAGATAGATAGATAGATAAGACCTCAGAGTTAAACTGTGTCAGAAAAAAAATTATCTTAATTATGCCAGATAACACTTAAGCAAAACATGGTCAGGTCAAAGTGTCTGGATAATTTTGGTTCCAAATTTTTAGCAATTTTACTGGTAGTCCACTGTATGAAGAATATGTGGGTATAATATGTCACAGTTTACTTTATTTTGCTATCCTCACTTACATAAATTAACTATAATGTCCTGCACCCACTATAAAAATATATCAAAAATGTCAGAGTTCATGCAGTGAAAAAAACATGCTATTTTCTCAATTCAAACCTTCATCCAAATTATGCTGAAGACATGCCTGTGCTCTTGCTTGTTAGCTGCTAATGAACAAAAATAGAAATCTGGGCTGGGTTTCCTGATAACGTTGTCTCTTAGCCCGCTACAAAGAATCTAAAGGTAGACCTTAACTGAAGATATACCGTTTCTAGGCGTGTTCCCCGAACTATACCTTAGGAGGTGTGACGTTACCAGGTGCTGTCCATGGCGGCGGTGCTGAATTGGTTGATATCGATGGCTCGAGAATCGATAATTCACTCTATACAGGGGCTGCTTCACTGCATTATGTGAGAAATCAGTGTTCTTTATAAAAAGAAGTACTTCAGAAGTCTATATTGTAATTTATAGTCTAAATCTATATTGTAATTTATCTATATTCTGGGGGTGCGGAGCCCCCATCAGCGCAAGTTTAAGGCGACCATTATTTAGAACAAAGATTTAATTCCTTGGAACCGTGTCATGCAGCTGACAGACATGTCACATTTATATTGTGTTTTCATTTTTTATTCAAAATATTCACAAACTTGTTGACTATATCATGAATTTTATGATAGGCTATATACCTTTTGTAAAATATGTGGAAGTGAATGTGTTTTGTCGTGCGATGAGTTTGCAGAGAGCTGTCGGATTTACGAAATCTTCCCCGAAATACATAAAAGTATGTGGCCGGTGAACTGGGAGAAGAATATAGTAAACTATTGTTTCATACGCAATGTGTATCTGATATGAATAAAACACTCAAATTATATAATTGAAAGGGTTATTGCAGCTTCCGTGCAATCAGTGTATTATTTTATTATTTTAGTGTATTTTAACAAACTACAAATGTCTTTTTTATGCAGTAGCCTTCTTAATTCAAATGTATATTTAAATGTCTGAAACATTAAATAAACCTGATGAGGTTAAAAACAGCGAATAGTTGTGATATATGACAAGCGCGGAGCGCACGTCTGTCTCTTGAATTTAGCAGTGAATCTTTGCATTTTATTCTTTGCCATAATCCTAATCGAACACTGGGTGTATTACAGCTGGGTGTATTTACGACTGTTTTTATGTTTTTTGATGGTTGTTCATGAGTCTCTTGTTTGTTCTGAGCAGTTAAACTGAGCTCTGTTCTTCAGAAAAATCCTCCAGCTCCTGCAGATTCTTCAGTTTTCAAGCATTTTTGCATATTTGAACCCTTTCCAGCAGTGACCGAATGATTTTGAGATCCATCTTTTCACACTGAGGACAATTGAGGGACTCAAACTCAACTATTAAAAAGGTTCAAACATTCACTGATGCTCCAGAAGGAAACAGGATGCATTAAGAGTCGAGTGGGGGAAAAAAGTTTTGAATTTAAATATCAAGGTAAATTGTACTTAATTTTTCTGCCGGGAAACATGCAAGTATCTTCTGTTGGTTCCGAAGGGCAGTACTAAATGAAAAACAATGATATTTAAACAAAATAAGAAAAATTGTGACATCTTCATCCTGTTCAAAAGTTCTCACCCCCCGACTCTTAATGCATCATGTTTCCTTCTGGAGCATCAGTGAATGTTTGAACCTTTTTTGAGTTTGAGTCCCTCAGTTGTTCTCAGTGTGAAAACACAGATCTCAAAATCCTATTTTATTATAATTTTTTGATTTTATATTATATACTATTCCAAGAAGAAAATAATGTATTAGGCTTGCACTGTAAGTGACAAAAAAAAAAAAAAAAATTACATTTTTTGCAAGACAATTAATCGTCATCACAAAACTCCTGATTGTGACAGGCCTGATGCTCTCTCACAGGAAGTGTTGGTACTGACCATTCAGTGTCTTCCTCCCTCTAAAGTGCAATGAGGAGAAGGTAGAGGAAAAAGGCAATATTCCTACACCGCTCCCTCAGGACTTGACATTAAAAAGTATTTGCTGGAGAAAACTAGATAAGAGAGACAAAAGAAAATCACCGCACCAATACCAAGGCAGAGAAAGAACACAGACCTGCCATCGTCTTTTCATTTATTATCGCCGTCATTAATATGCTGCCATTTGGACACATCCTGATAATCCCCCATGGTTGCTTGCTCAACACTGCGTGGGAAGGATGCTGTGTTCACAAGTCACCGGCCCAGGTGACCTTTAGGTGCCCTTTACCAGCCCCATGTGTGCAGTGATGAGAGGGCCGCACAATAAAACCGTTATCTGTAGTCAAACAGGAAGCGGGCAGTCGACATGCTGATACACTTTACTAACTTGTACCACCTGCCAGATTACACCAGAGCGATGGAGGGGGACTTGCAATCTCAATTTATACACACTGAGAACTTGTGTTACATTTTGCTCCATGTTTAATACAGGAACAAAAGCAGCGATTAATAAGCACCAGGAACATAATTATTCTCCTTTTGTGTTGTAATAAACATAAAGTCCTCTTAATATAACAAATTAATTGTGCAATTAAACAAGGTGCAGATAAGGCCTTGACATTTTGGGTTTTGTTGAATAGCATTGGTGTGCACGTTACTAGTGGAGTGGTGTTGTTTTTTGGTCATTTAATAATTATGCTGTCCATTAGTAGAGCCTGGATCAATACTATTGTGTTCACAAATGAGTAATCATCTGTTTATTTAGATGGACTGTAATTGTGCACCATTGCACTAAATAAGTAAATGTCATCCCACTGCCAGGACGTCTTCTGCTTGGTTGATTATTGTGACTTTGTCTTCATTGTCTTTAATTGTGTCAAAATTCTACCCATCGGTGGGGAATCTCACAGCGCTGTATATCAACCCGACTGGGAACGGAGAAGAATTTATGCCGTTAATGATTTTGTAACTGTCAGGTTTTTGTGGTGGGCAGATTTGCTAAGTGGAAAGGGAAACCGTGGTCACGCTGTTGCCAGTGTGTCTCTGAGGTGAGGCTCATCTCTTCCTGTGGGACACTGGGCTGCCATCTGCTTCCAGCCTGGAACTCCATCCTCTATTAAATTCTTATTAACAAGCCAATTTAAAATATACAGCCATTCAGCATGGGGTGTTTAATATGTAAACATCAAATTAACCACTTTTAATGCACTTGTAATGGAGATTAATGGGTACTGTAACGGTATAAATCATAGTTATTTTCATTGAAAAAAAAAACATTTTTTTTTAAATAATATTAGGCAGCAAGTGAAAATTTTGTCCTCAAAGTTGATGTGCGACAGGGTCACGGGCGGCCAAGGCTCATTGATGCACGTGGGGAGCGAAGGCTGACCCCTGTGGTCCGATCCAACAACAGACGAGCTCCTGTAGCTCAAATTGCTCAAGAAGTTAATGCTGGTTCTGATAGAAAGGTGTCAGAATACACAGAGCATCACAGTTTGTTGCATATGGGGCTGCATAACTGCAGACCAGTCAGGGTGCCCATGCTGACCCCTGTCCACCGCCGAAAGAGCCAACAGTGAGCATCAGAACTGGACCATGGAGCAATGGAAGAAGGTGGCCTGGTCTGATGAATCACGTTTTCTTTTACATCACGTGGATGTCCAGGTGTGTGTGCGTCTCTTCCCTGGGGAACACATGGCACCAGGATGCACTATGGGAAGAAGGCAAGCCGGCGGAGTTGGTGGATGTTCTGCTGGGAAACCTTGGGTCCTGCCATCCATGTGGATGTTACTTTGACACGTACCACTTACCTAATTATTGTTGCAGACCATGTATACTCTTTCATGGAAACAGTATTCCCTGGTGGCTGTGGCCTCTTTCAGCAGGATAATGCTCCTGCCACAAAGCAAAAATGGTTCAGGAATGGATTGAGGAGCACAACAATGAGTTTGAGGTGTTGACTTGGCCTCCAGATTCCCCAGATCTCAATCCAATGGAGCATCTGTGGGATGTGCTGAACAAACAAGTCCGATCCATGGAGGCTCCATCTCACAATTTACAGGACTTAAAGGATCTGCTGCTAACATCTTGATGCAGATACCACAGCACACCTTCAGGGGTCTAGAGGAGTCCATGCCTCGACGGGTCAGGGCTTTTTGACTGCAAAAGGTGGACCAACACAATATTAGGAGGGTGGTCATAATGTTATGCCTGATCAGTGTATATATTAGAGGTGTAATTGTACACAAACATGGTGGTTCAGTACAGCAGGTGGAGAAAACTAAACATAAAATTGCTTCTTTTTCTTCTTTTTTATTATACAGTGGTTAATTCAACAAATTGTGTCTCTCTCTAAATAAATTCAATTATAATTAACAATTTCTTAAGGACAAAAAAAAATCTGTAAACTATATACAGGGAGCACTTTCTTGCACAGTAGTATACTATTAAAGGATACTATTAACTATTAAATTCAATTGCTATTTATTTTTAGATATAATGATCAAAACTAAAACATGTACAGTAAATTGCACAGGTTTTGCATTAACTTCTAAATGTAATTATACAATTATTTTTCAGTTATTTTTCTACTCCAATTAATTTTTGAAATATAATCATTTACACAGTTGCTGTCATAACTTGTTTTCATGACAAATTTATTTAAACATTATTTCATATATTAAATAATGAAGACATTACTAACAGGTAAAGTAAATATAATGAATATATAAGCTAATATAGTGCATATATTCAGTGAAATGCTCCTCTAGAGTTCATTTCTCTAGTGAACTAACATGCTGTGGACACTAAATGACTTGCCTGAGGTAAATGTAAAGCTACGTGAGATATTATTGATGTCTTTTCACAGTTGAAACACTGATGAGAGATTATATGTAAACATATTTATGCATAGATAGTCAGTTCTTCTTCTGCTCTTTTTCCTGTTTTGGCAATTAGCAAACAGCGTTGCATTACAGTGTGCGCCCTCTTCTGGATTGGAGTGTGCATCGCCTGTGACTGACTGTATTCGTCGTCTGACTGTATGCACCGAACCGTGACACCCTTAGCCTACCGTGACGGTTCAGGACGAATGATAATGTTACACCCCTAATATACACAAACATTTATTTATTTCAAAACATCTTTTTGTGATTCAATTTTACAGGTCAGTGTTTACCAAATGATGTTTTGTACATACAGTTGTGGAAGATAAAGTCTCGTCTGACCACTACTAGAGGTCATAATTTTGTAATTAACTTTCAAACGAGTAAGTAGGCCCTCCCACCCTCTCATAAACAGTGATTTGTTTATGTTTTGATGTTCACAATACAACCTCATTCATTAAGGGACTCAGAGCTTCGTATCAGTTGACCTTGCATTTATAACTTCTGATGGGTGAAACAACGTTACTCTTCAATATTGCTGTAACATTGAGATGTGTGTGTGTTGGGTGTTGTAGCAGACCAACAACCGTAGGACATAATTACATAGTAAAATCCATCATGACAAATGGCTCCACGGCTATTGTTTCATTTTAATTGCTACAGTGCTTTGAATTGTTCTATTAAGTGCAGACCCTGGCACGGTGGAAATAACGGTTTAATCAGAGGCCATTTCCACCTCATCAGGAGAAATAAACTGTTGGCAGCAGTCCAGTGATGTAGTCCCAGACTTGCATTGCTCAAGGCTTTTCTGAGTGTGATGTGAAAGTGAAGAGAGATGGATAGAAAAAATCGGACAGATAGGGAGAGGGAGGATCAGCTGATCTCTGAGGTGGAATCTGTGTCTGTGATCTTGTCTGATTTGTGTGTTCTGTCTCTGACAGTATAGGGCAGCGAAACTTTCATGTCTCATTTGACATTCAGAAGTTGACACTGTGTGGTTGGTCTGGCTTGATCAGGTTCCTCATGGCTAGTTTCTTGTCCTCCTCTCATCACTATGCTGTGGCCGCTTCTCTCACCATTTTGAAACTGGCAGAGGTCATGGCCTTACCACACACAGCATTCAGGCGTGAAGACTGTTGACATCACCCCTTATGTCCATGTTAGTATATATTCCTGATTGAATGTGAACATGGAAAGACTCTGAAAAGGTGAGAAAGACTTAAACTTAAACTAAGACGTAAACTAGTTCACCCAAATATTAAAATTGAAAATTGTCATCAAAACCTGTAGAACTTTCTTTTGACAGTGGAACACAAAAGAAGATATTAAGAAAAAGCATGGAACAAAAACCACACACACACACACACACACACACACACACACATGATGTACCCTACTATTAAAGTGCCCCAATTATGCTTTTTTAATTTTACCATTCATGCAGTGTGTAATGTACCTGTCTGCAGCCGAAGGTGCATGATAAATAAAGTTATTGTCTCTGAAAAGAAAATGGAAAAATCAACTCAGAACAGCCTAAACAAGTTGTTAGGAATAAATTTCATTTTTAATAAGTTATAAAAAATAATAGTCTTATTTTAACCCTTAAATGCATGACTGTTTCGCCAATCATTCTTACATATTCGGGTCTTTATCGACCCGGATCTATATCTAACACGGAAGGATCTCTACCTGTCGCGATAATATAAAACTCCTCTGATATTAGAGTAACAATTACAGAAGAATAAAATAAAGCATATTTTGTTACCTTTTGGGGCTTGAAAGGGCTCTGTTTGAGCAGATGTTTTATGCCATCATCACTGTCCTCGTCAGAGCTCATTTTCCAGTAAATTCAGCAAATAATAGGCTAGTTTTATGTTTGAGGTCATGAATATTAGCCCATTCGCGATCTCAAACATATTCTCAAAACTATATAATTTTCAACATCTTCAAAATCAATATTTTGATCGCTAACAGCTTCACCAGATCAATCCAGCAACAGTTACAGTCATATTTGATTGCGTTCAGTACTTGCTCTGCAGTAAATTGCTGAGCCATTTCATGTTTCTCTTATTATTTCGTTTTCTGTCTGAATGAGTCGTCACTTCAGCATTGTGTATCAGACATTGCCACCTTGTGGAATAAAGGTGAATTGCACTTATTCCATCATCTACGATTCAATTATTGTTGTGCAGACAAAATATATGTACACTCATACACACCTCGGGTCGTTTGCGACCCTATACAATTTTTACAAAAAAATGAATACAAAAATAGGCATTCTTTTACAATTTTATGATTTTTTTCTTGTTATATTCTTTATAATGAATTGATTGAGGAATACCAAGAAGGTTGATGTCTAACTATAAAAATGATCGAGGAGGAGGGTAGTGAATGACGTCCCGGGTCACTAAAGACCCGAGGTATGCGTTTAAGGGTTAAATTGTAATAAAATTGAACAGTATTATTGTTCAGTTGGTGAGCACAAGAGACTTACTGACTCCAAACTTTTGAAAGTTAGTGCATATATGGATGAATTATCATTTTTGGGTGTACTAGCCCTTTAATGT
The DNA here is from genome assembly GCA_036281575.1 of Ancherythroculter nigrocauda. Classification (NCBI taxonomy): domain Eukaryota; kingdom Metazoa; phylum Chordata; class Actinopteri; order Cypriniformes; family Xenocyprididae; genus Ancherythroculter; species Ancherythroculter nigrocauda. The sequence continues at coordinate 3,449,816 of VTFQ01000008.1, read as the reverse complement.
GAGCATTATTAGCTTTTACTTTGCTCTACGACTTTAGTTTTGTACTACACAAAAGTAGTGATTCATCTTCTTTGAAAACCAATAAGAATGTTGGCTTTTATGTTTAAATTATACATGTTCTCTCTCTTTCTCTCCCTCTATGAAATGATTCACAAATGAAAGGGCTGGTTAGTGGTTTGAGAGGGATTTAACTCAAAAGGCAAAACCAACTGGAAGGTCACCTTTTTGAATAGGTTAAGTGTTCACTTTTTTAAAAGGTACACTCTCAGAAAAAAAGGTACAAAAGCTGTCACTGGGGCAGTACCCTTTCAAAAGGCACACATTTGTACCTAAAGAGTGCATATAAGTACCTCAAAAGTACATATTCATACCTAAATGTTAAATATTAGAACCTTTTTAAATGGTACCATCCCAGTGACAGCTTTTGTACTTTTTGTCTGAGAGTATATATGGTATGATAACAGTATTTAGCTGTTGTAAGCTTTATGATCTATTAGCAAGATATTGAATTAATTTATAGTGTGTCTTTGAGCATATCTCAGAAACGTGTTGCTGTGGTGACTGTGGCTTTGTCAGTTGTATAAGTGTTTGCATTGTGTTGAAATATAGGCTGAAAAATCATTTACAACCAGCGCTTTGTGTGTGCGTATGCATGGGAGGGTGAGAGTGCTTGTATGCATACGTTATGAGAGATCAGAGGCTGGTGTTTGGTGGTCTTTAAAGCACGTTTTAGCAAGTTTACATCAATGATTGTGTGCCACACCACTGGAAGCCACATGCTAGATACGTCGATACAAAATTTGCATACATAGTGCTGATTCTGTCAAGGTGCAAGATACAAAACACCTGCTAGGAAAAATCACGTCAGTGAGTGTAATATTAGTATTTTAGTACTGACGGCAAGCTTTGTGCAAATACAATTGTAATTCAGAGTGTGGAAGAAGAACATTATTAATTAAGTAGCAAAGGTCAGGGATGATGATGGTGAGTCTGATCCCTGGAGGAGGTCAGCTTTGAAGCAGTGACTCCATTTCAATGAGGTTCAGTTGAATGGAAAATCAGAGTTCGTTCCATTGCTGCTGGGGAAGGATGGTTCCTGCACAGATATGGAGAGCTATCAGAAGTTGCTAGTCGAATGCTGTGTTTATGGTTTGAAAATGGGTTGACGACAGGGAGCTGGAAATAATTTGCCAACATGTTGTGTGACCAAATCTGACTTCTCAACATGGATTTTACCTTCATAAAGTCTCTCATGATGCTCACTGGAAGGTAGACATCATTTCCTAACATGTTGGAGCTCCAGATTCCAATCTCATCAAGGAATGAAAAGGGTAGTTGGCTCAAAAATAAATATTCTGTCATATTTTTACTCACTCTCATGTTGTTCCAAACCGGACTTTCTCTCCTTCTCTATGCACCATATAATTTATTGGCTGATTTTTTTTTTATTTCTTTATTTTTATTCATATCGGTATGTATTATTGTGTATGGTCATTTACACTATTTTTAGATTGCCTTTTCCGTCATCTAACGCTCACTTAAAGGTAACCTTTAAAAAATGCTAATAATTTAATAACACTGTTAAATGTAATCTTTTGCAAATCTCAAAATGAAAATGCATTTTCATACTGTACATTATAATGTTGTGATGCCTAAATTCACTTGTATCATTTAAAATCAGGACTTGACATGAAGTTTTTTGCTCTCCAGCCACTGTGGCTAGTGGTTTTCCAAAGTTACTAGCCACTCAGCATTTTCACTGGCCACAATTTTGACATTGATACAATGGGGGAAAACTTTCATATAGATATTTTTAATATTATCTCATAATTTGGCAGCAGGTTTAATAGGCTGCTGTCACTTTAAGACCTGTCGCACAGATCCATCCGTTTTCTTTCTCAACTGTTTACGTTCACTTCAAACAGAACTGACTGTGAATACTCGCAAGACCGGCATTTTGACATTATTTTGTGTGTATTTGACTGTTTAAGTGCAATAAAATATGTGGGTTTTGTGTGTCAGCTCTCTGTTGGAGAGATGAGATAGAGAGAGAAATAGCAGCTGGTATCATTGATCTATTCTGCGGAAAATGAGCATTGCAAGCATTTCAGATATTTCAGTATCGATATGTATCGAAAAAACAATATTTTTAACAATATTACATCGCAATTTTAACAGTAAAACTGTAACAGCCACCATGATTTTACTGCTGTAACGTTATTTTATGGTTGTTTTTTTATCAAAACCAATCAAAGCACTTGAAAAATTTTATAAAAATTCGGAACAACATGAAGATGTGTAAATTGTAACAACACATTTCATTTTTGGGTGATCTGTGCATTCTAGTGATGGGAAGTTCGGATCATTTTTACCGACTCTGACGAATGAACAAATCTTTTTTCGAGTCATTTTGTTCATTTTAGCAAAATGTAATTAAAATGTTACGCGTTACTTCCCCAACACATCTACTACTTACGCAAACGTTGATCACACTACAAACAATACAAAACTACAGTGCTATAAGATACAGAAAAGATTGATTCATTATTGATTCATTAAAATATTGATTAATTTGTCTTTTTGATTGTCGATCTGTACATAAACACTAGGCTATATAATAATATAATAATCCAAGCCTACAATACAAAGTATTTATAGCCTAGTTTGTTTTTTTTTTACTAAAATTTTAATTGCTTTTCCTAGGCAGACTTGACATATTGGTCTAATATATGTATAAAAAGATTGCTCAAAAAGGACATAATGACATAAATTAAATGACATTGGTTTAGCGTATGGGTCTGTCACGTGATTAAGGAATGATTCAAAACCCCGAAAGACTCTCAATTCTCTTTCCGGCTCAGACTGCATTGACTGAAACAGGTGAACTACTACTAGCAGTACAGAACCTATAGAATATTGCGCATGCGCGACTGAACGAATCACCCCCCGAGACGACTCGTTCTTCCCGAGTCACATTAAAGATTCGTTCAAAATGAACGAGTCATTCAAGAATGACACATCACTAGTGCATTCTCACATAGTGCTTGCTGGCAGCCAGTGACTGTTTCTGGCTTTCAAAACACCGATTCTCAGAGTTTTCTTATTGTTTTTGGACTTTACTGGCCACAAGCAAAGTTTCATGATCGATATCTGAAGGTTAAATATCATGAAGCACAGTTCTGGATGCTTGAAATTGATCTCAGCTGCACTGACTGTCTTTTAAGTGAGTAAAATATGGAATATGATGTCAATATTAGCATTCGTCATCAAGATGAAAATCAGATGGAAACATAATAAACAAACTGAAGGACGTCCATTGTCAGCTGAGCTACATACTTGGATAAACTTGGTGGTCGTGCAGAGCATCCACCTCCATGTTTTAGTAACTAAATATAAAAAAAGCACATACATAGAAACAGATTCAATCCCAAATGTTTTGCATGGGCTTTAGCAGAGTGCACAGGGCATGAAGAGAAAGTTGTGTTTTGGCTGCGATGAGGATGACTGGTTAAAATAGACTTGTTTCAGTGGCTGGCAGGAATCTCTCAGTTCTTGGCACACACCGATGGCTGTTTGATCTTTCGAGCAGAACAGATTGTCAGTGTGTTGTCACTGGGAAAGATAATGACTAGGGAAGCCAGAATGGACAATGTAACAGTGTTTTAAATAGACTCATCCACTCCAAAATACAAACACAAAGGTAAACATGAGTCACCAAAGCAGAACATGTTTGTGATTATTGTGCAAATGTGCGTTTGTTGTTTGTACACTCAGAGTTTGGCATTCGTTGCCGAGCTTAACTGTTTATGTGCATCTCTTAGCAGTTTTCTGAAGTTTAATCTTAACCTTTTTTACAGAGAGATTAATTGATACTGCAGGGAGACATTTATCATACGACTGTGTTCAGACAAGCATTTAGCATAGACATCTGGGATAGAATGATATCGTAAACTCAGCATATTATGTGTGCTCGGCCTTCGCTCGGCCTTAATGCAGTTAATAGTGGAGCAAATCAGCTAGCATCCCATTTCCAATTACTTCAGAAAATAAGGAGTGGAATTTCCAATCAGTCATTACATTTAAGTAAATGATGTTTTACTCAACATGATTATTTCCCCTTAGGGGTCAATAAAGACCTGTTTATCTGTCGTTCTCAAACCAGTTCAGCACAGAGTGGCGTAGGGATGAGCGAACAGCTAAGTTTTATCCAAGAAACAGGCAAAAAAAAAAAAAAAAAAAAAACAATCTCATAGAAACATCAAGATGTCAGATGCATTTTATAGAATTTTATTTTACATTTCTTGGTTACACTTTATTTTGAAAGTCCACATTAGACATTCTATAATATAATATCTATAAGTAACTTTGCAACTACATGTCAACTAACTCTCATTACAGTATTAGTAGACTGTTATGGTAGTTAGTAGAATAAGTTGACATGTACTTGCAAACAGTGCTGTAGTCAGTTACTGATTCCAAATTACATGATGAATTGTAGTTAGTAATGTAATCTAGATTACTCATTTTAGGTAATGTATTCTGATTACTTTTAACTTAAATCGTATTGTATCATTGATATAAAAATACAAAGAGAAGGAATTCCGTATTCCATTCTTTGTTATTGAAGTGCATTTAGATGTTTCATTATGTCAGGGGTTCCCCTAAAAACAAGTAGAATCAATGAATTATCAATAAAAATGACTGCCATTGTCAGAATAACATGCAATGAAATCACCAGAAAAGTAAGTCTGATTACAAGTACTTTAAAATGTAAAATAATCTTATTACAAGTACTTAATATTTGGAATCTGATTACATAATCCAGATTACATTGCAAAGTCACTTATAGTCAGTAAAATGTCTTTTGGGGGACTATACATATAAAGTGTTAGCAGATATTAAGCAGACGGTCTTCTAATACTATAATGAATGCTAGGTTGACGTGTAATTGCAACGTTACTTATAGTTAGTAGAATGTAGAAGTGGACTCTTGAAATAAAGTGTTTGTTTTTTTATTTTTAAAGAAATGTATATTTTTATTCAGCAAGGATGCATTCAACTAATTTCTGAATGACTGGAGCAATGGCTACTGAAAATTCAGCTTTGCCAAAACAGGAATAAATTACATTTTTAAAATATATTTAAATAGAAAACAGTTATTTTAAATTGTTTAATAATATTACTGTTTTTACTGTGCTTTTGGACAAACAAATGCAACCTTAGTGAGACTTTTTTTTATAAATCATACTTTTAAACGGTATGTACATTTTAAGTGCTAACATGAATATGACATGCTAGCATAACAAAAAATGCTAGCATAACTTCATGGATGGTATATTAGTGTTTGCTGATGTATATCAACAAATAGTGCTTGAAGAGAGCAGTATAATAGTTTTGCTCTACGCCAGCCTATGTAGATTGCGACTAGCACACACTCATCACATTAAACTCTTTTATTAGCCTTTACATCCAGTCTACGTGATGTACAACATCCCAGTATGAGTGTCAACTGCCATTCCAGCAACCAAGGAGCGCTTTAACCTGTAACCATGGTCTGCCAAGAGGAATGCCAGTGAACTGCATGCTGGGAGGTTCACATGTGGCCTTAAGGCTGGTGAAGCAGAGAATGAGAGGTGGGGTTCAGTCCACCTGGGCTACAGCTTTACTTACTGAATAATTAAATGGAGAGAACTGAGGTCATCTGGAATGGGAGGCAGAGAAGCAAACAGAACTGATGGCCCAAGGGAGGGCCTACAGCTCTATTTATAGTCTGTGCTCTCCTGCCTCCATTCTGTTCTTCACACACTGTAAATCAATGAGATAAGCACTCTGGACTCGGGCTGTACAGTACTTTCTCTGCTGATACACTCGACTTCTTTCAAACTCACACGCTCAACACCTTTCTCATTTTGTCTTGCTTTCTGGGGGGACGAGAGATCGGGAGTGTCACATAGCTGGGAACTGTACATTCACCCAAGAATGAAAGTTGTGTAGTTTTCCACACCAATGCTTTTACAGAATATCTTCCATTGTGTTCTGCAGATGAAAGGGATGCATTCAATGACATGAGGGTGGGCCAGATTGACGAAGAAAAAAAAAAGAAAAAAAAAGTTCTGCGTGTGATCTACTGACTACGTGAAAATTAAAGAACATGGTCACAGCCGGATCATTTCAATAATGACCAACGCAATATACCAAGAGCAGCGCAAATTAACGCCTGGTTTAAGACATGCTTTTTTAAATAAGAATTGAGTATAATGTATACACTGTAAACCCAAATAAGTTGGGCTAAGTCAAAAAAAAAAAAAAAAAAAAATCAGGTAATCATTTACATCAAATGTTCTCAATTTTAAGTAACCAGAACTATCAAGCTTTGAGTTTGTAGTACTCATGCATGTTAATTGCTCATAACTTGAAGTACTGAGTTAGCTAGCCTGACTCATACATTTTGATAGCAATTGTCATAAAAGATTGTTAAATTAACTTTTTTTAAATTTTGAGTTCTTGCAAATCAAATGAGTTATTTACTTCACTGTGAACCCTAATAAGTTGTCAGAATTCAAAAAAGTTGAATGACATTTTTTTTTAAGTTAAGAAACTCAAAGTTTAAGTAAGATTTTTATCTTGTATTCGTACATTTGTATTGTTTGTAACTTGAAATATTTGAGTACACTAACTTAAAATTATCAGGTTATCTCAACGTAAATATTTTGCCCAGTTTCAGTTAAACTTAAGTTAGTCTAAAATAAAGAAATTAGTTCATACAACTCAAAACAATGAAATGGTTCAATTTACTTGAAATATGTCAGTGCTGTGAACTCAAAAGAAAAACAAAGTTCTAAATACTCATAACAGTTAATTTAACTCAACTAATTTGTTTAAGTTTGTCCTATTCAAACCAGTTAAGTATTCTGAGTGTTTATGAGTGAGGGTTTATAATGACCATCTTTAAATTAAGCATGGTCAAAGAATTAATTAATTATTTGACCATGCTTAATTTAAATATGTTCATTATTCTTCTCTATATTATTTTTTTATTATTATTTGTTATTGTTGTTATTTGGAACTTGTTATTGTTCTTATTATTAGTATTATTGATTTAGTACATTTTCCATCACATGATATGCAGATTTATTATGCATTTTCAACAGTCTGCATCAGTTCTGCTTTTTTAGTTTGCAGACATATCTTTATTTTTTTATTTAGACTGTTAATGTAAAGATTTAGGTATTAGTCAATATTTGAAAAAAAGTTACATTTATGTGTGCATATTTTTGGAAATAATTATGAATCATTCCAAATTAATCAAATTGGATCACCGCATGAACGTTACGTTAATAAATTCCCACCAGGCTTTTTAAATGTCGCAGTTTTAGTAGTATGAGTTGACCTGCCTCACCAGCGTAAGCCAGCTAGAAGAGCACTAAACTAGCACTAAGTAAAGATTTGATCCTTTATAACTTAAAAGGATCGTAATCAATGGGTCTAAAACTTGTCCTTGGTTGGGGAGCTGCAAGTCTGATTGATTCTGTGACCCCTTTTTAAGCTATAATGAAAGTAAGGACTGCATTGGCAATTAGACATTGCATTTCCTAAGAGCTTTGCAAAAATCCCAAGGAATCTAGAATATCCATTTAGTGCCTCTCTAGTGATCTAGAGGCTGAGCAAAGGTTGTTTTCCTTATTTCTGAAAGCACAGTTTGCTATGTGAATTATAATGGTGGAACTTTGAGATCAATTAAGATAATTACATCCCTTCATTCCCTAAAGCTTCAAGAAAATTATTATGAATTTTCTTCATATCACTCTGTGTTTTGTTCTCTTGATTGAGGCAGGAGAAAAAAAAATGACCATAGAAGGATCCTGTTTATTAGCCAAAGGGTCAAACAGATGACTTTGCCATCTCCAAGAATGCACTGAGGTTTTCTACTGCCGTAATGAAAAACCCTTTAGGAGTACACTAGTGTTGCTTTATAAAAGACACCTTTGGGATTCGTACCGTGTTGTAAACATTAGGTCAATACTTTACACCAAGACATTTCTTGTCAAAGAAAGAAAGATTAATTTTGCCAGGCCATTTCATTGGCTTCTCTTCTCCCTCTGAATGTCAAAAGCAAGCATTCCTCCCACATGTTCAGCCATATGCACTCTATGGCATGACATTCTCTGCTGAATGACCTTTGCTAGAGCTTACAGTAATACTGTATGAATCGGATTGGACAGTTATTGTGACAAAGGCTTTTCTCTCTGTCCTTTTCTTTAGGAACAATGTTTGCAACCAGAGATACATGGACCTCTGAGGCTCCAAAACTTATTTGGACACTTAAGCCACAATTAAATTTAGATAAACGTCTTTGCATTATATATATAAAAAAAAATATCAAAACAAGTTACGTTTATTTAAAAACAAACAAAAAAAAAAACTAAATGGTAACACTTTAGTATGGGGAACACAAATTCACTATTAACTATGATTTTTCCCTCAATAAACTCCTAATTACTGCTTATTAATAGTTAGTAAGGTAGTTGTTAAGTTTAGGTATTGGGTAGGATTAAGGATGTAGAATAAGGTCATGCAGAATAAGGCATTAATAGCTGCTTATTAAGTGCTAATAAACAGCCAACATCTTAGTAATATGCAACCTAATAAGCAACAAGTTAAAAGTCCCTAAAATAAAGTGTAACCAAATATTTTAAAGCACAAATTTCAATAAAAAATTTCAATAAGTGTAGAATATATATTGTTATTGTAATGAAGTACACTTTCTGCTAAGACACTTGGGTGGAACTGAGATGAACTAACTTTACATATCCATGAAAAATGAACTTAGTTCTTAATTTGTTTGCAAATGGCACTTGATTTGTTGGATATTTTGTATCTAATGCAATAAATTGAGACATTTTAAGTGTGACTAACTGTCCAGAAGTGTCTTCTGAGGGTCACTGGATGAAGTATTTTGAACTAAGTCAAATTTGGAGTCTGTAAGATATTTTTTAATGTTTTGTTTTGATGTCAAAACTGAATTTTCAGCATCATTACTCCAGTCTTCAGTGTCACATGATCCATCGGAAATCATTCTAATATGCTAAATTGAAGCTCAGTAAATACTTATTATTTTTGAATCAATGTTGAAACAGTTGTGCTGTTTTTGGGGAACAAACCATGGGTGTGTCTCAATCAGATCCCTAGTTCACTAGTCAGGGCACTGATTAGGGCTCGGCCATTTTAAGGGCTGATTCAATCGCAAAATCCCTCCAGTGCTTTTAAACATTCACTTCCTAAAAAGTCCCACAATGCACTGTGAAAACCAGGGAGCATCAGTGCTCATTACGTTCCCTTAACGGAAGTTCTGAAGCGTGAAACATAAATCACGTGAGCCAAATCACTACACAACACACAACAGATGTTTTATATTTCAGCAAAAGCATACTAGACAGGTAATGAACATAATCTAGCTAACATTTATCATTTATTTACAGCTAAAAATGTTGCACACACATATGAAAAGCTAATTATTTATCATAATGTACTTTAAATAACATTATATTATAAATAATATAATAGAGATATCAGTTCTGCTGTTGTTCATATATACCAGTATGAGGATGTTGTCATGTCACAGGAAATAGAGTCATCGGTGTCCCAATGTGTAGTGAGCCAGTGTCCTTACTGTCAAGCCTGTACTGTTTGTGGTCTAGCTTTATTAAACCTAGCCAAAGAGCATGTGATGGTCTGTTTGTGGGTAATTTTTATTTTCACAGTTTTTAAAAAAACCTAAATCAATTATGTCAGGTCTGCCTAATGATACATATATAGTGCAGTACTTCAGACATTCATTGAGTGCACTTTAGCCTTCATCTTTCTGTGTGTGCGTGTCAGTAGATTTCGATCAAAGCGCCACGTGTGCTGTAAATCAATGTTAAACTACATGGATATGCCAGAGCTCAAAATGACTAATGATTTGATGTGCACTGGTCCATCCTCAGGCTCTCTTCACACTCTTGATAGGACCATTACCCCATCCAGACACAGATATATGCACACTTAGGGCTTGGAGAGAGATGAAAGAGGCGGACGGCGCTGGAGAGGAGTGAAGGAGGGAAGGGTGGCTCTCAACAGCACCTCAACCTCCCACCGCATGGCGGGCATTATTGAGCCTGCGTGTGTGTGTGTTTAATAGAAAGAGAGGATAGAGAATGAATGGGGGTTGGGGGTGGGATAGAGAAAGTCATTAGCGAAGAATGTAATCCAGCGAGTAATTAAAGAAAGGGAACATGGGGCCGGCCAAGTGTATCTCCGAAGGGTCGGATGAATTGAGGCTTTGCCTGGTGATGGTTTGTGTGAACAGGGTTTTAATCAACCCAGACCCACATCAGCTCAACCTACGACTAGATGAAAAAAATATCAAAGACGATTGTGCAATATGTTGGGAAAGTACAAGTCCAAGTTCTCCTGGATGTTCCCTGCGGCTTGAACAAGGTTCTGGCTGTTCCTAAACTTGAGGTTTTTGTAACAAAATGATTGTTTCTTATTATTATTCTAATTTTTTACTAGCATTTAGTGGAGAAGGTGTATATATGGGGTAATATTGAGTCACTTGATCATTATAACAAAATAAACCAAGACGTGCATGGTACACAAAGTACAGTACACACAATCATATCATTCTGATTTTGCAATCATTTCTTTCTCAAGTCAACATACTGTTCTACAGTTTAAACTTATTATTATTATTATTCTGAGACTAAATTTGTTCAATTCAACAATTCAATTCAGTGCTCATGAGCTGTTTTGTGTGACACCCCGAAGCCAGATCACTTTCACTTCTTCTTTGTGCTTGAATGGACAAATATGTAAAACATGTCAAAATACACAATATCTTGGCGAACATCATCAAACACATTCGTTTATGTCTCAAGTGAACATAAACGGTTGAGAAAACAAGTGGCTGTGTATCATTGGATTCATGGGCTTTCGCACCAGAATAACCTTTTTATAGTTCCTAGAACTACTGGCTTAAGTACCCAGATTTTGCCGTGTTCGCACCGCAGGAAATAGGAACGATTTTAGTTAGAGGAACTCCTTTTGGGGGAACTATATTAGCTCCTACTTCAGAGTAGGGTCTAAACCAGCACTATAGGAACTATCAGTGACGTGAGTGTACGTTGATTGGTCAAACGCATGTCAAACACCGACACCAAGCATTTTTAAAAAGCTTTTCAAACTTGGAAAACAGTGATAATGGCATTTACCTGTTGTCTGCAGGGTTGTGTTCTTTTCTCTGGCTCGATGATATGTAATACTGGAAGTTGTCATTTGAGATTTCGTCTCTTAGCCCCACTTTTTGCTCTTTCAGTCGCATAAATTATGTTTACATTCTACCTCCGTTATCACAAAACCCACGACACACAACAAACACAGCTTTGATCACAGTATCCTCCATCCACCGGTTTTTAGCATTTGTAAATGCTGCGCTTAAAGACGCCGCTGTTGGATGCTTCAGAGTTCCTATTCCGGTGCAAATGCAACTAGGAACATGGTCCAGGGGAGAAATAACTATAACTAAACCTATAACTGAGTTCATTGAACTATGTGGTGTGAAAGCCCCTTATGTCTTAACACAACTGCATTTACCAGCTGCTGCCTGTCTTTAATGTTAATCCAACAAAAGACAAAATCACTGACTGTTCTTGACTGCATGGCCTTTATGAAATATAGATTGATCCTTGTCAAAGCTTACAAAAGTTTTCAATGTTATTTGACATTTGATTCTTCCATTTCTGTACCTGAACTCCTATAAACTTGAAACCTGATTTATTTGTGCTGTTGCTTGTACTTTGTAATAATAAGCTTATTTATTAAAATCCAAAATAGCATGGGTCACAAAAAAATACATGAAAACTATAACTTTTTAGCATATATTTCTTTTTGCTTTTGATTTGCTTTTGAAGTAATTCCAACCCACAGCTTCTCTATTAATAGAGAGACACTACACAGACAGGTAGGATTAATTTACACATGCAGTCGCTATCTTATTAATGCATTAAAATAAATGTACTCTTGCTGTGCTAAATAAGCTGTTACAGTATGTCAGAGCAATAGCACTGTGGGTATTTAAATCCAAGGCTGCCAAAGTAATACATTTGCTGCAGATGTACACAAGGCAACCTGAGTTCGAGTCCCGGTTCGAGGTTTTGGCTTTCTCAAGCCAACATCAAAGTTTGTTCACAAACTTTAACTTCTAGTTGGTGTCTTTTTATATATGTACTGTACATAACTACTTATCAAAACAAGTAAATAAATTAATATGAAACATAGATTTAAGTTCACATTAAAGGTGCCATCGAATGAAAAATTGAATTTACCTCGGCATAGTTGAATAACAAGAGTTCAGTACATGGAAATGACATACAGTGAGTCTAAAACTCCATTGTTTCCTCCTTCTTATGTAAATCTCATTTGTTTAAAAGACCTCCGAAGAACAGGCGAATCTCAACATAACACCGACTGTTACGGAACAGTCGGGATCATTAATATGTACGCCCCCAATATTTGCATATGCCAGCCCATGTTCAAGGCATTAGACAAGGGCAAAACGCCTGGATCTGTGCACAGCTGAATCATCAGACTAGGTAAGCAAGCAAGGACAATAGTGAAAAATGGCAGATGGAGCAATAATAACTGACATGATTCATGATAACATGATATTTTTAGTGATATTTGTAAATTGTCTTTCTAAATGTTTCGTTAGCATGTTGCTAATGTACTGTTAAATGTGGTTAAAGTTACCATTGTTTCTTACTGTATTCACGGAGACAAGAACCGTCGCTATTTTCATTATTAAACACTTGCAGTCTGTATAATTCATAAACACAACTTCTTTCTTTGTAAATCTCTCCAACAGTGTAGCATTAGCCACGGAGCACAGCCTCAAATTCATTCAGAATCAAATGTAAACATCCAAATAAATACTATACTCACAGGAATCGATGCATGCATGTAGCATGAATGACGAACACTTTGTAAAGATCCATTTTGAGGGTTATATTAGCTGTGTGAACTTTGTTTATGCTGGTTAAGGCAGTCGAGAGCTCGGGGGCGGGGAGCGCGTGATTTAAAGGGGCCACACACTGAATCGGTGCATATATAATTATGGCTCAAAATAGGCAGTTAAAAAAATTAATAAAAAAAATCTATGGGGTATTTTGAGCTGAAACTTCACAGACACGTTCAGGGGACAGCTTAGACTTATATTACATTTGTTAAAACTGGTCCTAGGGCACCTTTAATTTAATATGCAAGAATAAAAGGATTGTAGAGGCATAAATGAGAGCTATTTACCTTAAATTAATCTTAAAGGTCCTATATGTTGGAATGACACCCAATGGTCAAAATAGGTACTGCAGTTCAAACTCAAAATATTGTTTGCCCCGCTCCCTCCTTCAAAGGCTCCCTCAAGCTGGCAACCCACGCAACAAGAGGGAGCACAATTCACAATGAAAGCCGAGGAGACTTACACAATGTAAGCTGAATTCATAGAGATTTTTAGATGGATGCAGAGGCTTTTTAGGTCAAGTAGAATCTGCGATTCTCGGACCCAGTTTGTTTGCTGGTTTACATGGCTGCAATATGCGGTGTTTTCCGCAAACTGGCAATCTGTGATTTCGAAATACTATTGGATAAACTGGCAGCACACGGTTTCGCACAGACCAAAACAAAGACAGACATTCCGACACGGAACGCACATTTCAAAGTAGAATATCTGGCTGTAACATTGTTTTTCTGAGGAACAAGTAGGTGAACTTAGCATGTTTCCTAAATATCTGCAAACATATGGGGTATTTTTATGCTTTATTAAAGTGAAAGTCTTACATTTAGCCCCTTTAAGGTTACTGACCATTATTTATATAGCAGAATGAAATGGTATAATGTCAAAATATTGTGAATTATTGTTTTACCTTACTTTAATTTTTATGTAATATAAACATGACAATTGTAAATATAAAAATGACAATTTTGCTGCATGTTTTAATGTTGTGTGTGTGTGTGTGTGTGTGTGTGTGTGTGTGTGTGTGTGTGTGTGTGTGTGTGTTTATTTATTCAGACACCTTGAACATTTCATTCATTAATACAGTTTATTCACTATATATTTAAAAAATGGTAATAAAATATGACAAGATCTCAGAGTTAAACTGTGTCAGAAAAAAATTATCTTAATTATGTCAGATAACACTTAAGCAAAACATGGTCAGGTCAAAGTGTCTGGATAATTTTTGGTTCCAAATTTGTATCAATTTTACTGTTCACCGTATGAAGAATTTTTGGGTATAATATGTCACAGTTTACTTTATTTTGCTATCCTCACTTACATAAATGAACTATAGTGTCCTGCACCCACTAATATGAATTATAAGAGATGCACCAAGATTTCCCAAAATAGTATATGTATAAATCAGCACATTACAATGATTTATGAAGGAACATATGACACTGAACACTGGAGTAATGATGCTGAAATTGCTATCACAGGAATAAATTACATTTTATAAAATAATATATTACAAAATATATTAAAATAGAAAACTACTTATTTTATATGTATATGCACAAGGAAGTGAGTGCAAGACATTGGCACAGAATTGGCATTTAAGGCAACATGAGCGATATTGTCCATTGGCCATGCGGACAAAGTTGAATAGCTTAATTATAGGAAAATGTGAAGGGATGCCGTATAATGCAGGAACTAACAATGGCAGTGCCAGAAATGGAGCTCATGTGTTTACTTCCTGGATACTGCAGTCAAGTATGAACACCTGCTATCTAGCATCCAGCAGTGTGGTAACTTGGCAACATTCAGCGATTACATTCCTTTTGTGCAAAATTGTCATATGTTTCTTCATGTGGAGCGATGTGTTAGTCCTGTTTGACCTTGAAGTTGAGAAAATGAGAAAAGTGTTGTGAGTAGACATTGTTTTAACAGATGCCTTTTTTTACACATGCTAACAAGGCTAACTTTCAAAACAAGACTCGCACAGATCTTACTGAGAGCAAATTTACTGTGGATATTGATCTGAACTTCTCAACTGAGAAGATTTAGAAGTTGCCGGCAGTTCTGTCATGAAATGTTAAAAAGACAGTTTGAGCTCTTAATTAAGATTGTGATTAGGCCTGACAGCGTGTTTACACAATTAATAATGGAAGCGTAATCAATCTTGACCTGGTGACTTTTCTGTGCAACTGTACCATCTGAAAGTTTGGTTTTTGTTGCCTCAATGTGCCCAAAACCATCGAGGAACTGCCGTCTGCTGTTGCATGACTCAACCTTTATGATCTGTGATCTATATCTGGCTGCGTCCCATACAACACATCTAATTTGCACTCTTTCCAAATACAAAACAGGAAAATGAATTGGTTTACGAGATGGAGGTCATCCAGATCTCTGGAGTTTACCGCTCATGCTCCTTGTAAACCACCCTACTACAAATGAATTTTTGCAGTAAGCAGTACAAATATTACATGGATGATTTCATTCATTAGTCTCAAATTGGCTTACCCAGAACTCCCTTCTTTACACTCCCAGAGCTGATGTGAGGTGGTATTAAAAACATGGCACATCTGTCGGCCCGATTTAATACTTCCTTCAACACTTTCAAAGAGAAAGTCCAAAGAGTTTAGGCTTGGCGAAGCTCTTCACATGATTACAGACCTCTGCCGTTTTCATACTGTCATTTGGAGACATGATGGAAATTAGCTCACGGTTTCCCTCCATCATTACGCTGTACATATACATCCACGTTTTCTGCGCTTCCTGTGCTGTATGGTTTGACCCTTTTGCCCTTTCTTCAATTGAATCTGGAAAATGCATTTGCAACAGCAGACGGAGCGGAAAATGGGTTTACCCGTGACTCCCAAGTGCTAAGTGGAATTTTATATTTTTTTCTTTAACCGGGGAATGTTTTTCTTATTTTTTTGTGTATATGCATTGTGAACATTGTCATTCTTATATAATGTTCTTTCCCATTCTTGTTACAATTCTCAGAAATGAGTGCAGGATCGCAGAACTCCGGTGTGCGTATCTGCTTTATTTCGGCCACCCTCCTGTTCCATTGTGCTACACGTTTAATTTGGATAAAGCATTGTGGGGCTAATAGAAAGGGTAGATTTAAACGCCAAGTCTCTGCAGGAAAAGGGACAGCGGAGGGTAAATTGTTATTTCAGCACCGAGGGAGGAGGGAGATTTCCGAGCGGAGAATCAGATCTGCTTAAAAAGAAGAAGAAAAAAGAAATTGAGAGAGAATGGAATGGAAAGAGAAAGTTAGGCTTATCTGTCCGCAGCAGCAGGCTTGAGCACACAGCGTAACGACACGTCCTTGTTTGCTCCAGAGACCTGCCGGGGTTTAAGTGATATCAGCTGTCTCAGGGTCAGAGTTTTTTTGTGGTCATTTTCCAAATCCCTTAGAGAGCCGGTATGGCCGGATAGAAGCGCTGCCGTGAAAGGACCCATGAACAGATACAGTGGCAAGACAATGTCCTTTCTTGCGGTCTCAGAGTTATTGTGGTGTCGCTAGATTGTGTGTCAACATTATCTGTGATTGTGTGGACAGAACTGCACTGTGGGTGACTACAATGCAGTCTCTAGAAGAAACTGTTTCCAAGGCTACAGCAAAACTTAAAGTGAAGTGAACGCTGTCACCTGGGAAATGAAAGACACAAGTTAATGTCAATATTCAGCCCTCACATTAGTCATGACATAATCAGTTACATAGACATCCTAAAACTTCAGCAAATGTTCCAATTAAATGTGTATTAGGTTTAGCAAACCATATGAAAAATGCCATAGTGTTAAACTATAGACATAAAATAAACTATAGACAATCACCATGATACAGTGAAGTTTTGTTTTATTATTTTATATTATTATTTTTTTTTAAATATAATACCATGGTTTCACCAGTTTGAAAAAAATGAATTACAGTGTAAGTAAATATTATGAATAGCAAATTGGAAAGAAATTGTATGCTCCTAATTAGTATGACTTCTATAGATAACCCTTATCCCTTATAAATAAGTATTGTAATGGCACCATGGTACAGTGGTGGTATCATACCATGGTCATTTTTATTTTATTTTATTTTTTTTTTTATGTATTATTTATATTTTTATTTTTTTATGATTTTAATACCAAAGTTTCAACCAGCTTAGCTGAAAAATTAATTACAGTGTAAGTTTTATTTTTATTTATTTTTTTTAATGAATTTAATACCATAGTTTCAACTAGCTTAGCTGAAAAATTAATTACAGTGTAAGTTTTTTATTTATTTATTTATTTATTTTTTTAATGAATTTAATACCATAGTTTCAACCAGCTTAGTTGAAAAATTAATTACAGTGTAAATATATTTATTTTATTATTTTATTTTATTTTATTTATAATTGTATTAAATTTTTTTTAATGAATTTAATACCATAGTTTCAACCAGCTTAGTTGAAAAATCTATTACAGTGAAAGTTTATTTTATTTTATTTTATTTTTTTTATTTAATTTTATAAATTTAATACCAAGTTTTCAACCAGCTTAGTTGAAAAATTAATTACAGTGTAAATATATATTATGAATAGCAAATTGGAAAGAAATTGATTGCTCTTAATTAGTATGTCTACTTATAGACAACCATTCCTTATAAATAAGTAAAATAAGTAACGGCCCCATGGTACAGTGGTGGTATCATACCACGGTCATGAACTTCATGTACCATGGTGTTTATTTTATTTTATTTTCATATTATCTTAGTTAAGAAAATAATAAAAAAGTAAGTGTATTTTACATCTTCAGGCAGTTCCTTTGACCTCATGATTCTCATTTGCTCTGACATGCACTGTGAGCTGTAAGGTCTTATATAGACAGGTGTGTGGCTTTCCTAATCAAGTCCAATCAGTATAATCAAACACAGCTGGACTCAAATGAAGGTGTAGAACTATCTCAAGGATGATCAGAAGAAATGGACAGCACCTGAGTTAAATATATGAGTGTCACAGCAAAGGGTCTGAATACTTAGGACCATGTGATATTTCAGTTTTTCTTTTTTAATAAATCTGCAAAAATGTCAACAATTTTGTGTTTTTCTGTCAATATGGGGTGCTGTGTGTACATTAATGAGGAAAAAAAATGAACTTAAATGATTTTAGCAAATGGCTGCAATATAACAAAGAGTGAAAAATTTAAGAGGGTCTGAATACTTTCCGTACCCACTGTATATGATATGAAAAAAAACGATTGCTCGTATTTAGTACAGCTTGTTAAAAATACATTTTGTTGCAATAATACTCTGACTATAGTGAATACATATTTCATTGTAACAATATCATCTCCAATGGGATGGGCCGCTTGAGAACGAGGAGGAGGCTGTCGGTACACACAGTCATTACCACATTCAAAACCCTGTACTTGAGCACTGTGTTTTCTTGCACGATGTGATCCCATCTCTGCAATGAGGCAATTACAAGAGCAGACAGTTATTCTTCCTCTCGCAGCACGAACAGATTCAGTTTTAAAAGCACACCGTGTCCTTTATATTACTGTTGCGGGGTTGGGGGCCTGGCCTGCTGGGTGGAAGTTATAGCAATGAGAGCTTGTTGAGATGCAGGTGGAAAAAGAAAGTCACTCACTTGTTCATTCTGCCTCCCGTGTCTTGTTGTTTCTTCCAGGAGAGATCTGTGCTTTTAAGATTCATGGGCAGGAGGCCCCGTTTGAGGCCGAGGTGTTGAACAGGACATCGGGAGAAGGCGTGCTGAGGGCCCGGGGCCCCATAGACTGCGAGCAGCAGAAGGAGTACACCTTCATCATCCAGGCCTACGACTGTGGAGCCAGCCCGAGTGGAGCCAACTGGAAAAAGAGTCACAAGTGAGTAGAGACACTTTGGCTGATCCGCTGTGGCATAGTCTAGTTCGACTGTCTCACTGTTGGACCAGTAAACGATTAAGAAAGTGTTTTCTCATTTAACTTTACTAACGTACCTCACAGTTGTGCATCTATGTGTAAATGTTCTTAGCGAGATAATAGTCAGATCATTAAAATTAATTATCTAAAAGTAGGAGTCTAATGAATTTCATTTAGCAAATCAGTGACTCAAGACTGGTGAAAAAGATGTCAAATCAGAAAGACATTTGAGGCATTATGTAGTCCATAATTATTATTGTTCTTGATGTGGTATGTCACCTGGAAACGTTTGGTTTAAGTTTAAGTACTGCAAGTCATTTTGGATAAAAGCTACAAAATACTAGCTGTATAGCTGTAGTCCACAAGCGAGAAGAGCGTCGTCTCTGTGATATGGACTGTGTGTGAGTTAAGGGACTGGTGTCCTGCTGTGCAATTCATGCATGTTTAATTCATTGTCTCGTTATCAAAGTTAAAAACAGAATGAAGCTTTACCGCATTTGTGGAAGCTTTTGAGGCAGAAGAGCCATGAGGAAACCAACTGCTGTGCTGACAGCCTAAACCATTATCTATTTCCTTTTGAGTTGTTTTTAGTATTAAGGTACTTCATAGAGCCCCACCACCATATTACCATTATTGTAGTGTTCAAACACCATGTATTACCATGGTACCATGTCAAAACAACAACAAAAAAAATTGTTGTGAATGTTTATGAACAGTCTGACATTGTGTCTACATCAGACGCGACTGTTTACGCTAGATATGTCACATGACAGAGCAACCATTGCAAACCCATTTGTTCTTAGTGTCAAAAGTAGCTTGAGCTCTTCAGAAATAGAACGCAGCATCAGTTTACTGTCGGGAATTTGCTGTCATGTTGCCTCGCACCGCACCGCATCCAGTGTAGACAGCATCCCTGTTCATAATGGGCTTTATTTTTACATCTTTGACGCTCTTCACCGAACACTTACACAGATACACACAGGAGCATTTGAAAGCAGGCATCTATCAGCAGATCCCAGATCTGTGTAAGCGCTCAGTGTCACAGATGTCTATTTACAACGTTTTGAAGTGTAGATCATTGTCATCACAGACATATATATGTTGAGTGCGTGAACACAGTGGCCAATCAGAGGTGTTTAAGAATCCGCTCAACAGCGTTCAAAATGCTAGAGGGAAATGATGGTATCATCATGGGCCCGTTGTTCAAAAAGTTTTATCTGGATCAGAATGATCTGGATTTGGAAATCCCATGTTTTGCTATCCAGGATCAGGTAATCCATCTTACTTTTGTGCTGGTTTTTCAAAGAAAAATTGGATTGGATCACCATGATCCAGATACACACTTTTCCAGATTACCAAATCTGGATTACCAGTGCTCTACAGAGCCCCTAAAGGGACATGATGATAGAAAGAATATGGGTTTTGAATTAAATATAATATTTTTGTTGGATATTTACAGCTGTTTTATGGCACCAAAATTTTTACTTTACAGTAGGTTACCGAAAGGCTAAATATGTAGGTTAATGTCTACTTCTAATTTATTTAACAGTTAAACTAATCAAGAGCAAAATAAAAAAATGTGTATGTATATTACATGATATAAATGTTGTATTTTTTGACCAGTTTTACTACATTTTCCTCCTGAAATCCACCTTGAAATCCTACCCCCTGTTGGGATTAGGATAATCCTGTTTTTTTGGATCAAAGTTATCCAAATCCTACTGACAAGTTTTGAACAACACAAACTGAAGGTTTGATCCAGATTAAAACTAGGATTGGATTTTGTGATCTAATCTGATTTTAGAATCCTTTTTTCCTTTTGAACAACCCATTTTCAAGATTTGATCCAATCCGAAAGCCGGAATCCGATCAGATTACTTTTGAACAACTGGCCCCACATTTTTAAAATTTTGGTACCGAAGTCTGTACATTTGACAACCCTAAACTAAACAAGTAAAATTCCTTTATTGCAGTAGTGTAAAATTACTATTAAAGGCACAATATGTAAGATTTTTAGATTAAAATATCCAAAAATCACTAGAACAATGTTATATATTTTGTTGACTTGTGTTCTTACATTATCCAAAATGTTTCCAAGAATTTTAAAATCCAGAGAAATAAGCAATTTTAACCAGGACACGGGCCATGTCCGTATGTTGTCTATCAATGACATCATACCCTGTTACCCTCGATTTCCCGTTTTATTTTGTAGAAACCATGGAAACACCAAAGACGCTTTAATATATTAAGTGTTTTATTAGACAGGTGTGCAACTGTTAGGATACATTTATCGACAGAAAACGAATCATGTTATATTGCTCAACACAGTAAGTCTTATTGTTTAAATCTCGTTTTCTTGTTTTACCACGAGTACTATGTTTTACCATGCCTAATATTGATCTTTCTTACTGCAGTGTGCAACAAGTGTCTCATAGCAGCCGCCAAGTGAACACAGAGTAGCATTATAACAACTTTCAACACACAAATGTATCTAATATGAGTGGAAGCAGCGTCTGTGGCATAATAAAAGTCCCGCTGCTCTCGAGAAGTGTGTCGCGCTCGTCTCTCATTAGCAATCGCTCCAGCGGCCTCATTCCGCTCCCACACGCTGCTTCATACTACAGTAATGTTAATAAATATTTAATATATTAGCTCATCCATTAATATGATTTCTGCCCAAGTCCCGTCGGACTCTTTTCCACCGGCTGTAGACATGAAGACAACACCTCCCATGATTCCATGAAATCAAGGCTTCAAAAGCTACGCCTTTGTTTTGAATTAGTTACATCCAGTGGCAAAAAATTACATATTGTGCCTTTAAGGCTGGAATAGAATCACGCACTTTCCAAATTTGTAAATGGTTACTGAGGAAAAACTGTTGTCATTTGCCAGTTGTCTCTGTGTGAGTTTGTTGTATCCAGACGGTATCATCTACCTTTAGCTTGTAGTATGTTATGAAACAATCTTTTTATACAGTTTTATGTAAAACAGTTGGTAGACTGCTGTTTCCTTCCCTGTTTCATTAAAAGGAATTAAATTGCTGCTTTTTAAGCTGATGAACCCACTGTTTCTAGCTGAAGTGTTGGACTTCTGCTGACTGATTGAAGTGAGACAACAAACACTTCATCTTAGATTAACACTAGCACAATCAGTTAAATTATTGTTATGAGCTCATTAATTATATTGTTTATGCGGGTCTATTTTTTATTATTATTATTATTATTAAATCAGCCAGTAAAATCAGTTCTAGAACAATTGAAAGTTTTAAGGCCCATTTACAGTAAGAACGATAACTATATACAGTAGTGTCCACACCAATGGACAGTAATGTTTTATTTATTAAAAGCACAAGCTACAGTTATTTCATCTGTTGAATTAAAAAAAATTGAGCCCTTTAAAGTTGGGTGGATTTTGATTGGCTGTTTTTGTTTCTTGTTCATCAGCTGGGAAACAAAAAATCATTCTGAACGTGATTTCAATGATGTCGTCGTTACTGTTATAGCTGTGTGGTTGACTATACTACACTATAGAATTAGAATGATTATTAAAACTTTATAGTTATCGTCCTTGGTGTGAAAGAGCCTTTAAAGTTTGTACTCGTCACCTTAAATCTTAAATCAGAGTGAAGTTTAGTGTAGCCTTCTCTCGTTTTTTCCTTCCCTCCTTCTTTTTCTTTATCTGTCCCTGGCGGCACTTCAGGAAATAAGTTGGCTATAGGCACACACACACACACTTGCACACTTTGCTACACACCCAGCCCTGGCTGGCCCTGCATTGATGACCCATCAAGATGTTTACAAAGTTGCCGGAAGCTCCGTACGTGCACGACAATCTCTCTTACAATAGCAACTCACTGCAGCTGGAACACAGCTCTGATGAAGTGCAGGAGAGAGCCGTGCTTCAGGCACCTACTGCTGTGAGAGAGAGATGAAGAAGTGCTTTTGATTTCACAGTTTGGGCCGTTCTGATGAATGTCTCTTGACACCACGGTATGGAGGGGTGTGTGGGAACGTGTGCTCGCAAGAGCGATCGCAGATTACAGGATCTCAGCGGGATAATCTAAATGCAGGTCCCATTAACTTAATGTCTCCATTTATGAAGATGTACAACAACATGTGGATTTATGTTTCTGTCAAAGAAGGTCACAGCTGGTTTGACTGAACAGACACTGAGCTGGACTTCTTTAAGATTTTATGTGAGCTCTGTGTACTGCAGTGCAACTTTCTCTCAGCCCTTTTTTTTCAGGCTGGTTATCATACAAATGATTTGGTTAGGGAAAGTAGGGTCATGTTCATTTTATATTAGTCTTTTTATTCGATTTGATGCGTATTAGATTTCACTTTTTTAACTTTAGTTAGTGTGTAATGTTGCTGTTTGATCATAAACAACATCTGCAAAGTTACGACGCTCAAAGTTCAATGCAAACGGAGATATTTTCTTTTAAAGAATTCTCTGTTTAAGGACTACAACAAACAGCTGGTAGGGACTACGACGAGCTTCTTCCTGGGTTAGTGACATCACTAACCCTAAATTTACATAAACTCCGCCCCTGAGAACACACAACAAAGGGGGCGGGGCCATGTTGGGCTGCTTTAGAGAAGAGGAAGAGTTGATGCAGTAGAGTGTTGTTGTCATGCCGTCATTTTACGCTGGACTGCTTCACAAACGAGGAACAAATCAACACAAAAGATGAACATGACGGCACATGCTAGTGGATGAGTTGAATCAACTCCACAGCAACTACATCAATTTATCCACTAACCATTCAGAAACGTCCAGATTCATTCTAAAAGTTGTAACTTCTTCCTGAGTCTCTCCATCAGTGTCGACTCCGGTTTGAACAATGTAAGGCTGAACACCGTTACTGACAATCCTCATTTTGGCTGCGTGAGATTCTCCAGCTTTGTTGTTGTTGAGCTGTTAAAGCTCCGCCCTCTTCTGGAAAGCAGTAGCTCATTTGCATTTAAAGGGACACACACAAAAACGGCGTGTTTTTGCTCACACCCAAATAGGGGCAAATTTGACAAGCTATAATAAATGATCTGTGGGGGATTTTGAGCTGAAACTTCACACACACATTCTGGAGACACCAGAGACTTATATTACATCTTGTGAAAGGGGCATTATAGGTCCCCTTTAAGGATGCTTACATTATTTCCTCATTTTTTCCTTTGGTAATTTCATGACATGATTCAGATTTTTTTTTTTTTTTTTTTTTTTTTTTTTTTCATGTGAAGCACTAATATTTTTTCTTCAATGTAAATATTTACAATCCGTGTGGTCTCTGGACAGTGCTCAGAGATTAATTTCTCTCTGTCTTTATTAATTTCTCTAACATGTAATGTTATTCACAGTTCTCTTGCACAGTTCAGAGGTGTTATGTCAGTGTGTCTCAGGTCTATTTGCACCTTGCTCTATAAAATTAACATCTCTTCTGTTCCTGACCCTGATTGGTTGTTCTCTGTCCCTCCCTATGGTTCTGTTGCAGGGCAGTGGTTCATATCCAGGTGGATGATGTAAATGAGTTTTCCCCAGTGTTCAGGGAGCCGTTGTATCGTGCCACTGTAACCGAGGGCAAGATCTATGACAGCATCCTACAGGTGGAGGCCTGGGATCAGGACTGCTCTCCACAGTACAGCCAAATCTGCAACTATGAGATTGTTACACAGGAGACACCTTTTGCTATTGATCGAAATGGTAAGTCTTGGATAAGGATGTGTGTGAAAGGAGTGTAAATGGTACACCGAAATCATACTGTAAAGTATGCATACTGTGTCCACGTTTAATTGCACTTAAAGGGATAGTTCACCCAAAAATGAAAGAAAAAAAAAAATGTCATCACCTCACCCTCAAGTTGTTTCAAACCTACATGAGTTTCTGCTGTTGAACACAAAAGAAGATATTTTAAAGAATGTTGGTAACCAGAGAGTTGACGGTAGCCATTGACTTCCATAGTAGGAAAAATTACTTTGGAAATCAATGGCTACCGCATATCTTCTTTTGTGTTTAACAGAAGAAAGAAACTCATACTTGAAGATGAGTACATGATGACAGAATTTTCATTTTTGGATGCACTATCTCTTTAAATAAACCATTCAAAGATACTGAATATAACTCAAACCTCACTAAATGTTTTGGTAGAATTTAACTGATGCCATTTTTTTTTAAAGGACTTAATACTTCTTTTCACCAAGGATGAATTCAATTGATCAAAAGTGAGAGTAAAAAATCAAATAAAGACTGTTCTTTTGAACTTTCTATTTCAAAAGTACTAAGCAATACTTAAGAATGCTGAAAAAATGTATTTGCACAAAAATGTTAAGCACAAAAATAATTAAGTTTTTGATATTTATAATAATAATAAGTGTCTATTGAGCTCCAAATCCTCATATGAGGATCATGTGACACTGAAAACTGGAGTAATGATGCTGAAAATTCAGCTTTGATCACAGGAATAAATTACATTTTACATTCTATTCAAATAGAAAACAATTATTTTAAATTTGAATAATATTTGACAATATATACAGTATTTTTGATCAGAGAAATGCAGCCTTGGTGAGCATAAGAGACTTCTTTCAAAAACATTTTAAAAAATCATACTTTTGAATGGTAGTCTGTCCTAAAAATGTTAATTAATTTATATTTGACTACACTTTAAAAAAAATGTTGTCTATTTTTAATTTTAATAAGTTTTTAATTTTAATAAGTACTTTCTACTTTTAATAAGTTCACATATTTAAAAAAAAAAAAAAACACTTTTAACAATATTAATTTATTTGATAAGCAGCACTTCATAAGATATTTAGATTTGATTTCAGAGGCTGTATTTTTTTTTTTATTATTATTTTCTGGTTATACTGATCTGGCAGCTTTTTCACTGGTGTAGAAAAAAAAAAAACATGTAAAAAAGACTTATTAAAAGCTCAGATTTTTGCATTCTTAATGTTGATCAAGTTTGCCCAACAGTGGTTATAACATTATTGCTTTATAATTAAACCAAATTTTAGGTCTAAGAATATACAGTATATAATTTAACTTTTTTTACCTTCAAAGTAAAAACTAAGAAGTTGTTCATTTTTGTTTCTTTAGAATGCTATTGAGGAAGAATACACGTTTTCACAAATTCCAAAAATATTACTTGAGTGACTAAATACAATTCCAAAAGTAATTTGCACCCCGGTTCTGTTGTGGCTGGGCTGTCTTTTTTTCGACCTGTCTTTCTCACTATTTTTTCCATTACACGTAGAGAATAAAAGTGATAAAGACATTCAAATCATTGTCTCACCTCACGTACTTCACCTGTGATTCCTCTCCTAGGTGAGGATGATTGAATTTGATTTGTTTTAGCTTTCATTTTCTGTGTTTGTCTTTCACGAGTACAGAATCGATGTCTTATTTGGTTATCGTTGAATGCATGAGTGAATTAAACGGCTCATTGCCCGGTTGGACCGTCAGAGCTCCAATCTTTGACACTTCTGGGCACATCAGAAACGTCTCTAAGGTGCAGGAGTGACGTTAGCCCACGGATCACATAGCCACACCGCTGCAGATCAGTCACCTGTCTCTCTGCTGCGGCTGTCTGCTTCCTTCTCATGTTTCTGGTGGGGTGTCAGCTGTCTCAAAGAGCTGCGCTCTCTTTCATGGGCTTAAGTCTGTCTCATTCACTTCCTCCTGCCGCCTTGGGCCCTGCCAGCGTCTGTAGTGCGACTGGCATTGACGGGGCTTGGTTAGTGCCAGGCGAGAGCTGAGTGATGCATGGGCCGCCCGAGTGGATTTTGTTCTGAGGGCTTTTGGCTCCATTATTTACTGTGGATCAGAGGGCAGAGAGAGTTATTAAATACAACAGGCCCACTGGCACTGTGTTCTCCGGTCCAGAGAGAGGAGGAGGAAGAGCGGGGAGAGAATGGAAGAAAATGAGATCAGGAGAAAGAAGGGAGATGTACAGAGAGAAAGATTAATAGCTTGAGTATACAAACGTGCACTAATGATGTTGGGTAGAAGGGACAGAGGTTGTTGGTGGTGATATGAAACATCATGAAACTTGAGATAATTCACTAAAGATCTTTTGTGAGATTCCGAAACCCTCGATTGTTTTTGTGCACCCAAGAGCTATCAGCGGAGAATAGTCCTAAATTGTTTTCAACATAGAGGCGGTGTGAATGAAACGTGACACAAAGAGGCACAGACATTTATTTTATACTCACTTTTGAATGCATATGAATATGAATAGCTAGAGAAAGAAAAAAAAACAGAAAAAGAGAGAAATAAAGAAATAGGTTTAAAAGAAAAGGGATATTGGGGGTTAGATTTAATTTATACCATCAGCAGCACTCTTTGTTCTTCATGCTTTTATTCTGTAAGAACAGAAATTGAAACACATGCTGAGGCACAAGCTTAAAATTTCAATCAGAAGTGTCATGCCTATTCAGACTGAGGCAAACGCCCCCTCAGATTTTGAATGCAACTTTCATAAAAAAGTGTCTATGATAATTATGGTGGGTGATTTATTGTAGATAAAGAAAAGTGTGAAACATTGTGGCAGAATTGACTTGTCTAAATTGTCTAAATCAGTCCAATTTAATTGTTCGTTCAGCATATTATTTGCTTTTAACTGAAAATTCTGTCATCTACCCATAGAACTTTTTTTCCCCCTGTGGAACAAAAAAAGAAGATATTTTAAAGAATGTTTCATCTGTTTTTGTTCATACATTGAAAGTCAGTGGGGTTTAAAACAACATTGACTTTCATTGTATGGACAAAAAGCACTGAGAAAATATTAATACTAATCTTTTTTTGTTGATGTTTCACAGAAGAAGGTCAGTATACTTAGTCTTTCCATTTATGCTGCTCTTTTTCATTCAACAAAATGTGTATTAGGGATGCACTGATACCACTTTTTTTCCAGAAAGAGTCTGATACCGATACTTTTATTTTTAGTACAGATACAGAGTACTGATACCAGTATTTTCATTGCATTTTTAATTTTTGAAAATATTGGGCAGAGAAACCAAAAGAATATGAAACATATTAGATGTCTTAGCAAATAGATATTTCCTTAAGTTCTTTTCATGCCTAATTATGCCTGTTAAAACATGTTAAAATAAGAGCTGCCGTTCCTTTCACTTTTTATATTATTGCTCTGTCATATTTTATCTTTAATTTAATAGCAGAGGGAATATTTAGAGCTGCTCCAGCAGGGCAAGAGCAGTAAGTGATTTTCTTTGTTGTTACATTAACATTGTGTGTAACAGTATGTTGGATACATGCATCTCTTAAAGTGACAGCAGCATAATAAACCTGCTGCTTTGTCAGCAGCAGGTTTATTATGCTGCTGTCACTTTAAGAGATGCATGTATCCAACATACTGTTACACACACTTTTAAAAGATATGTTCACCATCAGCAAAACTGCATAAATTTGATTCAAATTGTTGAAAACTATTAAAATACTATTTGGCCTGTGGAAATGAATGAATAAACTCTATTCTAAAACCTTTATCTGAAGTATTTTATACAATTTTGTTTTTATGGATAATTTGATATATATATTCTACAACATGAAGAGGATATAGGATGATTTTTATCAATGTAGTGTATTGCACAAATGGCATTTATATTCCATATCTAATATTTTCCAGTGTCTTGTACCTTTGACGGTGTTAACCAAGGTGTCACGTGGATGGGAATATGCATGGAAATGATATGCAGGTTATGCATAGTAAAACTAGGCGTCGTAAGCTCCATATATGGTGATTTCGGGGAGGAGACAGGGTGGAGATGCACGTACGCACAATCTTCCGCTGACTGGGATTTATAAAAGGATTTGTGCGCAGGTTCTGCCATATGCATGGTTTTATAAATCTGAATTTTTTGTGTGTATGCAGAATTTAGTTTTTGCATGTACGTACACTTTTAGGATGAAATCTACACAAAGTTTTATAAATGAGGCCCCTGAAGTGTAACATATTAGATCCGTTTGGTACAGTAGGTCTTAATATATAGGCTGTCTCATTAATTTTAATCAAACAATTGTAAAATCACGGGGGAAAAAAAGTTGAATATATATATTTTTTCAATAGATATGGGCTTTGACTTGCATTGTGCCAAATTCTGTGATATTATCAGGGATTTTAAGGTATGATTGCAAGCTGATTTTGTTTTGGAACCTTAAGAAAACTTTAACTCGATTTTTCTCAAAATTGACTATCAAGCAGGTGCAGCTCAGTCATTTTTTGTTGCATTCCAACAAATCATACATCATTTTGAAGGTTTTTTAATAGAGAATGTGAGAATAACATCATTGCGACTCATTTAGCCAGCACACATAATAATTCAATAACAATATCAGTAATATATTAAAATATGGCACCCGAACCTAACAATCATTGAATGCCACTTTTCTGCCCGCTTTCTCCACCAAGTGAGTCAGGACAGCCAATGGTGCCTCCTCAAAAAAGATGCATGATACCCGTGGCTTGAACTGCACTTGCAAAAATGTAGACAAGTTGAGGATCTCATATGCTTGCTCGCCCTCTTTGTCTTGTTTTCTGTTGTCATACTCTTGGTTTTATCTGCGCAGCACAGACAGAGGCTCATTGATAACCCACTGGAGGAGAACTGTTCCCTTTAAAACTCCCCTGCTCTTAATCATGCCACCTGACATTAGCTGCTGTAATCAGCTCTATCAACTGAACTGGCTCTCTCTCTCTCACACAAACACACACATACACATACACACCCCTTCTCCTTCCTCTCGCATACCTGTTTGTTAAAGTAAAGCTTTGAGGGGTTTCAAGACACACTTTAGCTTTGTGGCTCTGAGGATTGGTGCAGACTTGGTCTGGGAGCCCAGAGCGACTGACCTCTATTCCTCATTGCTGTCTCCTTGACAGCACGGCTGGTCTCATTGAAATGCAGCCAGCAGGTAAAAATAACCACAGGCCCACAGACGTGTGAGAGCATCAAATCACTAGCTGCTAGTCCAGCTTCATCTGAACTCTGTCACCATGGAGTGCATTCAGACTCGTCGCCTTACACCAAATAGCAACCTCGCAGCTTCCTATAGCAACTGTGGGAGCTAAATGCCAAATTATACACATCAGTCCTGTGACAAAAAGCACTCATTACTCAAATGACTGGTAGAGGATCCGTGTCATTACGGTTCTTTAACCTGGAGCTCTGCAAGTGTACAATCTGTGGTTTGCTGGCACATCTTGAGCTGTTAACCAGGAAGCATACTCATCACTAATAAAAGCTTTCAGAGCATGGTCTGGCTTCCCTCCAGAGGTTGGAGAGTCAAAATGTACCTTTAGCTCTTAGCTGATAAAGAGTGACTCATACAACAATGTCAGATCTGTACATTGATTCTGTACAGAGGTCCAGGTTAGTAATGATTGATTATATTTCATATGTCTTGATGGAATGAAAGTGCGTCTCACTAGTGGAAGCAGAACCAGTTTCCAGTATATGGTTTGTTGTTTAATGTACAGAAGCGCTATAGTTTGAGCATGTCTCTCTTGCTCAATGCCTCATTTAAAATGAAATGTGTTCATTGAAAGATTTCAAGCTGATCAAGAGCTTGTCTTAACCAGTTAGCACTATTAGCTTGGTAATTGATAACACAAAGAAATGGTTCATTTCAGCATCTTTATCTTCAGTGAAATTATTATTTATCATTTTAAAAACATTAATATTTGATTTGATTAAGAATAAATACATTATCCTTCAAACGTTTGTGGCCAGTACAAATTAATACTTTTATTCAGCAGGAATGCAACTGATAAAGTGACATTTATAATGTAACAAAAGATTGATTTTTATTTATTATTACATTTATTTATTATTTAAATAAATGCTGTTCTTTTGAATTTTCTATTTATTAAAGAAACCTGAAAAAACTATGGTGATATGGTATTATGTGAGTTTCCATAACGGCGACTTTCACCAAACCGTTCTCAAAAAAACAAGCGAACGAATTTGACGAAGATTACATCAAAATGGATGCGAGGCTGGTATGTCATCACAAGCATGACCTGAGGCAACTTGCAGCGTTTTGGCACAGTGCCACCTACTGGTCTGGAGATGTGAAAATGGATATTTTTGCTTATAACTTCTGAATGGTTTCCCCAAAATGAATAAAACTGGTCTCTTTTGATTTAGTGCAGCAAGTCGAATGATACTCAGTTTCCCCATATCAGCCATTTTGGGTGTTGGCCAATTTTGAATTTTGTTGTAAAATGCTGTATTTTACAAATGCATTAGTGTATTACTGTATATAGTGGGAAAATTCCCTGAAGGACAAACATTATAGCTTTTTTGATTAATTTTGCCTATTTTAAAGAGATTAGTCTTGATAGAGTCATACCGAGAACAACAATACTAACTATGCTATATGTGGTCGAAATTGTTGTCTGCCATTTGGAATTTCGTTGTAAATCTGTAATAATACTTTCCATGTCCAGAAATTTTTGAAGCATCGAAAATACATTTTGGTCCAAAAATAACAAAAACTGCGACTTTATTCAGCATTGTATTCTCTTCCGGAACCCTTTCCATTGAATTGATTCCATTGAATTGATTCCATTGAATTGATTCCATTGAATCCTTTCATCTGTCGTCATTGTTTTTGGCGATTAGGACATCCGCAACATGCACACTTGTGCACCATTTTAAAAAATAGCTTGAATACAGCGTGCGTCTCCCTCAGACTGTAAACA
Organism: Ancherythroculter nigrocauda; assembly: GCA_036281575.1. NCBI lineage: Eukaryota > Metazoa > Chordata > Actinopteri > Cypriniformes > Xenocyprididae > Ancherythroculter > Ancherythroculter nigrocauda. The sequence continues at coordinate 3,418,161 of VTFQ01000008.1, read as the reverse complement.
AAACTCTGGCGCACCAGATAACACGTCATCCGCGTCTTACGTCAGCAGTGCGCTGCGGTTCACTGAGGAGTCGTGAACCCGGATGAACAACAGACCCGGAAGAGAAGACAATGCTGAATAAAGTCGTAGTTTTTGTTATTTTTGGACCAAAATATATTTTTGATGCTTCAAAATCTTCTAACTGACCCACTGATGTCACATGGACTACTTTGATGATGTTTTTATTACCTTTCTGGACATGGACAGTCTACCGTACATACATTTTCAATGGAGGGACAGAAAGCTCTCGGACTAAATCTAAAATATCTTAAACTGTGTTCTGAAGATGGAATGACATGAGGGTGATTCATTAATGACATAATTTTCATTTTTGGGTGAACTAACCCTTTAACAGCGCCAAGTAATGGTCAAGAGTGATAAGCAATTAAAACATGTTACTGGTGATTGTATTTATAATTTTCAGCTGTTTTGCCTAAATGTATCTAAAAATGTCTTTTATTACTCATTGTTGCAGTTGGTCTGATGCTCCCAGCCATGTTTGCATGACTTATCATGCCTTTTTTGTGCTTAGCCCCATCAATTGCTGCTTGAGGCAATATTTTTAAATTGCAATAATATCTAACAACATTTCTGTTTTACTGTATTTTTTAATCAAATAAATTCAGTTTTGGTGAGAATAAGAGACTTAAAACATTAAAATAAATCTTACTGAACCCAAACATTTGGATGGTAGTGTACATTGTAAATATTTTTTTAGTTATTTCTAATCATGCACAGAATAGAGTACCCATAAAAAGTTAGAAGGGCTTTGTTAAGAATGGGGATACAATTTTGAATGACACCAGAAATGCAAATCCATGTGTTTTCTCCATAGATGAATAGAAGGGCTTACTCTTGAGCTCTGTGTTCAGAGTAAATATATATTCAAAGTATGAAGTCAACATTTGTAATTTTATTAAACATAAGTCCCACTTGCATTTTTTTATTTGCCATGAATGCAGATATTAAACCATTACAAAGACTTGTGAAATGTAAAATATGGAGATTAGATGTAATTGTCTTTATTGTAATTAGCAGTACGGGAAACAGTCTTGCAGATATAATCCATAATTGCTGAAACAGGGACACTTACTCTGTTGAAATTACTTTTGTGATTGAAAACATTTGGCCAGAGCCATTATATGGGAGCTTAATTATTGTTTAAAATGCATATGTTGAAGTAGTATCTCTGGCAGCTGCAACAATTACAAATGACTTTTTTAAGTTTTACTTTTCATGTTCCGCTTAGTGTGTCCACTTTTATTTAGCAATTTGTCTCACATATCATGGGCTTGTTTTTCACTCTTTCGTTTTATTTTTTATCTCCAGGCAACATCAGGAACACGGAGCGACTGAGTTATGACAAACAGCAGCACTACAAAATAATGGTGACTGCTTACGATTGTGGCCAGAAGAGGGCGATGGAGAGCGTTCCGGTTCACATTGATGTCAAACCAGTGTGCAAGCCTGGCTGGCAAGGTCAGTGGATACTACTAACCAAACACTATGTTACCTTAACTTTTACTGTTGCCCTATTCCTTACGCCATTCAAATTGTGTATCATGTGTATCATGATCAAATTTTTTACGAACAGCTAATATTTCGTAATTGTATTGTAGATGTTGACTTTGAAATCACTGCTTATGACTCAATTTGCTCAAAAAGCCATTAAAAAAGAAGAAAGAAAGAAAGAAAGGAAAGAAAGAAAGAAAGAAAGCTTTCAAGTTGTCATGTGGCAGTTGGACTAACTACCATTGAGATGAATGGGAATTCTAGCGAATAGCTTTCTATAGGTATTGTTGACTTTCTGTCTATCTTTCAAGGCAACATCTAAGTAAAGTCTTTGTCTGTTCTTGCAAATATCTCAAATGCTCTTCAGTAATAGTTTTCAATATGCTGAAGGTCTTATGGAAGTCAATTAATTGCATCTATATGTTTAAATGTAAGAAAGAGGAAGAAAGAGTAACAGAGTGCCAGAGATATTCAGATAAAAACTTTTTTTCTACCTTTCTGGAGCTTGAAAGTGATAGTTGCATAGGCTGTCAATGGCTGGACAAAAAGCTCTCAGATTTCATCAAAAATATCTTCATTTGTGTTCTGAAGATGAACAAAAGTTTTACAGGTTTGGAATGACATGAAGGTGGGTAAATAATGACAGAGATATCATTTTTGTGTGAAAAAAAAATTAAAATTCTGTCATCATTTATTCACCATCATGTCGTTCCAAATCTGTAAGATCTTCATCTACAGAACAGGAGATATTTTGAAAAACGTGTCCAGAGAACAAAAGTCAATGGGGTGCAAAACAATTTTAAAATAAAAACTAAACTAAAATAAAATACTGAAACATTTTTTTAAATGTCTTCTTGATGACAGAAATTAAATTGTTAGTGAAATATCTCTTTTAGGGATGTGCCCGAATACTAAATCCATATTCGGAAAGGCACGAGGGGAAATAAACGCAGTCTACGGAGCCCCGGAAGGGACATGGTTAGTCGTGATGGTTCCTGAGTGTCACTGACAAATATTTAATCTTGTGAAGTACTGACGCTCCATAGTATACACACAACGCGTGTGATTGCGAATCTCGAAAGTGAAAGTAAAAATGTGCATTCAAAAGAGATTTCAATACTCCACATATTAACAGCAGCTTCCTGATTCTGGCAAATTATTTACATTATAATTACCCAACGAGAGAAAGCATATATATAGAAAGAAATATATTTTTTCCTCCCATCTCACGCATATTCCCTTTAGGGGCTCCGTAGTACATGTCATTTCCTTTCCGAATATGGTATTCGGCTTCGGGCTCATCCCTAATCCATTTAAAGGATTAGTTCACTTTCAAATGAAAATTAGCCCAAGCTTTACTCACCCTCAAGCCATCCTAGGTGTATTTGACTTTCTTCTTTCTGATAAACACAATCCGAGATATTTTAATAAATATCCTGACGCATCCGAGGCCTTCTGAAGCAAAGCTATGCATTTGTGCAACAAACAAAAAAAAGAAATAAAATATCTAGCTTCCTCCATATTCAACTTACGAAGAAAGTGTAAACTGGCGTCAGTTAAGCTTTTCCTGTAAGTTAAATAGGGAATGTAGCATAAGAGTTTTTGAACTGCGAGAGTTTATTCATACGTTGAATACTGAAGACGATCTGGCGGAAGCTAGATATTTTACTTCATAACTTGTTAAATTTGGATTTTTTTTACACAAACACATCGCTTCACTTCAGAAGGTCTTTATTAACCCCCTGGAGCCGTGTGGAGTACGTTTATGATGGATGGATGTGGATGGAGACACTTTCTTCAGCTCATACTTCTTGATCCCGTTCACTGCCGTTATAAAGATCGGATGCATCAGGATATTTATTAATATAACTGATTGTGTTCATCAGAAAGAAGAAAGTCAAATACACCTAGGATGGCTTGAGGGTGAGTAAAGCTTGGGCTAATTTTCATTTGAAAGTGAACTAATCCTTTAACTCACAATAAAATTGACTTGAGAATTATCTGGAGAGTTGACCTTATTCCTGTAAAAGATCTGAACTATTTGTTCACAAATAAGACATCGCTACTTCTCTCATGACCGTACCAAAAATAATTTAGGTGGATGTTAAGATTTTCTGTGAATAATGACTTAAATTGCAGAATCGAGTTTCTGTCTCTGCCTTATCCTCCAGCCACAAAATGGTCAGTATTGTGACTCCGCGGAGTAGTCTGTTCTCCGCGACCTCTGCGATCCCCTGTTCTGTTCTGCTTTCATCCGTGGCATACACTGTTAGTGGTCTTAACTAGACAGATCGATATCCGTGGACTCCTTCTTCCCACAGGGACTGCACAGCCGCTTCAGCCTACAGTTTGTCCACACACACTCACACTGACCTCTCGGAAACAACCCAGTATTGCTTTAATATCTCATGCCTTCACGACAAAGAAGACAATACCTTTTACATGTGCCATGGTAATGGATTTGTTCTAAACAGTCAGTGGGCAGAGCTTTCGACATCATTAAATCGGAGAAAAGGACGAGGAAGCTTTTTTCACAGTTTACCTTCCTTCACACATCGATTGAGGCATGGAAAATATCTGCAGATGAATTCAATTCACAGGCTTCAGTTGAGCCATTAAGAAGCGGATGTCAGGGGCTGGAGAGACAGACGCCTAATCACTGTCATCTAAAACTGTGTTTAGAGCGTGAAAAGAGGGGAGAAAAAAAGATGTCTTTTTTCTCTTCTGCCAGGAGGAGTTAGTCAAAACCTTCTGATAAAGGAAACAATGTAACTAAATCAATCCAGACAAAAGTCAAACTTTGTAAAACATTCAGCCGCTACAGTCCACACTTTTGAAATAATTCAAGACTTTGCATTAAAAGGATATTTCTGCAAAAAACAAAGAAAAAAAATGTTGTCATTATTTACTCAGACTCATGTCATTACAAACCTGTATGACTATTTTTATTATACGGAACACAAAAGAAGAAATTTTAAAGAATTTTAACTCTGTGTTTATTAGGGGTGTGACGAGATCTCGTGTCACGAGATCTCGCGAGACTAAAGTGTGACGAGATTTCTCGTCGAGGCGAAAAGTAGTCTCGTGATGTTGCCATGACAGAGTGTTAGGATGATTAGGAAAGAATATGCCACCGCTACGTTTACATTACGCCTCCACTGTCCTTTTGCTTTGTGTTTAAATAAAAAACATTTAATTAAGTTGGATAACGGTCGCCGCCGCTCCATATTTAAAGAGTACGCGCGATCGCTGAAAGTGAAAGTAAACGCGCGCACGCATTCAAACGCGATTTCAATACCCCGCATTTTCAAAGCAGCTCCCTGATTAATGCAAATATCTCTCAATATGAGAGCTATTTTAGGCTGGGCAGTGTAGTTGTAACCATCTCTAAGCTCTGTATCATAGGAAAAGTTGGTTTTATTTGCACTTCGAATATTGAGAGGTTGCGATTATGGTTGCATTTATTGTAAAGTGTTACCATAAAAATGAATAACAGTTTTCTCTTAATCTTATTAAGCACAAACAATAAGGTTTCATTTGTTAACATTAGTTAATGCACTGTGAACTATCATGAACTAACAATGAATGACTATTTTTATCAACTAACATAAACAAAGATTAATAAATACTGTAGCACATATATTGCTCATTGTTAGTTGATGTTGGTTAATACATTAATGTTAATAAATGAGACCTTATTGTAAAGTGTTACCATTTTTATTTATACTGTTTTTATTTCTATGATCGGTTTGTGGAAATGAGTTCAGTTAGGAGGTCAAAAGTTGTAGAAGCTCATAAATCATGTACAGTATAAGGTCTGAAGAGACTGACAGTACTTGAGTATTGTTGTCTTTTACTGCATATGATAATTCATACTCAGAAAGTAGAACTGAATGACATTCATTATAAGATGATTAGTTAAAACATTTCAAATACACCTGCAGAATATTTTTTCTAGTCATGTATTTCGCCATTGAGGATTTCTTAAAAATAGTGTGTAAAAATCTTGTCTCGTCTTGTCTCGTCTCGTGAACTCAATCTCGAGTCTCGTCTCGTCTCGTGAGATACCTGTCTCATCACACCCCTAGTGTTTATGTATATATGTAAATTTATTTAAATGTATTCATTATTTATCATTGTAAGGAAACAACAGCATGAACAATCTTATTTTCAGTTTTTGTTCCATCAAATGAAACTCAGGGTTTGAGGGTGAGTAAATGATCCTAGAATTGTAGTTTTTTTGGTGGACTGTCCCTTTAAGACACAGATCGTCTTTCTTACAAAATTCTTAAGTTTTTTAATTAGAGACAATTTTGCCATTCAAACTTTAATCCCAGGTGTCGTCACACATCTCGTTGCATCTTCCTTTCCTCACACTTATCAAGGCGACAGCACAGAGAGTGGGAAACTGTTCTGAGAACAGTATCCTGATTGATCCAATTAGAGGGAGCATGTTTGTTACCAGTTTGTAAAGAGAATTTGGTGTGAGGTGACATGGATTTAGATGAGTTATTACCTGGAGAGAGGAACGCAGCTCTCTATGCCAAGAAGAGACTTATTCCATGAAAGGGCAGCTTCCAGTCTAAAGCAAGCCAAAATGTCAGAGTCAAGCGTATTAGCCACAAATCTTGTAAATCCTCAACCCTCTGCTATACAGTTTTCATGTTGGGATTTTGGCAGTGATACAGTTCACCAACCGTGTCTGTTTGACTCTGAGTAATTCGGTTTTCTCATGAACAAAGCCACAAAGTTTGTGTTCACGAGAACTTTTAAATCACTCCTGTCATACTCGGTTTTCAGAGTCAGGAATGCTTTATTATTAGCATGATTGTTCACATTTACAATATTGGCATTGCTTTTTAAAGTAGTTGTAGTATGTACAGTACAGTCCAAAAGTTTGGAACCACTAAGATTTTTAATGTTTTTAAAAGAAGTTTCGTCTGTTCACCAAGGCTACATTTATTTAATTAAAAATACAGTAAAAAACAGTAATATTGTGAAATATTATTACAATTTAAAATAACTGTGTACTATTTAAACATATTTGACAAAGTAATTTATTCCTGTGATGCAAAGCTGAATTTTCAGCATCGTTACTCCAGTCTTCAGTGTCACATGATCCTTCAGAAATCATAAACAGTGTTTATCTGAAATCTAATCATTTGTAACATTATAAATGTCTTTACTGCCACTTTTGATTGATTTAATGCATCCTTGCTGAATAAAAGTATTCATTTCTTTAATTTCTTTTCAAAAAAATAAAAATAAAAATTCTTACTGACCCAAACTTTTGAACGGTAGTGTATAATGCTACAGAAGCTTTGTATTTCAGATAAATGCTGTTCTTTTGAACTTTCTATTCATCAAGGAATCCTGGAAAAAAAAGTACACAACTGTTTTCAACATTGAAAATACTCATAAATGTTTCTTGAGCAGCAAATCAGCATATTAGAATGATTTCTGAAGGATCATGTGACACTGAAGACTGGAGTAACGATGCTGAAAATTCAGCTTTGATCACAGGAATAAATTACTTTGTCAAATATATTTAAATAGTACACAGTTATTTTAAATTGTAATAATATTTCACAATATTACTGTTTTTTACTGTATTTTAAATTAAATAAATGTAGCCTTGGTGAGCAGACAAAACTTCTTTTAAAAACATTAAAAATCGTAGTGGTTCCAAACTTTTGGACTGTACTGTACATATAAAATAAACAAAAAGATTTAATTGTACTTCCTAAAATTAGCATACTTAGTTTTGTTATTTTAGGTAATTTCACTTTAGTAGTACTGAAACTAAATACTTGTTCTCAATTAATACTCAGCTATACAGGGCTTGACATTAACTTTTTTGCTCACCAGTCACTGTGGCTAGTGGTTTTCCAAAGTTAGTAGCCACTCAGCATTTATTAGCCACAATTTTGCCATTGATACCATGGGAAAAACTGCCATATAGATATTTTTAATATTATCTCATAATTTGGCAGCAGGTTTATTAGGCTGCTGTCACTTTAAGAGCTGACGCACGGATCCATTATACTGTTACACATGCGTTTTCTTTCTTAACTGTTTACGTTCACTTCAAACAGAACCGACTGTGTTTACATGAATACTCACCAAGACTGGCATTTTGACATTATTTTATGTGTATTTGACTGTGTAAGTATAATAAACAGCGAAAACGAACTCTGTTTAGACTTTGAGTTTTAGCATTTTGAGTTTTGAGTTTAGTATTCAAGCCCTGAAACATCAATAATATTCATCCGGAGTGACTAGTAAGAGTGATTGTGTTACACGCCACTGCTGAAATCCAAATTGTGAAAGAATGGGTGGGACGTCTGAGTACAGACCATAAATTCATTGAACGTCTTTGGGATGTGCTGGAGTAGACTTTACAGAGTGCTCACCTCTTGCATCTTGACCAAAAATTGATGCACCTCTTGATGGAAATAACATCACAACTTTTATTTATTTTCATCAAGAGGTGCATCAGTTTTTGGTCAAGATCTTTAAAAATATAACAGATATTTTAAACTGTAATATTATTTCACAATATTACTGTTTTTACTGTGTTTTGATCACATAAATGCAGCCTTGGTGAGCAGAAGAAATTTCTTTTTTAAAAATCTTACCGACCTCACTTACAGTACAGTAGTTTGATTGGCACAGTAAAAATTGTTGCCTCTTTTCCCCTCTCCTCAGGCACTGCTCGTTTGTCCCAGGGTCACTACTGTTTATCAGGTGCAGGTATCATCTAAAGCATGATAGGACCTTAAGATGTGTTGACAGTCACTGGCAGGCTCCTACGCCCAGAGAATAAGCAGTCATTGGCTGAGAGATTGCATGGCTTGTGTTGTCAGTGTGATTCATAAGAAGTGAGGTGGAAGTGAGGACTGAGTGACGATCCTGACAGGCGCCGCAGAGGTGAAGGGCGAGGATTTCTGGTTGTAACGCTTCCCGCTTGCATAAGCGTGTAATTGGGCAGCCTCTCTTTGTCTCTGGTCAAATCCCGTCTGTCAACACTGATCTCTCCATCTCTCTGTCCAGTGGCCCGTCTTACTGAGCCATCCACTGAGAGTGACAGATCTCTCATTGAGTGCAGAAGCCATAGAAAACTGGCACTGCCAATCAGAGCTACACTTGTACATGCATGCAGTGTACATGATGTTTACTGAGGGGGGAAATGTATGGCTGGACTTGAGTTTATCAATTAGGGATAAAGTGAATACAGACTGAATGTGAGTGAAATAATGACTAATAAATGGGGTACCATTTTCTAATAGGCTGTGCAGTATGAGTGACAGGAAGTGAAAGTTGTTAGGATGAAAGGTGATGTAGATTGTGATATGAATTTTGTGATATGATTTATTTTGTTTTGTTTTGTTTTGAATAACCATATTTCATGTTCACTTTTAAATTTTGTCAATATTTTGTCTATAGTATTCATTGATTTTAGTCCATTCTAATACTAAAATGACATGCAATTCCCTTCCAAAAGTTATATTTTTGCCATTATCAGCATAAATCCTTAGGATTTGTTGGCACAAATCAGAAATAATTAATTTATTTGTGATTAAATATTAATGACTCTCTCTCCTTCCTAAATATATATTTATAATATAATATAAATTATATATAAATATGAAAATTATTGTAGATAAATATGAAATTATATTATAGACTCTATTATTAGTAGTATTATTATATTATGTATTATAATATTATGTTATATTATATTGTATTATTATATATATACACTACCGTTCAAAAGTTTGGGATTGGTAAGATTTTTAATGTTTTTAAAAGAAGTCTCTTCTGCTCACCAAGCCTGCATTTATTTAATTAAAAATACAATAAAATCAGAAATATTGTGAAATATTATTAAAATTTAAAGTAACTGTTTTCTATTTGAACATATTGTAAAATGTAATTTATTCCTGTGATCAAAGCTGAATTTTCAGCATCGTTACTCCAGTCTTCAGTGTCACATGATCCTTCAGAAATCATTCTAATATGCTGATCTGCTGCTCAAGAAACATTTATTGTGTACAATTGTACAAAGTATTTGTGTACAATATTTTTTTTTCAGGATTCTTTGATGAACAGAAAGTTCAAAAGAACAGTGTTTATTTGAAATATAATGTTTTGTAACATTTTATAAATGTCTTTACTGTCACTTTTGATTGATTTATGCATCCTTGCTGAATAAAAGTATTAATTTCTTTAATTTCTTTTCAAAAAACTAAAAATTCTTACTGACCCCAAACTTTTGAACAGTAGTGTATAATGTTACAAAATGTTACTTTTTAAAATATATTCAAATAGAAAACAGTTATTTTGAATTGTAATAATATTTCACAATATTTCTGATTTTATTGTATTTTTAATTAAATAAATGCAGCCTTGGTTGTGCAGACGAAACTTATTTTAAAAACATTAAAAATCTTACCGATCCCAAACTTTTGAACGATAGTGTGTATATGTATATATATATAGTGTGTATATATATATATATATACTGTGTATATGTATATTATGTATATGTGCATATATATATATATGCACATATACATAATATACATATACACAGTACATACACGTATATTATGTGTAAACAAACTTTTATTTTGGATGCAATTAATCATTTGACAGCACTAATATATACACTACTGGTCAAAAGTTTTTGAATGGTAAGATTTTTTAAATGTTTTTTAAAAGAAGTCTCTTTTGCTCACCAAGGGTTCATTTATTTGATCCAAAATACAGTAAAATCAGTAATATTGTGAAATATTTTTACCATTTAAAATAACTGTTTTCTATTTGAATATATTTTAAAATGCAGTTTATTCCTGTGATGGTAACGCTGAATTTTCAGCATCATTACTCCAGTCTTCAGTGTCACATGATCCTTCAGAAATCATTCTAATATGATAATTTGCTGCTCAAAAACATAAATTATGATCAATGTTGAAAACAGTTGGGTACAGTTTTTTTCAGGATTATTTGATGAACAGAAAGTTCAAAAGAACAGCATTTATCTGAAATACAAAGCTTTTGTAACATTATCAACATTATATTTTTGGAAAGAAATTAAAGAAATTAATATTTATATTCAGCAAGGATGCATTAAATTGATCAAAAGTGACAGTACACAGCAAAATCCCCAGAGTTAAATCAACTCTGCTCAGTGTACATATGGTCCCTCTCTAAATAGTGTTAAAATAACACTCAAGCAGTGTTAAATTTAGTTAGATAATTAAGCAATTAATTAAGTAATGATTGCGCAGTAGTGATGAACACCTGCTGTTAACAAGCAGAATCACTGAAGAAATAAAAAACACAAGAACTACAACTGACTTCAGTCACAGCCTTATTAATTTCTTAATTATCTCCTTAACTTTAACTCTGCTTCAGTGTTACTTTAACACTATTTAGAGAGGGACCATATGTACTCTGAGCAGAGTTGATTTAACTCTGGGGATTTTGCTGTGTATAGACATTTATAATGTTGCAAAAGCTTTATATTTCAGATAAACACTGTTCTTTTGAACTTCATATATATATCTATATCATCTATATATCTTGTTTTGTTTCTTATCAGTTCAAAGTCATCACAATATGATGATGCATGATGATGATGATGATGATGATGATGATTTATGCTGAAATTGTCCAAAGCCTCACTTTGCCTAGAGCGTTTCCAAACTTTTGAAGGGTATTGTAATTTACTGATGATAGTGTGGAGAATATCAAAACAAGTCAACCAGTGACATATTTTCATCAACAGTATGTTTTAATTAAAATTGTTTAATTAAACATTTAACACATTCTGAATTATGTCAAAACAGAGCTTTGGTTCAAATGCAGACTTGCACTTTTCAAAACTAACAGATGTCACTGATAGTCAGTGGAAAAGCAGGATTTTTTGATGCGTGGGCGGACAGGTTTAACTCTGACCGGCATCACATCCTGATCTTTTTCCACTTATCCGCTCTCTGATTGTTTCCTGTCACTCTCCACTACACTCTCTGATTAGATTTCAAAAAAGCACAAACATAAAATTAGAAGAACCCCATAAATTCACAAATGCGCCACTTCCAGTCACATAATCAGCATTACAATCATCCGTGAACATCTCAAGGCAGCCTCATGCTGAAAACTCTGTGACAGAAATGAGCTCAGTTTCCTGGCCAACTCATTTCCTGTCCACCTGTCATGTAGCCTTTTTCTGCACCATGTCATCCCAATGCCCACCCCCACCCCCTATTATTTTTCCATGCGTCGTTGGGAATCCCAGTCTGTTCTTTTTACTCCAGCAATTCCAGTAGTGATATTGGTCCCTGCGCTGCTCTGCCACGACTTTTTGGCATCCGTGGCATTTGTGAATAAGCAATGAATGTTTAATGCCGCAGTTAATGTTAATCGCCACCCTGAGGTCCTGAAATGGTCTTTCTATTGTACAGAATGATTCTGGCCTCTGGCTTTGGTGTGTTTGGATAATCGAGGGAATTATTCACTCTCCAGGGAGTAGATGAGTCATTACGCGGCGCACACACAACCTTGTTTTGATCCCAAAGCGCTGTGTTCCTGTTGCACATGCTTTCCTTGTGATAGTGGATTAAAAGCAGACCCAGTGTTTTAGATTCTCTTTAGGTGTTTTTCATAAAAGTTTGTTCGGTTGCATGTATTTTAAAGTGAGCTATAAAGCCTTTCTGCTCAGTTTATCTGGGACGGAACGGCTACCTCAGAAATTCATGAGGAACTTTTTTAAGACCTCTCCCTCAAAAGAGGTTAGAGACGAAGGTCTGTGGTACTGTACTGTCTCCCCATTTTATCCACAGTAGTGCCAATGAATAATGTAATAAGATATTCAGTTAGGGAAACGGGCTGGGGGAATATCTCTCAGCTCAGGTGAATATAAAGCACTCGGTTCTCTGAATTATACAGAGAGAGTCCATAAAGGCCAGCGAAGAAGAGTGAGATGTTTTAACTTTAGAGTTATTCTTACTCTGAGCTTCAAGACAGAGTAATGGAACATATATGAGCACATACTAAAGCACATAGTGACGTGTCAGCCTTGACCAGGAGGAAAACATTTCAAAGTAAGAAAATAATTCATCATGGATTCTGTTTTTTCTTTTGACCTTGCAGTTTGCTTTTAACCATGGCTTTCATCACAATTGGTTTTACCTCTTCACGTTTGTACCGAAAGATAAAAAGGATTGAGCTCAGATGTACAAATCTGATACGTGACGACCACGGATGCTGTAGTGACAGTAGAACCGATATGAAAGCAAATAGCATGTGTGTCACAGAGATTTTAGCTTGGTTAAAGGGCGTTGAAGCATGATGTGAAGAAGTTGTGTAATTAATAATAAAGGTGGGAACAGAAAACACCACGTTCACTAAATACTGAGGATTTTAAAATATTGGTGTTGTTTTTTGTGATACTACTACTACTACTACTACTACTAATAATAATAATATATTTATTATTACTAAGCAATAAACAATTAACCAAATAATGTAGCTTAAAAATACATATATTAATAAATGAACCAAATAATTAGCCTAATTGTGCACTCTAAAAAATGCTTTTTTATAATAAAACAACCCAAGTTGGGTTGAAAATGGACTGAGTAGTTTTATTTGGGTAGTTTTATTTCACTTAACAATTGCTTAAAAAATACTGTATTGCTTGCTTAAAATGAACCCAAAATATGTTGGAAATTAACATTTATTAATATGTTTAATAAATGAACATGTATTAATAAGTTTAATGAATAATAATTAAGCAATGAACATTGCTTATTAATAAATGTTCACCTTTATGTTCACTCTAAGCCCCTAGTAATTATTTGTCTTTTAATTTCCAACCTATTTTGGGTTCATTTTAAACCAGACATATAGTCATTTTTAAACAATAGTTGAGTTAAATAAAACTACCCAGCAGGTTGGGCAAACATTTAAAGGGTTAGTTCACCCAAAAATTTAAATAAAAACAAAATAACGACTTTATTCGACAATATCTAGTGATGGGCGATTTCAAAACACTGCTTCATGAAGCTTTACGAATCTTTTGTTTCGAATCAGTGGTTCGGAGCGTGTAACAAACTGCCAAAGTCACGTGATTTCAGTAAACGAGGCTTCGTTATGTCATAAGTGTTTAAAGTTTCAATGGTTCACGTGACTTTATCAGTTTGATACGCACTCCGAACCACTGATTCGAAATAAAATATCCTTTTAACCCAATCGCTGGGTTTGTCTATTTTCAACCCAACTTGGGTTGTTTTTAACCCAGCATTTTTTAGAGTGTGTGCTGTTTGAATCAAGGAGGTCTATAGTACCTGGAGAAAGCTATCCATTAGCATTTGCATATATAATTTATATTTATATTTACATAGATTTTACATCTGTAACTCTTCAGTTCTCAAATTGTTAACATGTGTTTTCCTGGCAGGTTGGAACAAGCGTGTGGATTATGAACCTGGAACCGGCAGCAGACAGCTCTTTCCCAAGATGCACCTGGAGACCTGTGATGGTCCTTTATCTTCAGTGCGAGCCATGGTGGAGCTTCAGACCAGCCATATTGGGAAGGGCTGTGACAGAGAGACCTATTCTGAGAAGTCTCTTCAGAAGCTCTGTGGTACGGTCAACTTCAGCACAAATCATTTATCAGTCAGTCCAGAACTGCCTCGACTTGGTTTGATGAGCTTAAAGGGTTAGTTCACCCAAAAATGAAAATTCTGTCATTAATTATTCACCCTCATGTCGTTCCACACCTGTAAGACCTTCGTTCATCTTCAGAACACAAATTAAGATATTTTTGATGAAATCCGATGGCTCAGTGAGGCCTGCATTCAGAGCAAAGAAAATGTACACTTTCAATGCCCAGAAAGCTACTAAAGACGTATTTAAAACAGTTCATGTGACTGCAGTGGTTCAACCTTAATGTTATGAAGGGACGAGAATTCTTTTTGTGCGCCAAAAAAAAAAATATCTAGTGATGGGAGATTTCAAAACACTGCTTCATGAAGCTTTACGAATCTTTTGTTTCGAATCAGTGGTTCAGAGCTTGTATCAAACTACCAAAGTCACGTGATTTCAGTAAACGAGGCTTTGTTTCATCATTTCGAAACGTTTCGAAATTTCAATGGTTCACCACTAGGGGGCGATGATCTCTGTGAACTAGTGATGGTCAGAGCGAGGCTTTGTGAAACATTGAAACAGTTGAAGCAAATGAGCTGAATTGTTGAATAAAGTCTTTATTTTGTTTTTTTGACACACAAAAAGTATTTTCGTCACTTCATAACAAGGTTGAATCACTGTAGTCACATGAACTGTTTTAAATATGTCTTTAGTAGCTTCCTTGGGATTTCAAAGTGTTAATTATCTTGCTGTCAATGAAGGCCTCACTGAGCCATCTGAATTCATCAAAAATATCTTAATTTGTGTTACAAAGATGAACGAAGGTTATGGGTGTGGAACAACATGAGGGTGAGTAATTATTGTCAGAAATTTCATTTTTGGGTGAACTAACCCTTTAAAGAGCTTAATACAATTCACAAACTTTAACATTTGCTACAGGTACACTCAAAACAATTCGCTGTGGAATAGAGATGCACAGTATTATAGATTGTATCATTTATTTTTCCATATGTAACAATGGATAACGGATATTTAATTGTGCATGCAAATTTTCTCCTATTTTTACTTGTAGATTACCTTTGCCCTCATCTAAATTAATCTTTAAAAGCATTAATAATTTAAAAAACAATGTTATTTTAGCAAATCACAGAATGAATATCCTTTGGTCATACTGTAGATTACAGTTTTGATGCCCAAATTCACTTGCTTCCAAAACAATTGATTTTAGTTTCTAATATTTTATTGTTAATATATTTAGACAGAATTTTAAGATCGGCCATTTATCAGTTATGAGTCATAACATGAAAATAATTACTGACTTTTTTAAATATCAGTTCATCCCTACAATTCACCTGACAATATCTCAAGATTTTATTCCTCATATTGCATGTCCAACACCCTTGTAAATGGGTCATTAAACAATTTTCATATACCTCAGTAAGTCAGTCAATTTAATCTAATGAAAGTCTCTCTGAGACGGATGCATTATGAAGTCAAAACCGTTCTGGCACATGATTTGTACCGTCTTGGCTCTCTCTCAGTAATAATCATCTCCCCTGTTGATGCCAGTCGCTTTTGCCCAAGAACTCTGTACAGTTAATGGAAATAAGTGTTTATTGTTCGAAAATGGAAGTGTTTCTGAAATAGACTTCAAGGCTTGGTATATATTTTTTTTTTTTTCAAAAGCACACCGGAATAATTTAGTTAATATGCATTATGTAAATTACAAAGTCCCGATGTGTAATCATTAGTCCAACCTTGAAACGCTGACATTTTCTGTTTATTCTTGACTGGACATCTGATAACATGGGCTGCCACTGAGACTCATGTAGCGCTAGAAATTGCTTGCGTAATGCAATCTCATTGACCTGTACCTTTACGGTATTTCTGGAAATGGATTCTCTCAGAAGAGCTCAGACGCTCACTTGGAGACTGGCGGTGAATTTATCGTCCAATATCGATTGGCAGAAATAAATACTGCATAGCTTAAAAGCAGCGCCGCTGCCATATTCTCTCTGGTTTCTGTCTCTCTTTGGTCCTGTGGCGAAGTGAGTGATGTGGAGCTGTGGAATGAGAACACGCTGCTCTGACATCGGCGCGGCTCATCGCTCATTCTGTCCCTCTGTGCTGGCCATCCTGTCACCCCTGAGTGAGGGGAAAAAAGATTCAATATCCTCCTGTACTCCCAAATAAAACACGCAGAGAGAGGCATGAGTGAGCGCGGGAGGGAGGAGGACGACGACAGGAGGCTAATCAAAGATTGATAGGTGGCGCTGCTCTTGCATATTTAGGGCATCTGTACCAGACTTGTCCTGAAAGTGAGTGTGCACATAATCATCTCAGAAGTTTCTTATACTGCACTCCTTTAAATGGAGAGTTCACTCAAAAATGAAAATTCTCTCATTATTGGCACATATTTATGACATATGCTTCCAAAGAGATGAGAAAGCCGAACTCAAACTCTTTTAACCCGCATGAGCACCCTAGCTCAACGTGCCACGGCTCCGGCGGCAATGAGTTTTATAATGAGACGATTGCTTTCAGAAATGACATTTCAGTCAGGGTTGAATGTGGGTCTCGGAACCAAATGTTATTTGCTTTTCATCTCTAATTTGATTTGAAGTGTGCTGTATGCACAGTATATTCGAATGCCAGGGCAACTAACATGATTTTAACTCTTTATGACAGACAGCTTGTAATTTTTCATCGCTGCCTCTCGCAGTAACCTGAACTAACCTCTGTGCTTTTATCTCCGCAGGAGCAGCCTCGGGCAGCACAGACCTTCTCCCGGCCCCCAGCGTGTCCACCAATTGGACGGCTTCCTTGCTGACAGACAGCGGCCGAGACAGCGACCTAATCTTCAGATTTGATGGGCGACAGGCGGCCAATATCCCAGAGTGGGTTGTGCCACAGAACTTGACAGATCAGTTTACCATAGCAACATGGATGAAGCACGGGCCAAGTCCTGGACTGAGAGCCGAGAAGGAGACGTTGCTCTGTAATTCAGATAAAACTGGTGAGCTGTCGACTCAATACGCATGTTTCAGTATTAAAGGGGTGGTTGATTATGATTTCACTTTTTTAACTTTAGTTAGTGTGTAATGTTGCTGTTTGAGCATAAACAACATGTGCAAAGTTACGACGCTCAAAGTTCAGTGCAAAGGGAGATATTTTCTTTTACAGAAATCACTTTTTAAGGACTACAACAAACAGCTGGTAGGGACTACAACGAGCTTCTTCCTGGGTTAGTGACATCACTAACTGTAAAATTTACTTAAACCCCGCCCCTGAGAACACACAACAAAGGGGGTGAGGCCATGTTATTGCAATACAGTATGTAACACAAATGCAATAGCATGTTATAAAAGCAAGATGACAACATAAGTTAACTGTAATTAAACTAAACTATACCTGTTCTATCTTCATGCAGCATATATTCTCTTACAACAGTTCCCACACAGTTGTCACTTCTTCTTGAGTCTATCCATCATTGTCAGACTCTGGTTTGAACATAAAAGTCTGAACAGTTTCTGGCATTTTCAGTGAGTCTGTTAACACGAGCTCCTGAAACTCTGCCATCTTCTTGGGAGCAGCAGCTCATTTGCATTTAAAGGGACACACACAAAAATGGAGTGTTTTTGGTCATTCCCAAAAAGTGACAAATTTAACATGTTATAAAAAATAATCTGTGTGGTATTTTGTGCTAAAACTTCACATACACACTCTGTGGACATCAGAGCCTTATTTTACATTTGTAAAAGTGGCATTATATGACCCCTTTAAAAAAAAAAATGTATGTATATACACTATATTGCCAAAAGTTTTGGGACGCCTGCCTTTACATGCAAATGAACTTTAATGACATCCCATTCTTAATCCATAGGGTTTAATATGGAGTTGGCCCACCCTTTGCAGCTATAACAGCTTCAACTCTTCTGGGAAGGCTTTCCACAAGGTTTAGGAGTGTGTTTATGGGAATTTTTGACCATTCTTCTAGAAGCGCATTTGTGAGGTCAGGCAGTGATGTGTGCGAGAGGTCCTGGCTCACAGTCTCCGCTCTAATTCATCCCAAAGGTGTTCTATCGGGTTGAGGTCAGGACTCTGTGCAGGCCAGTCAAGTTCCTCCACACCAAACTCGCTCATCCATGTCTTTATGGACCTTGCCATGCCCAAACTGTTCCCATAAAGTTGGGAGCATGAAATTGTCCAAAATGTCTTGGTATGCTGAAGCATTAAGAGTTCCTTTCACTGGAACTAAGGGTCAAGCCCAACCCCTGAAAAACAACCCCACATCATAATCTCCCTCCACTAAACTTTACACATTAGGCACAATGCAGTCAGGCAAGTACCGTTCTCCTGGCAACCGCCAAACCCAGACTCATCCATCGGATTTCCAGACAGAGAAGTGTGATTGGTCACTCCAGAGAACTCGTCTCCACTGCTCTAGAGTCCAGTGGCGGCGCGCTTTACACCACTGCATCCGACGCTTTGCATTGCACTTGGTGATGTAATGCTTGGATGCAGCTGCTCGGCCATGAAGCTCTCTCACTGTTCTTGAGCTAATCTGAAGGCCACACAAAGTTTGGAGGTCTGTAGCTATTGACTCTGCAGAAAGTTGGCGACTTCTGCGCACTGTGTGCCTCAGCATGCGCTGACCCCGCTCTGTGATTTTACGTGGCCTGACACTTCGTGGCTGAGTTGCTGTTGTTCCCAATTAGTTTCACTTTGTTATGATACCGCTAACAGTTGATCGTGGAATATTTAGTAGTGAGGAAATTTCACGACTTATTGCACAGATGGCAACCTATCACGGTACCATGCTTGAATTCACTGAGCTCCTGAGAGAAATGTCATCTTTGATCAATTTAATGCATCCTTGCTGAATAAAAGTATTAATTTCTTCTTCTTTTTTTTTAATCTCCCCAAACTTTTTAATGGTAGTAAATATAGCATTTTTAAATATGTGTATATACTTCCCATCTCATGCTTTGAGTCCAGAATTTCAGAATGACCAGAGCAGACTTTGAGATTATATGCAATGAAATTGGTTGATTATTCAGTCACATGACTTGACAGTGTCATATTACTTTTTGATGTGCCTCTTGGCATTTATTTGGCAATTGTGTTTCAGTCACTTTCATTCATTCACTGCTCTGTTTTTATTCTGCTTTTTTATCCCACAATTCTGATAAAAAAAAATATGTGAATAGAAACCTGGGGCATGACCGTTTTAAAACAGTATAGACCAATCAGATGAGGCCTTCCACAAATATATGGAATATACTGAGGTGTAAAAGTTCACTTCAACAGATGCAAGATAAGTCCAAAAATGTATAATTGCTTTAGTGAATCAGATGCTAAAATAAGCCTTGCCATTAAACAGTGATGTTAGCAAGCACAACTCATTGTTAGTGAATTCCCCTGTGAGTGTTTACAGTAGCAAATAATAGTTTAATTTGTTGATTTGTGAATATTAGTTTCGGTGTCGGACAAGAACCTTACATTGTTTACTTCTGTTGCATTCCATCTAGCTAATTATGAAAACAAGAAAAATTCCTGAATAGTGCTCAAATATTTAGGGCCCGAGCACCGATGGTGTGAGGACCCTATTGGAATTGCTCAGCCAAAATTTTCTTCTTCTCCAAAATGAATCACATTTTTGAGGGCCTAAACGTTCTCAAAAACTCATGAAACTTTGCACACGCGTCAGAAGTGGTGAAGATTTACATCTGATATGGGTTTCAGAATTAGGTGTGGCAAAATGGCTCGATAGCGCCACCTACAAAATTTCAATTAAGCGCCCTTCGTGCTATGTTTCACGTACAGTTATGAAATTCGGTAGACAGATGTAACGGCCCAATACCTACAAAAAAGCCCCTGGGTGCAAAGTTTGTAAACCCAACAGGAAGTGAGATATTTTGAATTTTCTCTACAAAATTTTGGCAGTTTTTGCCATTTCCACATGTTGTACTTTAACGAACTCCTCCTAGAGCTTTAATCAGATCAACATCATATTTGGTCAGTCTAATCTAAAGGCCTTTGAGATGTTAAATTGCAAAGATCTTGAGTTTTCTTTGAAGGGCGTGTCCGTGGTGACCGACAAAGTCTGATGTTTCGCCATGTAAGGTGAATCACTTTTTTGAGGGCCGAAACATACTCGAAAACTCATGAAACTTTGCAGATACGTCAGAAGTGGTGAAAATTTACGTCTGATATGGGTTTCAGAATTAAGTGTGGCAAAATGGCTCGATAGCGCCACCTAAAAAATTTCAACGAAGTGCCCCTGACACTACGTTTCACGTACAGGTATGAAATTTGGTACACACATTTAACAGCCCAATACTTACAAAAAAGTCTCTTGGAGTGAAATCTGAAAACCAACAGGAAGTGAGATATTTTGAATTTTCTTTGCAAAATTTGGGCAGTTTTTGCCTTTTCCAGGCGTTGTACTTTAATGAACTCCTCCTAGAGCTTTAATCAGATCAACATCATATTTGGTCAGTCTAATCTAAAGGCCTTCGAGACGTTAAATTGCGAAGATCTAGAGTTTTTGCTGAAGGGCGTGTCCGTGGCGGCCTGGCAAAGTTCGATGTTTCGCCATGAAACAGGAAGTTGTTGTTACTCGGGCATACAATGTCTGATCTGCCCCAAACTTCACATGTTTTATTAGAGTCCTGACCTGAAGACATCAATATGACAATATTCAGTTACAGTCATAGCGCCACCTGGGGGCAACAGGAAATGACATGTTTTACACTGTGATTAACTCCTCCTAGAGATTTAATCAGATCAATGTCATTTTTTGTCAGTCTAATCTAAAGGCCTTTGTGACGTTAAATTGCGAAGATCTAGAGTTTTCGTTGAAGGGCGTGTCCGTGGCGGCATGACAAAGTCTGTTGTTCCGCCATGAAAAAGGAAGCCGTTGTAACTCAGGCATACAATGTCTGATCTGCTCCAAACTTCACATGTGTGATAAGAGTCCTGGCCTGAACATATGTATATGCCAATATTCAGTTAGTCATAGCGCCACCTGCTGGCAACAGGAAATGGCATGCTTTACACTGTAATTCCCTCCCAGAACCACATTTCAATATGCCACAAAGTACAAAACATACTAGAAACACGTTAAATCATGCAACACTTGGCTAAGTGCTAATGTATGCGATTAACGCCATGAAACAGGAAGTTGTTGTAACTCAGGCATATGATGTCCGATCTGCTCCAAACTTCACGTGTTTGATAACAGTCCGGGTCTGAACACATCTATATCGCAATATTTGGCTATGGTCAAAGCGCCACCTGTTGGCAGCAGGAAGTGTGGCAATTCGAAATGACTTAATGGCATAATTCTCCTGTATTCATTCGCTTACATGCATGTCGACCACTGTTCTCTGTTTTCCTAAGGCCAACGGGTGGCGGTGAGCCCGGGTGCGAGGGCCCTTTCATCGCTGCTTGCAGCTTTAATTGAGATTACATCTACAGTTTCCAGGTCTGGTGGTCAAGACAAGATGATCAATTTGTTAAAATTGAAGAGATCAGTGCTGCATATGTGTCAGACTAACCCGAGAAAAGTTTTATCAGTACCATACGATGCCCAGCAGCATTAGGCAGAGCGATTAAGACTATGGATTAGATCTGGATTAAAGAGTGTATCAGAACACAATTCTCCGGAGGTTAAAGGGAAATTCCAGCCAGGAAGAAATGCAGTGTGACTGTCAGCGGCCAGTTCTCAGAGACCGAGTGGTCCTGATCGGGGCCGACTGCTTGGCAGGACTCTTTCGAGTTCATTGATCCTAGGCGTCATGTTGAGTGGGTGTGAGACTTAATCAATTCAACATGCACTAAAAGCAGTCGCACGAGAGACACCGGGCAGCCGAGCAGAGGCAGCGTTGAGGTGAACAGAGAAGGGCGCCGTGTGGATGAGACGTGGCAGCCACCTTGATCAATGAGAGGTTTCTGAGAAAGAGCATGAAAGCAGTCCAGACTTGCTTTGAGCGTAGACACGTGATGGACAGTGGAACATGTCGATAGCAACGGGAGAAGAAAGCGCTTTGACAAGAGTCTCAGATTGAATGGCAGCTCTTTTGTGATCATCTTGTTAGGATTTCGCTTTATAACAGATTGACATTTGGTTTGGGTCAAGCTGGAAAAAATAGGTAATATCCACTTAAGCTGGTCAAATCACGGTTTGTTGCATGTATGGTCCGCATGTAGATCTATCCTATGATCCCCCAGTCTTTAATTTAAGTGCTTTTAAACCACTGAAGCAAGATAAAAGTTGCAAAAGAGAACTCAGATCTGTACTGGCACACTGTCTGTGAAGCAGCTCTCTGAACACACAAATGAAACACACACACACACACACACACACACACACACACACACAAACAGGCGCACCTATCTTAGTGGGGTCTCTCCATAGGCGTAATGGTTTTTATACTGTACAAACCGTACTTCCTATCCCCCTACCCTACCCCTATCCCTAAACCTAACCATCACAGGAAACATTCTGCATTTTTACATTTTCAAAAAAACATCTTTTAGTATGTTTATTAATCCATTTCCCTCGTGGGGACCGCTGGCTGGACCCCACAATGTAGGTGATCTCAGGTTTTTATTACATCGTGGGGCCATTTGGTCCCCACGATGTAATATAAACAAGAACACACACACACACACACACACACACACACACACACACACACACACACAGAAAGCCACTTCTCAGAGAGCATGCCAGTACCAATTTGAGTTCTCTTTCCCATCTTATCACTTTTAAATAAAAATAAAATAAAAAAATGACCCACTCGGAAGTCAAAATGCCCGTTTTTCATGATTATCCTCATAAACACATTCTAAAATTAGTCGTAAATGAACAAAAACAGTTGGGAGAAGTTTGGATATATGTTGGATTGTGTGTATATAGCAATTTATACTATTAAATGTGTAAAAAGTGCACATGTTAAACTGGATTTTTGAGCAGGAATCAGAGAATCTATCTTTTCAGTCAGTCCATCATCCCTAGTCTATTCCCTTTACAGTTTCAGCAGAACTATTTCTCTCTATGTCCTCATCTGAAGTCTAATTTTTATATACTGTGTTTTTCTAACATGACTATGCAGTTTTAGACAAGCTCTCAGAGCTAGACATGGAAATCTATAAATGTAAATCTTTACTCAGCGTGAAGTTCCTACTTTGACAGCCAATGTAAGTGATTTCTTGAGTGTCCTCATTTACACTAATATACAGTAAGCCTTCTCTGTGTTTTTCTTTTTGCAGAGATGAACAGGCATCATTACTCCCTGTACGTGCACAACTGCCGTCTGGTGTTTCTGCTGAGGCGAGACTTCATTCAGCTGGACTCCTTCAGGCCGGCAGAGTTCCACTGGAGACTGGAACAGGTGAGGGGCCCCCAGGAGCCTGTCTCACACACATACATCAACATCACAACCAGCACTCTGATAAACAGGACGGGGAAAATGCCATGCAGATCGGACTTCAGTTATAGTAATCACTTGTGAAGTGAAGTTCGCTCTGTATAATTTTCAATTACCTGTTTTTGAATTATTCATTATCTTTTTGACTGATCTTTCAATTGCGTCACCTGTAAAATGATTATTATCAGAGGGACAAATTGGAAAGCCGACACAAAGACAGCACTCATATTTTCTCTCCCGGTGCTTATTTGGCTCATTTGTGGCTTGTTTGTGTTTGGAAACACCTTGATTTTCTCAAATTTCCAACATTTCCCTTGGCTAATGTTGAGTGCAGACTAATCTTTTGATTGAGAGCACCTAACGGACTGTGTGTATGTCACCGTGCCTCTCAACGCCTGCCAAGGGGAACAGAGAGCCGAGGTGAGACATGTGTAATCAGTATGAAAAGCTCTCCACAGCAATGACCTCTCGCAGTGAACATAATGATAGTCCTTCGCCCACACCAACCCTTAACCGCGAATTACACGCACATACACGTTCTCACATCCAGACGTGCACTAGCACACACTTTTCAAACCTTTCTGAGCTGCTGTAAATGGATAAAAAGTTAGATGCATATCTATTCAGTAAACACCCTCATGTGCTGCTGAAAGACTTTTTTATCCTTTTCAAACACACAAAACAGGTCAATGTCTGAGAGGCCTTTGATCAATAGTCTCGATCAATTACTGTAAGTAGGACTCTGGAGTGCACCAGTAAAGCAGGTTTTGGCCATGGTCCAAATGCATGTGAGCCCCACCATTTTTTCGCCGATGTTTTGATTAGCCGAACTAAGACGCGAAGAATTTGGCTGCGTGAGTAGCATTTGTTTCCTCTCTGCGGCAGTTGTGGTTAAAGATCTGGGCTGGTAGCCGAAAGCTCATATATTTAAAACCCTCATAGGACAAGACATGAGCTTTTTCTCTTGTGCCCTTGAGCAATGCACTTAACCTCAGGTCGCTCTAGAAGAATTGACCCTGTAAAGGGTGTTCACACTGACAGCGATTTTGAAGTGACAAAGCAATTGGAAGTCACTGACTTTTAGCTGCTGATTGAAGGCTACATAAACAACTGAGATGGTTAGCGATAGGGGTGGGAAATATATCTGTAGACACGATTAACCGGTAGAAATTTGTCAACCGGTAAAGAATTTGGACTACTGTGGTTACGCGCTTACGTGACATTGCCGTGCCGAGCCATCATCATTTGCATGTGTTTTTAAACCATTGAAGTGCAATAAGCAGTGAAAGAGAACTCATTTCAGGTTATGCACGCACTTTGAGATGGTTTATTAACTGAGAGACACACGCATAAAGCCGCTGCTCATACAGCTTGTGAGTACTGAACTGAGTGCTTTTTGCCACCTTATTGGTATTGAACGGTCAAATACACACACACTTATGTGTCAAAATGGCTGTCTTTGCAAGTATCCTCATAAACAGTCATTTATGTCTTAAAGGGGACCTATAATGCACCTTTTTAACAAAATGTAATATGTCTCTGGTGTCCCCAGAATGTGTCTGTGAAGTTTCAGCTCAAATCATTTATTATACCATGAAGGAAAAACATGCTGTTTTGTCCTATTGCTTGTAATTACTTTCTTTATTCTTATCTTATCACTGACTGTTTACTTGTTAAGAAACACTTAATAAGTAAATTATAAGTAATTTTGGATAAAAGTGAGGTGAGAGAGTTGTTTGAAACATTTATTAGCAGGTCAACTGAAATCTATGAGCAGAACTGGATATTGTGTCTGTGAAATTATCAATACGTATTACAAAGTTTAACCAAAATTCTGAGGACTTCACAAATGTTCTGCTATTTTTACTGGTATTTATTGTAGGATAATTGGTCACACTTTAGATTAGGCTCCAGTTCTCACTGTTAACTTACTGTTAACTATGACTTTTGCCTCAGTAAACTCCCAATTACTGCTTATTATTAGTTAGTAGTAGTTGTTAAGTTTAGGTATTCGGTATGATTGAAGGATGTAGAATATGATCATGCAGAATAAGGCATTAATATGTTCTTTATAAGTACTAATAAACGGCCAAAATCCCAGTAATATGCTAATAAGCAACCAGTTAATAGTGAGAATTGGACCCTAAACTAAAATGCAATATTGTTGCAAGTCAGGTTTGGCTACACAGAACAAAATGTATATTAAAATAGATATTTTGTATTAAAATAGTTATTTTAATCTGTTGCGATATTTCACAATATTACTGTTTTTACTGTAAGGCCTTGGTGACACTTCTATCAAAAACATTTTAAAAAAATAGCATAATATTATACAAGATGACATGCATTTCCAGTTTTAATGTATTTTAAGCTATATAAATCATAATTAGTGTATGTGTTTTTTAACCTGCATATAATTATTCCAGGGAGGCGTATAGAGTCAATGTTCACTGCAGTTATTATGACAATAAACAAACAGCTCAGTCTGGTTCTGCCTCAGTGTTCTTGACAGCTGTACATAGTTTGTTATAGGTCAGAGGGAAAACGAGCTCCTTTCAAAGCTTTAGCTCCTTTCCTGTGGCCAGTCAGAGCTCAGTCAGATGATGAGGAACACAAGTAAACAATATGGGGTCAGTAGACAGGCTGCCATAAAACAACGTCAGGACTATACCTACAGTCCTGTCAACATCCAGCACATAAAACACTGCAACACTATAAGGCAAAAACCTCTGACTCCACACAGCTGTCGGTTTGTGCTTCACCTACAGTATATGCTGTGATATTCTCTGTATGTCTTTTTTGTAGGTTTATCTTTCATGTCCACTTTGTTTATTTTGTAGGGAAGAGTATTCTTCCCATCTGATATATGCTTGTAAATGAAGAAGTGCATGAAAAGTAGAGAGCGAGAGAAGGTGTGAAAGAGCTTGTTTACACTTCAGTGCATTTTCTCTCTTCCTGTTTTTCCTGCCATGTACCTCTTCCCCAGCAAGGTTTGATAATGGTGTCTCTCCAGCTTGGAGACAGTAAACAGAATATGCTCGCCTTGATCTCGGAGCACAGCACAGCTCTGTTCCCAACATGAGACGCATCTATTTTTCTTTTTTTTCTCTCTGCCCTCCCTCTCACTGCTTGCCATTGATGCCCAAACAACAGATTATCCTGTTGTAAATGTCATCGTATAGTTTTTCTTTTTCTTTAATCCCAGCAAACAAACTTTTGACTCATGGCATGACGTTTGATCCGTTTTGCAGCTGATTCTGGCCACTTACTGTAGACAGAAAGAACAAGATTGTTAAAATGACTAAAATCTAAATCTAAATATGTTGCAATCTAAAATCATTGCAACATATTTATACTGTACTGATTTTTATGTCATCAGACATTAAAAGACACAATTAAGAGACATGGTTCTTCTAAGGATGTTTAGTAAATGTAAACAGAAAAATGTATACAATTTTGATCTCAAGCACACCTAAAATCTTATATAGATTTTGCTTTTCTGTATGTACACTAACATAAAAGTTTGTGTTCACTAAGATTTTATTACAGTTGCAATACTTTTACATAGGAAGGATGCATTAAATTGTTCAAAAGTGACATTAAAGACGTTTAAATTGTTACAAAAGATTTCTATTTTAAGTAAGTGATGTTCTTTTGAACTTTCTATTCATCAAAGAACCTTCAAAACAAAACAAAACAAAACAAAACAAAACAAAACAAAACAAAACAAAACAAAACAAAACAAAACAAAACAAAACAAAACTGTATGACAGTTTCCAACCTATAAATAAATAAATAAATAAATAACAACTGTTTACAATGTTGATAATAATAAATGTTTTTTGAGCACCAAATCAGCATATTAAAATGATTTATGAACTTATGTCACACTGAAGACTGGAGTAATGATGCTGAAAATTAAGCATTGCCATAACAAGAATAAATTACATTTTTTTTTTTAAATATTTTGAATATTTTATAAATATAAATGTTAATATACTGTGTATAATAATGTGTGTATATATATATATATATATATATATATATATATATATATATTTTTTTTTTTTTTTTTTTTTTTGTATATATATTTTAAGCAAATAAATGGAGTCTTGGTGAACATAATAGATTTTTTTTTTTTTTTTTTTTATTTCTTCAAAAAAAATCTTACTCACCCCAAACTTTAGAATGGTTGTGTAAATTAAATTTTATTAATTTGTTTATTTATTTTTTCACTTTAATCCTGTACATAAAAATGCTGACATTACATAGAAAAAAAAAAAAAAAAAAAAAAGATTTTACATCTGTCCAAAAGTAATATGTACTGAATGTTTCACTGAATATTTCTCTTTGATTTTCTCATGGATAACTAGTTTACTTGCTCGCAAGTGCTTCTGATGCCACTAAACAAATTTTGGCTATTCCAGTAACTAGTTCTTCTGCTAAAGCACCACTGTATCAACCCAGATCTTCTAGATTCAATGCCACAAACTTCACAAAATGTTGTAGGCTAAGATTATGTCCACATGCAACTTTTTAATCATCTGTCAGGTTTTGTTGTGCAGACCCACAGACGCACAGCTTGCTAATACTGTACTGTGAGAGAGTCACATTACACAAGGTGCTTGTCAGTAGAAGGACGTGAGTGTGTTTGTGTCAGTCAGTGAGGGAGGGAGGGGCCGCAGGTGCTGTGGTATTTCTGTCACTGTGGCAGAGCGCTGATCTAAGGCACCTGTAGACGATGTGATTGACGCTGCAGTCTCCACCCTCGCCTAGCGGCCTGCGGCAGTGTGAGTGTCGTGTTCTATTAAGGACCCGACATTGATCTAGTAAAATAGCTTTGCGGTGATAGTGCAGCAGACACACTTTAAGTTGGAGAGAGAGAGGAAGAGGAAAAAACGCAGGGTGTTGGCTGTTGGGCATCTCATCCAAATGCTGCTCTTTGCAGGCTCATCAGCACTCTGAGAGGACACTCAATGGCTTCCGCTGCAACTCCATTTAGCCCTATTGATTTTGCAATCTTCCTCACACCTGCCTCTTTGGCTTTTTCCCCCCTCTTTTCGTTGAGAGGGAAAGAATGATGGAGAGGGAGGGAGTGATGCCAAGTGAGAGGAAGGAAATACTTGATGGGGGTTATTCTGGACTATTTGTCTTTTTTATTGCGCACTCTCTAACTTTTTTCCTACTTTCTTTTCTGCTGTAATCACATGGATTAGATGTTTTCAGAGTAATGGCTATTAGTTTTGGGTTGGTTCGTGTTAATGTTTTTTTTTTATTTTGTAGTTTTCGTGGTTCCTGTTTGTCATGTGATTCACTTATCCCATCATGTGATCCTGTCAGGTTCTGATTGGTTGTTCTGGTTATGTTTCCTGTTTTCTCATTCACTCTAAAAAATGCTGGGTTAAAAGCAACCCAAGTTGGGTTAAATATGGACAAACCCAGCAGGTTGGGTTAAAGGGAACCTATTATGCCCTCTTTCACAAGATGTAATATAAGTCTCTGGTCTGGTCAAGTTTCAGCTTAAAATACCTCACAAATTTGCCCCTATTTGGGGGTGAGCAAAAACATGCCTTTTACTATATTACTATATTTCTGGCTAAAAAAAAAATAAATCCAAAATTGGTTGGAAAAAATGTCTGGGTGAAAACAACCCAATCCCTGGGTTTGTCCATATTTAACCCAGCAGTTTTTAGAGTGTTGGTTCATTGTTTGATTATACACAGGTGTTTCTTGTTAGTCATTGGTCTGTGTATAAATAGCCCTCATGTTTCATTGTTCATTTGTTTAGATTTGTCCCTGTAACTGCTGTTTGGCGAGTCCATGTCAAGTCTAGTCTAGGTTTATGTTTATGTTCATAGTTTCATCATGTCAAGTCTTTGTTTCTTTTTGTATTTGGTTCACATTTGGGTTAAATATACTGCACATGGTTCTTACTGCAACTCACCTTCAGTGGACTTACAATTAGATTATTTTTGTTTGAAGGAATGAACTAAAAATTCCAAAACTGTATGCTGTTATTAGACATTTTTCAAAAATTGTATGCAGCTTTTTGCCATCCATAGTGATTATCTGTAAAGCTCCGAAATAGCAGAAGAATTTCATATGATTTTTGCGCTTTATTTCAGTTCTTACAATGGGTTTGTGTGAGGATTAGACCAAAATTTAAGATTCTGTCATCATTTATTCGCCCTCACATCATTCCAAACCTGCATGACTTTTTCTTTCTGAGAACTCAAGAGTTCTCAGTGTTTACTGGACCCCATTGATTCTGACTGTATTGACCAGAGTTGCCCAAACTTTACTATAAAGGGCCAAAAAAATCAAACTTAATTGAGGTCTGTGAGCCAAAAGTAAATGTTGCTGTATAACCAATTATATTTGTATTAAAATGTACATTTTTTACTTAGTTTATTCTCTACATTTCTAACTTTAATAAAAATAAGGTAAAACAAAAAGATAAATTAAAAATAAAGATATGCTTCAATGGCATGATTGTGATTTGGTACACTCTAAAAACTGCTGGGTTAAAAACAACCCACGTTAGGTTGAAATTGGACAAACCCAGTGATTGGGTTGTTTTGACCTAGCGCTTGGGTTAAATGTTTGATAATTGTTGTCTCTAGTAATTATCTGTCTGATTTTTAACCTGTTTTTTTTTTCTTTTTTTTTTTTCTGATTTTTAACCTATTTTGGGTTCATTTTAATCCAGCCATATAGTAATTTTTAAACAATATTGGGTTAAAGAAAACTACTCAGCAGGTTGGTCAAACAACCGCTGGGTTTGTCCATATTCAGCCCTACTTGGGTTGTTTTTAACCCAGCAAAAAGAGGATTTTATTTAACATGTTAACCCATACCCATTATTTATTTATTTATTTATTTATTTTTTTGGCACTTTTCTATTCATACTGTTTTAATCCCTCATTCCTTTGATCGGATCTATCACTTACCCTTCTTTGCTTTTGCCCTTCTTAAAAACATTCAAATGATCTTACGTGCACAAAATTAGTAATAAAACAATCGCTCTTGGCAACAGGGACAGCTAGCGCATTTGCTTAGCATAGCGTCAAACATTATAAGATTGATATCTTGTTTTGCTCCAAAATCACTATATAACCTATATATACTCGTCAGTCTTTTTTGAAATAACTTCGTTGTCCATGTTGCTTCTTAACACAGAGTGAGACGGAAAATATATTATATGATACAGGCTATGTCGATTAGCATTGCATTATAGATATACATTATTCTTATGAAAATATCGAGATGGCTTGAAGAACACAGATAAACACAGATATATCCTCACAATTGTGTTTGTCTAAATGTTTATTCAGTCAAAACATTTCTATCTGCATGTTATTCAGCTGTAGCAATATCTGATGTCCATATAAGGGATTTCCTGGAAGTTTAATACTTCTGTGAATCTCACTTGTGGACGTTGTGCGCGAGGACGCCCTCTGGCTTCTAGTATGAATGAAACAAATTACTTGAGTGTTTAGTGCTTAATATTGCTAATATCGCCTTTGTGTAAAAATAGAAAAATAATACTAAAGTACTTTGTAATGTAGTAACTTGAGTCGTTTTTTATTATTTAAGTAGCAATACTTTTACTTAAGTACAAAATTTCACCAATTTGTGAATAATTGTTTAAATTTTAATTGTCTGTTTTTCATACCTCTTGTATGGTTTTTAAATGAACTTTGTATGCTTTTAAATGCAGTGGATGTCATCTAGCAATAAGGGCTTTGATCTAGTCCCTAACCTCCCCTCAGTGTCAGTGCACATAGTTCATCTGGTGTTTTCAGGCAGGCAAGGCTTTTTCTATTAAAATGAGCAATGCAGCCTGAACGGTTGCATTGAATTAGAGCAATAAAAATGAGCCATCATTTTTTTTTCCCACAATGACCATTAAACAGAGGCTTATGGAAGCCATCCATGAGCTCTCAGCAGATCTGTGAAAACATTGGTAAAGAAGCAAGGCGAGTCATCCGTTAATGGCTCTTCAAACGCTGGCCTAAATCAATAGTCAAAGATTTGTGTGCATCGACACTTCTGCTCATTGATCGGAGATGTGTGTGCATGTAGCAAGGGTCCGTGCGTGACCCACCTTGACCAATCGGTACGGGTGTGGAAAAGCCCGAGCAGGCGTGTCATTTCTCCCTTTCTCGCTCAGATCATCGACCTGGCAGAAAATTACACTCTGTCCTGTCAATATGACATTCATTGTACGCTTATCTACTCACAATTACACACACCACATCTGTGGCTTCCTCCGGCGATGCATTTAAAAACCTGTATTGTTTTGAGTTAGATGGATTGCGTTCCATGCATGACCGCTCACTTGCTTTAATGAATACATGAAAACTTATAATGAGATCTCACAGAGGAGAGCGTGCAGCTTATCGAATTCTGTAAAACTTAAACTATAGACAAACAGATGAGTCCCAATAGTGCTAAAAGCTAATATGGATCTTGAGAGGAACACGTGTCATTTGATTTTCCAGGTGCTTACACAGATTTACAAGTACACCAAACTCTTGTCTGCTGCTCGTCAAGAATGTGGAAAGTCAATGTCTGCATTATGATGTCTGCAATGATGCTTACACAGACTGTAGGCAAAAGATAGGATTTTAAAAGCTACAGTATGTTATGACAGATCACATGTAACTGTCTATATCACCAAAAATATTAGCCATTTTGTTTGCCAAGTCCCACCTATTTGACAGTTCATCCAATCTAAAAAGAAGCCAGAACTCCAGCGATGTGTCCGAAATCAAATACTTCCCTACTAAGTAGTATGCGACAAACAGTACGCCAACCGAGTAGGCGAAAACAGTAGGTGAAAAGTCCCCAGATGACCTACTACTTTCGTGTGCATTAAAGGGGTTCATGAATTGAGAAATCAAGTTTTCTTTGAGCTTTTGACATATAACAGGTCAATTTGCTGCTTATTAATAGTTAGTAAGGTAATTGTTAAGTTTAGGTTTTGTGTAGGATTAAGTGAATAAGGTCATGCAGAATAAGGCATAAAGATGTGCTTAATAAGTTCTAATAAATAGCCAAAATTCTAGTAATATGCATGCTTATAAGCAACTAGTTAAAAGACCTTAAAATAAAGTGTTACCAGATCAACGCCTACTTCTAAATCATTAGCACCGTAGCCCCGCCAGTGCATGACAAGTAGTAGGTAAATAACAGACGTGGCGCTAACACTGGATCAAGCAACTAAGCTACAATCTTGCCTTTGAAGAGAGCAAATGTTGTGAAGTGTCAGGTTGTGGAAAAACACAGTAGTTGCACTGGATTTGCAGAGAGCCTGAAGTTAAAAAACAATGTTGTGCCTTCTATATTGGATCCGACAGGAATGCCGCAACACATTTACGTGAGTAAAAAAGGTTTTACTGTCACTATTGCTTTGTTACAGATCGTTTGATATGTACTGATTATGTGTACATGTCTAACCAAAATCACCAGTGATTTCTGATATGTAATAATTCATGTACAGTCATATGTTCTTTATCTCAAAATTGATTGTCAGTAAATCAAACCAGTGACTAAACTTTCAACTTCACGTTGTTTCTTTTAGTAGGATGAAAATAATCTGTTATTTAAACTGTGGTTAAATTATATATAGAAAGCGATCAAAGAACGCTCCCTTTTCAATCGCTGGAGCTGTCAATCAAACAGCGCAAGTTTATCAGTGACTCGTGCCAAAACTCCCGTTATATTCAACAAATCTATTATTTAAATTGTGTTTGCACTGTTAGTTATGATGAAAGCATTCATTAGTGTGCAGAAATTGAGTTAAAATGACGAGATCACTGCTTTCATGCGCTCAACAACATGTCTGTGATCGGCTACATGTTCATCACTGCAACCTTTCATGCCACTATCTAAATATAAAGCTATAATCAACACTTTTCATGATTAGTAAACCTTGAGAACTGTAATAGTAAAAACGTGCTAAAAGTTTTCAAGAGTTCCACATGTAATACTTAGCTATTTCATATGCAAATATGTTAGCCAATCACAACAGTGGGCGTTTACACTGAAGTCTCACAGCAGACACGCCCCTTAAAACAGTGTGTTCAAATCAGAGGGCTAAAATCAGGGTAGGAAAAATGTCTTTTATTTATAAATTATGACCATTTTTGATGTAAAATCATACAAACATTATAAGTGCACCCCAGGAAACATTATAAAATAATAAAATAATGCAGTTCATGAACCCTTTAAATAAACACTTTACTATCAGTGAGGCCATGGGAAAGGATTTGTGAAAGGAGGTGAAGCACCGTAGGTCACATGAAAGACACACTATATGTATATACAAACCCGATTCCAAAAAAGTTGGGACACTGTACAAAATGTGAATAAAAACAGAATGCAATGATGTGGAAGTTTCAAATTTCAATATTTTATTCAGAATACAACATAGATGACATATCAAATGTTTAAACTGGGAAAATGTATCATTTTAAGGGAAAAATAAGTTGATTTTAAATTTCATGACATCAACACATCTCAAAAAAGTTGGGACAAGGCCATGTTTACCACTGTGTGGCATCCCCTCTTCTTTTTATAACAGTCTGCAAACGTCTGGGGACTGAGGAGACAAGTTGCTCAAGTTTAGGAATAGGAATGTTGTCCCATTCTTGTCTAATACAGGCTTCTAGTTGCTCAACTGTCTTAGGTCTTCTTTGTCGCATCTTCCTCTTTATGATGCACCAAATGTTTTCTATGGGTGAAAGATCTGGACTGCAGGCTGGCCATTTCAGTACCCGGATCCTTCTTCTACGCAGCCATGATGTTGTAATTGATGCAGTATGTGGTCTGGCATTGTCATGTTGGAAAATGCAAGGTCTTCCCTGAAAGAGACGACGTCTGGATGGGAGCATATATTGTTCTAGAACTTGGATATACCTTTCAGCATTGATGGTGCCTTTCCAGATGTATAAGCTGCCCATGCCACACGCATTAATGCAACCCCATACCATCAGAGATGCAGGCTTCTGAACTGAGCGCTGATAACAACTTGGGTTGTCCTTGTCCTCTTTAGTCCGGATGACATGGCGTCCCAGTTTTCCAAAAACAACTTCAAATTTTGATTCGTCTGACCACAGAACAGTTTTCCACTTTGCCACAGTCTATTTTAAATGAGCCTTGGCCCAGAGAAAACACCTGCACTTCTGGATCATGTTTAGATATGGCTTCTTTTTTGACCTATAGAGTTTTAGAAGGCAACGGCGAATGGCACGGTGGATTGTGTTCACCGACAATGTTTTCTGGAAGTATTCCTGAGCCCATGTTGTGATTTCCATTACAGTAGCATTCCTGTATGTGATGCAGTGCCGTCTTTTCCGGCCTTGACCCTTACGCACAGAGATTGTTTCAGATTCTCGTAATCTTTGGATATTATGCACTGTAGATCATGATAACTTCAAACTCTTTGCAATTTTTCTCTTTTCTGATATTGCTCCACTATTTTTCGCCACAGCATTGGGGGAATTGGTGATCCTCTGCCCATCTTGACTTCTGAGAGACACTGCCACTCTGAGAGGCTCTTTTTATACCCAATCATGTTGCCAATTGACCTAATAAGTTGCAAATTGGTCCTCCAGCTGTTCCTTATATGTACATTTAACTTTTCCGGCCTCTTCTTGCTACCTGTCCCAAGTTTTTTGGAATGTGTAGCTCTCATGAAATCCAAAATGAGCCAATATTTGGCATGACATTTCAAAATGTCTCGCTATCAACATTTGATATGTTATCTATATTCTATTGTGAATGAAATATAAGTTTATGAGATTTGTAAATTATTGCATTAATTTTTAATTCACAATTTGTACAGTGTCCCAACTTTTTTGGAATCGGGTTTGTATATATAGTTTTAAATGTATAAACACTGTAACAATGACAAGAACCAATATTTGTTTTTTAAGCTTTTTACGTATATGGCCACAAAAACACAATGGAGAGATAAATGAAACTCAACACAATGTGAAATACTTTCCATTCGAATTTAAATGGATTGAAATGTCATTCATTCGTTTGCATGTTCTTATTATGCATATAAAGAATAGGGCAAAGAACGTAGGAAAAGTTGCAAAACTATTGTGTTTTGTATTAGCTCTAAGCCTGAATTTGCATTCTTTTTCTTTTCATGCCTCGCGTCTTGCCATAATCAAAGCCTGTTGTGATCTACCTGAAGGCTGCTTTGCACTGTGAAATAATCATGAGCCTCTGAATAATGCATCTCTACAGCTCTGTTTCCACATTAGCTGAACAAATTTTACTCGTCCATCAGCGCCAGGCACCACCGCCTCTTCTTACGACCATACACACCTCCATAACTTTTCCACAAAAGCTGGTCATGAGATAGAGAGAGAGAGAGAGTGGGAGAGCTTAAAAATCACATCACCTGACTTTCATCTACACCATTCCTCCTTTTGCTCCTTTTTTTATTTTTGACATTCCAAATATAGCAGCACCAAAATATTCACAGTCTGACATTCTTTTTTGGGGGGTTGGAGGGAGGTGTTCTTTCCTGTCTCTCTCCCTCCTACCGTGTTTGGCTTCAAAGTAAATTTTGTACTCCACTCCACCAGGAATACTCCGCCTAGAGGTCTCGAGACACAAAACGAATACCAATTCCTTTCATAGCAACAATCTGATCGCAATTTCGGCAGCTTCTGATGCACATATGTTGAATCTTTGCACTCGTATGTTGCTTTAACTTGAAGGAGAAGTGCTTTGGATATTCTCATCCAGGCTGTTTCCTTGCATCCGAACCTCTTTTGGCCCGCCTCGGTCCCAGTGCCATGCCAGTGTAATGGATTTGCATTAATAATGCAGGATCGAGAGGAAAAAAGTCATGCTGAAAGAGAGCGTGTACATGTTTGAGAGAAGATAGGGAGTGATAGATGTAGTGTGCATAGATTTGCGTGACGCTTTAGAGGGCACGACGGAGGGTTTGAATTGGCACACATGTGGATATGAAAGTGCGCATGCTTTGATGAACTGAAGCTGAACTCCGTGGCCCCCATCAGTCCCAGACTGAGTGGCGGTAGAGATTCGCTGCTCTGTTCCTCTGATGACTTCCAGTGAGTTATTTTCCCGCCTTCCGCCCCCACACTTTCGATTACCCCCATCCATTCCCAGCCTCCTCCTTGCTCTATTCTAGCCTTTCACACTCTCTCTCCTCGAAAGCATGTGGAGCACGTCAGATCTGGAGGTGTCAAATGAGCATCTTTGATAAAGCAGCCGGTGTCTGAGGTCAACAGCATGAGGAAACAGCTCGGACTGAAACGTCACATCAGAAATAAACGCTAAAATGGCAGAGGGTTTTTTCTGAGAGATGTAGATGTTGCATAGACTTTGATGGTATCAGCAACAGGCCTACGCATTTTATTTCACGCACATGTCTCTTTTTGCGTTTGAAAAATTGCACAGGAGAACAGCAACAGCTCATCACGTTCTATAATTGAAAAGTGGAGTTTAAATTTGTGCTTTCACCAAAGACCGAGCTTGAATTTTCCTTCAGAGACCCTTGTGTTTGTGCATGTGTCCGACAGTGTTGCATTCTAAATAGGCATGTGCCTTTGAGACGGTCCCAGGCTCATTAGCCGAGTATTTTATTGTCTCATTACGTTGTTTACGAGATGAAACAGAATGTGCGTACACAGACACACGCATATGCACGTATTGTCACAGTGATGCACCGTGAAATATCAACTCGCTCAAAGTTTCTCCCTCACTCACGCCCCCTGGGGAAATGGAGGAGACGCACAGACCCGAGTGTCATTATTGACATACTAATGAGTTAGCAGGCGTGTGGCAAACTGCAGGACTGCTGCTGCTCTCCAATGTGCAGGGAGAATATCTGCTTTTTTATTAAACAGCCCAGTGGGAGAGTCGCTACTTTCACACCCACAGCGAGCAACCTAACCTGAATGCCTTTAGATGTCAACATGTCGAAATGTGCGTGAGAGTGAGATGAAATTGTATTTCTTTAATATCTCTCTGCATGTGTCAGTTACAAAAGGTACAATATTAATGTGCTTACACGGGATACAATGTTAATAGCGTATTTTTTACAGTAACATGTATTTGAATATGCAATTTTATGTGTGTGAATAATTTGCTTAAAGGGTTAGTTCACCCAAAAATGAAAATTCTGTCATTAATTACTCACTCTCATGTCGTTCCACACCCGTAAGACAAATTAAGATTGTTTTGATGAAATCCGATGGCTGCATTGACAGCAAGATAATTAACACTTTCAATGTCCAAAAAGCAACTAAAGACATATTTAAAACAGTTCATGTGACTACAGTGGTTCAACCTTAATGTTATGAAACGATGAGAATACTTTTTGTGCATCAAAAAAACAAAATAACGACTTTGTTCAACAACATCTAGTTATGAGTGATTTCAAAACACTGCTTCATGAAGCTTCGAAGTGTTAATTATCTTGCTGGCAATGCAGGCCTCACTGAGCTATCGGGTTTCATCAAAAATATCTTAATTTGTGTTCTGAAGATGAACGAAGGTCTTATGGATGTGGAACGACATGAGGGTGAGTAATTAAAGGATTAGTTCACTTTCCAATTAAAACAATTTCCTGATAATTTCCTCACCCCCATGTCATCCAAGATGTTCATGTCTTTCTTTTTGCAGTCAAAAAGAAATGAAGGTTTTTGATGAAAACATTCAGGATTATTCTCCATAAAGTGGACTTCAATGGCTTCCAAAAGTTGAAGGTCAAAAATACAGTTTCATTGCAGCTTCAAAGAGCTTTAAATGATACCAGATGAGGAATAAGGGTCTTATCTAGTGAAACCATCTGTCATTTTCTAAAAAAATTATAATAATAATATACGTTTTAACCATAAATTCTCATCTTGAACTATCTCTCTTCTTCTTCTTCTCTATTTGAATTCCGGCAGTGTAGACACTGCTAAGTGTATTACTGCCCTCCTCAGGTCAAAGTTTGACCTAATTGTTATATACTTGCACTAGCATATTGTATATGACAATTTAGTTAGATAAAGATGAGCATTTATGGTTAAAATGTATACATTTTTATTTTATTTATTTTTTTTAGAAAATTAGTGAAAGTTTATCTAGATAAGACCCTTATTTCTCATCTGGGATCATGTAGAATGCTTTGAATCTGCACTGAAACAAATTTTGACCTTCAACCGTTTGGTGTGCATTGAAGTCCACTATAAGAATATATTATATATATATATATATATATATATATATATATATATATATATATATATATATATATATATTCTTAAAGTGAACTTCAATGAACACCAAATGGTTGAAGGTCAAAATTAGTTTCATATATATTTTTTTCTCATAAATCCTGGAATGTTTTCATCAAAAACCTTAATTTCTTTTTGACTGAAGAAAGAAAGACATGAACATCTTGGATGACATGGGGATGAGTAAAATGTCAGGACATTTTAATTTGAAAGTGAACTAATCCTTTAATGACAGAAATTTCATTTTTGGGTGAACTAACCCTTTAATAGTAATAACATGTGGTATTTGTATGTATATCAAAGTACCATGGTATAATGATTCAGTACCATCACTGTACCATGCTAACACCACAGTACTCTCTTGTAAGGGGTATTTAGGGTTTTTTATCCTGCATGCTTGTGTTTGTGTGTGCATGCTTGTACTTGTGTGTGAACCCTCATTACCACCGTCCAATTTCCACATATCTCTTACTGTAAAAACAATTTGCTGCTGCTCTGGGCTGTAGATAGATTAATTTTCACAGCGTAGGCTCCAAATTGGGAAGCTTGGGAGAGGTCACTCTTTAGTTGACTTTTGTCCCCGGAGGGCACGGTCTAATTCCTGCTCTAATTACTCACTCTGTCAGCCTGTAATTTATAGTCACCTTCCAGAGTACCGCAGGCCCATCGCCACCTCTGTTAGCACGCCTGCCGCTGAACAAACCACACCCGCAAAACACATCCACCGCTACACACAGCAAGATGTGTCAGATTTCAGTCACAACACTTTTGGGTCTTAATCGTAATCTAATGGCGCCACACTGGTCGGTATATTTTCTGTGAGTGATGTGTTTTGTGTGATAATTTGCCTCATTAGGTCTGTGTTTATGGTGCTTGGCTGTTGAATTGTGACCCCTGCGTGAACTAAATTGACTTGATAAACAAGGTTTAAGTGTACAATTGCAATCTTGCTTCAAATGACCTGATGAATACTGAGATAGAGTCACAGAGTCTCAAAAAAGGATGTGCCTGTACTGCGGTGATGCCCTAGCACATTTTGAGTGAGTTATGGATTTTATTTATTTTTTTATTTTTTTGTAAAATAGTATATTGTGTTTTTTTTTTTTTTTTTTTTTTTTTCTGTAAGCACACAGTTATATTCAAGTGGAATATAACTGGAATCAAAGTAAAATATTCAAGTGGAATATTTTCTTTTTCAGTTTCAGCTCAGGGATGTGATATTTCCAACATTGTGTTCTTCACTATGAAATCTGAACACATTTTTGCATTTATGCACATCTTCCTATCATACTTTTGATTGTCCTCACAGATATAACTAAGCTACTTGAGTTGTTCTGCAATTATATTATATTTAACTGGCTTATGTTTACAGATAATTTATGTTAAATTAAGTCATTTAAATTAAATTAGTGTGGTATAAGTTATAGCTATAGTATTAACCCAAGTAATTTAATTGATATATTTCTTTGCTTTATCCAAGGTAATTATTATTATTATTATTATTAATAATATTATATATTATATTGTCAATAGTAGACTAATACATGTGAGAAGTGAGGTAATTTGCTATTGTCCTCATACTCTTTTTGTATCTATCTGCACATGTCTTTATTTCCTCTCACAAAAAAGTAGTGTGTATTTTTAGTGGCACTGGAGAGGAAGGGAAATGGAGTTGTCACTCTTCATTGTGCCTTGGGTTTATATCTCATTTGTTTGATTTGACTTGGGTTTATATCTCATTTGAGGTTTGATTCTGACAGGGGAAGATGTCTCTTGTTATTGTTATGTGGCAAAAATTAAAATCTCAGAAGATTCTGCATGGGGAAATGTTTAGCACTCACGCCAAGTTCCTGTTCACTTGGATTCCTATTGAAATGATAAGATTTTCCCTCCAATAATTGACAGTGGAACGGTAAATGTGACCGCGCTA
This sequence comes from Ancherythroculter nigrocauda, assembly GCA_036281575.1. Classification (NCBI taxonomy): domain Eukaryota; kingdom Metazoa; phylum Chordata; class Actinopteri; order Cypriniformes; family Xenocyprididae; genus Ancherythroculter; species Ancherythroculter nigrocauda. The sequence continues at coordinate 3,377,311 of VTFQ01000008.1, read as the reverse complement.
TTACAGTAAACAGCAGCTTCTCCAGTAACAAGCTAATAGCATGTATGCATAGCATGATATAGTGTTACAGTACATCTGTGTATTTATGATTGAACTGGATCAGAAAAAAAATGATTGTAAAAGTGTGTAAATTTTAGTGGAATCTAGCGATGAGGTTGAGAATTGCAATATAGAGAAGCTACAGTGACCAGAACAGGACAAATATGTTGTTGTCAAGCAAATGCACTCTGTAGAGCAGTTTGTCCATTTAGGGCTACTGTAGAAACATGCCGGAGCAAAATGATGACTTAACATGTGAGGGGACCCGCAGTGTATGAGGTAGAAATGGCTCATTCTAAGGTAATAAAAACATAACGGTTCATTATGTAAGGTCTTTAAACACCACTGAAAACATAGTTATGTTTATTATATTGCATTTCTGTCAATAGATCCTACTAAAATGCACACACTGCACCTTTAAATATTTAAGTTAAATGCTGTTTTGTGTGCATAAATTGGTTAGTTGGTTGTTTTTTTAGTTTTATAAGTTATATATGTTCAGTTTGTCACCATAATTGAGATTCTTGTTATTGTGCCAGTAATGTTTAGACAAATTTTAGATGTTGCCCCTAAAATAGCATTAATTTTGTGTTTGTTAATGGCTTTTAGTGTAGCAAACATCTGTAAAAGACTATTTTAACTATTTTAAATTATGAATACCTTTCAAAGTTGTCTCCTAACAACGATATAATGTTAAATGGGACCGATTATGCAAAATTCACTTTTATAAGGTGTTTGAACACCGATGTGTGTCCGCAACAAGTCAGAACAACCAGTCTATAATAGTAAAAATCCACTCAAATCCACACTTAAATTATCAAGAGCAGTTTCTTCAAAGGCAAGGGGGGCAATCTGAATCACCTCGTTTGAAGAAGCCCCGCCCACAGCTGGTGACGATTTGCCCTAATAGCATAGACACAGCCCTGAGTGAGAAGCACAGAGTGCGTCATTTCTGTATCCTCACTGTAGCAGCTGGAGTTGTACAATATCTGCACCAAAGAGGCTTTAGAAGTGTTGTGTTTTGTGATGTACCAATGAACATATGAGTCTCCATAGACTCCCGCCATCTGAGTCACTGAGGACATTGTGGTTAAATTTCATTTTCGAAGGAAATGTCCTGAAGAAAATCAGTAAAGTCTTATACGTTTGTGCCAATCATTATGCGCCGGACTGCTTCACAAACGATGGCCTTTTCAATGACTCCGGTTCGAACACCACTAATGACATTTTCTGACACTTTTAGTGCGTGAGATTGTCCTGTTTTGTTGTTGCTGGTGTTCTGGCAATCTGTCTTACACCACAGCTCTTGAAGCTCTGCCCCCTTGAAGCTCCGCCCTCTTCTTTAAAGGGGACCAGGGTTGCCAGTTAATTTGCATTTAAAGGGACACGCTCAAAAACTATGTGTTTTTGCTACACCCAAAAAGTGGCAATTTTAATGCTGCAAAAAAGGTCTGTAGGGTATTTTGAGCTAAAACTTCACACACACACATAGGATACTTATTTTACATCTTGTAAAAAGAGCATAATAGGTCCCCTTTAAAAGAATAAAGTCAGTTAAAACAAATCCAACACAAAGCATTGTCCACTTTCACTTACCCCTACTAAATGTCTCTCTCCCAGCTACGACTGATCGTTTGTCTCTGCCCCGAGGAAAGCCACAGTCACAGCCTCCGCCCACATACATCAGGAGCCACTTACACAGCACAGCCAATATCACGGCCCACTGCATATCTTAAACCTGCTCTGCTGGATCAGTCACCCATCTCGCCCGGATCATCTCGGCCAAAGAACTGTCATTTGTACGGTTGCAATCAGCAAATTGCAGTGTTTGTCTTCCACTTGTCACAGCGTATAGGCCACCGAGGCTAGACCTTCATTCGAAAGTGGTGGTTAAAAGTGTCTCTTTCATTGACTTTCTCAGTTAGAGGTGCAGCATCTAATTTAATTCTATAGGGATGTCCCAGTCAGGTATGAGCGTCTGGCTGAGCTCCATCTGTCGTGGTGAATAACGGCTGTGAGGGAGAGAGCACAGGTGTCTCCAAGATCTCCTTATGGTTCCAATAGTAGCGTTCCTGGTTCCTGGTGATGAGGAGGCAGGTGTGTAGATAACAGAGCCAAGCATGTGCTAGTCGGCACAGCAGCAAACTTCCCTAATCAATTTGCCAGAATGCCCTTTGCTGACTTGCATGAGGGCGATGGGAACAGCAGTACTGCTATCTGAAGATCTTTCCCCACCCATCTCTGTCTACCCATTTGCAAACGTTTCTTACTAGTAATCAATTATGAGATGTATATCTACATCTCCAAAAAAAGAGGAGAGAAAAAGGACTTCTTCACTTTTATTTCTGCCGTTCTGTATATAGAACAAATCATCCCTCCCACAAGGCCATTTGAGGGAACAGATGATGGAACAGATAAAGCAGTACCTAAAATTAGCCTAATCTGCTGTTCAATCAAGGAAATAATGAAACCTTGAATTGCACCTCCCAAAGTCGGCTCGCAGTTAGAGTCCCTGGACTCCTTGATTAAATGCCACCTCTGAAAAGTTTCTGGGGTAGCCATTTATTCTATCCAAATTTCTCACCCGCCTCTCTCCCTGTGAAGAAAGCCATGGCGGCATTCCAGAGAGAGCGTTATTATATGCTGTGAGACTGTTACTTAGAGGTAGACATGGGTGAAATAACAAAGGCGTGATAATATGTAATATATTACATCCTTTTGACAACATACAAGATGTCTTGATATTTATTTTTTCCTGAAATGAGTGCAGTTTCCCAGTGTTGACGTGCTGACCTATAGAAACAAGAAATCAGGATGTGACATATCGAAGGGCCATAATTTGTTTTGCGGTTTGGTATCAGGGGATGAAAATTTCCCATTTAGAGCATTTTATTGAAAAAATATTGGGTGTTGGGTGATTCATTAATATATATATATATATATATATGTATATTATATTATGAATAATAAAACTGCCTTTTGTTGACATGTAAGAATACATAAACATCATAGATTAGCCTCAAGACATGGAATAAAAGCCAAAAATCTTTTTTAACTTTGATTTTTGTAAGACTTAAAACAATGTAAAATCTGAAAATATTATTTATTTTATTACTTTTTTTTTTTTTTTTTTTACATACATTTTAATATATTAAAATTTCCACATGGAGACTTCCATGATGTCTTTTTAATATATGACAAACACAAGTCTTTGAATCAAAGTACTGATTCATGGAAATTAATTATGTTTTTGCTATTGATGTTTAAATCAGAGATGATACCAAGTCTGTCTTTATTATTTCATTCCATTATGACTAAATGAAAGGCATTAAAACTGGCACAATATTCATAGTGCTGTTGCTTTTTTGTCCCCATAAAAAAATGTATTAGTAATTTTTAAAAATATGTTTAAAATGAGACGAAGACTCGACTAGCTCCATGTAAAATACTAAAATGCTTGCATACTAATTTTTTTTTTTTTTTTTTTTTTTGCATGGAGCTGGTCACCTCATTGAGGATGAAATGTTGAGATCACATGACCTGCTGAATATTTATCACTTTATCTTGGTAACCTTCATTATTTTTACTTGTAAACTAAATCAGTCAATACAGCATTTTTAAAATGATAGATATGACATGACTGCCCAGCACATGAACAAAACCTTAACACAACTTTAATTTTAATTCTATTTATATAATATATATATATATATATATATATTTCTCAGCCAAAGTCTAGTTAGAGACCAGCGTCTCAGTGTATTGCAAACCTTATCTGAGGCAACAGCACAAGCCTGCGAACACAATGCATTAATGTTGAATGAGGAACAGGCCTGTACCGCTGCAGCCTGTGAGGCATTTCTCTCCTGCAGCCAACATGACACAATGAAACCTGTGCATGTAGAAAGAGACGTATAGTTCTAGGTGTGATTTGTGTTCCAGCTCTCGCTTATTGTCACACTCTCATTTATTTGTTTGCTCTGAAGGTCGTGAATGCAGTTTGTTGACAGGGGAACAGATTAAAATATTTTGCAGCAAAAAAAAAATAAATGAATAAAAAAGCGAGAAGAGAGAGTGAGCGCGGGATGGGGGCGGAGGAGGAGGCCAAATGTAAGCATGTTTTAATCCTTGGCGGCGTGTGCCTTTGTGTGCTGAAACAGCCAAAATCATCTCCTGTCAGGCCAAGATTAATGCTTCATGTGTGTTTCATTAGCAGCAAAGCATGCACACTCTCACCCACACAGAGCGCCTGTTCTGTTTGTGATGAGGACGAGACTGAGGTTGGCATGTCATCAACACTTGTAAATGGCAGTCGGAAGCATGTTCAGTCCGTTTACAATAGAGATGGGTCAAGTGGTCGACGAGCTGGTCAACAACTGAAAATGTAGTGATGTTAATTAGTTTTAGATTTCTTTCTCTCTTTTTTTTATAACAGTGCTTTGAAACTCATGTCAAAGACCCCTCATATAAAATATGAATGACTGCGGTCACCGTGATTTTGCCAAGTAAGACCTGTTCCTGGATCAACAATCTTTGTACTTTCCTACCCCTAAACCTAATTCTACCTATAACTTATTCCTAAAATTAGACGGGAAAGATAGGTGAATAACATAACCCTGGTTGCAAGCCTAAACTTGACATAAACTGTAAACTTGTTCCTCAAATCTGATTGGTTGATTGAAATGTTGTTCCAGGATCAACGAACATGTTGTACATGTGCATGTGGCACATTCACTGTTGCCATGCTTTTATTTTGTTTTTCTACAGTTGACTCCAAACAAAAACAGTGTGACTGGAATGGGTTATTAATTAAATTTGAAGTTAAATGACCTCTATTTTTTAAAGGTTCCTAATTTTGTTTCGGAGGTCACTCACAATAGCTTTATATGCATTCAAGGTCAAAAACACTTTAATTTTCTCGATAATGGCTCGACCATTCCTTTCCGAGAACTTCCTCTGCTCTGATTGGTCAGATGGCTCAGTCTGTTGTGATTGGTCTAACGCTTACAGCATGTGTCGGAAACAAAACGACCATTACCATATCTGTATTTCAGCTCCAGAGACTTCCTCAGCACTTATATAAACAGGTTTTTCCTGTGTTTTTAACATCAGTTTGACTTGTAAAAATGTGTCTTGAGACCCTTGTGTTCTGGTCCATTCTGTTTTGCTTCATCTAGTTTTTTGTTTTTATTTATTTTATTTATTTGAATGGTAGAATTTTGTAAATGACCCCCAAGGAACATGCATCTGATATGTAGTTTTGCACATCCTTAGTTTAGTTTAGACAGGTATATAAATGCAGAAAGGAAATTCACTATTAACTGGTTAATAGATGTGGAAACGCCCGTCTCCAGAATTTGATGAACAGTTTTGCATACAGTATCTGCAGTCTACATATTATGCTCATGGCTTTTTGCACAGAATTACATTGCAATTAACAAGCTTCAAGTGTTGTCCTCATGTTTGCACACTACCAGCTATTCATTTTTATACTCTGAACAGAAGCCCGGTTTTAAAGAGACGTTGCATGAGCTGTTTAATTAACCATCGCTAATGCTGCTGTTTTCATGCCTCACTGACACTGGACATTGCTTTGGCTTTCTAAATTGCATGAGCTTATTTTTGCAATTTGATTTCTGGAGACTTTTTCAAGAGTCTTTTTTTTCTTCTTCTTCTTCTTTAGTGGGTTTGCTGCACATAATTATAATTTCTGATCTCTTTTTAGAATACAGCTATTCCATCCCAATTACAACCTAAATCTTTAGTTAAAAAATTTGCAATGTAAAATGCATAAAACAAGGGTTTGATATTATATTATATTATATTATATTATATTATATTATATTATATTATATTATATTATATTATATTATATTATATTATATTATATTATATTATATTATATTATATTATATTATATTAATTTTTACTTACATTTTAAGCTGTTTTTTTAAGCTAACAGACAATGACAGCCAATGATCACCAGGAAATGTCATTTAATTGACAGTTTTAGTTTACAATATCAAAGAATGCCTCTTTTGGTCCAGGATTTCAACACGAGTGCCCAAATGAGAAAATATGGCACTGAATGACATGTTTTGTTGAGTATGTGCATGTATCAGTTGTGTTTGTGACATTAGAAAGGGCAGAAAAAAGGTTAGGCTGATTGCTGAAGAAAGAAAGAAGAAATAGAAAGCTTATTGAAGAGTCCAGTGAGATGGAGATAAAGAGCATATCTATTCTAGAAAAAGAGAGATAAGAGAGGGAGAGGAATAGAGGTGTGGAGTGAGATCCGTCCCCAGAGGCAGTGGTTAGACGGAGAGAGAGAGAGCGAGAGGGAGAGAGCTTCTCTCTGGAGACCTGGGCTCATCTCTCCATTAACTCCCTCTGCAGTAGCTCAGCAACACCCAGGCTTCTTCAGATCCATATGGCGCTCTCCATGACAGCGTGTGGAGTTTGCATAATCAAGTTTACTGCACGATACTAGCAAATTATCATTATGACATTATGGGTGCTCTGATAATCACCATTCATTTGCCTGTAAACATGAACAGGTGGCAGAGTTAATCTTAATGAAATTAAGATTTCATTGATTTTTCAAAGTGTCACTCATTTTTATTTCTTAGGGGCTGCTCACATGTGCACAGGCCTTATTCTTGCACAACAAAATGGAATAAAATGTCTTAAGAAAGTGTATTAGTTTTTAACATGGCATCTTAATGTGGGCTAATGCAAAAGAAGATATTTCAATAGTCCATGACTAAATATATTAACTATGTGTAAATGCTAGAAAAAATAAATAATGACTTGTAGTGGAACGTTAAATGGCTCTGATTGGTTTGCATTGATATGTAAAGTGATTTGATGTTTCTCGTACTAAAAACTTTGCTCCTATAATTAGCGTCTGCTCATTATTATACCCAATTAATTTAATAGGACATATGACAAATGATGAATAGTATAGCTAATGAAGGCAAATTAAGTTAAATTTCAGATTCATTAAGACATGTAAACGTGAATTGAAAACCTCATGAGTCATGTTGATTATCTTAAGTCCTGGGGGTCGCTGAAGATTTACCAGGGGTCACTAAGCTTACTCTCGTTTGAGGGTTAAACCACAATGCAATTTCCGACAGCCAATATTAAAGTTTAATATTACCCTATAATCATCATTAAAACTGTATTTGATTTGAAAAACTCACTGTAAATACTATCCAGTATTAAAGTAAGAAAGTCTCATGCAGACTGCATGCAGCGATGTTTCATTTTGTTTGAAAAAATGGCAGAATGAAAAAAGTGACAGGCTTTACAAACGAGTGATGAGGGAAATTATATGAATTAATGGTATGAATGAATTTTATGAATGTATTTCTGAAGGGAACTGACTGTCTTGAGAAAGGTTTTGATGGCATTTACTTTTCATGTTCCCTCCATGAGTGCAGTGTTTATAATATGCAGCACTGCTTTGTTTGCAGAGGTTACCGGGGAAACCGTTCTATTTCTGCTGTTCCATAAAGCCTGGAACACACTTAACAATTGTAAGGCTGATTATGAATGTAAATTGATACTTATGACTGATCACGCTCAAACGCGTCCAGTCAGGCCATTACAGTCGATGTTCAGATTCCGTGTGTAAGTATGTAAATCTGCTTCAGCCGAAGGTAACAGTCTTTGACTAGCTCAGTCGCTAGTCGTTAAGTGTGTCCCTGGCTTAAGCGCCACCTACTGACTAGTGGTTGAACGACTTCAGATTTTTAAAGTGGACATTTATGCGATTAAACTCGAGTCGACGTCGACTAGTTGATGATGACGTCATTAATGAACAAATAAGGGGCCATTCACCATTCCAATACGCTCCTTTTCCATTGTTTTTCTATGTAAATACGCCCTATATGGATGTGTATATGACCTTTGTGCTACAAATAAAAATGTGTTCAACAAGCTGAAAGAAGCCATTTTCTTTGTTGGAAACACTTAAATGTAACTGCAGTTTGATTGTTGTCATTGTAAATACTTACTTTCTCATGGCCACGGATAGGAATAGGAGATTGTGGGTCACATTCAGTAGACAGACACAGACACGCTGTTTTTATATATTTATTTCAACAATACCTAGAAGCTTGTTAACAGTTTTTTTCAGTGGCTGTGTGCTAATTCACAAGCCAAAAACCTGCAACAGTCATGCTCGCAAAGGTAGCGTGTGATAGGCAGTGGGTTTAATCAGTGACATTATTAAGAGATTTGCTGTTTTAATGTTTCTGCTTTAGTTTCATTTACTAAGAAGATTTTGTAATCCTTGTCAGTAAATGAAATGTATGTCTCCTTGAAAAAAGTCTGGGAACCAGTGTCTTAAAGGATTAGTTCACTTTCAAATGAAAATTAGCGCAAGCTTTACTCATCCTCAATCCATCCTAGGTGTATATGACTTTCTTCTTTCTGATGAACACAATCTGAGTTATTTTAATAAATATCCTGATGCATCCGAGCTTTATAATGGCAGTAAACGGGATCTAGAGTATGAGTTGAAGAAAGTGTCTCCATCCACATCCATCCATCATAAACGTACTCCACACGGCTCCGGGAGATTAATAAAGGCCTTCTGAAGTGAAGCGATGCATTTGTGTATAAAAAAAAAAATCCATATTTAACAAGTTATGAAGTAAAATATCTAGCTTCCGCCAGATCGTTTTCCATAATCAATGTACGAAGAAAACATTGAAAACTCGCGTCACGTCAGTTAGACTTTTTCTGTAAGTTGAATAGGGAAGGCGGTCTGGCGGAAGCTAGATATTTTACTTCATAACTTGTTAAATATGGATATTTTTCTTACACAAACACATCGCTTCGCTTCAGAAGGCCTTTATTAACCTCCCGGAGCCGTGTGGAGTACGTTTATGATGGATGGATGTGGATGGAGACACTTTCTTCAGCTCATACTCGTTGGTCCCGTTCACTGCCGTTATAAAGCTCAGATGCATCAGGATATTTATTAAAATAACTCAGATTGTGTTCATCAGAAAGAAGAAAGTCAAATACACCTAGGATGGATTGACATTGAGTAAAGCTTGGGCTAATTTTCATTTGAAAGTGAACTAAAGGCCCCGGTATACTTCAAACGAAATCGAAGAATGAACTGATGTGACGTCATTTCGAACAAAATCAGGCCAAAACGAAGTTTGTTTTGTGTTCTTTTTGGAAGTTCGAAACGGCTTGCCAAAGTGAACTTTCAGGAAAAGTTTGCTCCAGCTGCAAAACACCTTCATACTACCATTGGTCAGTGACGATAACGTAATAGGAGGTGTGCGCCGAGGCTCCGCCTTCACTCGCGTGGAAGTCTTCTCTCTGACTCATTTGATCTGTTGAGTTTGTTGAAAACATGAACACACTGGATATAGTACAAAGTGTTGTGCTTGTAAAAAATGAGGCACTAACACTGTTTTTCATGTTTGATACTGTAAAGCTGCTTGATTTTAAGCAATCTATTGAATAAAGTGTTATGAACGTGACGTGACTGGAGTGCTAATTTGCAGAGCTCGTGCTAACATTCCCATGTTGTTATGATCAGACGCTTTTCTTATGCTTTCTATAAAAATGCTTGCTGTTTTCTCATTTTTGTCGTGATTATTTTGTTACTGAGAAGAAAGTGCACGGCACATATTTACATATTCATCTAAACGTCGCTCTTAGCAGTGTGGGTGGTGTCAGATGTTCGTTTACAGTATATCGCTGGTCACGCATTTCGAACTTTGTTTTTCCCCCTAAACGAAGAACGAAAAAGAACTTCGTTTGAAGTATATCGGGGCCTTAATCCTTTAAAGTGTTAGTTCACCCAAAAATGAAATTTACTCACCCTCATGTCGTTCCACACCAGTAAGACCTTCGTTCATCTTCCGAACACAAATTAAGATATTTTTTATGCAATCCAAGAGGTTTTTTTATGCCCCATAGAAAGCAACGTAATCACCACATTCAAGGTCTAGAAAAGTAGTAAAAACTTTGTTAAAATAGTCAACATGACTGCAGTGGTTCAACCTTAATGTTATGAAGCGATGAGATTAATTTTATAGTAATAGTAATGTAATATAAGTAATAGTAATAGTAATAGTAAAATTTTATTCAACAATTTCTTCCAATTAATTAATACGTTTTTCCTTTTAACTACATGAACAAACGTACTAAACTTGTTCTGTTTCTGGTCTCCAGATCTGTGACAAAGAGTGGCATTACTACGTCATCAACGTGGAGTTTCCTTCAGTGACGCTCTTCGTAGACGGAGTGACGTACGAACCCTACCTTGTGACCGACGACTGGCCCATCCACCCTTCTGAGATCGATGTACAGCTAACCGTAGGTGCCTGCTGGCAAGGTGAGACCCTGAAAGAGCTGTTGTTTTGATATTAGCCTTTGAAATGGAGGATCGATAAAATGAAATGGTGGCATAATTGTGGCTTGGACAGCCCAGACGCAGGAGATGATGAATCAGCATCCTCCAATTTTGAGATGTGATCAAATAGTCTCAGGCTTGAGAGTGAGAGGGCAGGACTAAGAGATATCTACATTATTGATATGACAGCGTGAGCAGCGGTGGTTCGAATACCAAGAGAGATGCAATGTGTTTGGCCCCAGGCTATCCTGATTCTTCATTTAATCAAAGAGACTCAGGCATGAAAACATCAAAAAAGAAACACGGCATGTCAATTTCAGGTTTTTCAAATGGAGCTAATGATCGCATTTGAATGGAGAGACTGTCCTTAACGTCACTTTCATGAGCTAAATAATTAAACAAGGCTCTGAGAGAATGGAGTCACGGTTAAATCATTGTTTTAGGTGGCGAGGCCCTGCGTTCCGACTCTTCGGCACCATTTTACATTTCTTTTCATCCGTGGTGATTGCAGATTATTTTCTCTTCTTCTCTGGCTTTGAATTGTGATTCTTTTTCTTTTTTTTTAGAAGAGACCCATAGTGAGGATTAAGAGACCCTGAATGGAGGACAAGTTCACTTGCTATTACATCCCAATGAAGCTGGTCTAAGCTCCACTAAACCGCAACTGATAACTTTTCAAGCTATTAGCGGTCGAGATTGCTTCTCGCACCCTGTCCGTTTTCACTCGCCGCAATCAACAACGTGACGACAAGCCACCTCATAATGGAAAGCGAAGATGGTATTTGTTCAGGCCAAATTGAGATCCTTGTCTTCTTCGAGGTAGAAATGGGGTTTGGTGGTCATTGTCTTCATGAGACATCAAATAGGATTATGTGCTTTTTTCTAGAGCTTTTTTAGGACATTGACTGATGCATCGTGTCGTTTATGTGTTTAATATAAATGTTGCTCTAAATATATTATTTCTCTGAAATAGGAGTGAATTTATACACTACTGTTCAAAATGTTTCATTTTTAAAGATTAATTTTTAGTAGCCTTTATACTTCAGAAGTCACACGATCCTTAGGAAATCATTCTAAATGGCTGATTTGTAGCTCAAGAAACATTATTTTTTATTATTATAATTAATTGAAAACGGTTGTGCTGCTTAATGAAGTGTTGAAACTGTGATACAGTGTCTTTTTTTAGGATTCTTTGATAGATATAGATATAAACATATAAAATCCTATAGATACAAATTCCGTTGTAAGTTATAAAGTCGGAATAGTGAGATATAAAGCCAGAATTGTGTGATATAAAGTCAGAATTGTGAGTTATAAACGCAATTGTGATTTATAAAGTCAGAATTGTGAGTTATAAACTCAATTGTGAGTTATAAAGTCAGAATTGCGAGTTATAAAGTCAGAATTGTGTTATAAAGTCAGAACTGTGTGATATAAAGTCAGAATTGTGATTTATAAAGTTAGAATTGTGAGTTATAAAGTCAAAATTGCGAGTTATAAAGTCAATTGCGAGTTATAAAGTCAGAATTGTGAGTTATAAAGTCAATTGTGAGTTATAAAGTCAGAATTGTGAGTTATAAAGTCAGAATTGTGAGTTATAAACTTAATTGTGAGTTATAAAGTCAGAATTGTGAGTTATAAAGTCAGAATTGTGAGATAAAAAAGTCAGAATTGTGAGTTATAAACTTAATTGTGAGTTATAAAGTCAGAATTGTGAGTTATAAAGTCAGAATTGTGAGTTATAAAGTCAATTGCGAGTTATAAAGTCAGAATTGTGAGTTATAAAGTCAATTGTGAGTTATAAAGTCAGAACTGTGAGATAAAAAAGTCAGAATTGTGAGTTATAAACTCAATTGCGAGTTATAAATTCAGAATTGTGAGATATAAAGTCAGAATTGTGAGTTATAAAGTCAAAATTGTGAGTTATAAAGTCAATTGCGAGTTATAAAGTCAGAATTGTGAGTTATAAAGTCAATTGTGAGTTATAAAGTCGGAATTGTGAGATATAAAGTCAGAATTGTGTGATATAAAGTCAGAATTGTGAGTTATAAAGTCAATTGCGAGTTATAAAGTCAGAATTGTGAGTTATAAAGTCAATTGTGAGTTATAAAGTCGGAATTGTGAGATAAAAAAGTCAATTGTGAGTTATAAAGTCGGAATTGTGAGATATAAAGTCAGAATTGTGTGATATAAAGTCAGAATTGTGAGTTATAAAGTCAATTGCGAGTTATAAAGTCAATTGCGAGTTATAAAGTCAGAATTGTGAGTTATAAAGTCAATTGTTAGTTATAAAGTCAGAATTGTGAGTTATAAAGTCAATTGTTAGTTATAAAGTCAGAATTGTGAGTTATAAAGTCAGAATTGTGAGTTATAAAGTCAATTGTTAGTTATAAAGTCAGAATTGTGAGTTATAAAGTCAATTGTTAGTTATAAAGTCAGAATTGTGAGTTATAAACTCAATTGTGAGTTATAAAGTCAGAATTGTGAGTTATAAAGTCAATTGTTAGTTATAAAGTCAGAATTGTGATTTATAAACTCAATTGTGAGTTATAAAGTCAGAATTGTGAGTTATAAAGTCAATTGTGAGTTATAAAGTCAGAATTGTGAGTTATAAACTCAACTGTGAGTTATAAAGTCAGAATTGTGAGTTATAAAGCCAGAATTGTGAGATAAAGTCAGAATTGTGAGTTATAAACTCAATTGTGAGTTATAAAGTCAGAATTGTGAGTTATAAACTCAATTGTGAGTTATAAAGTTAGAATTGTGATTTATAAAGTCAGAATTATGAGTTATAAACTCAATTGTGAGTTATAAAGTTAGAATTGTGATTTATAAAGTCAGAATTGTGAGTTATAAACTCAATTGTGAGTTATAAAGTCAGAATTGTGAGTTATAAAGTCAGAATTGTGAGTTATAAACTCAGTTGTGAGTTATAAAGTCAATTGTGAGTTATAAAGTCAGAGTTGTGAGTTATAAACTCAGTTGTGAGTTATAAAATCAGAATTGACATATAAACTCAATTGTGATTTATAAAGTCAATTGTGAGTTATAAAGTTAGAATTGTGATTTATAAAGTCAGAATTGTGAGTTATAAACTCAATTGTGAGTTATAAAGTCAGAATTGTGAGTTATAAAGTCAGAATTGTGAGTTATAAACTCAGTTGTGAGTTATAAAGTCAATTGTGAGTTATAAAGTCAGAGTTGTGAGTTATAAACTCAGTTGTGAGTTATAAAATCAGAATTGACATATAAACTCAATTGTGATTTATAAAGTCAATTGTGAGTTATAAAGTCAAGTGTGAGTTATAAAGTCAGAATTGTGAGATAAAAAAGTCAGAATTGTGAGTTATAAACTCAATTGTGAGTTATAAAGTCAGAATTGTGATTTATAGTCAGAATTGTGAGATATAAAGTCAGAATTGTGAGTTATAAAGTCCGAATTGAGATATAAACTGAATTGTGAGTTATAAAGTCAGAATTGTGATTTATAGTCAGAATTGTGAGATATAAAGTCAGAATTGTGAGTTATAAAGTCCGAATTGAGATATAAACTGAATTGTGAGTTATAAAGTCAGAATTGTGAGTTATAAAGTCAGAATTGCAAAATAAACTCGCAATGATGAGTTATAAAGTCCAATTCTGAGGGAAAAAAATATTGACTTTGAGTTTATATCTCACAATTCACTTTATAACTCGCAATTCTGACTTTGTAAATCACAATTCTGACTTTATAATTCGCAATTGAGTTTTTATCTCAATTCTGATTTTATAACTCAATTCTGACTCTGTAACTTGCAATTGCGAGATAAAAAGTTGAATTTATACCTTTTTTTGTTTTATTCTGTGGTAGAAACAAGCTTCCATAAAAAGCACCATAATAGTATGATTAAAAAGAAATCAAATTCAGTAAATGGTTCATGATAATTTTTGGATGAACTATTCCTTGAAAAAAGAAAAATGCTGCCCTATAAGTGTGTATAAAGTATGATAAATAAGGTCATTACTGAGATCAGATGTGCTTATCTAAATGTAAGGTCATGACTGTGTGCTCGGGATGTGTTCTGCTTGTTATTGTCTGTTATGCCACCACTGATCGATACAGATGAGACGGTGACAGCTCTGATATGCCCTGCGAGGACTGCAGTCTCATTAGCGCTTTTGTCCTTTAGGGGGAGCACGAACGAGAATGCAAATGTTCCTCTGGTGTTTCATCTGTGGAATAACATTTAATTGATAACATCTGTCAACTAAATAATTTAAAACAGAAGCAATTAAGCATTGGAAGCACAGACCCTCATTGTGAATCTTTAGGAGTGACAGAATTCACTGCATCTGGAGCTATTAGACTCTAAATCTGCCGGCTCATCAGAAAGGGATGTACGGGAGGGAAAGCAGCATGTGTTAAACGCCCTCACGTTTTATCAAGGAACCTATTAAATCGGTCAGGGTGACCAGTCATTTATTTAAAAAAATAAATAAATAAATAAAATAAAAGATGTTGTCACTCAGGAAAGAAAGAAAAGACAGATCGCCATTTGATATGCAAATTAATGCATGACAAGTAGCAATTCACTATGCAAATATTACATGATGTGATCATTATCAGTCAGATTTTGAATGCAGAACATTGTAATATAAAGGTGTGATTTTCCTGTTTTACCAGTCGTTTGTTGATTGGATGGAGGCAGATCTGCTTGCAGCCGTTTGTAAGAAAGTAGGCAGGGGTGAAGAGGAATAAATGTATTGCATGTGTCAAGATCGACATTTTATAACATTAAAAATTATGAAGTAAAAAAGAAAAATGTACATGGATGAATCATTCACATTAATATCAATAACATGCATTTAGAAAACAGAGTGAATATTATTTCATGCCAATTTTAAATGATGTGAAGTGTTTAACAACCAACAACACCTACGGCTGAAATTATAAGTGTTTTGAACTGAATTGCTTGCTGAAAAAATACAGTATTTGAGGAATATCAATATGGTACTAGCTTGAAAGAACTGTGACAATATTTGAACCCTTGTGCTGTGCTGAAAACCATGTAACATCTTTGATGTTCTCGGCCAAAAATGACCAGCCTTTTAAAAATTGCTTGTAAATCGCTCGTTATGCTATATTATCACCAAATATTGTATTCAATCTTTCTGTCAACTTGTCTTTCAATTAGGACAAGTTTTGTATTTCCTTTTGGATCCGATCGATCATAGGCCTCATTGATCTGAGCTTATGTATCTCAGTTTTGAGTGAAAAAAAGCAGTGTGAGTGAAAATTCCTGATCAATATTTAACAAAATATGTAATAAACACTAATGTTCTTTAATGTTTAACCAGGAAGTTTGTTTTGAAATGCTTTTATTTCTTACAAAATAACACAAAGTCACACTTGTGGTGTTCCCGGTCAAAAATGACCGGCCTACAAAAAAATAGCTTATAAATCTCTTGTTATGCTATATTATCACCAAATATTGGATTCAATCTATTTGTCAACATGTTTTCTTTCAATTAGGATAAGTTTTGTATTTCTTTTTGGATTCGATCGATCGTAGGCCTCATTGATCTGAGCTTATGTACCTCAGTTTTGAATGGAAAAAAAGCATTATTTGTGGATAATTTTGTCAATATTCAACAAAATATGGAATAAACACTAATGTGCTTTAATGTTTAACCAGGAAGTTTGTTTTGAAATGCTTTTATTTCATACAAAATGGCACAGTCACAATCGTGGTGTTCCTAGTCAAAAATGGCCGGCCTACAAAATAAATAAATAAATAAATTGCTTATAAATCTCTCATTATTCTATATTATCACCCAATATTGGATTCAATATTTTTGTCAACTTGTTTTCTTTCAATTAGGACAAGTTTTGTATTTCTTTTTGGATCTGATTGATCATAGTTTATGCTCCTCAATTTTTGAGTGAAAAAAAAAAAAAACATTATTTGTGGACAGTTTTGTCAATACTCAACAAAATATGAAAAAAAAAAAAAATTGCACTGTTTATCACACTGGTGTGCTTTAATGTTTATCGAGGAAGTTTGTTTTGAAATACTTTAATTATGGAACAAATTCAATGACCGGCCCTACGGAATAAAAATAGCTTATAAATCTCTCGTTATGCTATATTATCACCAAATATAAGATTCAATATTTTTGTCAACTTGTTTCTTTCAATTAGGACATGTTTTGTATTCATTTTTTAAACTAATTGATTGTCGCTCCTCCTTTTATGCTTCCGGAGCTCCTCCGTGAGAGACTCAAGGCCGGCGCGCCTCCCAGGTGGAGCTCATTAACTCTCGCGCCACCGGCCTCGCGCCGTTCCCTCACGGCTCTCGCCCGCCCTGGTCGCCACAGTCCAATGTGATAATATTTAACTAACATTTTCAGGAAAAAGAAAATCCTCTCCAGGTCAAATTGACCCAAACACAACATAAGGGTTAAAAAGATTTATATTGAGAATTTATAAATGAACTGACTTCATGCAACTGGTCCATCATAGCTTATTTTGTTCTTTTGAGAAACTGCTGAATCGCATGCACAGGATTGTGGGTTACCATAAACAGCAAAAAATACAAAATCACTTATTTTTAAAACTGAGCAGATGGGGGCATTTCAGTAGACAGGCTTGTTTTCCTACCTCTGGAGTCTGGATAGTGCCAGATAAAGTGTTTTTGACATTTTGACACAGAGTGTCACTTAGCTTCCAGATATCTTTTGCTTTTTTTACACTATATTTTGTTGCCAGCGACTGCGAGTATGTGTGTGTGTTTGCCTAATTTTTAGTGTGTTTGTCTACAGGAGGAGAGGTGACCACTCCACGGTTCACTCAGTATTTCCGGGGAAGCCTCTCAGGCTTGACTATCAGACCTGGAAAGATCGCAACTCAAAAGGTGATCTCCTGCCTACAGGCTTGCAAGGAGGGTCTGGACATCAGTTCACTCGAAAGTCTGGGCAAAGGCATAAAGGTACATACGCATACATATATGCAAAGCCTTTCAATGGAAAAATTATAGGCATTCCATTCTTTGTCCATCTCTATAATATTATCTGAATATATTTGAGAATCCTTTGACATCAGTCATACCCAGCCATCATTTATTCATCTATATGTAAATGTGTTGACTTGTTCGTTCGCCCCTTTGCTTTAAGGGTTATATTTCTCTCTCTTGATTATGAAAATTCTCACACTCTCTTGATCCCTCTCAGTTCCACTTCAACCCGGCTCAGTCAGTGCTGGTCATGGAGGCAGATGACTTGGAGAGCATCAACACAGCCATGACAAAAGTTTCCTACATCAACTCTCGGCAGTTTCCCACTCCCGGTCTGCGCAAACTCCACATAACCACCACAGTTCAGTGAGTACCGCTCTAAACGTCACAACACCAGCTCATAAATGGGCATTCGTGGCCTAATGGTTAGAGAGTCAGACTGGTAACCCGAAGGTTGCGGGTTTGAGTCTCAATACCCTTGAGCAGACACCTAACCCCCAATCACTCCCCGGGCGCCACAGCAAATGGCTGCCTACTGCTCTGTGTGTGTGTGTGTGTGTGTGTCCACAGTTTGCAGTATGTGTGTGTGTGTTCACTACTCACTACTCTTAATGTGTGTGCACTAACTTGGATGGGTTAAATGCAGAGGACCAATTTCAGAGTATACTTGGCCTTCACATGTCAGTTTCACTTTATTAGATTGATTTTGCTGCAATGAAATTATAGGATGAATACTAAGTATGGGAGTAAATATTCCAGTGAATGAATACGTGCAAGTAGCTTGCATCCTAGGGGTTCATTTAAGAGATTTTCTTTCATCTCAAAAGCAAGTGGTGTTAATAAAAACAAGGCTAGATGTGAGGATGAACAGTAGCAGAAGGCTATCTCCTGAGCTAAGGGATGAGTCTGCAGGGTTGGGTTGGTTACCGATAACATCTGTCTTGCACTGCATGAGTCTCGATTCCTGCATTCAATCTGGATCTACCCTTAACTCATTCCCACATATCCCACAGAAACTTACCTAGGCAACTTTGAGAAAAGAAAAGAGTCAAAAGTGTTGCCCTGCTGAAAAATACAACTTAAACTAGGGCTGCAGGATTAATCGTATTGTAATTGTGATCACTATTTTCGCTTCTCTTGATAAAGCATACATGTCTGCTATATTTTCCTTCTTGTTGTTTATCTTTTTTTTTTTTAAACTGACATTTCCAATGTCTTGCATTTGTAACAAGCCTCCACAAGCTTTCATGCTTTGGGTTGCCAGATGTCAAGAGTTCAAATCCCCCAATCAGAACTTTTCTCTTTAACGGATACACTCTAAAGATCTGAAAACACAAAACATATGCGTGTTGCAGTTGCAATATTCTGTTCATATGAAAGTGTAATACAGCCGGCCTGTGTTCTTGCATGCGTCAGTATCAGCAAGCAAACCTTCTCAGTGACGAATTGTAATAAATCCAAACGAGAATCTCGACTTTATTGCTTGCAATTGTGGTTGCTGTATAAATGCACTTATGCAATCCCAATACAACATCTTTTCCAAAACATTAACATAATTTGGAAGTATCACAAGTATTACTTCCAACTTATTTTACTGCCTACTTATTTCCACTAAAATCTCAGTGCTGCATAAGCTTCCGGTATAGTATTCTCCCATATCAAACTGTGGGAGTAGCAAACGCATATATTTACATTATATTATAATACAGTGTATTGTTTATTATTATATCATAATATAGTAAATTATATGTTATTAAGTCACACTTTATTTTGATGGTTTCATTCTGTTGACTATAAGTAATGTTGCACCACATGTCAGCAAACTCTCATTAGAGTATTAGTAGACTGTTAGGTTATGGTTAGTAGAATAAGTTGACATGTAGTTGCAAAGTTACTTAATAGTCAGTAGAATGTGTTTAATTTAATTTTTGCTTAATTTGCCACATTACTCTGCTTTGTGCCGGAAATTGTGGTGGTCCTTGAGGCTAAATGCGGAAGTGATCATGCATAGAGTCCATTTCACTCTTCTAGCTTTTGAGAGAAGTGTGTGTTAATGTATATGATAAATATAATAAATCAGGAATAATGTAAAATAAACCTTGCATATGAGGTTTTCTTGATTTGTGCTTATGTGAAACTGCAATAGAAATTTCTCAACTGAGAACAATTGTGGTTAATAATCATAATTATCAGTTTAACCATTATCATATATATGTTTTGCTGGTCTTAGCTGGTCTTCCAGCCTAGTCAAATTGGTCTGGTTTACAAGTTTCAGTTTCAGAGAGGTTTTGGGCACTTGTAACTGCCTAAACCAGCCGAACACCATCAGCTAGACCATCTTAAACCAGCTCATTTACATTTATGCATTTGGCAGAAGATTTTATCCAAAGCAGCTTACATTACATTTAAGGCATGCATTTTATCAGTTCATGCATTCCATAGGAATTGAACCCATGACCTTGGTGTTGCAAGTGCCATGTACTGTTTGAGCTACAGAGATGATAGCATAGCAACTTGTGCTGAAGCTGTTATTTTCTGCAGGGAGTGTTCTTGTAGTGTTGTGGCAGTGGTCACGTGTCTGTGGATAATAGACAGGCCTGCTGGTGGTGATGACTGCAGTGAGACGAGTCGATGAGCACATGAAAGGCCATGATAAAAGAGAATAGTTGTGTCAGAGAGCCGTCCTCTGCAGTACAGAACAACACTATTAAAGATGCCATCAAACAGCATGACACAGCACAGGTCAGAGAGTGACAACACAGCTCTGCACAACACTGCAAAACATGGCTTAAAGGAACAGTACACACACACACACACACACACACAATTAATAATAATAATAATAATAATAATAATGCATTTTATTTGTAATGCGCTCTTCTTAAACCCAAAGCACTAAAGTAAAATAAAACAAAAACAACAAGAACAGTACAACAGTACAACCTTAAATAAATGCGTCTTAATCAACGTGTCCCAAAGTTGATGCATTTCTGATGGTGAGAGGAAGCACATTCCATAGCTTGGGGGCTTTGAATGAAAAAGCTCTTTCTCCCATGGACTGAAGTTTACATGAAGGCTGATGAAGTAAAAGAGACTTGGCAGAACAGAGAGAGCATGATGGAGTGTAAGGACTGTGCATGAACAAGTGTAATGTTTTCCAGAGGAGAAGTACAAGTAAGCACACGGGCAGTAGAATAATGAATATACTGTAGCCTGCTAGAGATTTAGCTGGAAAGCCAGAGAACAAGGCATTACAATAATCTAACCTAGTCGTAATGAAGACGTATACAAGCCGTTCTGCGTCAACAAAAGTGAGAAAAGTCATGCAATGTCCCTAAGATGGTTAAAAGTGATTTTAGAAATATGTGCATCAAATGTTAACTGTGGATCACACCTTCACACTTGTGAAGTAGGAAGTACCATGCTGGAATCAACAAAACCAGAGACAAAACCGAGTAGCCGCCACTGTACCAATCAGCATCAATTCAGTTTTGAAGTTGTTCCGCTTCAGAAAGTTATTCAGCATCTCTTCTAGACACCTACTCAAAGTAATTAACTTGCAGTGGACATCAGGGCTAGTGGTGAGGTAAATCTGAGTATCATCTGCATAACAGTGATACCCAAGACTATATTTCCTGATAATCTGCCCAAGTGGAAGCATATATCGCTAAATAGAATTGGGCCCAACACTGAACCCTGAGGAACTCCCTATTAGATAGATATTAGGTCAAACTATTACATTAAACATGAGATCTATATCAATAAATTAAGCTCAATGTACTACTGAAATTGATTTCTGGACATTGTAATGTTATATTTTATGCATTTATTATTGCACATTTCTGATATAACCAGCACACACACACACACACACTCCTCTCCCACCTACTTTATAAAACAAAGTTACACCACTGCCCACCCCGAATTTTAACTGTGTTCTCACATCCTTTTTTTCTCTTTTATCTCTTTTCTCTCACTCTCACTGTATCTCTCTCATCTTATCACCCCCATCCTCATTCACATTCTCAGAGGCTTTACTGTCGAGCACTTCATGTCAATAAGTGGGGAAAATGATGGTTTGATGGTTCTTGTTTATTGATCATTACCCAGATTGCCTTTGATGTCCAACAGTATCACTCCAAGAAAGAAAGGATTGATTTATTTTGTACATTTCACCCTGCTCTAATAAATAATTGTGATTTAGTAGCATGACAATAGCTTAGTTGTTGAGCTGCTTAGCTTTTCGATGACAAACATATTCTTTTTTTTAACTGTATTGTTGTATTTCAGACGCAGCTTACAGAAGAGAGAACTAAACTGATAATTAGACTTCATTCTGTCTCATAATAAACTTTGGGATCATTTTATTGAGTCAGTATGTTCAGACGGTCCATTTAAATGAACTGATGCAAAAGCTGCTTATTTTTGCAATAGCTTTAGTATTTAGTCAATATATTCAAAATGTATTCAAATAAGTTCTGTTCATTTGAACTTTCGATTTACCAGAAAGTCCTGAAAATAAATGTATCACCGTTTTCACAAAAAAAATATTTCAACATTGATAATATTAAGAAATGTTTCATGAGCGGCAAATCAGAATATTTGAATGATTTCTGAAGGATCACTGACGCCTAGAGTAATGGGTGTTGAAAATTCAGCTCTGCAATTGCAGGAATAAATTAAATGTTAATATGCTGTATATTAAAATAGAAAAGTTATTTAAATGTTAATATTATTACTATATTTTTGATCAAATAAATGCTGTCTTGGTGAGCATACGAGACATCTTTCAAAAACATTAAAAAAATCTTACCAACCCCAAACTTTTGAAACACTTCCAGTTACATTCACAGTGTTTTTGTGGGTGTCCTTTTCCCTTCGGAGATGCTCATTTGATTGTCAAGGGTGGAAAGATCGTGTCTTCTGACAGCAGTCTAATGAAACCTATTGGATCCAATTGCACCCGGCTGATATGTGCCCAAATGAAACTTTACCATGGAGAAAGTGAGAGCAGGAGAGAATGAAAAGAAGACAGAGGCTTCTCCACTTGTCTGGTGTGCATCGGTGAAGAGGATTGCCTAAATAAGAACAGACTTCTCTGGTCGATAGTGGAGTGAGCCGTAGCTCTTGTAATAGCCGGAGTCCGGCTTAGACCAGCTCCCAATATCCTTAAATCAGCCCTGTAAATAAAGCAAGATTGTTGGCCTTTTTCACGAAGCCTGTTTAATGAGTGAGCATGCTCTCGACTATTTTACTTTAGTGCGTCTAGCCACCTACCGAAGGGAGCCACTTTTACACATCACAAACTTTCCAGCGTAATTTTTACTGCAGTCATTAGACGTAATTGTTTTGTTGGTTCCACACAATTTTGCGCTCCCCTTCCTTCTCATTCAAGGCCATTCTCCGTGGCCGCTTGAGGGAGAGCATTTAGGCGAGCCGTACAGAGGAATTACCTCAGAGAGATAGCGCACCATCGCTCGAGCACGGCTAAGCATCACTCCACCCGCGACGGTGGCAGAAAGCGGGTTGTTGTCTCAAACAAACAAATAGTTCTTAATTAGTGGGTGAGTATGTAAATGAATTAGTAAACCAACGAGTGCTCTTTAGGGCTCACCCTTGAAAAAGAGTAATTACCGGGTGCATCGTGAGAAAGGGAGGCCTGTTAATCCTAAGACACTTTATTTCCCCCTTTCTCCTCACATACTAGCTGTAATGAAGCTGGAGGAACTCCAATTTCCCCAGCAGGTCTGTGTGTGAGTCTGTTTCAGTCCACGCTTCAGCGCCTCGGTCTTAATCAGCACTGCTTCTGACTGCCATACCAACTTCTTCAGCTGGCATCAGGAGGAAGTGGCACCAAGCTGAGCACACTGCTCGTGTTCTCGCAAATATTTTTGTCGACTCGCTGCTTTAAAACTAACTATATTGCGGCATCGTTAATTGGTAGATTTCACCTGTGAGGTGCGAGTGTGCTGAAGCTGATGGTGACAGTCTAAAACAACAGTCAGACACTGCAGTCATCAACTGTCCAAACACTCACCTGGAAAAGAGTTTGTGAGCGCCAGTGCATCTTAATGGGATCTTACTCAAAGTGAGATAAAGAATTTATTTTAGGAAGCAAGACTGTTAAGCAATTCCAATGTTAAATAAAGTGTGTTTAAATGCTATAAATAAGGTAATTTTTTTAAATTGAATTTCTTGATATTTCATGTATTTCTCAATAATCTTGCATGTGAGCCTCAGCAATTCTATTTAAATATTTGTTAGTCATAGGTTCAGAAGAAAAAAAAAATGCAACTTTATACTCGGGGCACGTCTTCATAAAGGGGAACGAAATGACCCGTGCACATTTAATTTTAATTTGAACATAATTGTCCATTGATTACTCAAAAAGACCTGTATACATTTCTTTAATTGTATTTTATTTTGTTCACTTTAGATTATGGTCTAATTCTTAATATTACAGTTTTTTTTTCAACTACTTACACACAAAATCCTTACTTGTCACACAATTTCTGAAACCTGACACTCAAACACCAGAACCACACACCAAATCTGCAAAACCACACACTAATTCTCAGCCTTCGACTTGGTTTTCAATTTCATATAACACTTTTTGCAAAACACAACACACAATTCTCTATGTAACACACAACAATCTAACAGGAAGTATCTTGATTTCCTTTTTCAAACACAACTATTGTTTCTGTCCAACTACACATGGTAGTTGTAGTACTGGTACTGTGGTACTGTGAATTTTCCACATCTCCCTGCCAATTACTTTCAATCTTGTACAGAAATGTACATAGGAGCTCATGAAAGAAGACCTTTAGGTTTTGAATAACTGTGTGCATATGATATATCCATATAGAATATTATGGCAAAAGTGTTTGCAACGTAAGACAAATGTTTGCTTTTGAGATGTGTTTGTGATATTTTGAATGCAGTGCTTCATTTTGCAAGAGATTTGAGGCATTTTGCATTTTGTGTGTGCAATTCTTAGATTTGTGTGTAAAGTTCTAAAAGAAAGAGCCAAAGTTCTAAAAATGTGTGTAAGCAGTTGAAAAAAACTGTAATGAACTATAAACTACAACTTTTGCCTCAATAAACTCCTTATTACAGTTTTTTTCGATTACTAAACGACAGTGGGCACAACTGGAGTCACAACTACAGTCTGCACAGCAGCAGTTCATGTGGACCAAACTCTAGTTCGTTTTTCATTGCTTGAACACAGTTTTCAAAGCTCTACACACTTATCCCATGACTTTAACCACAACCTGCACAACACTGGATTTACAGCACTTTGTTCAAATGCTAACACGCTGCTGTCAAAACTGTGAACCACACATTCAAAACAGAACAGATTTCAGCCTTGTGCCTTTCAAACACTGCTGATTTCAATTTCAGCTGAAAGCCTAAGCAGGTGTCTTGTTTTAGACTTGTTAGTGAACACACACACACACACACACACACACATATATATATATATATATATATATATATATATATATATATATATATATATATAGGTAGAGCTCAGAAAGACTAATTTTGGAAATGGAACAAGGAAGACGGGTTCGCGGAGGGAGAAGGGTGGCAGGGAGAGTGCGGATGCGTGGAGGAAGACAAAGAAGACAAAGAGCTGTTATTTCAGATGAAATAAGGGCTACACTTATAGACCATGTCGTGAACCATGGTCTCTCATTGAGAGAGGCAGGGTTGAGGGTGCAACCCAATCTGCAAAGATCCACAGTGGCATCTGTAATGCTAATTTTCATTTACCTTAAAGAATTGTTATGTTCTAAAAATTTAAATAAATCATGTGAAAGAATGTCACTTTTCTTTGAAGAAAATATTACTTTGTATGAAGTCACTGAAATTGTTCAAACTGTAAAGATGAAAAGTTTGTATTTTCTGTGTTGGTGTTTGATGCTAGTGTTTTTACTCTCAGTGTGTGTTATCTCAGTGAGGGTTGTGCATAGTGTTTGGCTGCACTGAGTCTGTTTTGAGTCATGTGTTAGCTGTTTAGCTCAGGTGACTGTTGGTAGTGCAGACTGTAGTTAGAGTTTTGCACATGTAGCTCCAGTTGTGCTCACTGTCGTTTAGCAATCGAAAAAAACTGTAATAGTTAGTAAAGTTAGTTAATAGTTAGTAAATCACTCATATTGTTTTGAATGGGAGAAAGTGCAATGCACAAAATGACGGAATAAGCCCCGCCTTCTAAACAAGAGCCAATCGCTGATTGGTAAAGTCATTGCGTCACTGCAGTGGACATTACAGTTTTTTTTCGATTGCTAAACGACTGAGCACAACTGGAGCTACATGTGCAAAACTCTAACTACAGTCTGCACTACCAACAGTCACCTGAGCTAAACAGTTAACACATGACTCAAAACAGGCTCAGTGCAGCCAAACACTATGCACAACCCTCACTGAGATAACACACACTGAGAGTAAAAACACTAGCATCAAACACCAACACAGAAAATACAAACTTTTCATCTTTACAGTTTGAACAATTTCAGTGACTTCATACAAAGTAATATTTTCTTCAAAGAAAAGAGTGACATTCTTTCACATGATTTATTTAAATTTTTAGAACAATAATTCTTTAAGGTAAATGAAAATTGCTTCAATAGTCTGTAGTAATTTACGGAATTACAGTAATGAGAGAAAAAAAAGGTAGAAACTATATATAGCCTATATGTGTGTGTGTGTTCACTAACAAGTCTAAAAAAAAAACAAGACACCTGCTTAGGCTTTCAGCTGAAATTGAAATCAGCAGTGTTTGAAAGGCACAAGGCTGAAATCTGTTCTGTTTTGAATGTGTGGTTCACAGTTTTGACAGCAGCGTGTTAGCATTTGAACAAAGTGCTGTAAATCTAAGTTTTGAAAACTGTGTTCAAGCAATGAAAAACAAACTAGAGTTTGGTCCACATGAACTGCTGCTGTGCAGACTGTAGTTAGAGTTTTGCACATGTGACTCCACTGTCGTTTAGCAATCGAAAAAAACTGTAAAAGCTCCGGTTCCTTTAGAAACAGTCAGACGTGCACTTAGGACTGCGCATGTGCATTAGCTTGATCCAGCCTAAAAAAGACAGATTTTTTTGTCATAATTCAAGCATTTAGAAACAAAATTTATGAGACAGTTGTTGTGAGATTTCAGATAGGAGCTGCACTTGCATGCCCGAGAGGCGTTTCAAAGATGGCCGCCGAGTGAAATGACTTGTCTTAAAGGGACTTTGGTTTAGGTAAAGTGTAGTATTATTATGGTCATGCAGAACAAGGCATTAATATGTGCTTTATAAGCACTAATAAACAGCCAATACCCTAGTAATATGCATGCTAATAGTGAGAATTGGACCCTAAACTAAAGTGTTATCCTTTATTTAAATTTGTCATGTATTACTGAAATTGTTGGTTTGTAATGGTATGAACTGCATATTTAGTTGTTAAAAAAGAGTTCATTAAAAGGTTAAAGTTTTTACTACAGGATTTTGTATGTTCTGCCTTTTATAAAGAATATAAAGAAGTCATCTTTCATGCATACACTACAAGTCTAAAGTTTGGACACACTTGAATGAATGTCTCTAATAATACAAAAGACCATGACAAATAGGTGCATCCAAACATAGTTGTGGTCTCATTGTGGTGTAAAATCTGCTGAAAAGCAATGTACAGAAAGGCATAGATGAGACTATAGGCTAATCCCATCAGAGCTGAAACTGTTTTAAAACACTTATTCTCTTGTTTCCCTCCTCTTGTAGGTGTTTCGGTGAAGATACGTGCATCTCCATTCCAGACATCAAGGCGATGGTGATGGTGATGCCGCCCAGCGAACCTCGGATCACCATTGCCGGAGTGAAGTGGCTGGTTTGGCCCGTAGCTCAGCTCCGAGCTCCTGTCGGAGTGGCCCTTTTCAAGGACATACACATCATTAGTACCGTCACCAAGACCGACGCCACCCTCAGCATAGGTGATAGATGACTCACTTTCACAGCTCATATATTAACATAATCTCACTCCTTGGCATTCATCCATTTCACGGGTGCCACAGTTGCACATTTTGCCTGTAATGTAACCGTATAAACGCTTTAGTATATTTACTGAATTTTCTTCCCACTGATAATGGTTTAGTCTATTATTATCAAGATTATAAATGCCTCCTTTTGGTTGTTACACTGACCTTAAGTCAATTGTTTTTTATTAGTGTCTTTTTTCATTTAAAGTTCAACAAAAGTATCTGGCTTCTTTTATCGAGTGCAGAGCCAGGGGAAGTGAAACAATAAATCATTGAAATTAAATTCATACACAATCAATGGTTGTTTGTGGATACAGCGCAAGGTCATATATTTGCCGCTGCATATCTCTGCCAGTGTAACAGTGTGTGTGTTTGTGCAGTCCGGAGGCCTGGCGTCCTGGAGTTGATGCATAACCTGGATTATTGTGATGTGCTTGTGATCGGAGAGGAGCTGGACCCGGAGTGGGAGAGTCTGGAGATCCACCACAGCTCTCTCTTGGGCAAACATCTGGATGCCACCAACTCTACCTCTGGCATCTCCATCTACGGTATGGTCCACCACATGTCTCGGATCTACTATACAGCCATCTGCTGCCAGAGTGTTTCTCATAATCACATTTCAGTAACTTCATTTATTGCTTATTTATTGCATTGCTTCATTTAGCATGAGTTGTTAAATCTAGATCAGTGTATATGTGTCTGTAACTTATTGTACTACAGGACATCTACAGATGCATGCATACAGATCTAGATTTGAATACATTCAACATGGAGAGCTCATGCTAAAATGAAACAACTGGAACAATGTAAAGCCTCAGATTGTGGATAAGCAATAAACGTAAAGGAAATAGCCCAAAAAGGAGAAATCTGTCATTATTTACTAGAGGTGTAACGGTATACAGAAGTCACAGTTCAGTATGTACCTCGATTTTGGGGTCACAGTTAGGTATGATTTCAGTACAAAAGGAAAAATGGTGAAACTTTAGTTTTGGGTCAAATTCTCACTATTAACGATGACTTTTGCCTCACTAAACTCATTATTACTGCTTATTAATAGTTATTAAGGTAGTTGTTAAGTTTAGGTATTGGGTAGGATTGAGGGATGTAAAATAAGGTCATGCAATAAGGCATTAATATGTGCTTTATAAGTAATAATAAATAGCCAATATTCTAGTAATATGCATGCTATTAAGCAACTAGTTAATAGTGAGAATTAGACCCTAAACTAAAGTGTTACCGGACCGAACAAAAGAACAAATCCACAATGCTAGATTTCTTTTTATTTCTTTTGAACAGACAGTAGTGCAAATCACAGTTTGTTCCACCTAGAAGCATTTAGTCCCCTAGTTAGCACAGTACAGTCTCCTATAGTGTAGTAAGCACTAAGCAGTAAACAGAAAGTACTCTTGCATAGATCAGATTTTTTGCAGGGCTGATAAAAACAAAATAAAAGGTATTTGGTAACAATCAGATACAAAACTGAAAAGCATCTTGTGTTATAAAAGTACAAAATAAATAAAATAATGAAAAATAAAACTTGTGCATTAAGAGTGTTACAATTTGCTCCACTTAAATTATATTTAAACATTTAAAGTTGCCCTAGATTCAAAAATTGTATTTACCTCGGCATAGTTAAATAACAAGAGTTCAGTACATGGAAATGACATACAGTGAGTCTCAAACTCCATTGTTTCCTCCTTCTTATATAAATCTCATTTGTTTAAAAGACCTCTGAAGAACAGGCGAATCTCAACATAACACTGACTGTTACGTAACAGTCGGGATCATTAATATGTACGACCCCAATACTTGCATATGCCAGCCCATGATCCCAACATTATGAAAGGCATTAGACAAGGGCAGCCAGTATTAACGTCTGGATCTGTGCACAGCTGAATCATCAGACTAGGTAAGCAAGCAAGAACAATAGTGAAAAATGGCAGATGGAGCAATAATAACTGACATGATCCATGATATCATGATATTTTTTTAGTGATAACTGCAAATGTTTCGTTAGCATGTTGCTAATGTACTGTTAAATGTGGTTAAAGTTACCATCGTTTATTACTGTATTCACGGAGACAAGAGCCGTCGCTATTTTCATTATTAAACACTTGCAGTCTGTATAATTCATAAACACAACTTCATTCTTTATAAATCTCTCCAACAGTGTAGCATTAGCCGTTAGCCACGGATCACAGCCTCAAACTCATTCAGAATCAAATGTAAACATCAAAATAAATACAATACTCACATAATCCGACGCATGCATGCAGTATGCATGACGAACACTTTGTAAAGATTCATTTTGAGGGTTATATTAGCTGTGTGAACTTTGTTTATGCACTGTTTAAGGCAAGCGCGAGCTCCGGGGGCGGAGAGCGTGCGATTTAAAGGGGCCGCAACATGAATCGGCGCATTTCTAATTATGCCCCAAAATAGGCAGTTAAAAAAATTAATTAAAAAAAATCTATGGGGTATTTTGAGCTGAAACTTCACAGACACATTCAGGGGACACCTTAGACTTATATTACATCTTGTAAAAAAAACATTCGATGGCACCTTTAAAGTTTAAGCCCAACCCTCCTATGCTTCACTTTCCACGTTCCGCTCTGTTTCAAACACAGTTGATTGCGTGAGCCTTTCAAAGTATTCTCCTTTGTCCATGAGCGCAGAAAGACGCATTCGACACGTGCACACTATCTAGTGGACTTTGTTTTCAAGCGCTCAAGTTATTCGCGTATGTGCTGTTCTTCTTCTGCTCTTTTTCCTGTTGTGGTTAGCAAACAGCGTTGCATTACTATGCACGCCCCCTTCTGGATTGGAGTATGGATCGCTTGTGACTGACTGTATTCGTCGTCTAACTGCATGAATCGAACTGTGACATCCATACCGGGACGAATACATGTACCATTACACCCCTATTATTTACTCACCCTCATGTCATCCAAACCTGTTTCCTAACTCTGTGGTACAAAAAATGAGATATGCTGAAGCACATGCTGGCCACACTTTTGCATATAATGACAATGAATGGGGATCATGCTCCAAAATGACAAAAACAAAACACCATGAAAGCATAAAATAGCTCTATTTGACTTGTCTGTTATATCCAAAGTCTTCCAAAGCCAAACAATAGTATCCATTCATATGTCTCCTTTAGATGTAAAATGGCAGGTTACATCAATGTTGGAATGATTCAATGAGGTATGAAGGCTGAGGGGAACAATAACTGAAATTTAAGGGAATAACAACTTAAATTTTGGTTTGTTTTTACATTGCATAGAGCTATTGTATGGCTTCAAAAGATTTGGAATATATTACCTTTCAAAAGTTTAAATGTTTTTATCTCTTATCGCTACACATCCAATAACTGTTTTCTATTTAAATATTGTAAATGCAGTTTATTCCTGTGATGAAAGCTGAATTTTCAGCATCATTACTCCAGTCTTCAGTGTCACATGATCCTTCAGAAATCAATCTAATATGATGATTTGATGCTAAAGACACATTTATTATTATTATCAATGTTGAAAACAGTTGTACTGCTTCAGATTTCTGTTGAAACCGTGATACAATTTTTCACACATTTGATGAATAGACAGTACAAAAGAACTGCATTCATTTGAAAATAAATCTTTTGTAACATTATAAATTTATTTACCGTCACTTTTGATCAATTTAAAGTATCATTTTTGAATAAAAGTATTCATTTCTTTAAAAAAGAAGTTGTATTGATCCCAAACTTTTGAATGGTGGTGTATATATTAAATCATTCTTTGGTATCATTTTGATATCGTGCAATGCAAAAGAGTGACCAGAATATAAAGGAAATGATATGTGTTTGATTTAATCAATAAATGATGACAGACCCTACCCCTTTAAAAAGAATTAATATGAAAAAAATAATTAGCACGCATTTTTCCAGCTGATATCAGTGCAAAAGAAAGGTTTTGCACTCTTTGTATATCTGGTAGGTCAAATTCAAACGCTTCTATGCTTTTCAAAAAAGTTTTGATCTTTAAAAGTCACTCTCGACTGCTCTCAAAATCCTTTAACTCAGATCCTGCTCAGACTCTCGAACAGATCTCTGTCTCTATCAATCATACTGTGCATTTGGCTTTTTGCAAGCAAATTCAAATCACCTTGACATTTGGTAAAGTGGTTTGAGAGTGCCGGGTACATTTATTAGAGAAGGACTGAGACCTCCTACTTCAGGAGCTTCATGTTGAGTGTGTCTCAGAGCTCTGGAGCTCTTTTGTGTGAGTAGAGCGAGTTCCTGACACTGGTCTTTCTTTGGTCTCAGGTGTTGACTCCATGGCGCATTATGAACAGGCCATCAGGCAGGTGAGGTACCGTAACTGGAAGCCTGGCGGTCTGTCTGAGAGAAGGTTCCGGCTCAGTTGCTCTGAACTGAATGGACGCTACACAAGCAATGAGTTCAACTTGGAGGTCAGAGACTGCCTTCATACTGGGCATGGCTTCTTACTCTTTTTATCATCCATTTACTTTATCCCCTCTTTCAATTTCTGCTCTTCTTTCAGCTTTTTGCACTTTTTGACTCTTGGTGCTTAAAAGTTTCCAAAAACTGTTCTCGTAGAGTCAGACTTTAAACTCTTGATTTCTGACTAAGAGCTGTCCACTGGGACAGAAAAAGACTGTCGGACTAGTGTGTAAAATGGCCAACCATTTTTTTGTAACTTTTAGGGGTGGATAAATCTGAAATTGATGATACTGCAATAATAAGCCAGGTGGTAGTAAAATGGAGGTCCATTTAAATAACTGCTCATCAATCTTTCTGAATGATTGTCCATATTACACAGAAGAAATTTGGGGAAATTAGGACATCTGCTGGACAAACCCCTGTAAATGCAGTGGAAACACTTGATACAACAGCAGCTACCATGACAAAATACTTTGAAAATTAAGGGCATTGTACAATATCCTAAATTTCACAGATCTAAATTTGTGCAAATATGTAGACCTTAATACATAAGTGGGACTTTTTATCATCATACTTTGGGTTTTTAGTTTTTTTTTTTTTAGACTGAGCATGATTTCTCCCTCCATTTCTGGTTTCTTTGCTACTGTTGCCTCTGGTTTGCTTAGTTGGGGACATGTAATATTCAGTTCAATATTATTTATTTGACTGCACTGACACTATTAGATGAGAACTGAACTGAGCTGTATATATATATATTCCTTCCTGTGAAGAAATCCGTTTTCATGTAGCCATTTTGAGTTTATGATGTTTCTGGTTTAGGAGCCATTAGATAATCAGCAGGAAATCTAAAATTACTGTCATTGAGCCCAGACTTGTTTGGATCAGTATCAATATTATAAAATGGTCTTAATGTAATTTAATCTTCAGGATCAATCCCAAAATATTGAATTTTTTTAAATTATGACATAACAAAGCTTAATTTCCTAGAATCACTTCATTCTCCCTAAGCAAACTCTTGTCTCTCTAAAGTATTTTCTGTTTGTCCCGCCCCTCAGATTGGAGTAGTGCACAACTCAGAGGCTGCGGAACATGTCAATCACATGGCCGTCCAATCCCAGTACATGAGACCTGTGCATCATCCACTGGTGGTTCATACGGCCGACTCTGATCACATCTCAGGTAAAGTCAGCCATGATTCCTCTTAAAGGATTAGTTCGCTTTCAAATAAAATTTTCCTGATAATTTACTCACCCCCATGTCATCCAAGATGTTCATGTCTTTCTTTCTTCAGTCGAAAAGAAATGAAGGTTTTCGATGAAATCATTCCAGGATTATTCTCCTTGGACTCCTTGGACACCAAACGGTTGAATACGGTTCCATAAGTAGAATAGGGAAGGCGTAGGACATACAGCGTAAGCTTTTTGAAAAATACGAAAAGCAGAAGCACATGCAAGGCAATAATTTGTATTTATAAAGCATATACAGTTGTATTTTTTTCAAAAATGGCCAATTGTTTCTCTAGATAAGACTCTTATTCCTCGTCTGGTATCGTTTAAAGCTCTTTGAAGCTGCACTGAAACTGTAATTTTGACCTTCAACCGTTTGGTGCCCATTGAAGTCCACTATAAGGAGAATAATCCTGGAATGTTTTCATCAAAAACCTTCATTTCTTTTCGACTGAAGAAAGAAAGACATGAACATCTTGGATGACATGGGGGTGAGTGAATTATCAGGAAAATTTTATTTAAAAGTGAACTAATCCTTTAATGATGTTCGTCCAAGTCTAGTCATGCAGTCATTTTACCCTGGGTGATATTATTGTGCAAATACTAACTTGATTTACCTTGTTATTAATTAAAAATGTGTTGTTGCTTTGTTAAACCATCTAATTAAGTTGTAAACAAGTAGCTTTAAGAAGGACAGTAAATGTGTCACAAAAACTATTCATGGGAGAATTCAGCTTCTAAAAATGCACACACATACAGTACATACACAAACCCCTGCACACGGGTCTAAGCGGATGACAGGCTCTTGAGACCGTATTGTTGGTTTGAAGGAGTTTGGGAAATTACACTTACTCTCCCAGCTCACGCACACACCAGGGACACCAGTGATCTCCCCAAGGGCGCGGAGAGCGCAGCTGACTGCAGCGAGATGGAGCATTCTGCTCTCTGGACTGAAGAGAGAAAGAGGGAGAGGGAGATGACAGGATGCCAGACATGCTGCTTTAGGAGAGACATGGAAAAACAGCAGGTGGCACTGTGACCTCATGCTCCCAATTCTGCTCTTGCTGACTGCAAGGTCTCAGAAAGAGACACTGTTCTTAAAGTGAACTGTGCCAAACTGTCTTCCTCTGTCAACACGGCTAAAAAAGCTTCACCTCGGCTGCCTAGAACAGAAAAGCACTAAATGGCAGCGATCCAGGATTGTATTGATTTTTGTTTGGCTCAGTGAGTCATAACAATACTATGAATGAATAAACATAATTGTAGAATACAGTGACTAAAGAAATAAGCCTCTCAAGGTTATGAATTACAGTGATTTTACCAGCGTTAGAGGCAAAGCAGGGGGATTCTCTCCCTCTCTCTATATACACACTAAGTTTGGAAACATTGCTATTTTTAATGTTTTTGAACAAAGTCTCTTATGCTCATTAAGGCTGCATTTATTTCATAATAAATACAGAAAAAACAATAATATTGTGAAATATTATTACAATTTAAAATTATGGTTTTCTATTTTAATATACTTTAAAATATAATTTATTTCTGTGATGCAAATCTGAATTCACTCCAGTCTTCAGTGTCACATGATCCTTCAGAAATCATTCTAATATGATGATTTATTATCAATGTTGAAAACAGTTGTGTTTTATAACCTGTGATACTTTTTCAGGATTCATTGATGAATAAAAGGTTAAAAAGAACAGCATTTATTCAAAATATAAATCTTTTCTAACGATATAAATCTTTAATATCACTTCTTATCAATTTAACACATCTGTGCTGAATAAAAGTATTAATTTCTTTCAAAAAAGAAAGAAAAATAATTACTGACCCAAACTTTTGAACGGTAGTGTATATTGTTACAAAATATTTCTATTTTAAATAAATGCTGATATTTTTTTTACTATTTATTCATCAAAGAATCCTGAAAAAAGTATTACAGGTTAAAAAATAATATTAAGCAGCACAACTGTTTCCAACATTGATAATAAGTCAGCATATTAGAATGATTTCTGAAGGATCATGTGACTCTGAAGACTGGAGAAATGATGCTGAAAATTCAGCTTTGAATCGCAGAAATAAATAATATTTTAAAGTATATTAAAATAGAAAACCATCAATTTAAATTGTAATAGTATTTTGCAATATTATTGTTTTTTCTGTATTTATTATGAAATAAATGCAGCCTTAATGAGCATAAGAGACTATATTAAAAAAAAAAAACCTTAAAAAATAGTAATGTTTCCAAACTTTTGACTGGTAGTGTATATATTTGTTTCTTAAAGAAATGAACTTTCCCTGCCATTGACAGAATTTTCATGCTTTCACTGTTATATGGTAGAGGGCGCTATTATGCATCTTCTGAAAGAAGTAAGAATCTGTAGAATAAGGTCATTAATATGTGCTTAATAAGTACTAATAAACAGCCAATATTCTATTAATATGCATGCTAATAAACAACTAGTTAAAAGACCCTAAAATAAAGTGTTACTAAGTGTTAATAAATGTTAATAATATTTCATAATATTAATATTTTTACTATATGTTTTCATACCAAACTCTTCAAATATATAAATATTCTCAAATCTGATTGGTTGAGAGCCGTGAGATATTCCCCTGGTATCTACACTGGAACCATATATTAGAATGACTAAAATGACTTCTGATGAAATATGCTGGCATTAGATGAGACTTTCAGATGGCAGATGGGGCACAGGTGTGGGGTCGACAGCAGGACAGGTCAGGGGTGATTCTGGGCCTGACAGGAGCTAGTGAACCTCAGGATGGGCGTCTCAAGGTGTTGATGCAGAAAATAGATGCCTCTAACATGGAAAGGATGTTGGGCTTCTTGGTTATACAGTATCAAAGGCTGGCAACAGCAATATATGACAATGTTCAATAAATAATTATGTTAATAATAATCACAACAGACAGTTTATGCAGTTTTAACCATGTTTTGTAGCAATGCAATGTAGAATTCATATATGTCTGTCTGTCTGTGTCATCAGGCACACCTCCTGCTGCCACAGTGGTCATTGTAATGTGCATCGCTGCTCTGGTGGTCATTGTGGTCTTGGGCATCTACCGCATCCACACCACCCACCAGGACGGCTCAAAAGAGGACGAAGAGGGAAGAAAAGACCCGGAGATGGACTGGGACGACTCCAATCTCAACATCACTGTTAATCCCATGGAGGTCAGTATGCGCCTCATTGCTAAAGAGAAATGTCGGGGAAGCAACTTCAATTACCGTTTTTATCATGAAGATGTTCTAAATATAATTCACATGATTCTGTTGTTGGTTCCAGAGCATTGACGGGACTCAGATTGCTGAGGAGGTGAGAGAGGAGGAGCCAGAGGAAGAGGAGGATGAAGACGAAGAGGATGATGAACTGTCAGGAGATCTCTCTAGTGCTGAATCCGAGGACACTGATGAAGAGGAGGAGACTAACATTCTGAAGGGAAAAGTGAATGGAAAGCTGGAGTGGGACCCGTCTACGTTACCCTATTAAAACACACACACAGTCTCTCTCTCACACACACACAGATGCATACACCTTCACACAAGCAAGATTCACACGCAGACATAGACTTGTGCACACACACGTACACGTATATACATGAAACACTCGCATTTAATGCCCTCTCACACTTACAGAAGCCAGAATTTATTGCCTGAAAAGCTGTCACACTTCAACCTGATTTTGACTCTGTCCAACAGCCACAAAAAGCATCCTGTACCGCCATCTGCTGGTCAATATTGGGACGCGCACCCCTCGGTCCAAACGCTGCGAAGCCTCTATGTTCTTCTGTAGTGTATAAGCTGCAGTGTCTCAGTAGATCCGCAAAAATGAAAGATAAATTGACACAATGGAATAAATTGTGAATCAACATCTCTGGGATGTTTTTTTTTTTTTTCATGTTTACTGTTTTTTGTGCGTTTTGTGTTGATTAATCAGATTATAATCTAACATCATGATGCTTTCTCCCTTTCTGAAATACTAAACTGTAATATTTGACAGTGTGGCTATGCCTTCACCATTTGTTGTCTTCAGAGTAATGTTTAATATTGCATTGATGTGCAATAGTAAATACCCAAAAGTTGTTTTTTCAATGAAACTATATAATAATGATATTTTCTTCATTTGAAATTTAGAAAAATAGGTTTATTGTAGATCCGCAGAGAGATTTTGATTGAGATGTTCTCTTTAAACAAAAGGTATATAATAATTTATGGAAGCTTGTTTCCGCTACGGAATAAAAAATCTAAAAATATATATAATTGCGACTTTTTATCTCACATTTTTTTCTCGTAACTGCAAGTTTACATGTTGCAAATCAGGATTATGGGGTATAACTCACAATTGATAAAAAAAAAAAAAAAAAAGAATTGCAAGTTTATATCTCACAATTCTTTCTTTATTTCTCAGAATTGCGAGTTTATATTTCACAGTTTGGACTTTATAGCTTGCTATTGTGAGTTTATCTAACAATTCTAAGAAAAAATCAGAACTGCGGATATAAACTTGCAATTTTGTTAAATAAACTCGCAATTGAGAAAAAAAAGTCAGAATTGTGGGATATAAACGTACAATTTTGAGAAATTAAGTTGCAATTGCGAAAAAAGTCAGAATTGCAAGTTTATATCTCACAATTCTTTCTTTATTTCTCAGAATTGTGAGATTATATTTCACAGTTTGGACTTTATAGCTCGCTATTGTGAGTTTATCTAACAATTCTAAGAAAAAATCAGAACTGCGGATATAAACGTGCAATTTTGTTAAATAAACTCGCAATTGCGAAAAAAAGTCAGAATTGTGGAATATAAGCTTGCAATGGAAGAAAAAGTAAGAATTGCGACTTTATTTCACCAAATTGCAAGTTTCACAAGTATATTTCACAATTTGGATTTTATAATTTACAATTGCAAGTTTATATCTTACAATTTGGAGAGAAAAAAAAGTCAGAATTATGGGATGTAAATTCGCAATTTTGAGAAATAAAGTCGCAATTGTGGAAAAGTCCGAATTGCAAGTTTATATTTTGCAATTCTGACTTTAGAATTTGCAATTGTGAGTTTATATCTTTTTTATATCGAGTTGCCAGAAAAAAAGTTATAATTATGACTTTATAATTATAATTACTTTATAATTATAACTTTTATAAAAAAGTAAGAATTGCGATTTCATTTCACCTAATTGCGAAAATTGTTTCACAATTCGGATTTTATAACTTACAATTGCGAGTTAATATCTCACAATTCTGAGAAAAAGGTCCGAATTGCAGGATATAAACTTGCAATTTTGAGAAATAAAGTCGCAATTGCAAAAAAGTCACAATTGTGAGTTTATATCTCGCAATTTTTACTTTATTTCTTAGAATTGCAAGTTTGTATTTTGCAATTTGGACTTTAGAATTTGCAATTGTGAGTTTATATTTTTTTTTCAAATCTTCAATTGAATTGTGGGTTATAAACTTGCAATTGCAAGAAAAAGTAAGAATTACGAGCTTATATTTTGCAATTTGGATTTTATAACTCACAATTGCAAGTTTATATCTCACAATTTTGAAAAATAAAGTCGCAATTGCAAAAAAAAGTCAGAATTGCATGTTCATATCTTGCTATTTTTACTTTATTTCACAGAATTTCAAGTTTATATTTTGCAATTTGGTCTTTAGAATTTGCAATTGTGAGTTTATATCTTTTTTACATCTTCAATTGCGAGTAAAAAATAATTGTGGGATATAAATTAGCAATTTTATGAAATTAAGTTGCAATAACGAAAAAAATTCACAATTACAAGTTTATATCTCACAATTTTGAGAAAGTCTCAATTGCAAAAAAAAAGTCAGAATTGCACGTTCATATCTCACAATTTTTACTTTATTTCTCAAGTTTATATTTTGCAATTTGGACTTTAGAATTTGTAATTGTGAGTTTGTCTTTTATGCATTTTCAATTGCAAGGAAAAAAATAATTGTGGGATATAAATTTGCAATTGCAAGTTTATATCTCACAATTCTGAGAAAAAAAGTCAGAATTGCGGGATATAAACGTACAATTTTGAGAAATTAAGTTGCAATTGCGAAAAAAAGTCAGAATTGCAAGTTTATATTTCAGACTTTAGAATTTGTGTTTATATATTTTTTATCTTGAGTTGCGAGAAAATAGTAAGAATTATGGGATATAACCTCGCAATGGAAAAAAGTCAGAATTGTGAGAGAAAAATTTGCAATTACCTCCCAACCCCCCTATAGAAACAAACTTCCATAGTAATGAAATCAAACTTTATTTTCCCTTTTTTTCGGTGGTAAGATAGGAGGAAGTGTGTCTGTACATTTTTATATGCCTGTCTTCTGTACATAGGGAACAGTAGAGTAGTTGAATGGTGACTCAGACTCCTCACGTCCTCCTGCATCCCTCACACAGCCTGTTTGTGTCCACTCTTGCTTGCTGAAGAGGAAGGTTCCTCCTCCTCCTCCTCTCTCTCTCTGTCTGTGTTGATCTCTTTTATCGTTCATGGTGTCCTCCTCACCTCACCCGCGGATGGTTTCTCCCTCACTCCACCTCAAATAGATTTGTCTGAGCCTCTGTAGACAAAGGCACTTTTAAACTATTAAAGGAAAGAAAATAGAAGAAAATTGTTCAGTGATTTTAGCCTGGGGCTATTTTGGTATATTGTGAAGGTCTTTACTAACCTCCCCGCAGTGTACAGTTCAATTAAATCTTCAGGA
The DNA here is from genome assembly GCA_036281575.1 of Ancherythroculter nigrocauda. NCBI lineage: Eukaryota > Metazoa > Chordata > Actinopteri > Cypriniformes > Xenocyprididae > Ancherythroculter > Ancherythroculter nigrocauda. The sequence continues at coordinate 3,337,473 of VTFQ01000008.1, read as the reverse complement.
AAAAAAAAAAAAGAATAGGGATGTAAGAAAAGTACAAACAAAAGCAAAGTCTTTGTGAAAACTGACAGAGTAAAAGCATTTAGCAGTGTCACAGAGGTGTTTGTTTTCCTATAGAGGAGAGTTTAATAGATGACACTTATGTTTCCCCTGAACATGTGCGTTTATGAATATGTGCATTGAGTTTCATGTAATGTCTGTTGCAGTGGTTAGGATTTCTCATCCCATCGGCCAAAACGTGCTTGTGATGTCAGCCTTGTGAGACATCCCGTCCCCCTCCGTCCACCTCCAGACCTTTCATTCCTATATTTCGCTTGTCCTTTTTACCATGTGTGTTATAGAACAGGTACAAAAAAATAAACTTTTAAAAAGATCAACCCTGTAAAATCATGTAAGACTATTCTTTTGTATATGTTTCTCTCCTTTTGTTTTGTAAAGGGTTTTTGTTTAACTTCTTTGATGGTCACTGCAGCACTTTCTGTACATTGACCAATAAAGACTTTCCTTAGAATGAGTGAAAGTGTTTCATTTCCGTTCAAATGCTACTTTGTGTATATACTATAGTTTGAGGACAAAACTGTATAGCTATATCTATTTGATCATGAAATGAAATACACATAGGCCTGTGTATACAGGTCTGCTTGGAGAAGTGTCATGTGACTGTGTGCAACATTGTAGACTTTATGACCAAAAAACTGATTTTAATAGCAGAAATGGACAAATACACGTTATCTTCTGAGATGAGTCTGAAGTCTGCAGTCTTTTAGCCTCGTATTTAATAGCGCTCCATTATGATCGCTGTTGATGAGGAGCGTAATATGATGGATATTCGCAAATTGTTTGTGCATATAGGCACATTACAACATTTATTAAAACTTATTTTATTTTGTAGGTTTTCAATGACTTTTTTATTTTTAAAGAAAGTGACACAGAGTAGCTACACTCCGGTTTAGAAGGGACGACCCAGCACTCGTTAAGAGTTTCACAATCAAAATGATTGGATGCATGAAAAAGCTGAGTTTCTAAGCTTAAAATGATATCTATGTTTTTGTCAGTGTTTTTCTTAGTAATTTGATTATGATTTTTTCGCAGGGGGTCGTGTGGGCACCACCTAGCTACAAAAAAAAAAATAATACTCATATTTTTCAAAACTACCTTAATCAACACAAAATAGGTGTTATTTGAAAGCTTAGAGTCTGAATTTTACAATGAATGTAGCCAATTTCATTAACTCCCAAGTAGTGCTGTACAAGTTTTTGTACGTGAAGCACCCCCAAGAACAAGACCCATATTTAAATAATATCTGGATGCTGCATTTTTCACGTTTTTGCTCATAACTTCATGAAACATGATTGTGGAAAATAGCACATTATTTACAGCAGATTCTCACGATTAAAATTAGTCATAATCCAATGCATCGATCACGAGTTATTCACGGAGTTATGACATAAATCACCACAGGCACTCAGATGCTAAGTAAAATCAGATCTAGCATTTTCGCTTATAACTTCATGAAACTAACTTTATTTTATAGATAAATAGCCCTGGGATTACAAAATTGAAGTTTTAATGGGTTTCAATGGGGACATTTTTGTCCTTAAAGGATTAGTTCACTTTCAAATAAAATTTTCCTGATAATTTACTCACCCCCATGTCATCCAAGATGTTCATGTCTTTCTTTCTTCAGTCAAAAAGAAATGAAGGTTTTTGATGAAAACATTCCAGGATTATTCTCCTTATAGTGGACTTCAAAGGACTCCAAACGGCTGAAGGTCAAAATTACAGATTCAGTGCAGCTTCAAAGGGCTTTAAACGATACCAGACGAGGAATAAGAGTCTTATCTAGTGAAACAATCTGTCATTTTCTAAAAAAAATACAAATGTTTTAGCTTTATATAAACAAATGATTGCCTTCCAAGTGGTTCCGCCAAAACCGCACTTTTGTATTCTTCAAAAAGCTCCTACGCCTTCCCTATTCTACTTACAGAACAAACATTTTTCTGTAAGGAGAAAAATCCTGGAATGTTTTCATCAAAAACCTTCATTTCTTTTCGACTGAAGAAAGAAAGACATGAACATCTTGGATGACATGGGGGTGAGTAAATTATCAGGAAAAGTTTATTTGAAAGTAAACTAATCCTTTTAGGTCCAGAGTGGAACTATTTTGTGCATATTCAGTTTGAAGGCAACATCTACTGACTTGTAAAGTTGCTGATTAACTTTCTATAAGACCCTCTTCACAGAGCTTTATCACAAATTATTCAATCAATGAATGATAATTGAGGACCTAATGTGCAAGTTTATTTTATTGAGGAAACATATGGAGAACATTCAAAAGTTGAATTCTGTGTGTAAAAAGTTTATTAACAATGGAGATATTTAACAAAGGCATGCACATAATAACAAATACAAACTGGATATTGTATACCAAAATGATACTGTGTTGCAAAATGTGCTTATCATGTAATCATAACATTTCATATTGTTCAGTAAAATTATAAAGGAACCCGCCAGTAATGACAATAATTAAATATATTGTAAGAGACGATGAAAGCCAAAAGCACAAATTAAGTTTCTTAAAAAAAAGTTTATATTTACAAGCAATTCATTTTAATAGAACTATCAAATAACATAAAATATGACTCAACAAACATTAAGACTTTAGCCTCATAAGATGATGTTCTGTAATGCATTTATAAATCTATAAAAGGTCTTTTGATGAATTTAATAAGACCATCAAAGAGAATAAAGTAAATGGCCAACAAATGAAGTGTGGTCATTTACATTATCAAAGACCCATGTATTTTCCCGGAGACGCACATAGACATGATCTCCTTCCTCTAGAGTCAAAGAGATTGAATTGGATCCTGTGTCATAGCGGTCACCGAGAGCATGATTGAAAACAGTTATCATCTGTTGTCCATTTTTAAAGAGTCTTAGACCCATAGCTCTAGTTGAGCGGTTATGTCCAGAGATTGTGAAGAAATAGACGCCTTTAACTGGTGCTGTGAAGATACCTGTAATGACATATGCAACAATTAATTATCAAGCATTTTTATGGTCATTTAATTACACTGTTTATCTGATATGAAGCTTTCAGAGTTCCATAACACACAGATTCAGGTTCAGTTTGAGAACACACACCAGTGGTTGGGTTGTAAGCTCTTCCTTCATTCACAAACACATCTTGGTAAGCCAGAGTGATCTCAGTGTTGAAAGGTCCAAGGTTACCAATGGGTCCAAGTGTGGCGGCAAATGCCACTTTATAATCTGTGAGAATCAGAGATCATATTTTGTTAAAAAATAATCATGCAAACCTCTGTAATAACACACGTCAGATCACAAACTATATTTCCTCTTTGTATTGGTTATGTATATGGTCTGTCTGTTTGAATATGTTTATTCTAGTTGCTGGCTATAGTTAATGAGAAACTAATTTATTATTGCTTTGCACTGTTCTGCTATGCTTATGACCAACAACCCCGCTAGAAATGTTACATTCCCAGAACATTCTCGTCCCCACTGGTGTTAAGGACACTGTCTAGTAACATTCCCAGAACGATCACAGATGGTCACAATGTGGAGTTTTAATTGAAAATTTAATTGAAAAAAAATTAATTGAAAATTAGAGCTAAATTGACAAACAAAAGTGGCTGTTCAAACAAAAACTAATTTTTCTTAAATGTCTTACAAAAAAAACTCTTTACTGGTAATTCCTGGATTAATATTATGAAACCTTTTCTTTAAAATGCAAAACTATTGTAGTAAGTCATTAGCTGACAGCAGCACACGTATGAGCTAATGTAACTGCTGTATCGCTGCATCAGCAACTACACAGTTACTGTAGTGTTTAAATAAAGCAACATGCAGCAGATCATCTGTGTTTCTGGATCATCACTGACTGAAGCACGGGCTCTACTCTCCAGCACAATGGTGACCCACAAAACTCAGATAACAGAAACAGAACATTAAACATTAACAGATCTCTCTAGATCTCTGCATCTTCACTTATTAGAAACCTCTCTGACTTTATTTCTTTCATTCAAATCTTCTTAATGAGATGTTGATGTTTTATCAAAATTTATACATGTCACCGTTACAGAGGTAAACGCTTTAAGATGTTTTGACTTTATTTTTTCTCCAATTGTTGTAACTGTGTGTTTCTAAAGCATTTTTTACCAAAAAAAATAAATAAATAAATAAAAAAATTGTGAGAAAAAAAAATCTGATTGAATGGATTTGGTTGCTCATTGTTGATAATTATATCATCATACACTAATCTCTGAATATTGTGTTTCTTTCATGTTGTAGTCCTATGGAAATGCATAAAATTCTGTCCTGCTTTGATATTTTAAAAGTTTGTATCATTATGCAGAAATTCATACAACATCATGTACATTAACACAGACATCAAGATTCTGCATATGAACCTTGACAATGGGGACAAAATGTTCAGATAAACAGATCAATTCTGAGCATCACAAAACAAGCTACAAAAGTCACAAAAAAATACTTTTGTTTGTCACCATTGTTGAGGATGATATGCTGATTCATGATGTCTGTGTGAGACTAAAAGACACAATTTCTCTTGCATTATTTGCGATAACAAGCGTGTTTTGGAAGCACAGTTAAAACAGCCACAGCAAATCTAATGTTTAAATATCAAGAACCAAGAGCCCATCTAAAGCAAACGCTCACCTCAATAATGGTGATTTCAAACTTTATTATTTTCTATAAAACACCCACGTAGAAGGCGACGTTCTCGTGACTTTGCACAACTTTGCCTAAAAGTTCTCTAAAATTGACAAAAATTCTGACATTTTACAGAACATTTGGGACATAAAACGTCCTCTTTTGGTAATGAAAGTGCTGCAGTTCAAGGTTCCTTATATGACTTTAGGGGAACGTTCCAATTTGGTTATTTTATGGTCACATAAGAATGTTACAAAGTGGATATTTGGGACATTAACAGAACGTTGCTTCATAGTCCTCTGTTGGTCATTTAATAACCTTCCTGATATGAGTTTAAGGGGACGTTCTATTTTGGTTATTTTATGGTCGCGCAAAAACGTTACAAAGAGGACATTTGGGAAGGTAACAGAACATCCTATAGTAATAGTCCCCTAAACCGGTGTTTCCCAACCCTGTTCCTGGAGGCACACCAACAGTACACATTTTGAATGTCTCCCTTATCTGAACCATATATTTCTGGTCTTGGAGTTTCTACTAATGAACTGATGAGTTGAATCAGGTGTGTTTGATTAGGAAGATTTGGAAAATGTGTAGTTAGTGTTCCTCCAGGAACAGGGTTGGGAAACACTGCCCTAAAGAACATCCTGAATGTTCCCTGGAGGTCCACCAAATAACGTCCCCCAACCCTTAAAAGAACTCCACATCGTCACCATCTCTGAATGTTCTAGGAACGTTACTAGGTGACAGGTTACCCCGTTAGAAATTTTACGTTCCATTGTTATTAAGGACGTTGCCTAGTAACGTTCCCAGAACGTTCAGAGACGGTCACGATGTGGAGTTCTTTTAAGGTTTGGGGAACGTTCAGGACGTTCTGGGAACGTTACTAGGCAACGTCCTTAATACCAATGGACGTTCTGGGAATGTAAAATTTCTAGCGGGGTAACCTGTCACCTAGTAACATTCCTAGAACGTTCAGAGACGGTCACAATGTGGAGTTCTTTTAAGGGTTGGGGGATGTTATTTGGTGGACCTTCAGGGAACATTCAGGACGTTCTGGGAATGTTTAGGGGACTATTACTATAGGACGTTCTGTTACCTTCCCAAATGTCCTCTTTGTAATGTTATCGCGCGACCATAAAATAACCAAAATAGAACGTCCCCCTAAACTCATATCAGGAACGTTATTAAATGACCAAAAGAGGACCATGAAGCAACGTTCAGTTAATGTCCCAAATGTCCTCTTTGTAACATTCTTTTTTAACCATAAAATAACCAAAATGGAACGTCCCCCTAAAGTCATATAAGGAAACTTGAACTGCAGCACTTTCATTACCAAAAGAGGACGTTTTAGGAACATTCCGAAGGTTCTGAATTTTCGTTACCTTTTGAGAACTTTTAGGGAACGTTGCAAAAGGTCCTGAGAATGTTGCCTTCTACGTGGGAAAGATACTCATATAACTTAATTTTTTATCCATCCATAGGAATTGTTTTGCACTGATTTTTAATCTGTAAGTTTGTCACAAGTGAAATGACAGACGGGAGGGTTACCTTTTTTCCTGAGCTGTTCCTCAGTGACCTCCAGTCTGTACTTCAGAGACCTCATAGTGGATCTCAGCTCTGCCAGCTCAGCGTAGATCCCTGGGAGAAAGTGCTGAAACTCTCCAGAAGTCAAAACAGCACTTTCCTCTTCATTCAAATGCTCAGTCCCCTCAGCCTGCACTTCGTTCTCTTCCTGCTGGACCTCAGACAGACAGGCACAGCTGAACAGGAGAAGCAGGAGTGGATACAGAATGGTGCAGGACATCTTTACCTGAAGATAATCTATAAGTGAAGAACTGCAGCTGTCAGTGAGGAAATTAATATTATTGTGTTTCTGTTGAATGTTCCTGCACCAGACACTTGCAGTTGTTTTATATGCAGAAATATCCCTTCTGGATTAATGTTTAACTCATGACACATTTTATGAGGAAAGAAAGAAAATAAACATTTGTTTGGCAGATAATCACGTGTAAAACGTGATCCATCTATGAGAAAAACAATTTATATGCCCTGCTGATCAGTTCATATATGACACACAAGATATATGCAATATACTGAAAGATATATGCAATATATGCAATATTAATCTTCGATTAAAACATATTTTAAAAGTATCTCTTTATCAAGTCATTGTATAAAACATGACACACGTGTGGAAAAATAACAAAAGACCAAAGGTCAGATTGATTTACAGTAGAATATAAACACTATCAGAGGTTCATCTGGTGCAACTCTTGATAACAGGTGCGTTGATGTTTAACTCATGACTCATGTAATTGAATGAGGAAAGAAAATATGAAATATAGGCTCGTTTAGTCACGTGAAGAAAATAATCACACCTGCAGGTCTGGTTGGAGTTTCTCTTTACGGCTGTGCCCTGCGGAGGTCACATTTGTTGGCTGCATACGGCATTGAGGTTGCCTCATTTCAGAAAAGTAACCATTATATCCCAAAGTTAGAATTACTTATTTCACTCACTGAAATGCAAATACATTTTTAAACTTTAAACTGTTTTTTTTTTGTGTGTGTGTGTGTGTGTGTGTGTGTGTGTGTGTGTGTGCTTTTGTTTATATTACATTGTGGGGACCAAATGTCCCCATGATGTAATATAAACCTGAGTTCACCTACATCGTGGGGACCAGCCAGCGGTCCCCACAATGTAAATGGGTTTATAAATCATATAGAATGAGTTTTTGTGAAAAAGTAAAAGTTTGCACAGTTTCCTGTGAGGGTTAGGTTTAGGGGTAGGGGCAGGGTAGGGGGATAGAATGTACAGTTTGTTCAGTGTAAAATGCATTGGAGTCTATGGAAAGTCCCCACAATTCACAAAAACAAACATGTGTGTGTGTGTGTGTGTGTGTGTGTGTGTGTTAATTGTTGCAGACCATGTATACTCTTTCATGGAAATGGTATTCCCTGGTGGCTGTGGCCTCTTTCAGCAGGATAATGCTCCTGCCACTGAGCAAAAATGGTTCAGGAATGGTTTGAGGAGCACAACAACGAGTTTGAGGTGTTGACTTGGCCTCCAGATTCCCCAGATTCCCCAGATCTCAATGTATATATATATATATATATATATATATATATATATATATATATATATATATATATGTATATATATATATACAACGATCAAGCATAACATTATGACCACCTTCCTAATAGTGTGCTGTGGTATCTGCACCAAGATATATATATACATATATGCAAGAAAAAGTATGTGAACCACTTGCAGAATCTGTGAAAATGTGAATAAATTTAATAAAATAAGAGAGATCATACAAAATGCATTTATTTAGTTTACTTAGTTATTTTTTATTTAGTACTGTCCTGAGTAAGATATTTTATTAGTGCAGATATTTCACACTGAGGACAACTGAGGGACTCAAACTCAACTATTAAAAAAGGTTCAAACATTCACTGATGCTCCAGAAGGAAACACGATGCATTAAGAATCGGGGGGTGAAAACTTTTGAATTCAAATATCAAGGTAAATTGTTCTTAATTTTTCTTCCGGGAAACATGCAAGTATCTTCTGTTGCTTCAGAAGGGCAGTACTAAATGAAAAACAATGATATTTAAACAAAATAAGAAAAATTGTGACATCTTCATCCTGTTCAAAAGTTTTCACCCCCCGGCTCTTAATGCATCGTGTTTCCTTCTGGAGCATCAGTGAATGTTTGAACTTTTTTTAATAGTTGTGTTTGAGTCTCTCAGTTGTCCTCAGTATGAAAAGGTGAATCTCAAAATCATTCAGTCACTGCTAGAAAAGGTTAAAATATGCAAAAGATGGTGGAAAACTGATGAATCTGCATTTTTTTTGCAACAGAGCTCAGTTTAACTGCTCAGGACAAACAAGAGACTCATGAACAACCATCACAAAACACAAAAACAGTCGTGGATCATCATGGGCCATTTGAATAAATTCAGCTATTGTTTTGTCTTGTGAACTAAATGTAAACATCTTTTATGTAAAATATCTTACTCAGGACAGTACTAAATAAAAAATAACATGCATGTTGTATGATCTCTCAATTTTATTAAAATTATTCACATTTTCACAGATTCTGCAAGGGGTTCGCAAGGGGTGTGTGTGTGTGTGTGTGTGTGTGTGTTACAGAGTGTGGCAAGATGGCGGCAGTTCATAGTTCGCATGCAAGTGAACGCCACAATGTTGTTTGGTAAAACTAAACAACCACACCCGTTGTAATGCAATAGGTGCAGATAAGATGCTTTGGCAACTATTATGGACTATGTGTTTGATTGCAACAATCAAGCTTGCATACAAATAAGCACTACTCGCTACCTCAGTTGTTCATTGACATAGTGAAAGATGTATATAGAGGCTCCTTTATTGAAGTAATCTGTGGAGAACAGCTCACTTACCCAACACCACTTCAGATATGCTTTAAAACTGGCTGCCCTTGGAGTGAAATTAATTTTATAATTGCCAACCAATGGTTAAAGTGGATGTGTCAATGTGCCCCCCTGATGTGATATCTCCTATTCCAGTGCAGGGCTATGCAGATTATGTCCAGGTCACTTCTACAGAAGAAAGTGTAGTTAAAAACATGCTGGCCAGAACAGATTGTTTTCTGAAATGGTCAGGTCTGGAGATTAAAGACACAAAATGTGCTGTTCTGTATGAGAGGAGGAGTGGAGGGAATAGGTGGTACCGTTCAAAAACTGATAAATGTCTTGTGTTTACAGTAGCAACAAATCCTATACGTTAAGACAAAATTTTCAGACTGGAATATGTTCCAGGATCAACAAAATATTTTGACCCAGGAACGCATCTAACTCCTCAAAATCAGGACGTGCGTCCACTGCCACTGACTATGTAGTTAGAGGCTATTAGACAGGTGGTGCTGTCTAACATCTGTTCTCCAATGTTCATATTCAACAGAAAGTGCTGAGCGAAATGAATAACAAAACAGTGAGCTTGGTGCAAAAGTGGTTTGGACTGAATACACATAGCACTCGTGATATTATTTTTCATCCCCAATGGGAAGGAGGGTTGGGGGTGCCAAACATGATATGGATTTATACCAGCATGCGGATTTCCCATCTTCTGAACATGCTGAATAATGATGATAAAGATGTTAGGGAGCTGGCTAGATCCTCCCTGTTCCTGGACCTAAGGAGACGCAAGGTGCCATTGGCCAGGGAGGCAGAGCCTCACTTCCTTGGCTTCAAAATAAAACCCAGTGGGAAACTTGACACCCACTCTGCTGGTTTTGGTGTCAGGTCAGACTGGCCGGACTTGAATGATCTCTGTGTTCGAACTGGAGTATCGCTGGAGTGGGTGAAGTCTGACTCTAGGACTGTGAGAGTCTCAGAGGACATTATTACTGACCCCCTCACCTACGTCAGAGCAACAGCCACATACAGTGGTCATAGCCACCCGTTAACATCTACAGGTGCCCGGCAAACTCTTATGAACTTACATCAACATCACCAAAAACAACACTTGGCGCGACTGAAACTTCAGGGAAAACTTGCATGTCTTCCATCTGCTGATCACTTTGTTTCTCATTCATTTCTTAAGAATACAGCACTTAGTTAGGACATTGTCATTTTCACAGTAAAAGCTAGATTACAAGTTCTTCCTACTAGATTTAACCTTTCCATCTGGTTTTCATTGGCTGCCATGCTAGGGAATGTACATAGCACGCCATGACAGAATTGTGGACCTTATAGTGAAAGATATATCAAATCATTTCTTGCCTTCAGTAATAAAGTATAAACATTCCTGTGTAAAACCATACATGTTTCAGTATTGCAATAGTAACTTTGAAACCTTTTCACATCTGTTGGCTAATACACCTGATGTTGTTGTGATTAATGAGGAGTCTAGAGAAGTGTTCGTTTTGGAGGTTGCACTTTTGACTCCAGTATGGAGGAAGCCTTTATGACTAAGGTAGTTAAATACCAACCACTCCTAAAGACTATTTTAGAGATAGGTGATCGGGCCCGATTACTTGTTTTCATATTTGGCCGCCTAGGACATACACACAGGCTGGTAGTAAAGGGGCTTCAACAGCTTGGGATGCTCAAAAAAAAAAGGGCTGAGCGGTTAACAAGGTACTGTGCTCTGTCTGCTATTATAGGCAGCCGTGTTGTTACTTATACCCATAAAAACTGAGAGTTATGTGATGATCTGCTGTATGCTATTTTTCCTTGATTTTGTACATGTATTTGACTGCACCTATACTATTTATGTCCCTGTGGATTATTTCTCTTAAGTGGATTTAAATAATTGTTAAAATGTGTGTGTAATTCTGAATTCTGAAAAAAAATAAAAAAAAAATAAATAAAAAATCCAAGATTCAGTTTAAGCTGTGGGTTAGTTTGTAGTCATTTATAATTACTCTTAGAAGTACATGGTATATTCTCAGTTTAATAGCAAAGTAAGCAGGTTTATAATCACTGCTACTTTCTTCCGGTCACAACTGAGAGATGACAAAGGCAAACTCAGACACACCTGAGTCCTAGAGGGTGAGCAACTGCATGGGTGTTCTGGATCACCGGATGGAGAGTTTAGGTAAAGATTCTGCCAGATCTCACATCTGATTCTAACTTAATATGTCTATTGGCCAACTATGTTGAAGTGTGTGTAAGTTCTTTGTTCATAGGTGATGAAAGAATCTCTACAGAAGAAGAGAAAGTGAATCAAGACATTGTTTGAAAGCTATACATCATCTAATGACTTGTAAAGTTTGTTGATTATTAACTTTCTCTAAATCCCTCTGCACAGAGCTTTTCCTGCTGACAGATCACTCAGCCACAATGAATGACAACTGAGAAACTATGAATGTATGAGTTTCTTTTATTAAGGAAACATATGGAGAATAACCATGTTAAATATCCCTAATATATATATATATATATATATATATATATATATATATATATATATATATATATATATATATATATATAATTTTCCAAAGTTGAATTCTGTGCGTAAAAAGTATCAATACATTAGGGATATTTAATATGGTCAATGGTGTGTGCATAATTACAAATACAAATAGGTTATTATACACCAAAATAACACTGTGCCTAACTGATATTTTTCAGTAAAAATGTAAAGAAAGTAAGAATCTGTAAGAATCATTTAAAGCTACAACCACAAATTAAATTACTTTATAACATTTACAAACAATTCATTTTATTAAAACTGTCACAGAGATAAAATTACATGAATGAACGAAACGTTTATTTTACTCTTTAGTGAATCAGCACTTGTCTTAAAAAATCATCACCTGCAGTTAAGACTTGTTGAGAAGTATGTTGAACTTCATGAATTTAATAAGACCTCAAAGAAAAAAAAGTAAATGGCCAGCAAATGAAGTTAAGTCAGCTTCATTATTAAAGACCCATGTATTGTGTCGGAGACGCACATAGACATGATCTCCTTTCTCTAGAGTCAAAGAGAATGAATTAGCTGTTGATTCATAGCGGTCACCTAGAGGATGATTAATAACATATACCATCGGTTGTCCATTTTTAGAGAGACTTAGATCCATTAGTCTGTTTGAGCGGTAACGTGCAGAGACAGAGAAGAAATAGACGCCTTTAACTGGTGCTGTGAAGATACCTGTAAACGCATATGCAACAATTAACACTGATGCTTTTATGCTCATACAATTACACTGTTTATTTCACATGTAGTTTTCAGAGTGTGATATAAAACATTGATGCAGAACACACACCAGTGGTTGGGTTGTAAGCTCCTCCTTCATTCACAAAGACCTTTTTGTAAACCAGAGTGATATCAGTGTTGAAAGGTCCAAGGTCACCAATGTTTCCAAGTGTGGCGGCAAATGCCACTTTATAATCTACATGAATCAGAATTCACAATTTGTCAAAAACAATCATGAAAACCTCTGTGTAATATATCAATTACACATCTCAAGATTTTTATTCCAACAGATGATTAGTTAACAATAAACAGAATTATATCTATCAACAGATTTTATTTAATCCATCCATAGTAATTAATTTTGTTTTCATTTTCCATCTGCAGGTTTGACAAGTGAAATGAGAACAAACAAGGGGGTTACCGTTTCTCCTGAGCTGCTCCAGTCGTTCCTCAGTGTTCTTCAGTTGTTTCTCATTGTCTTCCAGTTTGTTCTTCAGCGAATTCACAGTGGATTTCAGCTCTGTCAGCTCAGAGATGATCGCTGTGAAAAAGTGTTGCTGACACTCACCAGGAGTCAAAACAGCACTTTTTTGTTCCACATTCAAACGCTCAGTCCTTTCAGTCTGCACTTCCTTCTCTTCCTGCTGGACCTCAGACATACAGGCACAGCTGAACAGGAGAAGCAGGAGTGGATACAGAATGGTGCAGGACATCTTTACTTTAAAGTTTGCAGTCACACCACTTGAACACTTTCCTATGATGAGCTGGCTACTTGATGTGTTAATTACCAGAGTATACAAGAACTGCACTGCAACTGTGAGTGAAAAAAAAAAGAATATTACTGGGCTTCTGTTGAAGGTTCCCTACAGCCCTGCACAAGACACTTACAGGTATTTGTTCCGGAAATTGCAGAAAATCCTGATATATTCCTGGTAGGCTGATGTTTAACTAATGACACACATTTTATGAGGAAATATATTTGTTTAACCTGTTAGCCAGCACCCCCGCTTTTGGAAAATCCCAAGAAATGACATACCCAAACTAAAACAGATGCAGTTCATGAACCCTTTGCACTAAAAGCATAAGTAAGGTCTCATTTGCAGTTTTTTTGTAAAGTCATAATTAATTATTGTCACAATGAAGAAAATAGTTAAAATAGCTTCAATTTTTTTTTTAAAGTTATTAGAAATTAATTTTTATGAAATATCCTTATGGAAATAATGCACTGCAGCTGAAGCCACATGTCTGACCATGTTATATTTTAAATCTGAAGATGATACGTTTAAAACTCTGAGTTTTATTAAATGTTTTTCAAGACCATGTCATGTGATTTTATTTTGAGAAGAATCTAAAATGTTAACTGATGTTTATTGCCACCATCAAGCATCTATTCAAGTGCATTGTCTCGTTTGTTATGTGGTGCTAACTGCCCCATTCAGTTTCAGTCTCCCCTGAACACCTTCACACCTCTCCGGCCTGCTTATGGCTCTAATTATTCTTTTCTTTTGTCTTTATTATAATTACTGATGATGTTCTATTCAAGAAGATTTAATCCATCATTTCTTTCACCAACTTCTCACTTCACCTTCTTTGAAACTGTATCTAATGCTCTTCTTGAAAAAAGAAAAAAAAAATCAGTGAGCTTTACGATTCAAAATTATTAATTTGCATTAGCTCAGAACAGGTGCATCTCTGGGCTCGTTAGCATGTTAGCTTAGCACACCAACAAACACGACAATTTATAAGATTAAAACCATGTTTTTGCTCCAAACTTACAAGTCAAGAGTTTTAAATAACCTTCTGTGATGTGGTTTCGGATCAAAAACCAGACAGAAAATATATAATTTTAAGCTATTCTGCACAATGAGAATAGCTATCTCAATTAGCATTGCATTATAAATATGATCTATTATTATGAATACCCGACATGGCGTATGGAACACAGATAAACCACATATCATCACAATCGTGTATTATTTATTTTCAAAAGTGTCTATCTGCATGTTATATCCATGACTATAGCGATCTCTGGAAGCCTCTGTTAGTTCCTGGAATGTCACATGGTATGCCTTTTCTTCACTGAGACATTTGTGGACTAAATGTGCACAGAGTGCCCTCCGGCTGCAGGTATGACTTGAAAACACAGTAGATCAGAGTAATCCAGTGCTCGTAATAAGGACAACAGCGTGTTTTGGGTAAAAATGTTATAAATAAATATTACTCCTCTGTATAGAAAATTTACATAAACGTATGAGAATCCATCAATATTTCTCAAAATGTGCATACTTTTAAGCTAAAAGCCCAGAGGGATGTTATTTGTCAAGTTTTTTCATGACGATCTCACAAGAGTGTTTTCTCAACGGATGAGGATGACGCTCATATTTCAATGAAAAGGTACAAATTCCATTTTTCATATTCATAACTCCTGATGCATATTAACAAATAATGGCCACTATACGATATTGAGAGTAAAATAGAGATTAAAAATTGAAGCTTGAGTCTTAGATCTTTTTTAATGATGTATAGTTTGTTAAGGTAATTACATTACATCTAACAGTAAATTTGAGCTAATTTAAACAAGTGTGTATATGACACAAGATATATGCAATACTGTATGCATCTGATAAAAGAAAAGAGATACATTCTCTGATATATAAGACATATTGGGTTCAATAGTTAACCCGAAAATTAAGCTACAAAATGACACTACTTGTTAACTTTAATTTGCCATATTGTAATGAGGCTTCAGCTTCTGATGAAACTCTTGGTATAAAACAGATGCACTGATGATTAAAGACTCAGATCCAACTCAATCTCAACACTACAGCTTCATATTCTTATTAAAATATAAATAAATAGCCTGAACCCTTTGTGCAGGTTTCTAGTGTCATTTGCTTTTTTATAAGGATAAATCATAATACGAATCAATATTTACATTTGTAGATTTTTGTGTATATTCAATTTGTAATCATCCCCAGTTCACAAGCATGTCAACTGACCATTCCACAATAATCTTTATTTATTTTGATCATATGCATACAGTACATGAGCCTTGTCTATGAACTCTCAGGTTTAGGACTAAGGCAAAAACTTATGAATTAGGCTGAATGTGTTGAAGAAGATTCATAAAAATTGCTACAGTAGGCCTACAAGTTAATTTGTCCCATTTATTTACTCTTTCATAAATTCATTCACAGACTAATTTATTCATTATGTAAGTATCATGACAAGTGAAACATGTATTTATATAGATTAAATATTTGCATTGCCTTTATGGTTTCAATTGTACAAACTGATTGATTTATATGGTAGAACTATCACTTCTACCACTAAAGATTGATTATAAATAATCTTCCCAGTCAGTTTCTACAGAAGAACTCGATGTTGCAACAGAAACTATTGACTCTCTCTTTTCCAGCACTTTAGACACAGTTGCTCCTTTGTGCTTAAAAAAGATTAAGGAAATTAGTCCAACACTGTGGTACAAGGAGCACACTCAGGCCCTCAAGAGAGCAGCCTGAAAAATGGAGCGCAGATGGAAGAAAACAAAAAAGGTATTTCAAATTTCGTGGAAGGAAAGTTTTATTGCATACCAAAAGGCCTTAAAAACTGCTAGATTTGCTTACTTTTCAACTCTTTTAGAAGAAAAACAAACACAACCCTAGATATTTATATGATACAGTGGCTAAATTAATGAGAAAACAGCACAGCAGTGATGACTTTATGAATTTCTTTACTTGAAAGATTGAAACTATCAAGAGAATATTATAACCATGCAACCGTCTACTACAGTATCACATCATTCGTTGTTCTATTCGTTGTTGCTATAGTACTACTAAGCTACTAAAAGAGATGCTTCCAGAAGTTGATCCTCTTCTTAATATCATTAATTCATCATTATCATTAAGATACATACCAAAAACTTTTAAGCTGGCTGTTAACCTTCAGGAGGACGGTTTTCCCCTGAAGGTTTCGTGGGGGAACGCAAACATTTGCGAGACAATGCAAAAGCATTGACTTATTATTTTTCCTCCCATCTTAAATTTTTTCCACCACCATGTCCCCTTTGGGGCTCCGTGCTATACAGACCTGGAGTTTGAATATTTAAAGCCAATATTACAATGTTCTTAAAATCTTTTAATGGACAAAATATTCAATGTTACATGTATTCACCACCACTTCAGAAATCAATCAGAAATGGCAAAACTTAAATGTTTTTGTAATTTAGAAGTGTATCACCAAAGCTATCAAAGAGGAAAAAGTAAATGGCCAGCAAATGTAGAGTAGTGATATGCATTATTATCATGGATCCATGAGTTTTCCCCAAGACGCACATAGACATGATCTCCCTCCTCTAGAGTCAAGATGCCTGAATCAGATGCTGCTTCATAGCATTCACGAAAAGGATAATTGATTTTACTGACCATCTTCTTTCCATTTTTACAGAGATACAGACACATAGGCTTGGATGTATCCCACTGAAACTGAAGAAATATTTCCCTTTAACAGGGGCTGTGAAGATGCCTGTAATAACATAGATAATAATGAACATGTAATGTCCAACATCTTCAGCATGTAGTTTTCAGAGTGTCATATATCAATATTAATACAGGTTCTACATACCAGTGGTTGGGTTGTAAACGTTATCAGTATTCACAAACACATTTTTGAAAACCACTGTGACCTCAGTGTTGAATGGACCGGTGTGTCCTGTGACTCCAAGTGAGGCAGAAAATGCCACTTTATAGTTTTCTGCGCAGAGATTCACAAAAGATTCACACACAAACCAGTGTACAATCTAACTAACTTTTTTTTCATCAATAGGATTTTTTTCACTAATTTCTCATCTGTAAATTGGACATCACTGAAGTGAGACCCGACAGGTTACCTTTTCTCCTGAGCTGTTCCAGTTCTTCAGTGACCTCCAGTTTGTTCTTCAGAGTCCTCACAGTGGATTTCAGCTCTGCCAGCTCAGAGTGGATACTTGTGAGGCAGATTTGCTGAAACTCACCAGAAGTGGAAACAGCACCTCTTACCTCTTCATTCAAATGGCCAGTACTATCAGTCTGTACTTCCTTCTCTTCTCTCTGGACCTCAGGCATACAGGCACAGCTGAACAAGAGAAGCAGCAGTGGATACAGAATGGTGCAGGACATCTTTACCTGTCACAATCATGTAACCCGGACAGCTGTGGACTGAATGAATGTGCAAACTGAAGAGGAGACTGTACACTATCCATTTGTCAGTTTGTCAGAAGTATTAACCTGTGACACTGAAGACTGGAGTAATGGCTGCTGAAAATTCAGCTTTACCATCACAGGAATAAATTACATTTGAAAATATATTCAAATAGAGAACAGTTATTTTAAATTGTAATACTATTTCAGTTACTATTTTTTTGACGGTATTTATGAACCAATCAATGCAGCCTTGATGAGCATCTTTAAAAAAAACACAAAACAAAAACGTATTTATTCCAAACATTCATGTTTGTTAACATGCTCAGAAAATTGATTTAGCCAAAATTGACACAAGCAATAGCACAGAAGAGCACATACCAGTGGTTGGATTTTCTTTGCGGGTACATCTTTGTAAATGGTGCGATTTCAGTGTTAAAGCATCAGATGTTTCTTGTATTCACTTGGTGTATTAGATATCTGAGTAGTACAACTATTACAAGAAAAATAGAAAGCCAGCGAAAACTGATTTGGTACTTTATACAAGGTGGATTAATGTTTAATTCATAATGAGGAAAGAAAATCTATTTTTTTTATTTGGCTGACAGTTAAACCATGTGAAAAATGTGCCACACATGAACAAAACAACACCATCAAAGGGTTTAAAAGCCTATATTATGATGTTCAAGTCTGTAAGATTGGCCTGATTTCCTGACAAAACTGGACTCGTGAACTTTCGCAGAAACAGTAAACCATGTAATAAAACAATAAATCTACACACCTGAATAAACAAGTGTGACGTCTGCCATATGATAGAAACACAAGATGAGATGAATATGCAAACTCATGTCAGACTTTACTCAACAGAAGCTCGCTAAGCATACATACTAGATTGAATGCATTCTGGGTGCCTCATACAAAACTCATCCATGGCTCCCAGAATGCACTGCGGCATGAAGCATGTCACCACTGTTGAGATTCATACACTGATTCTTGATGTCTGTGTGTAAGTCAATCTTACAGGAGGTTTGAAGTGTTTAGTGTGCTTCACTTAAATCTTCTGGGATTTCTCGACACATGCTCTGAAGCCTCGGCACAGATCGTAACATCACTATTTTCAATTAAATTTTTTTTACAAGGGCAGCAGGGATGTTCTGAGAACATTTCCAAATAAAGTATGGTTGCCTAAACATTCAGAGAACGTCCTGAATGTTCCCTGAAGGTCCGCCAAATAACGTCCCCCGAACCTTAAAAGAACTCCACATCGTGACCGTCTCTGAACGTTCTGGGAACACACGTGACCCAATCACAAATATTATTCTCAGGTGGTTCCTGATATTTGCCTTATCAGAGGAGCCTCCTCTGGACACTATCATTGGGAACTGTAACATGCTGTGCAGTAACCAGACAAGACTCCACACAATGTCTTAGATATGCTTTAATCATAGCCGGGAGTATCTCAGACAAATCAAAGATGAGAAGACAAAAAGATGACAACAGTTTGTATAGGACAGGTACATGAGCAAAGATAGCATGATGATTACACTATTTTTCTCTAATATAATTGGCTCTTCATATATACAATTTAGCAATCTCTCTACTCTGTCACAAGCTAAAAATTAACTTTGAAATTTGATTAGCTTTGAAGTTATAAGGGTTAAGTATAATACAGCAGTCTAGTTATTGTTCCCTCCATCTACATCAGCTGTTTTACCACACTAGCTTTCACCAAATCTTGTCCTTAAAAGCTCTTCTTATTCATATGAAAACACACCAGAATAACATTTTAGTCTTGAAAAAGAAGAAAAAGAAATGTTACTTGTGATTTGGAGCTTCATGAATTTAGCAAGATTGTCAAAGAGGAAAAAGTAAATGACCAACAAATGAATTGTGGTGACTGTAATTATCAAAGACCCATGAAGTCTCCTGGAGACGCACATAAACACGATCTCCTTTCTCTAGAGTCAAAGAGATTGAATTAGCTGTTGATTCATAGCGGTCACCAAAAGGATGATTGAAAGCAATTACCATCTGTTGTTCATTTTTAAACAGTCCTAAATTCAGAACTTTAGATGAGCGGTTATGTCCAGAGAAACTGAAGAAATAGGCTCCTCTAACAGGTGCTGTGAAGATCCCTGCAATAGTACAATTAACAGTGATGTTTAAAATAATTACACTGTTCATTTTGACAAAATGTAGTTTTCAGTGTGATATAAAACACTGATACGGGTTCATTATAAGAACACACACCAGTGGATGGGTTGTAAGCTCCTCCTTCATTCAGATAGACATTACTGTAAACCAGAGTGACTGGAGTGTTGAAGGGTCCAAAGTCACCATTTGATCCAAGTGTGGCTCCAAATGCCACTTTATAATCTGTGTGAATCAGATCATGTTTTGTAAATCACACATATAGTATAGTAATATATAGTATAATAATGCTTATTATTCATTTTGTTGGATTGTTAATATTATACTAAAGCATGGTTTCTGAATACACTTGGTACTTTTGTCAGCAGACTATAAATGTCTCACTGATCTCTACTGCAGGACAGAGTGAGGACAGAGTACTGCAGGACACTCTTCAGTGTTTTACAAGTATAGGCTGACAGAAATGATGCGAACAGGCAGGAATATATTACCATTTTTTCTGAGCTGTTGTAGTTGTTCCTCAGTGACCTGCAGTCGGTTCTTCAGAGAACTCACAGTGGATTTCAGCTCTGCCAGCTCAGAGTAGATCGCTGTGAGAACATTTGTCTGGACCTCAGACATTCTGGCACAGCTAAAAAAGAGAAGTAGCAGCAGATACAGAATGGTGCAGGACATCTTTACCTACGTATCACATAACCTGAATAGATGTGGACTGAATGAGTGTGCAAATTAAACTCTCCTCAACTGTGCACTATGAAATTGTCAGTTTGTCATAGGCATTAACCTACTGTACCTGAATGATATGACACTGAAGACTGGAGTAATGGCTGCTGAAAATTCAGCTTTGCCATCATAAGGAATAAATTACATTTTAAAATAGAAAACAGTTATTTTAAACTGTAATAATATTTCAGTTACTATTTTTAATCCAATCAAGGCAGCCTTGGTGAGCATCTTACAAAAAACATTAATTAAAACTTAATTATTCCAAACATTTAAGCAACGTTGTCACGTTTGCTAACATGCTCAGATAATTGCAGTTCATTTATCCAAAATGTTTTGAGAGTGTCATAAAAACAGAGAACATACCAGTGGTTGGATTTTCTTTGCAGGTATGTCTTGTAAACCAGTGCGATTTTAGTGTCCAGCGTCCGATGTTTCTTGTATTCACTCTACTTAGTGCAACTGTTACAAGAAGCCAACTGATACTGACTTGATTCTTTATAACAGGTGGATTAATGTTTAATTCACGAGTTTGCACTTAAATATAATCAGATGGAGTAAAGGTATGTTATTGCCCAACTCTGGACAATAGGCAGGGAGGAAAGTCAAACAGGCTTGGGTCAAAATCCATCAGCAAATAAAATTCATTTGTGAGATGAGAGTCGAGGTCAGATGAACAGAGAGATCAAACAAGTGGCAGACAGTATCAGAGAAATTCAAACTCATGGCAAAGATCAGGCTGATAGAACAGCAAGAGAGAATCCAGAGAGTGTGAGAGAGAATCCAGAGTCCAAAACCAGAACCAGGTGAGATGGCCGAGACAGGTGAGTTCTGGGGGCAAACAGTCAACCGCAACACGACTGGGCTGAAGAGAAAAAAATAAAACAAACAGGGATCCCAAACTTAAAGGATTAGTTCACTTTCATATTAAAATTTCCTGAAAACTTACTCACCCCATGTCATGTCAATGTCCTTCTTTCTTCAGTTGAAAATAAATGAAGGTTTTTGATAAACACTCCAGGATTATTCTCCTTATAGTGGACTTCAATGACCTCCAAACGGTCGAAGGTCCAAATTACAGTTTCAGTGCAGCTTCAAAGAGCTTTAAACGATACCAGATGAGGAATAAGAGTCTAATCTAGGGAAACAATCAATCATTTTCAAAAAGATATAAAAATGTATATGCTTTATAAACAGCAAGTGCTTTCACCAGACCGCCTTCTGTATTTTAAACAATCTTATGCTGTATGTCCAACACCTTCCCTATTCAACTTACGGAAAAAACGGAACTTGTTCAGTGTTCGTTCTGTAATTTGAATAGGGAAGATTCAGGACATACAGAAACCTTTATTTCTTTTTAACTGAAGAAAGAAGGACATTGACATCTTGGATGACATGGGGATGAGTAAATTATCAAAAAAACATGTAATATGAAAGTGGACTAATCCTTTAACAAAATAATGGCAAAAGAGACTGGAAACTCAAAAGAGAGAAAAGAGGGAAACATATGATATATCTTACCTAATCTTCTCTGCTCACCCATCTTAAACCCTCCTCTCCCTTTCCTTCTCTACCTGGCTCAGGTCACCAAAAGTCCACTCAGAATGGCAAAAGTTCACTACAATGCTTGTATATCACATATGTTTCTTATGATTTTATTGTCTTTTCCCTTTCATGTTTGGTATAATTTCAAAAGATTTTTGTAAAATCTCAACTTCACAACAGAAATACTGGATATTATAATAAAGATTCAAAACTCTCTGTTGAGGGGTGTGTTTCCCCCAGAGTCTCTGCTAAGAGAATATGTCTGAGCCTTGGGTAAATTTGGTAAATGGTAATTTTTTGTTATATAGGCCAGTAATTGTTGTGAGGTTGTCAGAGCAAATACTTCCATTCATGTTCCTAAATCCTCAAAGAACTCATGACTGATTAGATACACCACATGTAATGACTAACTTCAGCAGGTAGAGGGCAGCATTTAACTTTGTTTGTAACTAAAGACAATCAGTAAAGACTGGAGGTGTGTTGATCCCTCAATCCCTCTAGAGGTCCCTTAAAGCAGAAACTCCTACAACAGGGGTCCATGAAGCTTGTGTGGCTAGCCAGATAAGTGTTAGATTAGTTTGGGGTTTTAGGTACAATGAAAGCATTGTAGCAGGTTTTATTCTGGGCAAGAGATCTCAAATGGAAATTGTGTATCAACTGAGAGCAAAGAGACATCTCTGAACAAAGTCAGTTTTGCTCCAGATTAAAGGTCACTTCACAGTAAAGGAATTTTAAAAAAACAAAATTGCTTGGCTTTTACAGTTGTTGATTATTATAATTATTTTATATTATTGATTGATAATTATACACTTAATCCACAGAGTACTTGTTGTTTAACAATTACCAATTTAAGCTTTTAGTTGAAATATATATACAGTTAATTTGTAATATAAATAAGCTTTAGACTCAATATACAAAGCTGTGAACACTTTTACATTTGAAAACAGTATACTGTTCATCATATATTTATATTTTGCTGGAAATTCAACACAAAATGTGCATAACCCTATAGTAATGCCTATTTTTTGGATAGTGCATTACAAATTAAAAGTTCATATGAAAGCAACACTACATTAAGGGGGTGTAAACATTTGAACAGGATGATCTGTAAAATGTGATTTATCTTATATAGCTTCTTAAGGGCAGAACTAAATTAAAAAAGACCAATTTACACAATCATGAATAAACAAGCATCATGAATTAATAAGCATTTAGGATATGACAGAAAAACAGTGAGATATTATTGTCATAAAGTTCTGTAAAGTATTTATTTTGGTCCTTTTAGTGAATCAAGACTAAAACTGAATGCTTTTAAAGGTTATATTTAGCTCCTGTGGTTAAGACATGCTAAAACGTAGATTGAACTTAATGGAATATATTAAAATTGTGTGGTAGAAATTCCCTCTCTGCACCTGACTTAAGTTACCTCAGTGCCTCTGTGTGTCCCAGACATCTGAGACTGACCCGATCCCAAACCAGGGAACCTGACATGATTTACATGACATGTCTATCTACTTCAGATCACACGTGACCCCAATCACAAATATTATTCTCAGGTGGTTCCCTCTCTGACACTGTTCTCTGGACACTATCATTCAGAAACTGGATCTCTACTAACCTGCTGCACTGCAGTAACAGACTAGACTCCAGACAATGCCTTGCTTTAATCATGGCCAGGAGCATCTCAGACAAATCTAAGAAACCCCACTGGCAAAAAGATGACAACAGTTTGTATAGGACTTTTCTCTAATATAATTTTCTGTTCATATATACAATTTAGCAATCGCCTTCCTTTGTCACAAGCCAAAAGTTAAAATTTGATTGGCTCAGGTTGTTGCTCAAGTTATAAATGTTAAATATAATCTTCATACAGCAATACAACATTTTAATGATTATGGATGAGTTCAATCCAAACATTATTATATTTGTAGGCCTGATACTGAAGAGCCTGAAGATTTCTGCTGACAGACTCATCTGAGCTTCTTCCTCCTGTTCACCTTTAAATAAAACTAAACCATCATTTGTCTGAATACTAAAGCAACATTAATCATTCAATATCACATGTTTCTAACACACATGCTGCTTTATTTCATTGTAAAGTCTGAGTCTCTTCCATCTGTATGAAACACATTTACACATTAATCACACATTTATTTCTCCTCATAGACACAGTAGTGAGACTCTTCTGTGGATCACCTGATGATTTCTGCTCCTCTCATGATGATTTCACAGATTTAAACCATGATTTAAACAATCCACCAGAGACGTTTGGTGATTGATATTCTACTCTGGAAGGTGAAACAGAAGAGAAAACAATCAGTGTTCAGAGGAACAAAGTGCAAATTATTCACTGTTTTTTGTTCTCACACAAACCCTTTGTTGCAATAAAGATTAATGATAATTTCCTTTCACAAAATTGGAAAGGATTATTCACATATCAGAGTAAATGAAGATCTCTTTAATATCACAGTGATGTTTCCTCACCTCAGGTCACAGTTTGAGTCTCGTAACACGTCTCTGAGCTGCTTTGAGTCTCCGATCATATTATAACTCAGATCAAGATCTTTCAAAAACTGCAGTGCTTCTGAGTTAGTCAAAGACTGAGTTAAAGAAGAAACATCTGTAATGCCACAGTGACATAGACTAGAAAGACACAAACAGAGGAAGAGAGATTATCTTATAAACAAATCATTAAGGTGAAAATGTTGCACAAATATAATGTGAACTCAGACTCACTGTGAGATATTGAGTATAAAGTGTTTTTGTTTAAACTGTTAACCCCTTAACTGTCACCGTCCCACAGGTGGGACGTTTGCCATTACATATATAAAACAGTAATATTCTATATTAAACCTAAACTAATCTTGACATACTATATATCATTTGAAAGCTTAGAATCTCTAGTTTACATATTTGATTTTCAAAATAAATTACAGAGGAGCAGTAATTTATCAATTTGCAACAAGCATATTTTCATACTCATAAGGCATGTTCAGACCTTTATTTTGAAATAGCGATGAACATAAAAAATCATTAAAGATTGGTTGAAACATGTGACATCTTCATGCCAAGAGTTCAAAAGATAACATCCATTAAATTTTTTGAGAAAAAAAGGTCTGAAAATGTTTTTAATAGAAAAAAAAAATACATTTATGATTGTGGCGGCGATCTATAACCCACATACATGTTATTTTTATGTTTATTAGAGGCTGAATTCATATCAAATTCTGCCAAACTTCCCATACTACTTCTATATAGGATGTCTACTTCATAAATTGTATGAAAATAATGGAAATATATGGTTCAGATCACTCAAACCATATATGGAAATGGAGGCGCCTTTATATGGTCAGTAATGGAGCTTGGGTGTCATCTAGTGAAAAAGTGTGGTACTGCGCCCAAACAAAATCTTACTGAAAGCTCATTTTTTGAGATATCAACCTGAAATTTGAAACACAACTTGTTCAGATTTTTGGCTTTGATTTCCTTGCAGCTTTAGAGTAAAACTTGTTTTGTAAAATATAGATTTTATATAAAATATAAAATATTATATTTTTACATTTTACATTTTCATAAACTTAAACTTCTATAACTTTTTTTCTGTTTGACTTACATAAGTTATTTCACATCTACAATAATCTGCCAAATTTCATCTTTAAAACAAGACCTTATGTCTATACTCCAAAGTATTCTTGAATTACAACCATTTAAGTTTGGATAGTGCATTTTCTTATCTAAAAAAAGTGGGGGTGACAGTTAAAGGGTTAAAGTGATTTTAATCATTTTGATTCTTGTGTGTGAAGAATGTTACTGACCTCAATCTCTCCAGTTTACAGTGTGAATCCTTCAGTACGTCACATAGGTGCTTCACTCCTGTGTTTTCTAGTTTATTCAAGCTCAGGTTCAGCTCTCTCAGGTGTGACGGGTTTGATTTCAGAGCTGAAGTCAAGATGACAAACTGTTTCTCTGTAATACTGCATTCACTCAGACTGAAGACAGAGAAATAACAATAGTTCACATCTATGATGATCATCTTATTGAAGAGCTTCAGCAGCATTTAGTTTCCAATAGTCTGTTTTGAAACCCAGTTACACTAGTTCTGTGTGCTGAAGATACTGTTTCTTCTCTTTCATTTTAACTATTTATTTGATCTCTCTATTCTTTATTCTCTGTTGAAAAGGCAGATTTCTGCATGTACACAATCATTACATCATATCGAATGCTGGAAATTAAACAATTAATAAAAAGATTAAAAAATAAATAAATAAAGTGACCAATAGAGAAAACCCGGAAAGTGCACTGCTATAAAGAATGAAATATAAGCTCTGCTGTCTTAAAATAAATAAACTTCAATCACACTGTAACTGCTGTACAGTATGATGATACTAACTGTAGTTTCTCCAGCTTGAATTGTGGGTTCATCAGTAGATCACTGAGGTTTTTCACTCCAGAGTCTCCTAGTTTATTCCAGCTCAGGTCCAGCTCTCTCAGGTGTGACGGGTTTGATTTCAGAGCTGAAGTCAGGATGACACACTGTTTCTCTATAATACTGCATCTATACAGCCTGAAGACAGAAAGAGAAAATGACTCAAATCCATGTTCAGTTCATGTGTGAGTTAAATGAATCATGAATAAATGTCATACAGTCAATAATAAACCAGCAAAAACATGTAAACTTGATGATATAAACGAACAAACCAAGACAGGAGCATTTGAGGATACTAGTTACAATCCAAGTCTGGATCCGTCCTCACTCCCAAAAATATGTGAATTTATCACTGGAGATTAATATATAGGATCAATATAGAAACAATAGAAAAATGAACATTTAAATGGACTATTTTCACATTTTTAATGCAAGTATATCTTATTTCTATTAAGTCATTTTAGAGTGTAATTTACAATCTCTAAATACACATTTTTCTCAATAAAAGTTGATTTAGTGAAAAGTATCATTAGTCCAGTATAAATGTGACATTTCAGAATGATCTATTTGTGTAACAGTTTTGTTGCGTTTTATTATCATGGTGTTGCTGTCTGTGTGTGTTCCCTAGTTAGTGTTCTTGTTGTTAATTAGTTCCTGCAGCTGTTCAGTTTTACCTTGATTACTCTGTCTGTGTATTTAAACTCTTAGTTCTGTCTGTTCGTTGTTCTGTCGTTTATGTTGAAGTGGTTGTGTTTTATCTCTCCTACATGTTAGATTTGTGATTAAAGACAGTGTTATTGTATTCTCCATCGTCGTGAGCTTCATTACAACCAGCCATTCATGACAATTTATTACACTGTTTTTTAGTCTGTTCTCACTTCTGTCTTGTTTCACAGCAAAGATTTGTCAGATTCCAGAATATGAAACTATTTTACAACCATAAATGCTTAAAATGCTTCAAAGTTTAATGTTCATTTTACTGATACAAACCTGTTAACTAAAACCATTTCTGAATGTTTCTTCAGATGGAGATGCAGCGCTACAAATGATGTGACTTGTGCCCTGTTGACTTAAAACAAACTAAACATGAATACAGTATAATGATACTAACTCTAGTTTCTCCAGCTTGAATTGTAGGTTCATCAGTAGATCATCAGTAGTCTCCTAGTTCATTCCTGCTCAGGTTCAGCTCTCTCAGGTGTGACTGGTTTGATTTCAGAGCTGAAGTCAGGATGACACACTGTTTCTCTGTAATACTGCATCTACTCAGACTGAAGACAGAAAGAGAAAAGACAATGATTCAGATCTATGATGATCGATTAACATGTTCATCCAGCAGACTTTTGCTAACAAATAAACAGAGATATCTAGGACAGTGAATCAAGTACTTGAGTAAAGTACAGATACGTATAATAAAATATTTCTCAAGTGAAAGTACTTAGTACTCCTTTTCAGTTAGTGAAAATACAAAAGTACTTGATTTTTAATGTACTTAAGTAAAAAGTACTGATTGATTAATGTTTATTTTGAAATTTTATAAGCCATTTATATAAATAAATTTAATATTATATAATATTTATATTTATATTTATATGTTGACAAACAATATAAAAACAGACATCACGTAGGGCTAAATGCAAAACACGTTAGTTTAATTTGTGTTAGAGCCGCACGATCCTGGATAAAATGAGAATCACATTTTTCTTTTCATATTGAGATCATGATTCTCGCACGATTCTGAACAGACAACTAAACAAAATAACTTAATAAAAAAACAAAATAATAAAATTATTTACTAGAGAACAAAATATTAATTGCTGCAGTCTATTTAAAAAAAAAATGAATTATTTAAAAAAAAAGGTTTTGAATGAGTGATTCAATGACTCACTCATAACTACTTCATTTCTGGATGAATCAATGTTTTTGAACAAAACTTTTGAATGAATCATTCAATGTCAAATACATTTTAAAAGTCACTTGATGCCATAGTGCCGTAACGATGTAATCAATACAACTGTTATTTGAAGCACAAAGTTAGTTCCCATTCAGTCGGTCACGTTCGACGTACGTCGGACAGACCGACGAATAGGAATCTCGCTAGAGAGGCCAATCTACTTCGAGTGTAACTAAAACGAGCCAATGCACATTGGCATGCAATCATATGCATCAGCTGCTCGCCTCGCAGCGCGGGTATATAATGAGCAGCAGGTGCGTTGCATCTTCAGCTTTTCGCTTCGGAGCCGAACGGTGTTTGTTCCTGTTCTCTGCAAGCGAGTGTCTGCTAGAAGACGAGTCAAGCTTTTTGGTTGAACTTCTCTTCTTTTCCGAGTGCGGGCGAACAGCACAGCAGCGGGGTCAAAGTCCTCTCTTTTTCTGTTTCTGTTTCGTTTGCCGTTTTTGAGCAAATAGCTGTTTTGACAGCGTCAGAAGGCTGTTCTCACGGCCGGTACGGTGCGCTTTTGAGTGCTGAAAAGCCGTTTTTACGGCTGGTAAGAGTGAGCGCCTTCAAAGAGAGAGAGAGAGAGCACACGACAGGCTGCACACAATCCCTGTCTGTGTTGCGGCGGCCGTTCCCCTGCGTGCTTCAGCACTTTTAAAAGAGTAAAGTCCCTGAAAGAGCTTACACAAGTAGATTTGCGTCTTTTTAAAGATGACATCCTACTTGTGTTTCTGGATGCTGTCGTTCCTGTCCTCGCTGACGGCCACGATCACTGTTTCACATGTCTGGGTGCGTGCTGAAACGATGTTCATGGGTGTTTCATGTTTTCATATGAGAACATGATCACGTCGACACGCCGGTCGTGACTCTTCTTTCTCTGGGAAGCTTGAGTCCCCTCTGTTGTTGACCAGCTGCAGCTTGTGTGTAAAAGCACAGCCGCGGGTCTGCCCGACACTCTGGGAGACCGTGGAGATCAGCGAGAGCAAACCTCTCGCTCCTCTGCGTGTCGTGTGCCGTCAAGCTGCCGGGCTGCAGCGCGGGTTGTCACGGCAACCCAGCGCTCGCTCGGCGCTCTAGATGCGCGGTTCCCTTGCATAATCTCCATTGTAGCGCCCTCTCTGGTGCACCAGAAGAGGTCTACTTTGCTGATATGGCTTGGGTGACATGAGGTTGAGGGGTTCCTTCGGGGAACCAACCCCCTAGGGCCCCTCCCTCTCTAGCGCATTGCAAGCTGTGCAGTTTCTGGATTGGATTGCTGGTCCTTCTCATAGGGGAACCTAGCATTTCATTCAGAGCTCCAGCTGAGGGACAGACGTCGATTGCAGCATCGGAGAGAGTGCTGTTATGCTCTGGAAATGAGGGTGATGCTGCCCACTGTAATGGTGTGTGCTTATGCTGACTCAGATTCTGAGTTTACAGCCATGCTTTCCTGGGTCTCCCAGATGTGCATGGAAAACTTGGCAGAATGGGGGTATATTGGTGCCATAAATATGGAATGCCAAAAGTGCCAAAATCTGCATAAGTTTCTCCTCTCTCACTACCCTCTTGGATGGGGTGGCTGTACACAGACCACACCCACCCTGCATGTGAGGCCAAGGCACTCTTTTTGCATGAGGGTAGTTCTGTGCTGGGGTTGAGCTGCGCTTGTTGACTAACCGTGATCAAAGTCACAGCACAGGCCCTCAGCCAGACGATGTCCACCTCAGTGGTCCAGAAGTGCCCCCTGGCTTACCTTGTGAGGTGCGAGAGGTTGTCAAGCTAAATGCTTTCTCAATGCTCCCATCTTACGAGGTGGCCTTTTCGGTGACACTGTCGAGGACTGAGCCCAGCGGTTCTCCTCAGTTAGTAGCGGATCGGGGAGCTTCCCATGACAAACCATTGAGTTCCTCTTGGGCCGCCCCTCAGTCTGCTCGTCGCCAAGGGTGTCGTCCCCTGCAAGAAACTCCGGCCCAGCAGGCTCTGCTGTGTCCATTGCGGGGAGATGACGCCTACCGTCTCTGCAGCTGTTTAAGTGGTTGGTGAGAATCACCCCTGAGACGGGCGACCCAGAGATGGGTGGGGCTGCTCTTCCACCCCTGGAGGAGGGCCGGGTGGTAAATCCTTTTATTGGGTTTGTTTCTGTTCCGCCACTGACCCAAGAGGCAGCGGTACCCAAATTTAAAAGAGCAGTTCCTCCATTTCCAGGTCTGAAGAGGGTTTGGAGAGCAGTGGGAGGAGAAAAACCTCACCACTCTCATCCCCCTCTTCTGTCGCCAGCGGTCAGCAGTGAGCAGTGGGCAGCCAAAGCCTCGACTGCTCCCTCTGTCCATCCGTGGAACCAGGTAAGTGTTGCCTAGCACACTGTGACGCCGCTTTGGGCCGCCTCACAAAGAGAGCCCCCTGAGCCGCGTCCCTGTGTTCCACCTCGCTGCCCCGCTGCGGGTACGCCGGTGGTCCCTTTGGTCCCGCTTGTACGGTCTCTGCGAGCCTGGTTAGCGCTCCCCAGTCCGTCTCGCTGGCTCATTCGGACCATCAGGCTCGGCTATGCGATTCAGTTCGCCCGGCATCCCCCCAAGTTCAGGGACGTCCTCTTCACTACAGTGAAAGATGTCGTTGCCCCTGTCTTGCGTGCGGAGATCGCAGTCCTACTGGCGAAGGACGCGATAGAGCCGGCCCCTCCAGCCGATATGAGGTCAGGGTTCTGCAGTCCCTACTTCATTGTACCCAAGAAGAGCGGTGGGTTACGACCGATCTTGGACCTGCGAGTTTTGAATCGGAGCCTGTACAAGCTACCGTTCAAAATGCTCACGCAGAAACGCATTTTCGAGTGCATCCGTCCCCGAGATTGGGTTGCAGCGATCGACCTGAAGGACGCGTACTTCCACGTTTCGATTCTTCCGCGACACAGGCCATTCCTGAGATTCGCGTTCGAAGGTCGAGCGTATCAGTACAGAGTCCTACCCTTCGGGCTGGCCCTGTCTCCCCGCGTCTTCACGAAAGTCGTGGAGGGAGCCCTCGTTCCCATGAGAGAACAGGGTGTTCGCATTCTCAACTATCTAGATGACTGGCTCATTCTAGCACAGTCTCGGGATCGGTTGTGCGAACACAGGGACTTGGTGCTCAGTCACCTCAGCCAGTTGGGTCTTCAGGTCAACTGGGAAAAGAGCAAACTCTCCCCTGTGCAGAGGATCTCTTTTCTCGGTATGGAGCTGGATTCGGTCGAACAGCACGCCTCACAGAGGAACGTGCTCAGTCGGTGTTGAACTGCCTGAATACGTTCAATGGCAGGACAGCGGTCCCACTGAAATTCTTTCAGAGGCTCCTGGGGCATATGGCGGCCGTGGCGGCAGTAACCCCGCTCGGTCTGCTTCATATGAGACCGCTTCAACACTGGCTTCACGGCCGAGTCCCGAGATGGGCGTGGCAACACGGCACGTTCTGGGTGCCAATCACTCAGGAGTGCCGCCAAGCCTTCAGTCCGTGGTCGGACCCTTTGTTTCTCCGGGCAGGAGTGCCCCTAGAACAAGTGTCCCGGCATGCTGTGGTATTCACAGATGCTTCTGCCACCGGCTGGGGTGCCACGTACAACGGGCATGCAGTGTCAGGGGTTTGGACGGGACCCCATCTGCATTGGCACATCAATTGCCTCGAGTTGCTAGCAGTACGTCTTGCTCTGAGCCGCCTCAAAGGGCCGCTACAGGGCAAGCATGTACTGGTCCGTACGGACAGCACTGCAACCGTTGCGTACATCAACCGTCAAGGTGGTCTACGCTCCCGTCGCATGTCGCAACTTGCCCCCCATCTCCTCCTCTGGAGTCAGAAGCATCTGAGGTCGCTTCGTGCCATTCTTGTCCCTGGTGTGCTCAACCATGTGGCCGACGAGCTATCACGAGCTGAGCTGCCAGGAGAGTGGCGACTCCACCCCCAGGTGGTCCAGCTGATCTGGAGAGAGTTCGGAGAGGCTCAGGTAGACCTGTTTGCCTCACCAGAAACCTCCCGCTGCCAGTTGTTTTACTCCCTGTCCGAGGGAACACTAGGGACACACGCACTGGCACTCAGCTGGCCCCGGGGCCTTCGCAAATATGCGTTTCCCCCAGTGAGCCTACTTGCACAGACTCTGTGCAAAGTCAGGGAGGATGAGGAGCAGGTCCTCTTAGATGCGCCCTATTGGCCCAACCAGACCTGGTTCCCAGAACTTTCACTCCTTGCGACAGCCCTCCCTGGCCCATTCCTCTGAGGAAGGACCTTCTTTCTCAGAGACGGGGCACTCTTTGGCACCCGCGTCCAGACCTCTGGAAACTCCATGTCTGGTCCCTTTACGGGACGCGGAGGTTCTAGGTGACTTACCCCCTGAGGTACTTAACACCATCACTTCGGCATGTGCACTGTCTACGAGACGTGCTTACGGCTCGAAGTGGAACCTGTTCGTCGAGTGGTGCTCTTCTCGCCGAGAAGACCCCCGAAGATGCTCGATCGGAGTCGTGCTTTCTTTCTTGCAGCAAGGGTTGGAGCGTAGGCTGTAACCCTCCACCCTCAAAGTCCATACTGCTGCTATCTCCGCTTACCACGACCACATAGATGACAAATCTGTTGGTCAGCACGACCTGGTCGTCAGGTTCCTTAGGGGGGCAAGACGGTTAAATCCTCCTCGTCCCCCCTCCATACCCTCTTGGGACCTCGCTCTGGTGCTAAGAGCACTTCAGATTGCTCCCTTTGAGCCTTTGCAATCAGCAGACTTAAAGATTCTGTCTATGAAGACTTTGCTGCTGGTTGCATTGGCCTCCATCAAGAGGGTAGGGGACCTGCAGTCATTTTCGGTCGACGAATCGTGCCTGGAGTTCGGGCCGGGTGATAGCCACGTGGTACTAAGACCCCGGCCTGGCTATGTGCCCAAGGTTCCTACCACTCCCTTCAGGGACCAGGTGGTGAGCCTGCAAGCACTGCCCTCTGAGGAGGCAGACCCAGCCCTGGCTTTGCTCTGTCCAGTTCGCGCTTTGCGACTGTACATAGACAGAACCCAAAGCCTCAGAACCTCAGACCAGCTCTTTGTCTGTTATGGAGGCCAGCAGAATGGAAAGGCTGTCTCCAAGCAGAGGATGGCCCACTGGATAGTGGATGTCATCGCCCTGGCTTACCAAGCTCAGGGCGTGCCCTGCCCGTTCAGGTTGCATGCTCACTCCACGAGAGGTGTCGCATCCTCCTGGGCGCTGGCTCGTGGCACCTCGCTGACAGACATTTGTAGAGCTGAGGGCAGGGCGACACCTAACACGTTCGCTAGATACTATAGCCTTCGTGTCGAGCCGGTCTCCTCCCGTGTTCTCGCCTCAGGTCAGAGGCACGGAGAGGCCCCGGCTTAGTGTCGGCTTGCTGCGCTGCATGCGCTTCTTCGCTCCAGAGAGTCCCTACGGGTAGACCCTGTCGAGTCCTCCGATATCCCTTCGGCAGCCGACATGGTGGAGCGTCTGGCGCCAGGCCTATACTCCGTTGTATCCTTGAGAACCGGGTTTAGGCTGGGTTCCATATGTGTGACCCTACGGGGATCCCATATGGTTGGTTCCACGGTTGCTCCTAAACGAAGCCCGTGTCTTTCCCTCTGGGATAACCTACCCTTCATCGGGTTGGAGTCACCCCAGCTCTTCCATATGTAGCACAGCCCTACAGGGTTAGTCCATATGTACTTCTCCACATAACTCCTTCGGGGAAGGATGTGGCTTCCGCAGCGTTCCTTTCCCAGCGAAAGGGTACGCTTTCCCAGCGTTATCCAATAGTCTCACTGAATGGGTTTTGGGGAACAGCAGTGATCGACTCTCTCTGTGTTAGCCCTGTCCCACCATCCTCAGGCAAGGGGGTTCAGGTGGCTTACAACAGAGCGCTGGAAGGGGGCAGCTCCTGTGGCGCTTTGGTAGGGATTCCTATTTGTCGGTCTGTCCGATGTACGTCGAACGTGACCGACTGAATGGGAACGTCTCGGTTACAAAGGTAACCCTCGTTCCCTGAAGGAGGGAACGGAGACGTACTTCCCGTCGCCACAGTCGTTGTACCCCGCTGATGCTGCCGCCTATCCGGTTCGGCTCCTCAGCGAAAACCTGAAGATGCAACGCACCTGCTGCTCATTATATACCCACGCTGCGAGGTGAGCAGCTGATGCATATGATTGCATGCCAATGTGCATTGGCTCGTTTTAGTTACACTCGAAGTAGATTGGCCTCTCTAGCGAGATTCCTATTCGTCGGTCTGTCCGACGTACGTCTCTGTTCCCTCCTTCAGGGAACGAGGGTTACCTTTGTAACCGAGACGTTTTAAAATGTGATTTGCTCTGTTTTGATCGCTAAAGTAGACTTCCGTGTTTATATCCCAACTATAACATTTTATCTCAGTACTTCCCTGATAATTTGGATATTTGTAACACAGAAATAACAATACTGTTTTCTCTGGCTCAGACACAGAAAAATCCATGTCATTTAGAAATGAGACACATGGGTGTTTGAGTCCAGATCTCGATCTGTAAGCATATCGATGTGTAAGCATATCGATGTAAGCATAGCGATTCTGCAATCGCTGAATTTGTTACAAAATTAAGCAACCTATGCGATATTCGGGGGAGCTTGTCTTTTTTCTTAATTGCTGCAAGTTTTCCACAGATTTTGGGCTCAGACACGTCCCGTGACGTAATTGTAACATGCATTTACTCAAAGAAAGGCTGTTTCTCAATACCAAAAACAGAAAGAATAGCCTTGCATGCTTGTGATGACCGATCTAGAAGAGCTTCATCGGACAAACCAAACA
Organism: Ancherythroculter nigrocauda; assembly: GCA_036281575.1. Lineage (NCBI taxonomy): Eukaryota > Metazoa > Chordata > Actinopteri > Cypriniformes > Xenocyprididae > Ancherythroculter > Ancherythroculter nigrocauda. Next base: position 3,302,371 of record VTFQ01000008.1, on the reverse strand, counting down.
AAGGCGGAGTGAATCCGCGCTTCTCGTTTGAACTGCTAATTAGCTGAGAACATTTATCTGCTCGGATCAATAAGAGAGCGTGACAGGAGCTCAGAGCAGCGGGACAATCTCGATCACACGACACCATTATTACAGCGCTGGGAAGAAAGTGCTTGAATTCACTGCACACTCTAGTATATTAGTATATATATTTTTAATATTTGAAGAGTTTGGTTCCAAAACACGATAAACGCTGTTTTCAAAAAAATTGAGTTTCTGCCAAAATCAGTATTGTATCTGGTTGGTACTGAAAAGTCATTTATTAATTTTGCACAAAATGCGATATCCGTCGTGTTATTCTGTCATGTTTCCTCCCTTTCTTTCCAAAATGTGACAAACGCCAGTCTCCTCTGCAGAATGTGATATATCCTCTCAACCAATCACAGCGCACCATTCCACGCAGTATGGTGGCGCTCTGAATACACCCGGCATCCTAGTTTTCCTTATCTGCTTTGTACTTTGTGATCAACAAAAACAGAAAAATGAATACTTTTGATGACATTGATGACCTGTGGTGGTTTCTCTAGAGGGGAAGAAAGTCATTGAAATGTAATCATTACGTGAGGAGATGAAGAAGATGAGGCACTCGGTCAAGCTGTTGCTTGTTCCACAATAGCATCAAACTTCTGTCACGGTCCACAAAACTGAATCATAGACAGTTTTCAAAAGCCATTTTTAATACAAATGTACTCTGTAAATGTGATTATTTTAACCGTGTGGTGGCGCCAGATACTCTTTAATCGGTAATGACATATAATTCATTTATAACATTAACAAGATGACCCGCTGAATTTATTCTGGGAGCGATAGCTGAATGTATTTTTAGTCAAATGCCTGTATATAAGATTAGTATTGACAAAGTTCAGACGCTGTCATATATGTGAATCAGCTTACTTTGTTGTGTATTTTCAATATGAAAAATAACTTTTATATTGATGGATTTATTGCATTTTGAAAAAAAAAAATTTGTTTTTATAATAAACCTTTTAAAATCAAAATGTAGATTTTTAATGTTTTTATAAACAAAAAATGCTATGTGAAAGTTTGAAACAGAAAACAGTAATTTTCATCTTGCCACTTTCTTGGTAAAGAAAACGGCATTTTACTAAAATTAATCAAAATGGAGAAAAGACCAAACTCTTAATTTATTAATTTATATTTAGAAATTATGAATGATAATAATAAAAGTTAATATTATCTGCATCTCAACTCAAGCTCAGTGCTTTACTGTCAGCCCTCAGGGGCTGGTGCCACCTAGAACTTAATGGCTCCATCCTCAAATGATGGTCTGGAGTCCTGCAATGGTCCTTGAGGTCAGAAAAGTATAACAATGTTAAAAGAATGTTGTCTGTGGAATATTTTCACCGCAAAACAACAAGAAATTGCCACAAATTTTGAGAAAAGCCACTGCAAATTCAGTCATTTTAGGCCGCCAAAAAAAAAAAAGTCCCATGAAATCCTGGAACTGAACAAAGCATTTCAGTGGGTTTAAGCAGATCACCATTTACAGCAGATTTAGTTCACAAATAACTGACAGTCGCACACTCAGTCAGAGGATCCCACAGTTCAGTTCACTGGAGACTCCCTCCCTCCAATCATTGATTGGATCACTGATTTGTTGACTCGAGAACAGCTGAAATACGATCAATCTGATCTTATTTTAAAAGTGACTTTTTTCTGCTTTAAAGATGTTTTCTTTGGATTGTTCGACTACTCAAACGAGAATGTAGGTAAGTATTACATAATTAGTTGGTTGATTCATGTTTGTGTTTTTTTGTTTTAATTTTGTTTTAATTTTTTCATGCCTATAATTCTCACAGTCTTGCTCCTCATGTGATCTTGTCATGTGCTCCCCCTGTTCATGTGTCATGCTCTGGAGTGTGTTTCCCACAGCTAACTAAGGTCGCAAGTTCCGTCGTTACCAATAGAGTTCAATGGGACTTACGACCATGGTTCACCAACGATGCTTTCTTGAAACGCACCCCTGATTGGCTCCTTGTTTCATGTGTCTAACCCTAACACTTACAGTAGGTGTCCACTGTCGCGGGGCAGGTGCAGCAGAGCGAGCATTTTCAATTCATTCCTATGGAAGTCAAACTTTATGCTCACGAGGTGCATTGTGGGATTGTGAAGCTCCACTTTCATAGGAATGAATTGAAAACGCTCGCTCTGCTCCACCTGCCCCGCGCCAGTGGACACCTACCGTTAGGCTTGTTCGCCTAAAACGGACTTGACTTAAAGCAGTGTATGCCGGTAAGAAATTTTGTCCGACTGGAGACAGCGCCGATGCCATGTGACTGTGACGTATGGCTTCAAAGGTCTGTGAAAGCGATTCAAGATCAGCCGGCTGAGTCAGCCAGCGCAGTTTCTGAAGAGGAGCTGCACAAGCTCTGATGACAACATAGCTGTTTCACGATTGGCCGGATTCACCACATGACAACGATCACGTGTGTTTTGTGTTTCACTAATGCTCACAAATCTGAATTTTTATAACAGTTAAAACTCTTCTTATGTAGTTGTGATGTTATGCTGTGTCAAATTTATCAAGATAAAATTTATAAAAAAATGTAGACCCCACTACATTGGTATTTAAATAATATATGGTCATGTTGAACTTTATTCTTGTAAAAACAGACGCTGTAAGCAGTACATAAAGTATTGAATGAAAATGTCTCTGAAACATCAGTGTATTAGTCAAATATTGCATTTATTTCACTTCAGCTGTGATAATGTATGCAAATGCAGTGCGAGCGTCATACGGGAAGCAGAAAGTGTTGACGTGACGTCTGTTTTCAGCTCCTGTACGCGGCTACTCTCGCCAATTGGTTATATCCAGCCGATGTCGACCACACCTCTTGTGTTCATGTTCATTGTGTTCAGGTGTTTCTTGTTTGTTTATTAGTGTCTGTGTGTATGTACTGTATAGTCCTAAAGTTACCATTGCTTGTTGTCTGTCTTTGTTCCCTGTAACTGCTGTTGGTTTATGTTCATGTTTCTTAGTCAAGTCTTTCTTTGTTATTTTAATTTTTTTCACATTTATTTGAATAAAGCTGCACTTGTGTTCAGTCAACTTGCCTTCGGTGGATCTTATTACAGGCAGATACTGATCACAGATTTTTGAAATGTACTTGTTCAAAACTTATAGTATAAGCTGCACCAAAATTAGACATTTTACAACTTGTGAAATACAAACACAAATTTAAAGCAGTTATGAACAATTCTGATGTCACAAATTTGTTTCACACCAGCAATCAGTAAATCATTCAGCAGTCATGTTCAAAAAGAGCATCAGTATATACACACTTATATTTAATTTACACAGAATTAACCTGTGAAAGTTAGGAAAGACATCTCTGTGTTTATAGAGGAGCTGTTTTCTCAATCTATCACTTATTTGAAGAGTTTTCTGAGCTCTGGAAGAAAATCATTGATCTCCCTCTACACTAACTGAAATAATTATTGACCCATGATCAAACACGTTTCTTCACATTGTTGTGGCTCTGTGTGACGCTGGGAAAAACTGCTCTGACTCAAATACGTGAGGAAATATCAGATACAGTAACATTACAATTAAAAGTAATGTAATATTTTTAAAGTCCCTGTAAAGTCATTTTAAAGTATGTGTTCTGAGTTTGTCACACCGCAGAAAAATGTGTTATTAACCACCCAGCCAAATTTGAATGATTAAAAAAATCTGCAAGTAAATGAAATAAGTTATCAATATCTCGAAAAAATAGGCAGTGCTCTCTGCTCTCAAATGCTGGGGGCGTGTCCGCTGTCTGTGCTGAAACCACGCCCACTCGCGAGAGCTGCCGTCTCAACTTACTTGAGTCTAATGAGTCAAACATACTGATGCATATAAAAAAAAAAAGAATCATTTAGAGGGTTGCAAATTTTAGTACAGTTACTGTGGACTACCTACTAATTATAACATACGCAAACTCGGAAACTTACACTCATTGGTGGGCACGTACTGCCGACTGTTGTCGAGTCGAATCATTATAACAACCATGTAATATGCATTTGCGTGACGAAGGCATTACTAGCTAAATGTGCAAAGGGCTGTATGACTGTAATGACACTCGAGATTGAGCAAGTGATCCGCTGTAGAGTTAGAGGCGGCGCCACGCTCGGTGCGTCATCGACAGTTATATAGTGTTAGGGGAGGGGCTATGCTCAGGGGTCCAAGTGCGTCATCAGACCCCCATTTTAGCTCCGCCCAAAAAATCCTGAGCAGAGACTTGGTGAAAAACTGTTTAACGCTCTAACTTCACAATTAAGCATTACACAATTCACAGTCTTTGTAATGTAACATTTATAAAGTGTTTAGAAAGAATTCTCAGAATTGACTTTACAGTAACAATACTCACGTCAGTGTGTTGAGTAGACAGTGTTTATCCTGCAGTAGAGTAGCGATCTGATTCACACGTGTGTCTCCTAGTTCACGTTCACTCAGATTCAGCTCTCTCTGGAGTAACGGGTTTTTACCCACAACTCTCTCCACATACTGACAGGCTTCATCTGCAGCAGCACTCAAAAACCTGAAGAAGAGTCAATTCAGTTCTCAAATAAATGTCTGTTGCATTATAAAAATGACTGATAAGATACAAAAACTTGAAAAAAGGGAAAAAAATGAAAAGAAATTTCTGTCATTATTTACTCACCCTTATGTTGTTCCACATCTGTAAGACCTTTGTTCATCTTCAGAACACAAATTAAGATATTTTTGATAAAATCCCAGAGGTATATGACTCCTCCATAGACAGCAATTTAACCACCACTTTCAAGGTCCAGAAAGGTACTAAAGACATTGTTAAAATAGTCCATGTGACTGCAGTAGTTCAATCTTAATTTTATGAAGTGACAAGAATACTTTTTGTGCGCAAAAACAAAAATAACGACTTTATTCAACTATATCTTCTCTTCTGTGTCATTCTCATATGTTGTTTACACTCAGCGCTTCCAGGCTTATTATTGGCCGGCTCCAGCGTCAGCATCACACGCATGTCTCATGCTGCTCACATGATCAGCTTTGGCCAATAATGAGCTGGCGTACAGATGTAAACACAGAAGCCTGCACTGTGTTACTGCATCGACTGCATAAGGAGAATGGCAGGGAAGAGAAGAGATTGTTGAATAAAGTCATCATTTTTGTTTTGTTTTTTGCGCTCAAAAGGTATTCATGTCGCTTCATAAAATTCATTTTGAACAACTGTAGCCACGTTGACTATTTTAACAATGTCTTTAGTACCTTTCTTGACATTGACAGTGGTAATTAAATTGCCATCTATTGAGGAGTCAGACAGTTCTCGGATTTCATCAAAATGCCTTAATTTGCGTTCTGAAGATGAACTAAGGTCTTATTGGTGTGTCTGAATGACATGAGGGTGAGTAAGTAAGTTTAGTGTCGTTTAGAGCTTTATTTATCCCCTAGGGGCAATTAATTTAGAGTCTCATGTTGCTTCACATATATAATGCATATACATTCAAAAAATCTAAATATATAAAAAGGGGGAAAAAAAGAAAATATAATAATAATAATCAGCCAGATTTATTACATAAGCAAATTGCTTCAAGCACAAAAGTAAATTTATAACGCTTTGTAGAACATCTAATTGTCCATAAACGTTGCATCCACTCAGATTTTTGTATACCTAAAATAATATATTTGTTATGAATATTTAGCCTGCATATAACTAATTTTGTTAATGATTTCATCCCATCTCACCTCAGTGTCTTCAGCTGACAGTTTGGATCCTGTAGTAAATCACTGAGATCCTTCACTCCTGATTGTCCAGGATCATTTCCTGTGAGATCCAGCTCTATCAGGTGTGAAGGGTTTGATCTCAGAGCTGAAGCCAGAGCTTTATAACCTTCTTCTGTTACACTGCAGTTAGAGAGTCTAGAACAGGAATGAAAACATTTAGGCCCAGTTTCACAGACAGGGCCAGGATTAGGCCTTAGTTCAATTAGGATATTTAAATAGCTTTTATAAATGTATACTGAAAAAAAGAAAAAAAAAAAAAAAAAAAAAAACACATTACTGTTGCGCATCTTGAGACAAAACAATGGCACTGACACATTTTAATAGGTTGCTTCCAGTTAAAACAGCTCAAACATGCATTTTAGTCTAGGACTAGCTTAAGCCTTGTCAGTTAAACCTGAACAATATAAATCCTCAAAGTGAATTTTATTTTGTCATTTGTACAAATGTATTAAAAGTTAGTTGCAAAAACTGACAAGTGAATATTATGGAGGCAAACAAAAGGAGAAAGAATGAAAGATAATCTCTGCATATCTCTATGAATTACTGCACAGAGGTACACAATAATATAAGAATGATGTTTCTTTCGTCTCTGATAGACCATCTTCTCTTTAATTAAAAAAAAAACAACAAAAAAAAAACATTAATTTTTTAAATTTCACATGTAAGATTCTTCTTATGGTAAAATGCAAATGTTGTTAAGACCAAAATAGTATGAGAAGTAAACATGCACACACTCGCATTGCTGAAGCTCACAGGCGCCATCTTGTGCACAGAGTACATTTTGGTCTTTAACATTAGATCTTTCCTTTTTTTTTTAGAACAAAACGAATGCTTGATGTCAATTCAATATTACTGATCACACGGTATACCTGTGTTGTAACACAAATGAATAAAAGGTCTTTGGATTTTCCCCTTAATTTAAAACGAATGCTTAGTTTGTGGTTCATTATTATTAATGAAAAGACATCAACAATAAAATAGTGCAATGACAAATTTGTTTATAATAAACATTGGACTTTTGTTAACAAAATGAATAAGATGGATGATATGGTATACCCGCTTTGTAACAGATAAAAAAAGACCTTTGGATTTTAAAATGAATGCTTAGTTTGTGGGTCATTTTAAAAAAAAAAATTAAAATCACTTACATTAATCAAAGAAATGCATCTTTTATTAACAAAAGTTCTCTTCAGATTTTTCCTCTGACATCATCTTGTAAGTCACTGCATCTCATTCTCGTCATGTGACTATTGTGGCTCGACTTACCTCAGTATCTCCAATTTACACGTTAAATTCCTCAGTCCAGTGCAGAGCAGCTTCACTCCTGAATCCTGCAGATTATTATTGTTCATGTTCAGCTCTTTCAGATTGGTATCTGATCCAAGAACTGCAGCCAGAGCTGAACAGCTTTTGTCTGTTAAGTTACAATCATTTAACCTATAAGAGAAATAAATCATATCACAGAATTAGATTGTTGCGGTTGTCTCTTCTAAAACTAAGCAATGTTTACCTGTCCGCTGCTGATCCTCTTTGTAGTAGTGCAAAACATATTCTAAAACTTTATTCAAAATGTAAATAGCTTATATTAAATACATAAAGCGAGCAAAGCACACTCCCTTTAATAATCACTATAGCTTTCAATCAGATGCCGCGCAATTGACTAGCTACAATGCTCAGCGCTACAAATCCTGCAGGGGCCATCAGGACCATTTGAAAGCAGCTGTCAAATGCACCGAATTGAGTTGGAATAGTCTTGGCTATTGGACCTGCAGTCTACCCGTGCCTACCACGCGTCCGACCTGCACTGCACCGGACATGTAAATATTATTCCACCCGTTACATAAAATTTGGAGGGTCACCCATCGGGTACCAGCGGGTACCCGCCCGCGTGCAGGACTCTGATATATATGTCTAAAGATTTATAGTTTTTTATAGCTTTATAGCTGAGCCTAGTTTCTCCCAAGAATTTTCTCTCTATTTCTGTCATATGGTGAAGTTTGGGCTCTTGTCACTGTTGCCCTTGGCTTTCTTAGTTGGGGACACTTAATATTCAGTAATATTATTGACTTGACTGCACTGACACTATTAGATGAGACAGTTCATACTTTTATAGCATGTTAAAAGCCTTTCACTATAATTCAAAAAAAGCCTCCATTCACATGTACACATCTTTTTGCTATGAAATCTTTAATGATATAAGTAAAGCTAAGATTACTTAAATCTAAGAACCTAAGAAATTGTCTTTAGTATTAATATGTCAAGATTAACATCTACTGGATTAAAGCTATTTATGTTTTCTTGATTATTCACTGTGATCAAGCGATGGCTGATGCCGATATCTTAGAGAGCAAGGTTACCAATGGGTGAAATATCATTAATTTAAAGATAAAAATACCCATAACATTTGCTGAAATTAAATGTATATTTATTTTACTTCATATTTACTAATTTAGAAATAATTTCATTTTAACTTGATAAAAAAATATATATTTGTAGAAAAAACATCTTAAATATGTACATCAAATATGATCCAGGCTTTTGATAAATGTTTATTTGTAAATCTCTCAATCATCTATGTATTGCAGTACGCATACAATTAAAACTACAGAACTACTCATTAAAATAAACATTTAAAATATCAAATTATTTGGAGATACAGAGTACAAACTGATAATATATATTATTTATTCTGTTATATAAAAATCTCCCCCCACAGTTTAGGTATTTGAATAAAATATATGTATTTTTCCTTCCTCAAGTATGAGTATGAGCCAATATATAATTCTACGAGTCATAAAAATGTGATGCATCATATGATACAAAACAAATATGAAAACATTTTAAATGTTCTTTTATATTTTGTCTGAATGTTTGCTAAACTATCTTTTTTTTTTTCAGACTATTATTTCATATGTCAGGCTTTATAGGGTTAGGTTCATGTTCATGTTCATGTTCATGATGGGGAATCACTATAGAATAATGTAGATAAATGCATTTTTCAGATGAGAGCAAAACATGACAAAATGTATTAAATGACTTACAGAGCTCTTCTGGAGGTTTTGATGACTGCCGATAATCTAATGAGACACTCGTCTGATTTCTTGAATTTCTGAAGCTCAAACTCCTCCAGCTCTTCTTCTGATGTCAACAACACAAAGACCAAAGCAGACCACTGGGCAGGTGAAACGTCACCAGATGAGAGACTTCCTTTGCTAAGGTGGGTCTGAATCTCCTTCACCAGAGTTTGGTCGTTCAGTTCATTCAGACAGTAGAACAGATTGATGGATCTCTCTGCAGACAGATTATCTTCTAATTTCTGCTTGATGTACTGAACTATTTCCTTGTTGCTCTGGTCATTGCCGTCTTGCTGTGTCAACAGCCCCCGTAAGAGTCGTCGATTGGACTGGACTGACAGACTGAGGAGGAAGTGAAGGAAAAGGTCCAGGTGTCCATTGTCACTCTCGAGCGCCTCGTCCACTGCAGTCTTGAGAAAATCAATCATGGTTTCATTTTTGTTTTCCTGTTCTGTAGACTCATGAACAAACACACTTTTCTTGTTGATGTCTAGAAACAGATGTGCATAAAGGGCTGCAATAAACTCTTGAATGCTCAAGTGAACAAAGCAGTACATGGTACCAAGAATGATCCCTGTTTCATCCTTAAAGATCTGGGTACACATGCCTGAGTACACTGATGCCTTATAGACGTCAATACCACAGGCTTCCAGGTCTGTGTCATAGAAGACCACGTTGTTTCTCTCCAGCTGATGAAATGCCAGTTTCCCCAGTGAAAGGATGGCGTCTTTATCCCAGGAAACATCTGCTGCGTATTCTCCATCATATTTTCGGTGGCTCTGCTGGATCTGAAAGCGGAGAAAGTGTGTGTACATTTGTGTCAGAGTCTTGGGAGTGTCTTCAGTATTTGATTCCTGTAGTGTTTTAGAGATCTCATCAGCCTGATTGTTTTTCACATCATTATTTCTTTTCTCCTCCAGAATGTTCTGGAGAACAGTGGCTGAAATCCAGCAGAAGACTGGGATGTGGCACATGATAAAGAGACTCTTTGATTTTTTAACATGATCAATGATTGTGTTGGCCTGATTCTGATCCGTGAATCTTTTTTTGAAGTACTCTTCCTTTTGTGCGTCACTGAATCCTCGTATCTCTGTCAGCCGGTCGATACAGTCAGGAGGAATCTTACTGGCAGCTGCTGGTCTGGTGGTGATCCAGATGAGAGCAGAAGGAAGCAGATTTCCCTTCATGAGGTTCGTTAGGAGAACATCCAGAGAGGCTGGTGACGATACATCACTCCACGTTTCATTACAATCAAACTTCAGAGGAAGGCGACATTCGTCCAATCCATCAAGGATGAACAGGACTTTGAACTGATTCCTTCTTGTTAGGTTCAGTCCTTTTGTCTCTGGGAAAAAATGAGTTATAAGGTCCATCAAACTTAGTTTTTCTTTCTCCTTTAAGTTCATCTCTCTGAATGGAAGAGGAAATATGAAACGGATATCTTGATTTTCTTTTCCTTCAGCCCAGTCCAGAACAAACTTTTGCACAGAGACTGATTTCCCGATGCCAGCGACTCCTTTTGTCAGTACAGTTCGGATCTCCTCGTCTTGTTCAGGAGCTTCAAACAAATTTGCGCATTTAACCTGAATCTCTTGAGATTCATGACGCCTGGAAGCAACTTCAATCTGTCTGACCTCATGTTCAGTATTGACCTGTTCACTGCCACCCTGAGTGATATAGAGATCTGTGTAGATGTTATTCAGAAGTATGGAGTCACCATGCTTCGCAATTCCTTCAAACACACACTGATACTTCTTCTTTAGGCCACATTTTAGCTGATGAATCAAGATCAGCTCATCTAAACACAGGAACAAAAATAGATAGTTTTAGTCTTAATTTATAGTTTTATAGATAGTCTACATTAATAAGTCACAATCTGACAGATGGTCATGAGTCTCTGACCTTCTAGATGATCAGCAGCTTCATCTTGCTTCATCTCTCTCAGGTAATGTAGTGTGAGATCAAGAGCTGCTGAATTGATACTGCATCTATTCTCATTAAAGTCCTTCACAAAGTTTTCTGTGTTCTCATTTTGTAATATTTTCTTAAACTTTTCCAGCTCTTTCTTCAGAAATGTGATTATTTTGCTCTCAAGATCCTACAAACAAAAGTAAGAAAAAAGACAAAATAACAATTTAAACCAAACTGTACATCTACAAGAGGAATACAATTACATTTCTTTGTTCAATAACATATTGGTTTGTTATAAATATTTATCATTTATGAAAATGTTTTTCCTACCAGAAAGATTCCCTTTAGATTGTCTTTTAAATTCTTGTGGTTCCTGTGAGTCTGAACGTGTGAGTCTAATGTCTCATATTGAAGCCTGTAATCAAATAAATACAGTAAAATCCTGATTTTCCAGGCAAAATATTACAAAAAGAGAGAAAAAAAAGCATTAGCTGTGAATACTCTGATAAATACTTGATCTAAAATTATTTCATGATTGGTGTTCACTGATACAACATTTTAAAATGTATGCTATCTTAACTCAAACCATATAATGATTGTAACAGAACATATTAATATAATAAGCATAACCAAATGAAAGTAAAATGCTCAAGGCCGCAATTAATTCCAATAAAAATTGAGGAATTAACTGTTTTGAATGCCTGTGCACATTTTACTTTCATTTTCAAATTAGCACCAATGAAAAACACAACAACAAAACAGTACAATGACAAACTCGCTTAAATGGTCACTTTTAAATTTCACTTTGAAACCAAATCTTCTGCCATCATCTTGTCAGTCAAGAGTGAGGTGAAATGAAATCTGACTCCTGCTACTGATCTGAGCTGTGACTCTTGTTTGGCTCACGCTGAATGTTTAGTTTTTAAATGTTGAGTTTTTGTTCTCTAACTGAACTAAATTATTTTTATTACTATAAAAAAAAATCAAAACGACGGTGAGGTCGGTGCCGCGGTGGGCAAGTGTTGGTACCGGTGTTGCGGCTGAAGCCATAATGATTTTAGGCTGCCTAAACGTGTTATAACATATTGCACATCCTATTCGATATTCTATAATTAAATCAACTGATCGAGTATTTGAAAATTGTGACACATCCTTACAGTAATGTGTGACCAAACATTAGAAACATGAAATACCTTTTATTAGATGATGGTTTTTCCCCACTGAACTTTGGTGGTTCTCCTTTTGACTGATCACTCTTCAGAGACACAGAGCTGGACACATGTGATCCTGATCTTACACTAATGACACAAAGAACAGAGAGAAAAACACTTAAGCAAAGGAGGTTCAACTGTGTCTGAAACACATCCATGTCTTTATCTAATCCTCCACAGAAATGCACACACACACACAATTTACAGTTATCAATCATTTTATTTTACTGGCTCACATTTGGTTTAATGATTCCGTTAATCTATAAGAGTGAGATTAAATGTTTATGATTTTTTTAAAAAAAATGCTTGACTCTGATTTAAGAGAACATGTCAAATTTTATTTTTCATTAACAGAAATGGAGAGCAGAAATGTCTGTGTAACACAGTTTTGTTAGCATACTTCAGTTAAATTAAGTGTATAGTTGTTTCCTAATGTCTGTCAATAATTTTATGATCTAAAAACCAAAGTCATGTATTTGGATTAATTCACTGTGGTCGCGTCTCAAAGGAAATTAACAAATTATTGTCTATAGTGCCCCATGGCAAACGGTTAATTTAAGAGGTTCAAAATTGAAGTTGATCAAAGAATTTGCACATTTAAAACAATGATTAAAGTTTTTTTTTTTTTTTTAGTACGATGTTTATGAACGGCTATGCTGTCTGATGTGTTATTGTATCCTATTTATATTTGTGTATTGTTGATGAAGCTATTCTGGTGTTTATTATTCTTTGAAAGATCTATTCTGGTGTCTTGGAAATCATTGTTGTGTATCTTGTCAGATATGTGATTTTACTCTAGTCATTCCTTAATTGTGACCTATTATGGACTTGAACTGAAGTTTGTGGACTAATTATCTGATTGATTAAGCATGATTGTAAACACCTCTGGATTTATAGTGCATTTTCTATATTATTATTGAGAGTAAATGAAATTGTTACACTGATGAAGGCGAAGAGCCGAAACGTTTGTCATCTTACTGTATCTCCTGTGTACTTTAATTAAAGTATTTTTAGAGTGAAGACCTTTTTTGTATTCTTAATTTGATTTATAGGTCTTGGCACCTGATTAGCTGGGAGAGCGAGGTGAATGTTTTAATTAAAGTTTTGTTATTCACAGGGAAAAACAAACTCCAGCAGAGTTTAAAATGATGGTGTGAAACAGACGCAGTGTTACCTGTGTTTCTCTGAGAGACTCATCTTAGAGAGAGAGTCCTTTCCTCGCTCCTCTGATCAGCACTGGTTTGAGAAAACAATCAATCGTTCAGCAGGACCTGGAAATGACAAGATTTTACAGAGATGAAGAACATGAAAATAATGAAGAATGATGAGTTAGACACAACAGCAAAAACAATTAATAAAATAAAGTGAGTTAAAAAATATATTGTCATGTAAAATAACGGAATGATCTTAATAATTTCAGATTGTTTAATGAGTTTAATTGTTTAATGACTCTAAATATGAATTCACTGGAGAACAGAAATTCACACTGTTTAAACCTAATTTGTTATATTCTCTATTGCAGTTTAATATCATTTTACAATCATATTTACCCAATCTTTATTAATTGTTGAATTGTTTGTTGTTTAATCATTACTTCAAGTTCACAATGATGGTTGAATTCATTAGAATGATCCTAAAATAACTGATGGAGTAAAAGTATCCTGAATTATTATGATCACACTGTATAACTTCTGTATATATCACACTGTATATCATAATTGCTATATATGAACTGAAATATTAAATTTAATAATAGTAGACTTTTGTTCTGTGACTAATAATAATAATAATAAACACACTCACGTTAGGCTTCATCTTCCTGTTTACTGTAAATGTCTGGTTCAAAATTACTTTAGATTTCGCATCACAAAAACAACAGCCTAAAACTGAAGAGAAAATGAGAGAAAACCTTCAGAAATATATTCGTTTCAATAACTCTTTCTCAGTAACCCTTTCTTCATGTTTTAACATCAGTGTCCTTCAAATGATTGTCATTTCTGGAAGATTCTTGATCTGTTCGGATATCAACAGGTGTTAGAGATCATAACTGGGAACATGCGCGTGCACGCAGATGTTTACCTGGATTTCCAGCAGAAGTTAAACTGCGACAGATTCGACACGCGATATTTCACGGAACATATATTAAAAAAAAAAACAAAAAAAAAAAACGTATATTTCACCAATTATATACACTGATATGAATGATAAAGCGCTTTGATTTCGCAGTGTTTGCGGTTATTTTTTTGTTTTTGTTTTTTTAGGGCTTATTTTTTGGGACCTTATTGTAAAGTGTTACTTATTGTTTTTTATAGTTCTTTTTCACTTGTTTGAAACATTTGCTTTATACATTGTCTGTGTATTGTTTCAGATACTGTATATTTAAATGTTGTAAGAAAAAAGTTATAATCTATATAATCTACCATGACAAATTATCTTTAAATGAAAATCTGATACAGTTGCATGCCTATACAGTTTAAAGTAGGACGATAAATGACATAATATAAATATAAATTACATAATTAATAAAAACATTGAAGCAGAAATATTTAAAAACCTTGTGTACTTTTTGTATTCTCCTTACAATGTCTCTTTATATCAACTTATTAAGCTAAAACACAAATTTAAAAAAATTGCGCCTCTAAAATTTGTGATGCACTCCTGAATTTTTCAACTTCCAAACACATGTGCTTCTTGGGAAAGTGTCAAGCCCTGTGCTCTCATATGTTTGAATCACAAATAACAACAGATCTAGACTGAGTCTCAAGGCAGATTTTGACCCTGACAACACATGAATTCTGAAATATAATTGGATAAAAGCTCTAACATAAATATACACTACTGGAAGCAGCACAACCAAGAGAAAACCTATACAATTTAGAGAACAGACTATTGGGAATAATTTAATAAACATTAAAAAAAAATGACGCACAAGGACGAACCTCTTTCAGAAGCTTAGATGTGCTGCGTAACCAATGAGGTTCATTCTCGTGTGATACACACGTTTGAGCTTCTAGAAGAGGTTTGTTCTTGTGCGTCATTCAGGTCAGGTTGAGCTTCGGCTTATATTCACTAATCAATGTTTACATGTGAGTAAAAGCATAAATTAAATCTGTTCATCATAAAAAGCGATCAAGTCTCTTTAGAACATTTGGACTAAATCACTCGATCCATATGGATTAGGTTTATCATCTCAGTAACACTTATTAATTATCTGACGTTATGTTAAAAATAACTATGAAGTAACTACTAATGAACAGACAAACACAATTAGTCACTACAATAATCAGGTTGTGGCCTTTTTGTCTTTTTTTATTTTATTATCAAAAAAAAAAAAAATATATATATATATATATATATATATATATATATATATATATATATTTTTTTTTTTTTTTTTATATATATATATATATATATATATATATATATATATATATATGACCGTGTGCATGTCACGTTAGAATGACACCATGTCTGAACTCCAAAACAATCATTACAGTGACAATGCTTTAAACACTGATGATCACCTGATCTGCTCAGAAAACAGAACCGAAAATACAGAATGAATAAATGACATCTGCCTCAAAAAGAAAAAAGATACTCCAAGTAGTTTTCTCTACAACCCTCCCAGCTGTGGGACAAAAAATGTCTTCTCACCGCTATATTTTTTTGCTTCTATAGTGGCATTGGATTGTAATGTCACTTTGTTTCCAAGGTCATCAATAATGTCGACAGTCAGGTAAATCTGATACTCTCCCTGGAAAGTAAAATAGCAAAATCTAGTTTAACTATAAGATTATAGCATTGAATCTTAGTTTTATTTTGTATTATTATTATTTATATAGTATAATACATACACAACACATTTAATTTCTGAAGAATAAAATTAAAATAATACGTCACATTTAAATTGGAGATGATAAAGCATAATGTTGACTGCTCACCTCAGGACCATTAAACTTTTTCATGTACACTGGAAAAGTCTCATGAAGTGTTTCTGAAACAGGGAAGAAATCTCACTGATATCCAGCTGCATCACCACAATAAGATACTGCAGTAAACATATTCAAACATGTAGTACCTCCTTTGATGATGTAACAGATTTTGAAATCCTCACAAGGAACAGATGGCTGTATGTGCTCCAACCACAGCTGACCTTTGTAGTGAACACTACCATGAAAACCAACATGACTGATTGTGAACACTGAAAAACAAAACAAAAATTAGTTAGTTTCACTCAAACCATCCTTGTTCACTTTACTTAAAAAACGAATGTAACTACATGAACTTAATTTAACTGAGTTGTTTCTACTAAAAATGAGTATTGTCAGCTTTGCTTAATAAGTGTTTGTTCAGTCAACTCAACATTACTGAGTGAAACACACTGGGCACTAACTGGGCAGTGAATCCATAGTTCCTGCATGCTTTGCAATGGACTGCATTAGGAGAGTAAATTTAGGGATTAAAGTGTTATTTTACAGTAAAGGGAAAGATGTTGTTAGTTTATGTTAGTGTTAATGTTCAGTCATGTTGGACATTTAGAGGAGTTTCTGTAATGTTTTTGTATTTTGTGGCTATCATTATGCAGAAGAGTGTCGCCTGTGTTTAGGCTGTGAGCCTCATATCCATGTTTAGGATGAAATTCCTGCTGTCGAATAAATTGATTGTTCAATGAGGGTTATTTTATTTATTTATTTTTTTTGAGTGCATTTTGTAGAGCTAATAGTTAATTTAATAAAGTAAATTAAGTCAATAAATGTGTTCACCTTATAATAAACATTTATAAATTTAAAGTCCCCCTGTAGTCAATAATTGTATCCCATGTGGATCAATGAATATGCAAATTAGCCCCGCCTCCACTCGCTCACGCCAGCTCAGAGATCCACTCGGTCAACTTACTGAGGTAAATGCTGCACAGTGGTTTCGCTCTTTACAGCATCAGACACATAATGGTAATTAATATGATTGGCCTTTTGCTTGACTGCGCTATCAAACAGCTAATAATGTGTTGCTAATGTCACATGAAATTAAATGTTCATGTTCGCCATGTCAGAGTCAGACAGCTGCCTTCTAAAATCCTTAGAAATGCTTTGAACATCAGTAGAGAAAGGATTATAGTTTATCATAACATTGTAACATGATATACATAATTCACCTGCTATATTGCCAAATGTACCTGATTTTTCATATCAACAGAAAAATATCTGGGTTTCTCTTGAGACTCCCTGCTTTGCAGCATAATTAATTATATGCTAAAGCGCGCCCAACATTGACACGATTGGTTACAACATGTTTTTCACGTAGAGAACAAGAGCAGTCTTTGGTTCACTGCAGTTTTAAGAAGAAAATACTCAGAAATGGTGTTGACTGATGGATTTGCACATGGTTTGTCTTAAAGCACATTAAAAACACCACATAGACATATAAACAACATTAAAAACTTGATTTTCACCACAGCTATTTAATTATAAGAATTAAATTAAACAGGAGGTTGTTCCAAATTATGTAATATAATCAGCATAAATCTTTCATAAACTTACTTGGGATTACTGTATAAGTTACAGTGAACAAATTCACTCCCAGAGAGCAGGGGGAAGCAGTCATTGACAGGTAATACAACGGTCCTGATTAAAGAGAGAGCATTGAAATAATGAAAAGACATCTCAAATACTGAATGTTGTAATATCATATTTTGTGGATTAATAATATGTGGGTTTCCAATTATATTTTTGTATAAACTATGCCATTAGTTTTTCAATCGGTAAGAAATCAGATATTTCAGAAAGGACACATTTCAGAAAGGACACATCATTTGATGTGTCCTATTTCAGAAAGGACACATCAAATTGATAAAGTGAAATTAAAGACATTCAAAATGTTCTTTTATTCTATGAACTTCTATTTCTTTTTAACTTTCTATTCATCAAAGAATAGATTATGGTTTCCACAAAAATATGAAGCAGCACAACTGTTTTCAACTTTGATAATAATCAGAAATGTTTCTTGAGCATCAAATCATCATATCAGAATGATTTCTGAAGGATCATGTGACACTGAAGACTGGAGGAATGATGCTGAAAATGCATCTTTGCATTTTACATTTTACAATTTTTTAACAATTATTTTAAATTGTAATATGTCACAATATTGATTTTACTGTATTTTTGATCAAAACAACAGTCTTGGTGATCATGTGTCTTTAAAGGTTAAAAAACATACACATGTACTGTATATTTGTGCATGTGAGTTTTGCGTATGTGTAATTTTTAAAAATATTTGATATTCCACTTACCATCAAAGGTGTACCAGACACTAAGATGTTCTGAGGAACATAATAATCTTCTCTCTGCTCTCACAGATGACATACAAGATAAAGCAATAAACCAGAGGAAAGTTGAAGAGCACAAAAGCACCATATCTGTTTCCTTCATGAACAACACCAGTGGAAAAACTCTGTCAGAATGGTTATGAACAAGTTGGGAAGCTGGAATTTAAACAGAACAACATTCAAACGAACCATTCTCTAAAATCAGTTCCTGCTTTTAACAATGCTCTGTATTGATGTAAAACACATTTGGTTTGAAAGCCACCACAGGTTTACTGTTAAGTGCCAGTGGTTATGTGAACAGAGAACTTCGAAAAAAGGAAGCTTGAGATGAAATCACGAAACAAGCAGGAACCTTTATTTAGTTTTATACGTTTTTACAAGTCTGATCAAAACCAGTTCCCAGGTAGATTAAAATGTCATAAAAACACTATGCATACCAATACTTTGAGATATTATAGCTTTAATGAGACCAAATTTAACATGAGAACTCCATATATGAATATGAATTAACCACTGAAATCACTTGATCTTATCAGAAAACACAGAATGGAGAATCTGCTCCAGAACAGAAAAAGAAACAGCACAGCTTGTCCTTCATCCCTTCCATCTACTGAAAGCTTTTGTTCATAACATCATGATATTTCACTTGTCCAGTGATATTGAAATGGACTGTTTGGATGTTTTCAAGGTCATCAACAAGTGTCACATTCGCATAAACCTGATATTCGCCCTAGAAGGTAAAACACAATAATTTTTTAATCTCCATTTGATGATAAAGAAAAAAACATTTATGTTATGGGTAAAGTGTTAGTATTGGAACCTCTAGAAGAGAAAAATGTTTCATATAGTAAAAAGGTGTTATGACATATATTTTTTGCACATCAGGATCATAAAAGTCTTTTATACAGGAAAAGATAAAGCATTTCTGTTGATTGCTCACCTCAGGTGGATAAAATTGTCTAAAATAAAGTGGAACTGTGTCATGAAGTGTTTCTAAAACAAGAATGTGTTCTCATTAGTGATCTGTATTAATGCGCCGCTGAAACACTGTACTGTGACTGTGAGGGATGCAGTAAAAGATTAATATGTTCACCTCCTTTGATGATGTCACATATTTTCAAATGTTCACAAGAAACTTCTGGCTGAACGTGATCAAACCACAGCTGACCTTCATAGTAAAGGAGAGCATGACACCCCATACGTGTGGTGGTGAACACTGAATGACAAAACAAGACAAATAAATGATTAATAAATTAAATAAAAAATCTAATTCATAATAATAATAACTTTTTTATTATTAAATTATTATTATAAATATTAAACAGGATAAGTAGTGAATAGTGAAGTTTAATGTAATATTGCATAATGTAATCAATATAGAGCATTTACTTTTATAAACTTACTTGGAATTACTGTATATGTTAAATTGTACAAAGTCATTCCTACAGAGCAGGGGGATCCAGTCAGTGACAGGAGATACAACGGCCCTGATTTAAGAGAGCGTCGACTGTTTTTAATTACATAATGACATCAAAGAGAATCATGAAAAGAGATTCGACGCCCACAAGAGGTGATACATGAACATCATTTGAAAAAAGAACAGTAATTAGTACGTAAATTGAAATTAAAATTGAAAGACGTGTTTCAGGCAAAAAATCTATTAAAAAACATCCATTTATAGTTTTAAATAAGTATCACTGATCTTTTGCTGGTAGCTAATGTTCTGAGGTAACATCATTGATCAAACTCAATAAATAAGTAAACCATTGGAAAACAAAAAGATCTTACCATCGTAGCTGTACCAAAGGCTAACAGAGCAAACCAAATGTCTCTCTGCTGAGGACATACAGGACAATGCCACAATATGAAAAAGAAAAGTTGGAAGGTACAGAAGCACCATTGCTGTTCTCCTTTAATGAAACAAACCAGAGGCAAAATCTCTCTTTAATGGTTTCGTATCATATGTGTATTAGTCTTCAGATCATGATCTAATAACAACAGGACACAATGAACCGCATTACTGTAAAACTTCTCTTTTGCTCTGAACCGTAAATCAGGGTTTTTCTCTCCCAGTACCTGTATTTATGTGAACAAAGAAGTGCTGGTAAACAGAAAGTAGTGAATTCAAAGGGTTTGTGTATTTAAATGGCATTTATTTACAGTTTCACAGATGTTTCAGCCTCACAGCATACAGTACTAAAATCATATCATGACTTTCCTCAAGTGTCCAGACTAAGACAATTTATTTATATTATTAAAGACAAACCAAATAGAAAATATAACATCTCTCCTAAGTCACACACCACAGAAAAGGTTATAAAATAAGAAATAAAATATAATATATTTAAAAAGGTTTAAAACAGCTGTCTTAATAAATTTTCTTAATTTTGCTGTCAGGTGTGCTAATGTTCAAAAGTTTGGGGTCAGTAAGATTTTTAAGTACTTTTGAAAGAAATCTCTTATGCTCACCAAAGCTGCATTTATTTGACCAAAAATACAGTAAAAGCATTTTGGTTTCTACCGTAACCTTGGTTCCCTGAGATAGACGGGAATAAGACATTGTACAATTTCTGACGCTGTGGGGAAAGTCTGGGGAAAGCCTGATTGAATCACGTACAGACCAATGGCATCTTAGCGTGCCAAAATGGGCGGGCCCATATAAGCTGCCGCTGAGTGACATTTCATCTTTTGACTGAGGAAAGTGGGCTAGTGAGAGAAGAAATTCGTGAGCAGCGGTATAATGTTATCAAATATCCAACACCACCCACACTGCTGAGAGCAGCCTAAGAAAAGCATCTGATCATGGCAACGTGGATCTGTAGCTCTGCAGTTCAGTACTCCAGTAAAGTCACGTCACGTTTATTTTGTAAGGCCCGCCCAATCGGCCCAATGGCGGTTTCCCACAGGACGGGGAAGGTTTCTTGCGCGTTCCGTCTTTTCAGTGTGGCAAAGTAGTTTAATTCCAAATAATCTTTTATCTGACTCCATGTTATTAATACCTCGAATTTAGTTTAGAATGTCAATTGATTATTGGTCATTTGTATAATAATTTAGCTTTACATTTGAATATTCTATTTAACTCTTTACTCTTATTGTACTCGTTCATTCGGTTCTCAGTGTCGCACAGGGTCCTCGCACTGGCCATTCATAAATATGCGGGCCCACGATCACAAACTCACCAATCTTGGTCACTAGACAGAGGTAATTGACTATACTAATAGAGTGCCGCTCTCATGCTTGCTTTCTCTAAAAGTATTTGGTTTAGTCCCCCATATAACTGTATACACTTGAATTAAAGTAACACTAACTCTAGTCAGAGGTCATAACCACTAATACAGATAAGCCGACCAATATTACTTCTCTTATAGTAGCTTTGGTTTGGTTATGCCATGGTTTACCATGTACACTTACTGTAGCTAGAGTAACGTTACAATAAACAGAGGTAAGGCTCACCCTATTTAGGTTGGTTGACCAACATTTGTTGCCCTAAACGGAAATTCCCTTTTTAGCCTTTACAGTCTAAGTACACTTGAACTAATGCCAAGTGTTAGTCGGAGCTCTAAAATCACAGTTGGTGTGCCCTATGCTCCACTCAACTGGACTTTAGTCCGTTACTAACCTGACGCAGATTTGCAGTAACAATGGATACATCGTAATCTACTAAAGTCAATAATTTCAGAGTAAGTCCGAATAAATCAAATGTGACAATTATTAGTCAGGTAAATGTATCATGCCAATTACATAATCAATTCAAAGATGATCAGTACAAAACATCAAATGCTCAGAAATAGAGTAAGATGAATACCTGACATTAGGAAAATACACATTGTCCTAGACACCCAGCAATGAGGGCACGTCTGAATACAGAAGCGCCCTGAGCCTTTTGCAACATTTCTTTAAATACTCAGACCAAGACAAAACATCCCCCAATGTGGGGCATGAACTTACAATCAGAATTTGCATTGACTAGGGTCACAGACCTCAGGGGTTCGCACCTTGCTGTGGAACAGGAGGTAATTTAGATGAAAGACCCTGGGATAGAGGCACACCCATGGTTGCAACCAAAGTATCCCTAAACTCTTAAAACCTTTAATACCTTTGGTTTACTTTCATGTAGACGAGACCATTGTACCAGTTGCACTGAGACATTTCAAACGATACCAAACATTGTATAGCATTCTTTGATGATTGTTCACATTAAACCAGATAGATTTTGGGTGAACTTTAGGTCATCTCTGCATGTAGAGAGAAGAGATGGGGGAAGAGGGTAAAGGAAGTGAAATGTAGATTAAGGCAAATGCTGAGGTGTGATTGCGTCTCAGGTGGGGATGCTATTTTGCAAGAGAGAGTTCAAATGTTAATTTCCTTTGTTTTCTCAAAGAGTAGCCCTTTCTTGGTCCAGGCACTCTGGCATCAGTCTTACAATTTATATAGTGCTTTATACAATAGACTGTTTAAAACACACAGATTTACAGTATTAAACATGAAAAACATGTTCACTTTGGCAAGCCATTTCAAACTCCTGAAATGAACACAAAACAAATTTAGTTTTGGCCCGATTTTGTTCAAAATGATGTCATATCAGTTCATTCTTAGATTTCACTTGAAGTATATCAGGGCCTTGAAGGGTTAGTCCACCCAAAAATGAAAATTACCCCAT
Organism: Ancherythroculter nigrocauda; assembly: GCA_036281575.1. Taxonomy (NCBI): domain Eukaryota; kingdom Metazoa; phylum Chordata; class Actinopteri; order Cypriniformes; family Xenocyprididae; genus Ancherythroculter; species Ancherythroculter nigrocauda. The sequence continues at coordinate 3,279,381 of VTFQ01000008.1, read as the reverse complement.
GATTTACTGACCCTCAAGCCATCCTAGGAGTCTATGATTTTCTTCTTTCAGACAAATTCAATCAGAGTTAAATTAAATAATGTCCTGGTTCTTCCAAGCTTTATAATCGGAGTGAATAGAGGATGAGATTTTGAAGCCCAATAAAGTGCAACTATCCATCAAGATAACCACATGGGTCCAGGGGGTTAATAAAGGCCTTCTGAAATGAAGCAATGCATTTTTGTAAGAAAAACATCCATATTTAAAACTTTAAAAACTAAAATAATTAGTGGAAGTGCAGAGGAGAGAGCAAAACAAAACACCGGTCACGAATTAGAAGTCTAAAACGAGAATTTTTAAAGATAAATTTTGGAAGATTTGGATATAAAAGAAATGAGGAGCTTGAGTTTGTTGCCCAGCCCTGTTTGTTTGAACCGTGACGTCTAAGCTTACGATGCTCCTACATCACGTCAGAGGTTACTCTTTTGACATAAGTTGTCATGCGTACTTTTGTGGAAACCTTGATAACTTTTTTTTCACATTTTTCTTTATTTCTATTAGAAATCTTTGTAACATTATAAATGATTTATGGTGCATCCTTTCTGAATAAAAGAGAGAAACATATCAGATCATAAGCAAACTTATGGGGACGCTGCAGAGACATTACATGTATCCTAATGTCACGTGTCTTTATGGGATCTTTACAAGATATGTGTGTGAACGCACAGATTCCGAAAAATCACTGACAGTGTGAATGAACCAAAATCAAATGATTCTGGGACAAATCATGAGACACATTATCCGTGGATTTTCCAGAATCTCTGTTTGAAAGGGGCTTTATTGACCCCAAACTTTTGAATGGTTTTATAAATTTCTCTTGTCTTTCCTGTCTTACTGTTCAATAGGCTTTTCTTGTCCTACAACATTCCTCGAAACATTGACACCTGTTCAATGTCTAATACAAGAACTCCAGAGCAAACATTACAGTGACACTCTCATGCATTAACCTGTCGATCGCTTGATCTGCTCAGAAAACAAAACAGAAAATACAGAATGAATTATGATTAAAAAAAAAAAAAAAGAGTAAAAGAAAGAAGCTGGATACTCCATGTATTTTACTCTACAGTCCTCCCAGCAGTGGAAAAATATTCTTATTGCCATCATTTTTTGCTTCTATAGTGGCATTGAATTGTTACGTACGGAAGCCCTGAACCGCACGGTGAAAAAAAAAAAAAAAAAAAAAAAACTTGGTGGGGAGGAAAAAAAACCCCGAAAAGTTATCTCGTTATTTCAACATAGTAAGTCGTTATAACGACATAATATCTCGTTATTTCAACATAATAAGTCGTTATAACGACATAATATCTCGTTATTTCAACATAATAAGTCGTTATAACGACATAATATCTCGTTATTTCAAGATATTAAGTCGTTATAACGACATAATATCTCGTTATTTCAACATAATAAGTCGTTATAACGACATAATATCTCGTTATTTCAACATAATAAGTCGTTATAATGACATAATATCTCGTTATTTCAACATAATATCTCGTTATAACGACATAATATCTCGTTATAACGACATAATATCTCGTTATTTCAACATAATAAGTCGTTATTTCAACATAATAACTCTTCATTATCTATGAAGTATGATAAAGGACGTTCACTTATCAACGTCCCCAGTGGCGCAACGTTAACGTATTGGACCGTCTAGCTTTTACTGCGATCGCTGCGGTTTCGAATCCGCCTTTTGCCGAGTTCGTTCTTCTCTAGTTTCACATCACATATCAAAAAAGGCATTTATTTTCAATAAAAATTAAAACTATGTTATAAAAGTGCAAATAACCTGCTTAACGAGTGTTTAATAACATTAAAAGTATTTATTGGGCAGGGTTAGCAGCATGTTCGATATTACCCACTAGAGGGCAGAATAAGACAGGGAATCAATTAAAGAATGCAATAGTTATGTTGACCTACTGTTACAATTTGGTGCTCCAAAATCCCAGAGGTTTATCATGAGAATTTGCGTTCATCCCAGGCTAACCTTTATTGAGGTTAAATTTATTAGACCATAGTAAATAAAACAATTTACAGTGCAAATGTCAGGGGTGTCAAACTTACAGCCCGGTGTCCAATCTGATTCGAACTATAATAAAACATAGAGATGCACTAGTCCAGGGGCCAAAAACGTTTTTTTTTATTATTATTATTCTGGGCTTGCAAACAAACTGCTTTGTAATATTTTCTAAAGATATAAAAATCAAAATAGGTGCTAATATATTGAAATAATAGGACACGGAGTGTCTATTTACAGTAAGTGCAAATAGCGTCCCTTGTTGACAAACACTCTTTACAGTATAGCTCCAGTGTCTGGTTGGGCCACTCAAGTTTAAAAAGGGACAGTTGTAATTCGATGTATTCAGTGGCGTAACAATAGCATGTAGGGTTTCAGATTTTGGCTTTTACAGCGATCGCTGCGGGGTCGAATCAGCATTTTGCTGAGCTCACCCAATAATAGAGCTCACTCCTATTTTCTCATCATATACATTTTCAATAAAATGAAAATAATGTTCAAAAAGTGGAAATAAAATGTGAACAAGTGTTTAATAATATTAAAAGTGTTCATTGAGTAGGGTTGGTGGAAAGTGGAGGGGTTTTATTCTCCCAATAATGCAGCATCCATTTAATAATTTTAATAAATATAATCACTCTATATGATATTATTGCATCCTGTACAAAAATACTGAGGTACAAATAGTATCTGCCAATACCAGCCTACAGCATCTAAATACTATTTACACTTCTTGCAAAGAATTGATAGGCTACTTTTACATGGTGTCAATAGAATATATCGCTATTTTCACCTAGTATAAATAGCATATCGTGAAAATGCTGCTATTGTCATTTAGTATAAATAGGATGTATCGGTATTTTCACTTAGTGTAAATAGCATCTACAGTAGGGGTGTCAAACTCATTTTAGTTTGAGGGACGGACTGGAAAGAAATGAACCATATGCGGGCCGAATTACCTTCTTCTTATAATAACTTTAGTGCGCTGATAGTTACATTAATATTAAACATATGAACAACAAATTAATTTGCAAGAAAACTGCATTGGTTTTTTTGTTTTGTTTTGTTTTTTTTTACAGTGAAAAGACTATTCGATTTTTAAAATTATTTTTTATTTAATATTTTTTATTAGCATCTATTTTGATTTATCATGGCCAATTTCAATTTTTATAAGAAGCAAAACGTCCGATTCTGATACTGGTTGCAGATTTTTTTTAAAGCAAATTTATTTGTTGTTTATTTTTTCACAGGCCAAACTGGCCATAAACAAATATCTCTTTGATATTAGAGGCAAACACTGGCATTTGGATATTAGAGGCATTTTTATCATAGTCAAAGATGTTATGCACATGAGCATGAGCAGTTGTTTTTAATTTAAATTACTGAATAATTTCAAGATTAACAGCAAAAACTAGGTCTGGTATGACTTTAGCTTTGTGAAATTATGCTACATAACAAAACAAAATCAGCAGACGGACTGAATGAATATTACTACTTTATATGGAGATAAGAGGAAAAGTCATCAAAACTTTTCTTAAAAACAGTTGCCTTCGGAGATATATTCATATCAATCCCACTGTAATATTTATATTATTCTCCCTATTTTTTGCGAACAGTGAGCTTGTGCATGGTACAGTATTTCCTCTGCTGGCGGGTCTGTTCTCTTTGTGTCTGTATTCAGCGTGTTAAAGTCCTGCTTACATACTTCGTAAATACACAGATGAAATTTTGGGAAAATATTACAAAGCAGTTTGTTTGCAAGCCCAGAATAATAATAATAAAAAAAACGTTTTTGGCCCCTGGACTAGTGCATCTCTATGTTTTATTATAGTTCGAATCAGATTGGACACCGGGCTGTAAGTTTGACACCCCTGACATTTGCACTGTAAATTGTTTTATTTACTATGGTCTAATAAATTTAACCTCAATAAAGGTTAGCCTGGGATGAACGCAAATTCTCATGATAAACCTCTGGGATTTTGGAGCACCAAATTGTAACAGTAGGTCAACATAACTATTGCATTCTTTAATTGATTCCCTGTCTTATTCTGCCCTCTAGTGGGTAATATCGAACATGCTGCTAACCCTGCCCAATAAATACTTTTAATGTTATTAAACACTCGTTAAGCAGGTTATTTGCACTTTTATAACATAGTTTTAATTTTTATTGAAAATAAATGCCTTTTTTGATATGTGATGTGAAACTAGAGAAGAACGAACTCGGCAAAAGGCGGATTCGAAACCGCAGCGATCGCAGTAAAAGCTAGACGGTCCAATACGTTAACGTTGCGCCACTGAGGACGTTGATAAGTGGACGTCCTTTATCATACTTCATAGATAATGAAGAGTTATTATGTTGAAATAACGACTTATTATGTTGAAATAACGAGATATTATGTCGTTATAACGAGATATTATGTCGTTATAACGAGATATTATGTTGAAATAACGAGATATTATGTCGTTATAACGACTTATTATGTTGAAATAACAAGATATTATGTCGTTATAACGACTTATTATGTTGAAATAACGAGATATTATGTCGTTATAACGACTTATGTTGAAATAACGAGATATTATGTCGTTATAACGACTTATTATGTTGAAATAACGAGATATTATGTTGTTATAACGACTTATTATGTTGAAATAACGAGATAACTTTTCGGTTTTTTTTTTTCCTCCCCACCAAGTTTTTTTTTTTTTTTTTTTTTTCACCATGCGGTTCAGGGCTTCCGTAACTTTGCATACAACAGGTCAATTTTTTATTTTAAAAAGGAATGACAGAATAACAATAATGTTGAAACTAGAAATGCATCTTGTTTTCCTCTATCAAAACAATTGCATAGAACATACCCTTCTGATTGCCAAAAGTACACTGCAGGGTCAAGTTACCGGCACGCAAATTTCAGGAAGAAAAAAAACATTCCCATTTCTGAACTGTCACCATTGGCATATAATGCATCAAGGACTGCTAGTTTTGCTTCCAATGTCTGTTTAAAAATAAGATAATAATGCTACCATCTTTCTAATTTTTTTTTTTTCTAATTTTTTCCTCCATGTAATTTGGCTCCAAATCCCAGGTGAAAATTGTCATTTTGACCCACCCCCCCTCCCTCCGTCCCTCTGTCCCTCTGTCCCTCTACAAAAATAGCAGATTAGTCATTAAATATTTAACATTTCATATTTTGCCATTCATCACTATTTATGTTTGTCTTTCTTCAAAAAAAAAGAAAAAAAAAGAAAAAAAAGTGAGCATGAAAAGTTTGAAATTTGTTTGCTTTGTCATGGAATGACCATATTGCACATCACATTTGGTATTGCACCAAAACAAATAATAAACAAGTAATACCCCCCACATCCACAAAGGTATTTCACAAACAATGCTTGCTCTTTTGCAATGGTTCAAATGCAAGTACAGTTGAGGTCATAAGTTTACTCAGATCTGAAAAGAAAAAAAAAAAAAAAAAAAAAAAAAAAAAAAATCAAGAATATGAGTGGAATCTTGTCTTCTTTTTCTTTTTTTTCAAGACTAGCCTGAATAAGTTATTTCTTATAACAAATATTTACATATAGTCCACAAGACAAAATAATAACTGAATTTTATAAAATATCATCATTACCTGGGGCCGTATTCACAAAACATCTTAAGGCTAAAAGTAGCTCCTAACTTGCCGATTTAGGAGAAACTCTTAAAAATAATGGGCGTGTCAATCCTAATTTAGGAGTCCTAAATTTTGAAGAGTATTTCACAAAGCATTTTAGTGCTAAAACTAGCTCCAAAATCTGTAGTAGTCAAGAGAACTCCTAAGTCACTAAGATCAAATCACAAACAGTCCTAATCTGCCCAAAGTTCTCCACGTATCCCCAGCCGAGAGTGAGGGACGCGGTTGCGGAGGGATGCAGAAAACTGTCAAAGTAACTATAGGCGAGTCGGCTCTCGTCTGTGTATTTATTCCTCTTCTCAAGCTGATTAGAAAGACTGTTTGAATGTGTTTCTCCCAAACTTTGTTTATAAAACATCATTTGTTGCTTGAATTCTGCATTCTCTCGAGATGCAGACATCCAAGTTGCGGACAATTAACTGTATATACTAGTTTAATTAGTGACACTTAGCCTACATTTTAAAACCTTTATGGCAACAATATGGTAACATTTTATTTTGTCTATGGCAACATTTTTATTAAAAACATATTTATTTGAATAGGGCAACATTTGTATGTTAATATGGAAACATGACACCTCATTCTACAATATTTCTATGATTAAATTGCTGACTCCTCCCCCATCAGCCAGTCACTGTGTGTATACTCCATAGCAACAAGGTCAACCCCGCCCTTACTCTTAGCTTAAGACTTCTCTCTATTCCTTAGTAAAAGTTGGTTTCAGCAGCTTTGTGAATAGGTTTTAAGAGAAAACTCTTAGCTAAGATCTTTTACTGCTATTTAGGAGAACTCTTAGTGGTAAGATAAAATGTTTTGTGAATACAGCCCCTGATACTGAAGAGCCTGAAGATTTCTGCTGACAGACTCATCTGAGCTTCTTCCTCCTGTTCACCTTTAAATAAAACTAAACCATCATTTGACTGAATACTAAAGCAACATTAATCATTCAATATCACATGTTTCTAACACACATGCTGCTTTATTTCATTCATCTCTTCCATCTGTATGAAACACATTTACACATTAATCACACATTTATTTCTTCTCATAGACACAGTAGTGAGACTCTTCTGTGGATCACCTGATGATTTCTGCTCCTCTCATGATGATTTCAGAGATCTAAACCATGATTTAAACAATCCACCAGAGACGTTTGGTGATTGATAATATACTCTGTAAGGTGAAACAGAAAACAATCAGTGTTCAGAGGAACAAAGTGCAAATTATTCACTGTTTTTTGAGTAAAAAGTTACATTAAATCTGAATAAGTCTATTTTCAGACTGAAATGATTCACTACAGACAGTTAATAAAGCAGGTGTTGTTGAATAAAGCTGTGACAGTGTGCTTTTGTGCTCTTTCCTCCTTTGTGTTGAACATTTTAATAACTTCACATTTTGTTCTCACACAAACCCTTTGTTGCAATAAAGATTAATGATAATTTCCTTTCACAAAATTGTAAAGGTTTGTTCACATATCAGAGTAAATGAAGATCTCTTTAATATTACAGTGATGTTTCCTCACCTCAGGTCACAGTTTGAGTCTCGTAACACGTCTCTGAGCCGCTTTGAGTCTCCGATCATATTCTCACTCAGATCAAGCTCTTTTAAAAACTGCAGTGCTTTTGAGTTAGTCAAAGACTGAGTTAAAAAAGAAACATCTGTAATGCCACAGTCCAGTAGACTAGAAAGACACAAACAGAGGAAGAGAAATTATCTTACAAACAAATCATTACGGTGAAGAATTTTGAGCAAATATAATGTGAACTCAGACTCATTGTGAGATATTGAGTATAAAGTGTTTTAGTTTAAACTGTTAAAGTGATTTTAATCATTTTGATTCTTGTATGTGAAGAATGTTACTGACCTCAATCTCTCCAGTTTACAGTGTGAATCCTTCAGTACGTCACATAAGTGCTTCACTCCTGTGTTTTCTATTATATTCCAGCTCAGGTTCAGCTCTCTCAGGTGTGACGGGTTTGATTTCAGAGCTGAAGTCAGAATGACACACTGTTTCTCTGTAATACTGCATTCACTCAGACTGAAGATAGAGAAATAACAATAGTTCACATCTATGATGATCATCTTATTGAAGAGCTTCAGCAGCATTTAGTTTCCAATAGTCTGTTTTGAAACTCTAGTTCTGTGTGCTGAAGATACTGTTTCTTCTCTTTCATTTTTAACTGTTTATTTAATGTCTCTATTCTTTATTCTTTGTTGAAAAGGCAGATTTCTGCATGTACACAATCAGTAATTCAACAATAACTAACTAGATTAAAAAAAATAAAAAAAATAATAATAATAAAACTGTGACCAGTAGGAAAACCCATAAAGTGCACTGCTATAAAGAATGAAACATAAGCTCTGCTGTCTTAAAATAAATCAACTTCAATCACACTGTAACTGCTGTACAGTATAATTATACTAACTCTAGTTTCTCCAGCTTGAATTGTGGGTTCATCAGTAGATCACTGAGGTTTTTCACTCCAGAGTCTCCTAGTTCATTCCAGCTCAGTTTCAGCTCTCTCAGGTGTGACGGGTTTGATTTCAGAGCTGAAGTCAGGATGACACACTGATTCTCTGTAATACTGCATCTCCACAGACTGAAGACAGAAAGAGAAAATGACTCAAATCCATGTTCAGTTCATGTGTGAGTTAAATGAATCATGAATAAATGTCATACAGTCACTAATAAACCAGCAAAAACATGGAAACTTGATGATATAAACAAACCAAGACAGGAGCATTTGAGGATACTAGTTACAATCCAAGTCTGGATCCATCCTCACTCCCAAAAATAAGTGAATTTATCACTCTAGATTAAAATATAGCATCAACATATTTAAATGGACTATTTTCATTATAAATGTGAGAAAATCTGATACATGAATCGCTTAAGTTATTTTAGAGTAATTTACTGTCTTTCATCTACTCTGGTCTAGATAGTCCAATTTAACAACTATAATCTTCTTTCACTACATTTACCTTCACATCTCTAAATACACATTTTTCTCAATAAACGTTGATTTAGTGAAAAGTGTCATTAGTCCAGTATAAATGTAACATTTCAGAATAATCTATTTGTGTAACAGTTTTGTTGTGTTTTATCATCATGGTGTTGCTGTCTGTGTGTGTTCCCTAGTTAGTGTTCTTGGTTGTTAATTAGTTCCTGCAGCTGTTCTGTTTTACCTTGATTACTCTGTCTGTGTATTTAAACTCTTAGTTCTGTCTGTTCATTGTTCTGTTGTTTATGTTGAAGTGGTTGTGTTTTATCTCTCCTACATGTTAGATTTGTGATTAAAGACAGTGTTATTGTATTCTTCATCATCATGAGCTTCATTACAACCAGCCATTCATGACAATTTGTTACACTGTTTTTTTTAGTCTGTTCTCACTTCTGTCTTGTTTCACAGCAAGGATTTGTCAGATTCCAGCATATGAAACTATTTTACAGCCACAAAGTTTAAAATGCTTCAAAGTTTAATGCTCATTTTACTGATACACATAAAAAACTGTTAACTAATACTATTTCTGAATCTTTCTTCAGATGGAGATGCAGCGCTACAAATAATGTGACTTGTGCCCTGATAACTCAAAATAAACTAAACGTGAATACAGTATAATGATACTAACTGTAGTTTCTCCAGCTTGAATTGTGGGTTCATCAGTAGATCACTGAGGTTTTTCACTCCAGAGTCTCCTAGTTCATTCCCGCTCAGGTTCAGCTCTCTCAGGTGTGACGGGTTTGATTTCAGAGATGAAGTCAGAGCAGAACAACCTTCATCTGTCAGATCACAGGAGAATAACCTACATTAGCAGAGAGAGAGAAAAAAAGTAGAAAATAATGCATGCTGTCGTCATTTTCACAGATCCGCATTTTTGACGTTTACACAGAGATGATAACGGTGTAATTTACTAAATGTGTTTATGTCGGTTGTTTTCAGACACTGTCGACTCACTAACACTTTACAATAAGCTTTCATTAGTTAACATTAACTACATTAGTTAGCATGAACCAGTGATGAACAATACTAGTACAGCATTTAATAACCTTATTGTAAGTTTCAACATTTACTAATACAGTGAATAATTGTATAAACATTGAAAGATTAGTTCACTTTCAAATAAAATTTTCCTGATAATTTATTCACCCCCATGTTATCCAAGATGTTCATGTCTTTCTTTCTTCAGTGGAAAAGAAATTAAGGTTTTTGATGAAAACATTCCAGGATTTTTCTCCATATAGTGGACTTCACTGGACTCCACAGTTTCAGTGCAGTGGCTTTAGTGGAACCACTTAGAAGGTGATCATTTGTTTATATAAAGCATATACATTTACATATTTTTTTTTAGAAAATGAATGATTGTTTCGCTAGATAAGACTTATTCCTTGTCTGGTGTTGTTTAAAGCCCTTTGAAGCTGCACTGAAACTGTAATTTTGACCTTAAACCATTTGGAGGCCATTGAAGACCACTATAAGGAGAATAATCCTGGAATGTTTTCATCAAAAACCTTCATTTCTTTTCCACTGAAGAAAGAAAGACATGAACATCTTGGATGACATGGGGGTGAGTAAATTATCAGGAACATTTTATTTGAAAGCGAACTAATCCTTTAACAGATTAAGGAATAAAAGTATTTCCTTAAAAAGAAAATCAAACAGGTTTTGGAAAAGGAAGTTCATTTGAGACGGCACATTCAGACAGGACTAAGAACCTCTGGTAATAATTATTTTACCCCACCTCTACATGTACAACTAATCCTGTCTGAATGGGCAATAAAAAATAATTTCACCACATCACAAAATACTATGGTGAAAATGTTTCACAAATATAATATAAACTCAAACTCACTGTGAGATATTGAGTATAAAGTGTTTTAGTTTAAACTGTTAAAGTGATTTTAAGCATTTTGATTCTTGTATGTGAAGAATGTTACTGACCTCAATCTCTCCAGTTTACAGTGTGAATCCTTCAGTACCTCACATAAGTGCTTCAATCCCGAGTTTTCTATTATATTCTCGCTCAGATCTAGCTCTCTCAGGTGTGACGGGTTTGATTTCAGAGCTGAAGTCAGGATGACACACTGTTTCTCTGTAATACTGCATTCACTCAGACTGAAAACAAAGAAATAACAATAGTTCACATCTATGATGATCATCTTATTGAAGAGCTTCAGCAGCATTTAGTTTCCAATAGTCTGTTTTGAAACCCAGTTACACTAGTTCTGTGTGTTGAAGATACTGTTTCTTCTCTTTCATTTTTAACTGTTTATTTAATGTCTCTAATCTTTATTGCCTGTTGAAAAGGCAGATTTCTGCAGGTACACAATCAGTATAATGTATCAAATGCTCGAAATTCAACAATTACTAACTAGATAAAAAAAAAAAACCCTTAAAAATGTGATGCTTCACAATTCAGTTTTCAGATCATACAATGCAAATGCAAAAATTGAAACCAGATATTTATTTAAAAAACAAACAAAAAAAAACATTTTGTGTGCTTCATCAACAGATACTTTTGCTAAATTATGACTTTAGAAACAATCATTTGAATAAATGAAATATAACCTATTTTTCCATTCTTTGTCTTGTAATTTCCCCCGTGGGCTGTACCATTATCACGGGCACTAGACTACTGTCATTTCATTGATGTAACTGTTATATTTACACTGCATCAATGTTGAGGAGTAGTGTAATAAAAAAAAAGCAGCAGCGCTTGCTAAGATCCTTCACGTGAATCTAACATGAAAGAGAAAAATTGAGTTAAATTGCCCCTTTGGGGATTAATAAAGTAAATCAATCAATCAATCAATCAAACAATCAATCAAAAAAACTACCAAGCAAAAATTTACAAAATAATCAACCTTAATTGTTTTTTAATTTTGTTAGGTTTTTAGTTCTCGTTTCTAATAACATTTTTATACAGTAAAGATGCAGATGTTTTCTCTAGCGGACATTGTTCGTTACCACGGTAACAGCTTGAGCTTCTGCACCTCACACGATTCTCATTAGCTTGAAATGCCCTTAAATCCAGCAGTTATTAACTCTGTTCATCACAGAAGAGGCAGTTCGCCGGAGATGAGGCGAATCTGATAAATCTATAGTGCTGCAAGTCAAGAGCACTGTGATTTATTTATTTATTTTCAATTATTAATTTCAATAAATAAATACATATCCCTGGCTAATGATTTGGCACATTGCCCATCTTGTTTGTATTTATTTATTGACTAATTCGTTATTACTTTATTTCATTTCCTGCCTGTGGTGTACCCGAATAATTTGGGAATTCAACATTCAATAATGAACTGTAATAAATCGTATAGTGCTCTTGACTTGTAGCACTATAGCTATATGAAATATTGTAGGCTACTACAAACGAGAGCTAAAAACTTTTTTTTAATGATGCTTAATATTTTGTATATTTTCGTTTGGTAGTCTTTTTATCTTTCATGCTAGATTGATGTGAAGCGATCTGTCCTCCGTCTGTTGTCTATCCCACTGAAAATTAACTGGGATCTCGTGATTGTTCTGTACCACGTAAAATGCATCCCCCTGATCAAGGCTATAAGGTATATTAATAAAATAAAGTAATAATGAATAAGTAGGTAAATACAAACAAGCTGGGCAATGTGCCAAATCAGCCAGGTCACCGGGATTCCACTTTTCCTGCCTGCTTGTGATGGCCAGTCCAGGACTGCCTTACATTCAGCACAGTTATTAGGCTTTATTAATAATAAAAATGATGGCACTTTTGGTGAAAAAGTTCATTCTCTGTGTTCAGTCTTTTGAACTACTCCTCAACGTTCATACCGTGTAAATATAACAGTTACATCAATGAAATGATAGTGGTTTAGTCCCCGTGCTAATGGTACAGCCGACGGTGCAAATTACAAGACAAAAAAAAATGGAAAAATAGAAAATTGGTTATATTTCATTTATCCAAATGATTGTTTCTAAAGTCATAATTTAGCAAAAGAAAATTTGAAAAAATGTGAGAAAATGGCAAATATCCATTGATGATGTAACTGAAAAACAAGAAAAATGAACGCCTGGTTTAAATTTTTCATTTTTGCATTTGCATTGTATGGTTTGAAAAATTAAGCGTTACATGGACCAAAAAAGCCCAGAAAGTGCACTGCTATAAAGAATGAAACATAAGCCCAATAAACTGTAATCTCACTGTAACTGCATAAGTTAACTGCAACAGTATAATGATACTAACTGTAGTTTCTCCAGCTTGAATTGTGGGTTCATCAGTAGATCACTGAGGTTTTTCACTCCAGAGTCTCCTAGTTCATTCCCGCTCAGGTTCAGCTCTCTCAGGTGTGACGGGTTTGATTTCAGATCTGAAGTCAGAGCAGAACAACCTTCATCTGTCAGATCACAGGAGATTAACCTACATTAGCAGAGAGAGAGAGAGAGAGAGAGAGAGAATAGAAAATAAGAGAAGAAAACTATTCACTAAAGTCATGTCATCTTCATAAGCACATAAAAGAGACAAACAGAGTTAAAAATGTTTGTACAAATATAACGTGAACTCAGACTCATTGTGAGATATTGAGTATAAAGGTCCAGTTTCACAGACAGGGCTTAGATTAAGCCAGGATTAGACCTTAGTTCAAATGGGATATTTAAAGGGTTAGCTCACCCAAAAATGAAAATAATGTCATTTATTACTCACCCTCATGTCGTTCCACACCTGTAAGACCTTTGTTAATCTTCAGAACACAAATTAAGATATTTTTGATGAAATGACATTTCCTCTCTCAAGATCCATTAATGTACTAAAAACATATTTAAATCAGTTCATGTGAGTACAGTGGTTCAATATTAATATTATGAAGTGATGAGAATATTTTTGGTGTCCCAAAATAACAAAATATATAGTGATTTTTCGAAACACTGCTTCATGAAGCTTCAGAGCGCTATGAATCTTTTGTGTTGAATCATGATTCAGATCGCGTGTCAAACCGCCAAACTGCTGAAATCACGTGACTTGAACCGCTGATTCGACACAAAAGATTCATAACGCACTGAAGCCTCCTGAAGCAGTATTTTGAAATCGGCCACTGAAAATATTCTCATCCCTTTATAATATTAATATTGAACCACTGTACTCACATGAACTGATTTAAATATGTTTTTAGTACATTAATGTATCTTGAGAGAGGAAATGTCATTGCTGGCTATGCAGGCCTCACGGAGCCATCAGATTTCAACAAAAATATCTTAATTTGTGTTCTGAAGATGAACGAAATGACAGAATTTTCATTTTTGTCTGAACTAACCCTTTAAGTAGCTTTTATGAATGTTCACTAGAAAAAAATAGCATTTCTAGTGTGAATCTTGAGACAAAACAATGACACAGATATTTTAAGATACGTCAGTGCAAATTACTTTCAGTTAAAACATCTCAAACATGCATTTTAGTCTGTGATTAGCTTAAACATTGTCTCTGTGAAACTGGGGGAAAGTGTTTTAGTTTAAACTGTTAAAGTGATTTTAAGCATTTTGATTATTGTATGTGAAGAATGTTACTGACCTCAATCTCTCCAGTTTACAGTGTGAATCCTTCAGTACGTCACATAAGTGCTTCACTCCTGTGTTTCCTATTTCATTCCAGCTCAGGTTCAGCTCTCTCAGGTGTGATGGGTTTGATTTCAGAGCTGAAGTCAGGATGACACACCGTTTCTCTGTAATACTGCATCCAATCAGACTGAAGACAGAAAGAGAAAATGACTCAAATCCATGTTCAGTTCATGTGTGAGTTAAATGAATCATGAAGATACTAGTTACAATCCAAGTCTGGATCCGTCCTCACTCCCAAAAATATGTTAATTTATCACTCTAGATTAATATAGGATCAATATAGAAACAATAGAAAAATCAACATTTACATGGACTATTTTCACATTTTTAATGCAAGTATATCTTACTTCTATTGATTATGTCATTTTAGAGTGTAATTTCCAATCTCTAAATACAAATTTTTCTCTATAAAAGATGATTTAGTGAAAAGTACCATTAGACCAGTGTAAATGTGACATTTCAGAATAATCTATTTGTGTAACAGTTTTGTTGTGTTTTATTATCATGGTGTTACTGTCTGTGTGTGTTCCCTAGTTAGTGTTCTTGGTTGTTAATTAGTTCCTGCAGCTGTTCTGTTTTACCTTGATTACTCTGTCTGTGTATTTAAACTCTTAGTTCTGTCTGTTCATTGTTCTGTCGTTTATGTTGAAGTGGTTGTGTTTTATCTCTCCTACATGTTAGATTTGTGATTAAAGACAGTGTTATTGTATTCTCCATCGTCGTGAGCTTCATTACAACCAGCCATTCATGACAATTTGTTACACTGTTTTTTAGTCTGTTCTCACTTCTGTCTTGTTTCACAGCAAAGATTTGTCAGATTCCAGCATATGAAACTATTTTACAGCCACAAAGTTTAAAATGCTTTAAAGTTTAATGCTCTTTTTACTGATACACATACAAACCTGTTAACTAATACCATTTCTGAATCTTTCTTCAGATGGAGATGCAGTGCTACAAATGATGTGACTTGTGCCCTGTTGACTTAAAATAAACTAAACGGTAAATACAGTATAATGATACTAACTGCAGTTTTTCCAGCTTGAATTGTGGGTTCATCAGTAGATAACTGAGGTTTTTCACTCCAGAGTCTCCTAGTTTATTCCAGCTCAGGTTCAGCTCTCTCAGGTGTGACAGGTTTGATTTCAGAGCTGAAGTCAGGATGACACACTGTTTCTCTGTAATACTGCATTCACTCAGACTGAAAACAGAAAGAGAAAAGACACTGACTCAGATCTATGATGATCGACTAACATGTTCATCCAGCAGACTTTTGCTAACAATTAAACAGATATGTAGGTCAGTAAATCAAGTACTTGAGTAAAGTACAGATATGTATAATAAAATATTACTCAAGTGAAAGTACTTAGTACTCCTTTTCAGTTAGTGAAAATACAAAAGTGCTTGATTTTTAATGTACTTATGTAAAAAGTACTGATTGATTAATGTTTAGTTTGAAATTTTATATAAGCCATTTATATAAATAAATTTAATATTATTTAATATTTATATTTATATGTTGACACACAATATAAAAACAGACATCACATAGTGCTAAATGCAAAACACGTTATTTTAATTTGTGTTAGAGCTGCACGATCTTGGATAAATATTTAATTGAATTATTAAAAAAAAATGGTTTTGAATGAGTGATTCAATGACTCACTCATAACTACTTCATTTCTGGATGAATCAATGCTTTTGAACAAAACTTTTGAATGAATCATTCAATGTCAAATACATTTTAAAAGTCACTTGATGCCATAACGATTTAATCAATACAACTGTTATTTGAAGCGCAAAATTAGTTTTAAAATGTGATTTTGATCACTAAAGTAGACTTCCGTGTTTATATCCCAATGATAACATTTTATCTCAGTACTTCCCTGATAATTTGGATATTTGTAACACAGAAACGTCTCGGGTTACAGGTGTAACCCCTGTTCCCTGAGTAAGGGAACGAGACGCTACGTCGAATGACGTGATGGGAACCCTCTGTATTTTGTGTTCGTGAAGCACCTCTGTATCCAACCAATGAGAAAGACGTGACGTCAGAGGTGGGTGACGTCACGGATCAGGAAGCTATAAAGCATACCCAGAACAAAGAACGCTAGCTTCTGTAGTATGTCTGAAGCAAAGCGCTCCAGGTATGTAGGAGGTACGGCAACGTGACGTAGCGTCTCGTTCCCTTACTCAGGGAACAGGGGTTACACCCGTAACCCGAGACGTTCCCTTTCGTGGGAACTATTGACGCTACGTTGAATGACGTGATGGGAACGCTATCCCAACTACGCCGTGTCTCCAAGTGCCTGGCTGTTATCTTGCAGAACTCTAGCACCTGGAGTAGCGTTTAGGTTGAGATTATAAAATCTGATGAAGGTGTGCTGGGATGACCATCCAGCCGCACCGCATATGTCGTCTAGAGAGACTCCTGACAAGAGAGCTTTAGAAGCAGCCATACCTCTCGTGGAATGAGCACGCACAGTTAAGGGACATGGGTGTCCCACTGCTTCGTATGCGAGTGAGATGGCCTCGACCACCCACTTACTCATCCTCTGCTTAGATGCTGGGCCCCCTCTCTTAGGGGACCCATAACATACAAATAATTGATCTGTTTTCCTCCACAGGGCAGCTCTGTGGACATAAGCATCCAGCGCCCTCACAGGGCAAAGCAGATTCTTCTTTTCCTGATCCAAATTTGTGAATGGAGGCGGGCAGAACACCTTGAGTATAATGGGACCTGGGACCCCCGTTGGAACCTTTGGGACATAGCCCGGTCTAGTGTGTAGAAAAGCCTTAATCATACCAGGCACAAATTCTAAGCATGATGGAGCGACTGACAGCGCTTGTAATCACCAATCCTTTTTAGGGATGAAATGGCCAACAGAAAGATAGATTTAGTGTCAGGAATTTATCTGACACTTCTTCTATTGGCTCAAAGGGAGCCTCGGCTAACCCTTGGAACACAATAGTTAGATCCCAGGTCGGGGTTTTTGTGCGCACCGCAGGTCTCAACCTGAGTGCGCCACAGAGGCACTCAGAGGCACCCACTGAGGAACCCCCTACAGGATTATGATAAGCCAAAATGGCTGCAATATAAACCTTCAGTGTTGAAGGGGTTAAACCTTCCGAAAATTTCTCTTGAAAGAACTGTAGCACATAGCTGATTACGTTGAAATTACGTTTCGTGAAATTACGTTGGCCACACCAAGTAGTGAACAATTTCCATTTATATGAATACAGCTTCCTCGTGGAGGGAGCTCTGGAGTGAAGGATGGTCTCCACAACCCCGGATTCTATGAGCCTTGCCCCCTCAGAGGCCAGGCCCACAGTTTCCACATTTCTGGACGGGGATGGAGAATCATGCCGCCCGCTTGAGACAAGAGATCCTGTCTGAGAGGAAGCTCCAAAGGAGAGCCATGAAGTAGTGACATTATGTCTGAAAACCATATTCTGGTTGGCCAGTAAGGGACCACCAATATTAGGTCGACCTTCTCCTGGCGAACCTTCTCCAGAACTCCCGGGAGCAGTGAGACAGGCGCAGCCTCGGCCACGTCTGTAGCATAGCGTCCAGCCCTAGAGGTGCTGGGTGCTGCAGGGAATACCACAGAGGGCACTGAGATGACTCCTCTGTGGCAAATAGGTCGACTTGAGCTCGACCGAAAGTTTTTCATATTAACTCCGCCACCTCGGTGTGGAGTTTCCATTCCCCCGGTCTCGTGCTCTGCCTTGACAGAGCGTCCGCCCCCACATTCAACCGCCCGGGAATGTAAGCTGCTTTCAGCGAAAGGAGCTTTCCCTAGGACCAGACGAGGATGCGACTGGCCAACTTGGATAATAGGTGAGACCGCATACCCCCCTGATGGTTGATGTACGAGACCACCGTAGTGTTGTCCATACGGACCAACACATGGTGATCTCTCAGGTCTGGGAGGAAGTGTTTCAGTGCCAGAAACACCGCCATCATCTCCAGCCGATTTATGTGCCAGGAGAGCTGATGGTCCTCCCAAAGACCCTGAGCTGAGCGACCACTCATGATCGCCCCCCAGCCCGTGAGAGAAGCATCTGTCGTAAGCATTACACGACGACCAGAAGTCCCCAACACGGGTCCCTGGGACAGGAACCAAGGCTTTTTCCACATGACCACAGCACGAAGGCATCGCCGTGTGACTTTGATCATGCGAAAAGGATTTCCCCTCGGAGAAAACCCTTTGGTCCTGAGCCACCACTGTAAGGGTCTCATGTGCAGGAGGCCAAAAGTAATAACGTTGGACGCAGCTGCCATCAGACCCAACAGTCTCTGAAACCGTTTTACAGTGAGTGACTGGCCTAACTTCACCCCATTCACGGCCCCGTGAATGGAATTCACACGAGCAGGGGACAACTGCGCCTGCATCGTAGTGGAATCCCAGATTACTCCTAGATAGTTTGCAACCTGACTCGGGACCAGCACACTCTTTTGGCACTGAGCCTCAGCCCAAGCCTTTTCATGTGCGACAGAACAACATCTCGATGTTTAACTGCCAATTGTTCTGTTTGAGCTATATCAACCAATCGTCGATATAGTTCAGCACGCGGATGCCCTGGAGTCTCAGCGGAGCCAGAGCTGCATCCACACACTTCGTGAACATGTGGGGTGAGAGAGATAGGCCGAAAGGAAGAACCCTGTATTGGTAAGCTTCGCCCCCGAAAGCAAACCTGAGGAACTTCCTGTGAGAAGGATGGATGGATACACGAAAGTATGCGTCTTTCAGATCTATCGCAACAAACCAGTCCTCGGACCTGATCTGAGGGATGATCTGTCTGAGTGTAAGCATTTTGAACTTCTTTACAGATCGATTTAGCACACGTAAATCTATGATCGGACAGAACCCTCCATCCTTCTTTGGAACAATGAAGTAGCGGCTGTAAAAGCCCGACATTTTGCTGGGAGGAGGAACCCTTTCTATAGCTCCTTTTTGCAAAAGTGTCGTAACCTCATGTTCCATCACCAGAGACTGCTCTTGGGTTACCACTGTGGGAAGCACCCCATTGAACTTGGGCGGTCGAGAACCGAACTGAACTCTGTAACCCTGTTCTATCATGAGCAGCACCCATTTCGAAATGTTTGGGAGACTTTTCCATTCTTCCAAATATTCTACTAAGGGAACCAGTCTCTCGAGACTGGTCTCTGGTGTTTTTTGAGCACTTGGCTCGTCCATCTGATGCGGCGCACCGGCAGACAAACGAATCACATGCTGACCGACCCTGCTCGGAGGATCGGCGGAGACCGCTGTGTCCTGACGCACACTGGGTGGCAGGGTTGACAGGACGGTCCCCTGAGGGCACCGAGGAGGACCCGATATCCGAATCCCCCTGGAGGGGGCTGCCCTCGAGAGTTCCTGCGCTACAAACATCAGGACCTTTTCTTTGAAGCCTTCCGGGAGATAATGACGGTCCTCAGATCCGTCCTACCTCCAGAAGGCTCGCCTGTGCCGCCCACCCCGGTCCCCAAGATCTTTGTGGGGGAGGCGACACTGGCCTTCTGTTGCGCCCTGTGCGCTGAGGAGCTGGCTATCTGCCGAGGTTTGTTTCCGTGTCTCCTGGAACCTGTCGACGACAGTTGATACTGCGTCGCCGAACAGGCCACCAGGAGACAGCGGCGCGTCCATCAACACATTTTTATCTCTCTCCTTGATATTAGAGAGGTTGAGCCAAAGATGCCTCTTCGTGGCCACCAGGGCTGCCATAGAGCGGCCGATGGATTTGGCCGTCTCCTTGGTGGCCCGGAGAGCTAGATCTGTTGCTTTCCTTAGCCCATGCACTGCCTCAAAGGACGCTTCCCCGCTCTCGTCAATTTCCCCCAGCAGATCGGCTTTATATGCCTGTAAGATCGACATTGCATGCAGCCGCCTGACCTTTAAGGGCACCGCCGAATAAGCCTTGCCCACCAAGCTAGAAGTTGTTTTTAGAGGCTTGGTGGGCAATGTCGGGGTCTTGAGGGACGATGCAGACTCGGGCAAGAGATAGCGTCAACCCGAGGCATCGCCCCATAGCCGTGATGTTTTAACCCAACGATGTTGCTGTATAGAGATGTTTGTGGACTAAATAGTCGGACCAGTCTCTTCCACGACCTCGACACCTCGGTGTGGAGGTCAGGAAAAAACGGCAGACCCCAACGCTGGGGTAGTGACCATGCGGGAAACCTTTCATCTAATTTACTCTTAGGTTTATTCTCAGTTTTCTCCGTGGGCCAGTTGATGTTTAGCTTTTCTACTGCCCTGGTCACTACCTCCAAAAGCTCCTCATATGCAGGAAGATATATTGAGCATCGGTGTCTCCCTTCGGGGGGAGGAAACCGCTACGCATGCTTCCGCCACCAAAGGAGAGACGCTGGGTCTAGCAGGTAAGGGAAGCGATAGGGCAGCCCCTGTCTCTCCCCCCTCTGCTAGATCCATCTGTGAACCCCACGAGTGCAGCCTTCACTGAGCCTCGGCAGCAGCGGGACCAGACCCGCGGGGAACACTCGCCTCGGTGCCCTCCTCGAAGAGCACCTGGCGAGATCGCAGCACTCTGAGAGTGAGCCGTTCGCAATGTACACAGACAGCTCCCTCGAGAGCCGCCTGTGCATGCTCAACTCCCAGGCATTTCACACACATCTCGTGTGTATCCACAGCCACAATGAAGTGTGGGCAGGGAGGAACACACTTATTAAATTGCTGCTTTTCCGCCATAGTAATATATATATATATATATATATATATTAAGCATGTAACGATTCACTGAACTCGCGATGCGATACGATTCACGATACTGGTTTCACGATACTGGTTTCACGATACGATTTTCTCACGATTGTTTGTACAAAATGAGATTTAAGAAAGATAAATGAAAAAGTTTCCTTTTATTATTCCATTCTCACTCAGACAAAATGCTGTACATTTCTTTCTGAAACTGAAATATCTTTATCAAATAACAAAACTAAATTGAAATATTAAAACAAATCCCAAATAAAATAAATAATACAAATAAAATAAATCTTTTCATATAAACAAACTCAGGCTTTGCCAGTGCTCTTTCCTAGCTTAGAATCTTTTTTTTTTTTTATATGTTTTTTTTAAGAAATATCAGCATATCCACATTTTCTGGGCAAAGCTGAGATCTCTGCACATTCACAATGTCCCCTGCTGATGAAAAAACCCTTTCACTAGGGACAGAGGTGGCTGGTGTGGAGAGATATGCTTTTGCTATACTGGATAGCAGTGGGTATAGCCTAGCATTCTCTTTCCACCACTTGAGTGGACAGCTATTGAGGGAAATGGATGTTTCAGCTCTGTACTTATTCATTTCTGCAGCAATCTGACTGATGTGCTGTGCAACTGGTTCATCGAAAGTCCCTCCAAGGAGATCTTCCAATGCTGTTTTCTTGGAAGGAGGTTGTTTCAGCTCTGCTCCTGCTCTGTCTGTCTGGCCAAGAGGCTGCTCTGCTGCAGGGGGGTGACCACCGGCACCTTCTTTGCTCTCATCCTGCACAGAGGAATAGCAGAAATAAAAAGACTAAGTAAAATCTAAGTACAACATTGACAGGGGTTTCACATTGTTATAAAGGCAAGATTTTAATATCATTTGTTATAATTTGTATCATTAATACTCAGTTTACACAAACACATTTGGAAACACATTTAGAAAAATATGCCATAATAATAAACAAATTATTTAAAAAAAAATAAATTTAGAGAGAGTAAAATAAATACAATTTAGAGAGAGTAAAATAAATACAATTTAGAAAAAGAGTAAAATAAATACAATAGGCTACCTGGTTCTGCAACATCAGTACAGCTTTCTCCTTCAGTCTGTGGAATACATCATCGCGTTGGTCTGTCTCTTGATGAGGCAGAGCCCGGAATCTGGGGTCTAATGCGGTGCACTCCAGCAGGTGGTTGTACTCTGAAGTGTATCTGTTGTAAAGGTTGTTCAGTATAGCTCTCTTTATGTTGCTCACAGTGGGGGAATCTTCTTCGTTGGATGCCATGTTATGCTTTAAGGGCACAATGAGAGACACAGTGGGGTTTTTTTCGTCACACAGCACAGTGGTGGCCGTTTTGAGTGGCTTTAGAAGCTTCACTATGTCCTCCGCATCACGGATGTCTGAGCCATCCAAAGTGTCGAGGTCACGGACATTTCGTCGAACGTCGTTGCTCAGTAGAGTTGCTGTCACAGCCGCTTGCTGTTCGAGATAGCGTTCGATCATATCCAGACTGCTGTTCCAGCGCGTAGCGACATCGATGATTAGCTTATGCGGTGGAAGCTCCAGCAGTATCTGTTTGGCTGCGAGCGCAGCTGTGGCTGTGGAGCTTCGGTGAAAAAAGGCAGCAATACGCCTCACTCTGCCCAACAAACGGCTCACGCGGGGCACACTCAAACCCGCTTGGCTGGCTAAGTTCAAAGTGTGGGCAAAACACCTGACATGGGGGGCCAGCCCAGCCCAGCCTCTCTGACAGCAACATCCATATTCCTTGCGTTGTCCGTGACCACAGCAATTCCATGGTTGGCCTTTTGAAGCCCCCATTCACTCACAGCTGATTTTAAAACTTCAGCTCCGGTGTGTGTTTCGAACAATGGGCGAGTTTGGAGAACAAAATTAACCATCTCCCACTCACTGGTTATCACATGTGACCGTAAGATAACTCTGGGTAGCCCTGGAGGTCCAGCCGTCGGTTGTAATTGATACACTATATGCTTTTCTGAGGGTCTCAATTACCTTAGATTTTGTTTCCCTGTAAAGCGCTGGCATGACAGTCTGGCTAAAGTGGGGGCGTGATGGGATGGTGTATTTGGGCTCCAATTTGTTGATGAGTAGCCTAAATCCTTCATTTTCTATGACAGAAAACGGCCTCATATCTTTTGCCATGAAAACGCCGATACGCCTTGTGATCTCCTTGGCTCTCGCACTCGTCGCCGCGAGTGGGGCTGCAAATCCGCCGGTCAGTGTGGTTTTTACGTGCAGACGGCGGTGACAGGAGCTTCTCACGGTGGTGACGGTTTGTATGCTGCATCATGTTTGTTGTGCTATTGGTGTATATTAACATCTTCTTGCAGTATCTGCACACAGTTTTTGTTTTGTCCGTTACCACCTCACCGCTTTCATTTTTAATCTTCGGAAAGCCAAAATGCCGCCACACATCCGATTTGAATGAGGTTGGTGCATCCTCAACATCAACGTCATCTACACTTGCCGCCGCCATTTTTGCTACTGTTTAAAGTTACAGCTTGTTCGCTGCTATCGCGCCTGCAAAGCGAGGTCAAAATATAGGCTACTGCTTCAGCGCCCCCTGCTGTTTAAAACGTGTATCGCGATTCGTTTAACATCTCAACCGACACGAATCGTCACATATTATTATCGATTTTCAACCGACTCGGAGTGCATCGTTACATCCCTAATATATATATATATATATATATATATATGTGTGTCTTATTTTTGTGCTTTGGAAACTCTTGTCCTCAGACGAAGAGATCACAGTGTATATATATATAGACAATACAACAATAAATAAGACAGACAAGATACAGATAGCGCTTGCTGAAGACAACAGAAGCTAGCGTTCTTTGTTCTGGGTGTGCTTTATAGCTTCCTGATCCGTGACGACCACCGCCTCTGACGTCACGTCTTTCTCATTGGTTGGATACAGAGGTGCTTCACAAACACAAAATACAGAGGGTTCCCATCACGTCATTCGACGTAGCGTTGATAGTTCCCACGAAAGGGTAAAGCATATCGATGTGGACGTATCCGCATTAAACAGTCCCTCCAGGATTTCGCAATTCTGTATTTGCTGAATTTGTTACAAAATCAAGCAAACTATGTGATATTCGGGGGAGCTTGTCTTTTTTTTAATTGCTGCAAGTTTTCCACAGATTTTGGGCTCAGACACGTCACGTGACGTAATCGTAACATGCATTTACTCAAAGAAAGGCTGTTTCTCAATACCAAAAACAGAAAGAATAGCCTTGCATGCTTGTGATGACCGATCTAGAAGAGCTTCACCGGACAAACCAAATGAAAGCGGAGTGAATCTGCACTTCTCGTTTGAGCTGGTAATTAGCTCAGAACGTTTATCTGCTCGGATCAATAAAAGAGAGCGTGACGGGAGCTCAGAGCAGCGGGACGATCTCGATCACACAACACCATTATTACACAGCAGGAAGAAAGTGCTTGAATTCACTGCACTTCATGGCTTATTGGCCATTTCCACACACTCTAGTACAGTGGTTCTCAATTCCAGTCCTCGGGACCCACTGCTCTGCACATTTTGTATGTCTCTCTTATCTGACACACTCAATTCAGTTCATGCAGACTCTCCTAATGAGCTGATGATCTAAATCAGGTGTGTTAAATAAGGGATACATACAAAATGTGCAGAGCAGTGGGTCCCGAGGACTGGAGTTGAGAAACACTGCTCTAGTATATATATATATATATATATATATATATATATAATATTTGAAGACTTTGGTTCCAAAACGTGACAAACACCATTAAAAAAAAAAAAAAAAAAGAGTTTCTGCCAAAATCACTATTGTATCTGGTCGGTATTGAAAAGTCATTTATTAATTTTGCGCAAAATGTAATATCCGTCATGTTATTCTGTCATGTTCCCTCCCTTTCTTTCCAAAACGTGACAAAAGCCAGTCTCCTTTTTACTGCAGAACGCGATATATTTCTGCTCAACCAATCACAGCGCACCATTCCACACAGTATGGCGGCGCTCTGAATACACCCGGCATCCTAGTTTTCCTTATCTGCTTTGTACTTTGTGATCAACAAAAACAGAAAAATGAATACTTTTGATGGCATTGATGAACCTGTGGTGGTTTCTCTGATGGGGAAGAAAGTAATCGAAATGTAATCATTACGTGAGGAGATT
Organism: Ancherythroculter nigrocauda; assembly: GCA_036281575.1. Taxonomy (NCBI): domain Eukaryota; kingdom Metazoa; phylum Chordata; class Actinopteri; order Cypriniformes; family Xenocyprididae; genus Ancherythroculter; species Ancherythroculter nigrocauda. The sequence continues at coordinate 3,254,162 of VTFQ01000008.1, read as the reverse complement.
AAGAAGATGAGGCACTTGGTCAAGCTGTTGCTTGTTCCACAACAGCATCAAACTTCTGTCACGGCCCACAAAACTGAATCATGGACAGTTTTTAAAAGCCATTTTTAATACAAATGTACTCTGTAAATGTGATTATTTTAACCATGTGGTGGCTAAAGATACTCTTTAATCTGTAATGACAAATAATTAATTTATAACATTAACAAGATGACCTGTTGAATTCATTTTTGGGAGCAACGGCTGAATGTAGTTTTAGTCAAATGCCTGTATATAAGATTAGTATTGACAAAGTTCAGACGCTGTCATATATGTGAATCAGCTTACTTTGTTGTGTATTTTAATATGAAAAATAACTTTTATATTGACAGATTACTTGCATTTAGAAAAAAAAAAAAAAAAAAAACGTCATGGATTTTTTGCATTTTGGGGAAAAAATAATTTGTTTTTAGAATAAACCTTTTAAAATCAAAATGTAGATTTGAATTTTTAATGTTTTTATAAACAAAAAATGCTATGTGAAAGTTTGAAACAAAATCAGTGCCAGTGGACACCTACCATTAGGATTGTTTGCCTTGATGCAGTGCCGTAGAGACCGATAGGCGGCTGACTTAAAGCAGTGTATGCCGGTAAGAAATTTTGTCCAACTGGAGACAGCGCAGACACCATATGACTGTGACGTATGGCTTCAAAGTACCGCGAGAGCGATTCGAGATCAGCCGGCTGAGTCAGCCAGCGCAGTTTCTGAAGAGGAACTGCACAAGCTCTGATGACGACACAGCTGTTTCATGATTGGCCGGATTCACCGCATGACAACAATCACGTGTGTTTTGTGTTCCACTAATGCTCACAAATCTGAATTTTTATAACAGTTAAAACTCTTTTCATGTAGTTGTGAAGTTATGTTGTGTCATATTCATCAAAATAAAATTGATAATAAAAAAAACATAGACCCCACTATATTGGTATTTAAATAATATATGCTCATGTTGAACTTTATTCTTGTGTAATGACTGAGACAAATCAGACACAATTATTTGTTAGTTCACCAATAGTTTTAAGCTCACTCTGGGTTCTGACTGGCTTCCATCCCCGAGAAGTTCTCAGTTACAAGTATTATTGCACCAATAAATGCCGCATGGAGAGCAGAGAAGAGACACACAAAAACGTGCATCTTTCCTGCATTATCCACACATAACACAGACTCTCTTGCATTAATGTATAGACAGACTGTTCTATAAATGAACAGGCACAATCCCAGGAAATGGTATCTATTATTACCGTTGCTGTATTACAATCATTGTATGTGTATGTTTTATGATACATTTAAGGTAACTTCAATCATGCCATGTTTAGTGTCTATGCATTTGTATCGGGAAGATTTAAATGCTTGTGTATGCGGTATGTCCATACCTGTGCAGTATCAGTATTACAAGAATCTTTAATAGTTCTTATTCAAAAACTCAGCTTGTTAATCTGCTTAGTCGTAAAAGCCCTGACAAAGGGGGGTGTTGTCACCCGGAAATCTTCATTGGTCCGGTCAACAACTGAGAGGTGTGACTTTGACCAGAGGTTAAAAGCCAGCGAAAAATGCCACTCCCTCTCTTCTCCTTGCTTCTGGAAGACCGAACGGATCTCCTTGCGGCCGGCCTAGGCCAGGCCTGCAAGGCCTGTAGGCCTCGGCCTACAAACTAGCCATGTGCTCAGCATCCAACATAGAAAAGACTGGCAACAACTTCAGACAAAATCCTCAAGATCTCTCCTCAACCTGGCGATCTGACGCTCCTCAGCCTAAAGGCATCTTGCAAGTATCGTACATTTTAACACTAAACAGCGATTTAGTATTAATTTGTAAGACTTACCTTTGCCATTGCTGAAGAAACTGATGATTCCTTTCCAGATTGTCTTTGACTTTTTCCTTTAGCTCTAGTAACAGTACCTTTTCCGGTTCAACTCTATCATTACTCATTCTGACCTACGTATGTGTGTGACCCTTTGTGTATGTTCTGTTATGTGTTTGTTAGTTTAGTTATGTGTTTGTGAGTTAGTTAATAAAGATTGTGCACAATACATGTTTGGTTCTGACTCCGTCTGCTAATAAACTGCCTCTTAAGTGATTTAGATCCCGACTAGGTGCTCTGAGTATCACGGTACAATAAGAATGTTATTTTTCCATAACTTGGAAATTAACATTTCTTAGAATTAATAAACAATCAACACTGAGCGTTCACTGGACGAACAGGTTAATTGATTGTAATATTAATCTTAATGTAGCTACATCCAGTTAATCTGATTAACGGATTTACATATTCATAATTAATCATAATTAATAATCATAATGAGTTATGAATAATTATTAATATTTCCCCTTTGAGTTAATTCGCTACACTTGTAAAAACAAACACTGTAAGCAGTACATAAAGTATTGAATGAAAATGTCTCTGAAACATCAGTGTATTAGTCAAATATTGCATTTATTTCACTTCAGCTGTGATAAAGTATGCAAATGCAGTGTGAGCGTCATACGGGAAGCAGAAAATGTTGACTTGACGTCTGTTTTCAGCTCCTGTACGTGGCTACTGTCGCCGATCAGTTATATCCAGCCGAAGCCGATGTCGAACACACCTCTTGTGTTCATGTTCATTGTGTTCAAATGTTTCTTGTTTGTTTATTAGTGTCTGTGTGTATGTACTGTATAGTCCTAAAGTTACCATTGCTTGTTGTCTGTCTTTGTTCCCTGTAACTGCTGTTGGTTTATGTTCATGTTTCTTAGTCAAGTCTTTCTTTGTTATTTTAATTTTCTTCACATTTATTTGAATAAAGCTGCACTTGTGTTCAGTCAACTTGGCTTCGGTGGATCTTATTACAGGCAGATACTAATCACAGATTTTTGAAATGTACTTGTTCAAAAGTTACAGTATATGCTGCACCAAAATTAGACATTTTACAACTTGTGAAATACAAACATTACAGAAAATTTAAAGCAGTTATGAACAGTTCTGATGTCACAAATTTGTTACACACCAGCAATCAGTAAACATGATCACATTCAGCAGTCATGTTCAAAAAGAGCAATCAATATATACACACTTATATTTAATTTACACAGAATTAAGCTGTGAAAGTTAGGAAAGACATCTCTGTTTATAGTGCAACTGATTTTTTTTTCAATCTATCACTTATTTGAAGAGTTTTTTAAGCTCTGGAAGAAAACCATTGATCTCCCTCTACAGTAACTGAAATAATTATTGACCCATAATTAAACTGTCTTACTTAGTCAAATATTTTAAGCTTGATGTCATGTTTCTTCACATTGTTGTGGCTCTGTGTGACGCTGAGAAAAAACTGCTCTTACTCAAATATGTGAGGAAATATCAGATACAGTAACGTTACAATTAAAAGTAATGTAATATTTTAAATAAATGAACAATACTCACGTCAGTGTGTTGAGTCGACAGTGTTTATCCTGCAGTAGAGCAGCGATCTGATTCACTCGTGTGTCTCCTAGTTCATGTTCACTCAGGTTCAGCTCTCTCTGGAGTAACGGGTTTTTACCCACAACTCTCTCCGCATACTGACAGGCTTCATCTGCAGCAGCACTCAAAAACCTGCAGAAGAGTTAATTCAGTTCTCAACTAAATGTCTGTTGCATTACAAACATGATTGATAAGATACAAAAATTGAAAAAAAGGGGGAAAAAAAGAAAATTCTGTCATTATTTACTCACCCTTATGTTGTTCCACATCCGTAAGACCTTTGTTCATCTTCAGAACACAAATTAAGATATTTTTGATAAAATCTCAGAGGTATATGACTCCTCCATAGACAGCAATTTAACCACCACTTTCAAGGTCCAGAAAGGTACTAAAGACATTGTTAAAACAATCCATGTGACTACAGTCATTCACCCTTAATTTTATGAAGTGACAAGAATACTTTTTGGGCGCAAAAACAAAAATAACGACTTTATTCAACAATATCTTCTCTTCTGTGTCATTCATGTTGTTTACACTCAGCGTTTCCAGGCTCATTATTGACTCATTATTGGCCGGCTCCTGCGTCAGAATCACACGCATGTCACATGCTGCTCATGTGATCAGCTTTGGCCAATAATGAGCCGGCGTTCGGATGTAAACACGGAAGCCTGCACTGTGTTACTGCATCGACTGAGTAAGGAGAATGGCAGAGAAGAGAAGAGATTGTTGAATAAAGTCATTATTTTTGTTCTGTTTTTGCGCACAAAAAGTACTCTTGTCACTTCATAAAATTCATTTTGAACCCCTGTAGTCACGTTGACTATTTTAACAATGTCTTTAGTACCTTTCTGTACATTGACAGTGGTAATTAAATTGCCGTCTATTGAGGAGTCAGACAGCTCTCGGATTTCAACAAAATGTCTTAATTTGCGTTCCGAAGATGAACGAAGGTCATATTGGTGTGTCTGAATGACATGAGGGTGAGTAATTAAGTTTAGTGTAATTTAGAGATTTATTTATCCCCTAGGGGCAATTAATTTAGAGTCTCATGGTGCTTCACATATATAATGCAAAAATAATCAAAAAATCAAAATACATAAAAAAAGGGGGAAAAAAAGAAAACATAATAACAAAAATAATCAGCCAAATTGATTACATAAGCGAATTGCTTCAGGCACAAAAGTAAATTTATAACGCTTTGTAGAACATCTAATTGTCCTTAAACATCGCCCCAACGGCATCCACTCAAAGTCCAAATGCAACGGATGTGTGTTATCTCCTATTATTTTGTGCGCCATCCTCAACACTTTCTGTTCATAGTTAGATGTGAGGCTTCGTAAGGGAACTCCCATAATTTTTGCACAATACCTTGCAAACGATTTTTGTTCTTTGTAGACAGTGATGAAAACCAACAAATAAAAGAAAAAGACAAAATACTTTCAATTAATGAATTGTAAAATGACCCGAGGATACCTTTCTGTACATTGAAAGAATTAAGCTTTCTCAGCACAAAGTCTCTAGTGCGACTTTTTAATAATTGCATCAGAATATTGGTCAAACTTCAAAATCAGAAAATAATTTCTAGGAACTTAAATTCCACCACAACATATATTTGTGTACCATTAATGACCACAGGTTGAAGCGCCAGTGCTCTTTTACTAAAATTAACAATGATCTCTTTGGTTTTTGACACATTCAGATCTAATTTCTTACTACTACACCAAGAAATAATGACATTTTTTTTTTTTTTTTTTTTTGGTGAACTAACCCTTTAATTATTGTTCTAAAGACAAGCTCTAGTTAGTCATTTAGATGTAACACTTTTCTTTGAACATTTAAATACACAAATAAATATATAAATACTTGAAAACAAAGTCTAATAGAGTTATTTAAAAGAAACTAGAGGGACACTCGGTCCTAAAGCAAACTCATTAGAACAGAAACGTTCCTCAGAGCAGAAGGGCAAAAGCTCACTAGATCATGATTTTCAGTATGAATACAAAGTGTGAAATTAAGGCCTTAAGATCTTTCTGGCTTTTAAGCAAGAGGAGTGAGAAACATCAGCAGAGAAAAATGTTTGTGAAACTGCATGTTTGTGAACATCTGGAGACTCGTAGACCTGCTGTAGAGATACAGTGAATCTGGACTTGATGGAAAACTGTGCATTTTAATTGTCAAGGTATACCATACTCCAGAATAGCACATATACTGACCCATAATGTCTACTTGATCTGTAGCGTGAACCACAACTAAACTGTTGACGGTTATCATCAATCATGTCAGAACCCACAGCATCTGATCTGATCTTGATCATTTTGCAACAAACAGCTTATTGTATAACTAAAATAATATATTTGTTATGAATATTTAGCCTGCATATAACTAATTTTGTTAATGATTTCATCCCGTCTCACCTCAGTGTCTTCAGTTGACAGTTTGGATCCTGTAGTAAATCACTGAGCTCCTTCACTCCTGATTGTCCAGGATCATTTCCTGTGAGATTTAGCTCTATCAGGTGTGAAGGGTTTGATCTCAGAGCTGAAGCCAGAGCTTTATAACCTTCTTCTGTTACACTGCAGTTAGAGAGTCTAGAACAGGAATGAAAACATTTAGGCCCAGTTTCACAGACAGGGCCAGGATTAGGCCTTAGGACTAGCTTAAGCATTGTCTGTGAAGCTGATTATCAGTTAAACCTGAACAATATAAATCCTCAAAGTGAATTTTATTTTGTTATTTGTACAAATGTATTAAAAGTTAGTTGCAAAAACTGTCAAGTGAATATGGAGGCAAACAAAAGGAAAAATAATGAAAGATAATCTCTGCGTATGTCTATGAATTACTGCACAGAGGTACACAATAATATAAGAATGATGTTTCTTTCCTCTCTGATAGACCATCTTCTTTAATTAAAAAAAAAAATAATAATTATTATTTCTCTAGCCAAATTTCACACGGAAGTTTCTTCTTATGGTAAAATGCACATGTCGTTAAGACCGAAAGAGTATGAGAAGTAAACATGCACACACTCGCATTGCTGAAGCTCACAGGCGCCATCTTGTGCACAGAGTACATTTTGTCTTTAACATTAGATCTTTCCTTTTCTTGGAACAAAACGAATGCTTGATGTCAATTCAATATTACTCTTAATGAAAAACACAACAATATAATAGTACAATGACAAACTCGCTTATATTAAACATCAAACTTTTATCAACAAAAGAAATAGGACTGATGACATGGTATACCTGTGTTGTAACACAAATGAATAAAAGGTCTTTGGATTTTCCCCTTAATTTAAAACAAATGCTTAGTTTGTGGTTCATTATTATTAATGAAAAGACATCAACAATAAAATAGTGCAATGACAAATGTGACCAGTCACGGAAAGTAGGGACACAAGTCGGTTCTGGGGCATTTTGAGTTATTCACAAATTCTGAAAGTGTAGTCTCCAAGCTTTCCAATGATGTGTAACACATGGAAATCTGATAATATTTGGATAATTTGTGGCCATTTGAAGGTAGGCACTCAAAAAAGCTCAAAGGGCAAATGACCTAAAGATTTTGCAGTTCTTGCCTGTTCTCGCCTGCTGGGAGTGACAATAGGGCTCATTTACATCTCATTTAGATAAGCCATACCCACTGTAAAGCTGCATGGTTGCATAGCAACGACAGACGCAACGGGAAAAATCGGACCGCATACTATTAATAATAAAGGATAATGTGCATTGTAAATGTCAGTAATTTATCTTTTTTGACATTAGAACTGTTTGAACAGGATTCTGTGATAACCGTAAAGTCCTGGTTTAGACCTCAGTTAGTGGTTAGACCTGGTTTGAGTCAAAGGATTAAAAAAATCCTGTACATTAAACTCTTCAATACTTTTACTTTTGACTTATAACGCACATTTTACAGCTACGGATACTTTATACTTTTACTTACGTAGGAATTTAATCTGATACATTTACTATTACATTAGTAAATCCTTGTTAAGAAGTAGTAACTGGCTAAAATTATTACCGTCACATTCAATTCAAGAATAGTAAGGTTTACATGAGCTAAGTCATTCACACCAGTCAATTCAAGCAGTTGAAGCGTTATTCAAATTAACATGCTAACATTACCATCTAAAAGCCCATTATAGTAATGGGGGGTTTGGCAAGTGATACGATGCTAACGATTACAATTAAAACGACAGTCCTGAGCTAGCTAATAACAATAGACACATGAGATAACGTGTAGCCTACATGTTCTTAGAATGAACACAAAACAACAAACTTTGATGTTTATGGAAACTCAGCCCATAAGAAACAGAAAAGATCTTGTTGCCTCCAATGAAATAAGTTGTTCGGGCACACTTTCTCTTTGTCGGGGTCTTCTTTGTGGATGTAACCATCTCCAAAGTTTGTACTATGCGTCTGTTTGCTTCTAAATGTCCAATAATTTGCATGTCCTGTCACCCTTTTTCCACAGCTAAAGAATCCAGCCATATGTTGTACTTCAAAACATTTTCGGTGTAACGGCCACGGTTCAGCTTGTCTGCGATATTCTTTGCGGCGTCCATCTTCATTAAATTTTGATATCAGCTAGAGCCGGCCAGAGCGCTGCATACTAAGTAGCCACGCTTCCCTTGGAGGGCGGCGACAATAACAAAAGAAACAAAAGCCGGCGTATCCGATTCCAGTATGGAAATACAAACAGACAATGACACGCCCCACTGCGAGATAGAATCTCTGAAAAACAAGCCAATTTCAACCTCAAAATGTACGCTTTTAAATAAACCAATACTGCTATCTAAAATACGGAGATGCTTCTTCATGATCTCAACTAACAGATTCTGCAAAAAAACGAAAATCACCAATTTTGAAAAAAAAAAACGCTTCTTTCTCAGTTTGCTCAATAGTTGTGCTGCCGACTTGTGTCCCTGGTTTCCGTGACGGGTCATAAATTTGCTTATATTAAACATTGGACTTTTGTTAACAAAATGAATAAGATGGATGATATGGTATTCCTGCGTTGTAACAGATAAAAAAAGACCTTTGGATTTTAAAATGAATGCTTAGTTTGTGGGTCATTTTTAAAAAAATTAAAAACAACAACAATAAAACAAAGACAAAATCACTTACATTAAACAAAGAAATGCATCTTTTATTAACACAAGTTCTCTTCAGATTTTTCCTCTGACATCATCTTGTAAGTCACTGCATCTCATTCTCGTCATGTGACTATTGTGGCTCAACTTACCTCAGTATCTCAAATTTACACTTTAAATTCCTCAGTCCAGTGCAGAGCAGCTTCACTCCTGAATCCTGGAGATTATTATTGTTCATGTTCAGCTCTTTCAGATTGGTATCTGATCCAAGAACTGCAGCCAGAGCTGAACAGCTTTTGTCTGTTAAGTTACAATCATTTAACCTATAAGAGAAATAAATCACATCACAGAATTAGATTGTTGCGGTTGTCTCTTCTAAAACTAAGCAATGTTTACCTGTCCGCTGCTGATGTAGTAGCGCAAAACATATTATAAAACTTTATTCAAAATGTAAATAGCCTATATTAAATACATAAAGTGAGCAAAGCACACTCCCTTTAATAATCACTATAGCTTTCAATCAGATGCCGCGCAATTTACTAGCTACAATGCTCAGCGCTACAAATCCTGCAGGGGCCATCAGGACCATTTGAAAGCAGCTGTCAAATGCACCGAATTGAGTTGGAATACTCTTGGCTATTGGACGTGCAGTCTACCTGTGCCTACCGATATACATGTCTAAAGATTTATAGTTTTTTATAGCTTTATAGCTGAGCCTAGTTTCTCTCAAGAATTTTCTCTCTATTTCTGTCACCTGATGGAGTTTGGGTTCTTGCCACTGTTGCCTTTGGCTGTCTTAGTTGGGGACACTTAATATTCAGTAATATTATTGACTTGACTGCATTGACACTATTAGATGAGACAGTTCATACTTTTATAGCATGTTAAAACCCTTTCACTATAATTCAAAAAAAGCCTCCATTCACATGTACACATCTTTTTGCTATGAAATCTTTAATGATTTAAGTAAAGCTAAGATTACTTAAATCTAAGAACCTAAGAAATTGTCTTTAGTATTAATATGTCAAGATTAACATTTACTGGACTAAAGCTATTTAGGTTAGTCCAGTAAACTTCAACTCTGCGCTGATTGCGCTATGGGGAACGTCACGTGACCCAGTTGTCTGAAAGCAACTATCCAACAACTCCAATCCCTATTGGCCGGCGACAGCCTATGACGTCATATGGTGCGACCCGGAAGTATAAAAGGAGCGCCTGGAGAAACAGAAGACAACTCATCCACTTTCGGTCCTGTTCTGTCTGATTACGACTATACCAACTCCGGTAGGGTTTTTATATGCCTTACAAACGTTCAAGAGAGTATGTTTATTCGTGTCCCCGGGTTTGACACTTATATTCACATTTTCTGGGCGTTTTTCTGTCTGGAGAGGAGCGCGCATACACAGTGCTTGAGGGCGCTGTCTGTGTTTGTCTGTTGTTTACTGTGAGCGTCTCCCTTTTCGGGACGCTCCGTTCTCGTTTGACACTCTTCCCGAGGGAAGAGGTGTCTGCATCTGTGCCTTATGATTCTGGCCCTGTTTGTGCTGAGGCAATACAGTGGCTGCGATCATAGGGCTCGCAGATGAGCTCGTTGGGAAGTTTGAGAAAGTTGTCTCTCTCTCGGCTTCCCAGCGGCTGACGGGGATGACTGGATGACGATGACGTTTCTGTTTGACATCATCGCGTCCGGCGCGAGCACTCCTCTGGCTGTTGTGTGTGTGCGGAGCTGCTGTGTGTTTGGGACGCACTTCTCGGCAGGCTGCAGCTGCCGTGAGAGCGCGTTAAGAAAGGGGCCGCGCGTGGACGGCTCGATGAGCGGTTCCTTTCTGTCCATTAATGCAGCGGCTTCCATGACTTTCCATTCCCTTCTGATCTCCGCGTTTGAGATCGGGAGGGCATGGAAAAACCCCTAGCCGTCCAGATTTGTATCTGAACCCAGACAGACGGGAGGAGGAAGAAGTGAGAGTGAGGTGGTTGTCGATTGTAAACACTGTTGCGTTTGTAAACGATTCCCCAGCTACATAGGGCGATTTATATCTACCCTCTCCTCTTCTTCTTCCACCTCCTGTATATATATATATATATATATATGTGTGTGTGTGTGTATATATATATATACATGCATATACATATATATGCATGGGTATATATATATAAACATAATTCATGCTCAGATGCTTCTTATGGTCAGACTGATGGCTGGGCCCATAGTGATTATTTATGTCAGCCCGCTGTTTCTGTTTGATAGTAAGAGGATCTTTTAGGCTTAAAAGAGCCTTAGATTCCATCCATGGCCTAATGTTTGGTATTGTTATGGTCGCCACCTGCTGATGCCAGGTAGGCGACCATGATGCCAGGGAGGCCCATAGGCCCTATGGGCCTCCTACGTAGCATGTTGGAGTTCAGTTATGTACTCCTCTCGCTTTGAGAGTAAAAAGGTGCTTTTTCCGAGTACTGTTCTGAGTGGCTGATCTCTCAGGGTGAGTTCTGGTGGTAAACCTTACTGAGGTTTGGTTATAACTACATCAGCCTCCTTGAGTCTGTCATAGTCTGTGTTTTTACTGTACAGTTGCTGAACGCCACTTGTCGCTGAGATTGTAGGCCCCACTAGGCCTCCTTTTTAGTTGATTTGTTGGCAGAATGCTTTGGAAAAACCTGATCACCTTAAAAAGGCCACGCCCCACCTCGACGGATAGGCCCTAATCAGGCCTGTTCACGTTGGGTGGCAGCATTCTGTGTATTTCTTCTGAGGAAGTTTCAATGCTAAATACATGGCTTTTGGGTGGACTGGTTATGGCAGCTGCTTGCTGATGCCATATGTTTACTAAGGTAGGCCTCTTCTCTGCCTCTGGTGTAGCATTTGGAGTTCAGCTGCGTACTCTTCTCGCTGTGAGAATTTTATGGTGCTTTTCCGAGTACTTTGAGTGGCTAGCCCCTCAGGGTGTATGCTGTGGTTAAACCTTACTGAGGTTTGGTTTGAACTGCATCCGTCTCCCTGAGCCTGATCTTACGCTAGTTGAGCTAATAGCCACCTAGATGTCTAAGGTGGATCTATTCAATGCTCCTAGAGATGGCCACTGGACTTATGCCATATGTCTAAGGCCGTGTGTCCACCAGAGCGTTTTTAGCCTGCTGAAAACGCTAGGCGCTCTGCTTAAAACGCCCGTCTGTGAGAGCTTGAGAGCGCTTCTGCAGCGCAGCGTTTTTTTTTCGTTGAGACGCTTTGTTGCTATGATACGGAATATCAGTTGGCCAGTGTTGTATTTGTCCCACCCCTTCTTCACTCTGATTGGATGGCTGGCTAAAAAGTGACAGTGATGAGCGCAGCGTTTTACTCAAAGTTGAACATTCTTTAACTCGAGGCGACCAGTAAAAAACGCGCAGGTCTCAGCGCTTGAGCGTGAAAAAGACGCTCAGCACCTCGTTATGCTCTCGACGTTTAAAAAACGCGGCGTTCCCATTGAAAACAATTGAAAAAGTACGCTAGCAGCTGGAAAAAACGCTCTGGTGGACACACAGCCTAAAGGTTGATAGTTTTTCAACATAGTGGTATATGTTGACGTGTATTTCTCTCTGAGAACCTTTTATATACACTTCTGGTTGGCCAGGTGCCCAGATGATATTTAACCTCCTTGGTGTCGGTTATTTATCGTTCTTCGGTGCCTAAGAACACTGCCACGAGCTGATGCCCACGTGTCTATTGAGGTGATAGGCCCGCACGGGCCTTCCTCGACTATGTGTTGGCGTATGTTGTACTCCTCTTGCTTGAAAGAGTAAAAAGGTGCTTTTACTGAGTGCACTGCTCGTTGGATTGTGTTGGGTAGATTATCATGCGGGCGCTTTGCAGTCTCCTATGCTGCCGCTGAAGTTGCCTGTCTGCTGCAGCAGGACAGGTGTTTAGGGTGGCCCCTTCAGGCCACTTTCTGAATATACTTCTGTTTCACATATAGCTACTATCATGCTGTAGGCCCCTCTTTGGCCTCCATGAGTATGTGCCCATTGCATGGTCTACCTGTTAGGTGAGCTTTGTACTTCCCTTTTGGGGTTATGTTGTAATAGTGCTTAGCTCCCTAAGCTGATCATGGTGGTAGGCCTTAATCAGGCCTCCTCCTAAGATTTACCCCCAGGCTGGTTTGTGCTCCCCTGTATCAGGGTTCTCTAGCGCACAGCCTCCTCAGTGCGTTAATTAAGCACTGAATAGATCCTAGGATGAGTGGATTATCTCCCCTCAATAGGAGGGTTCATAGCACTCAGCTGAGTTCTGCTCTCCAGGATGCCCGTCTCTACGCGTGGGTCTGAGTTGCTCCTGCCTTTCTGCAGTCACTCTTACCTGCTCTCTTCTATGAAGAATGCGTTATGGAGATTCTGTACTCAGACAGGGTTGGCCAAGACTAAGTTTGTCCTATGACAGACCAGGTCGGCCTCCCTGGTGGCATTAGGGGTGACTTCATTCCCCTCTAGTGACTGGACGGGGTTCCCTTCGGTTCCCTGGCCTCATTCCCTTAAAGAAACCACTTTGTCTGTGAAAAAGTTGGTCTCAGATGCCTCTAGCGGCCTTAGTAGGCCTTCTCTCTCTGGAAGGCCTTCTGTAGGCTCAGCTTGGGCTGTTGGCCATAGGAAATGCTGTCACTGACAGCCTGGTGTGGCCTGAGGGTGAGTTGCTAAGCGTTTCCTTCGAAACTGCTTGACGTTTGTCAGCCATATTATTTGGCATGCACTCTCCTCAAGCATGGCGGCATGGGTATATCGTTCCCCATAGCGCAATCAGCGCAGAGTTGAAGTTCCTTTTCGAAAGGGAACATCTCAGGTTACGCATGTAACCATGGTTCCCTGAGAACAGGGAACGAGACTCTGCGCTTTCCTGCCATGCTTCGGGCTGCCTGCCTGCAGAACAGTCCCTCAAGACGATGGATGTCTTCTGTTTCTCCAGGCGCTCCTTTTATACTTCCGGGTCGCGCCATATGACGTCATAGGCTGTCGCCGGCCAATAGGGATTGGAGTTGTTGGATAGTGGCTTTCAGACACCTGGGTTATGTGACGTTCCCCATAGCGCAATCAGCGCAGAGTCTCGTTCCCTGTTCTCAGGGAACCATGGTTACATGCGTAACCTCAGACGTTTTCTTGATTATTCACTGTGGTCAACCGATGGCTGATGCAGATATCTTAGAGAGCAAGGTGGCCAATGGGTGATAGATCATTAATTTAAAGATAAAAATACCCATAACAATTGCTGAAATTAAATGTATATTTATTTTACTTAATATTTACTAATTTAGAAATAATTTCATTTTAACTTGATAAAAAAAATATATATATTTGTAGAAAAACCATCTTAAATATGTACATCAAATATGATCCAGGCTTTTGATAAATGTTTATTTGTAAATCTCTCAATCATCTATGTATTGCAGTACACATACAATTAAAACTACAGAACTACTCATTAAAATAAACATTTAAAATATCAAATTATTGGGAGATTAAGAGTACAAACTGATAATATATATTATTTATATATACACCTCCGCAAGCACACGTGAGCTCGGCTTTACAGATACTCGCTGATATGATCACAGAGAGCGAGCAACAACACCCGGACTCTGTTCTAATCATTCTCGGGGACTTTAATAAAGCGATTCTCTCACGTGAACTGCCCAAATACAGACAGCATGTTACCTGTCCCACCAGAGACAGCAATATACTCGACCATTGTTACACAGCAATAAAGGATGCATATCACTCTGTCCCACGGGCAGCTTTGGGGCTCTCTGATCACTGTTTAGTTCATCTCATACCAACCTACAGGCAGAAACTGAAATCAGCTAAACCTGTAGCAAAGACTGTAAAGAGATGGACCACCGAAACAGAGCGAGCTTTACAAGCCTGTTTTGAATGGACTGATTGGAGTGTTTTTGAAGCTGCTGCCACCGATCTGGACGAGCTCACAGAGACTGTTACATCATATATCAGTTTCTGTGAGGATCTGTGCATTCCTACAAAGACTCATTTAACTTACAACAACGACAAACCCTGGTTCACTGCAAAACTCAGCCAGCTCCGTCAGGCTAAAGAAGATGCTCGCAGAAAAGGGGACAGAGTCTTGTACAAACAGGCCAAATACACACTGGAAAAGGAGATCAAAGTGGCAAAGAGGAATTATTCTGATAAACTTCGGAATCAGTTCTCTTCTAATGACGCAGCTTCAGTGTGGAAAGGTCTGAAAGACATTACCAACTACAAGACACCATCCCCCAGCTCTGTGGAGAATCAGCAACTGGCAGACGATCTGAATGGGTTTTATTGCAGGTTTGAAAAATCACCATTCACACCTCCAACAACCCCCCTCTCCCCCACACCTGCAATTCAGTTCAGTGAAGATGACGTGCGCCAGGTCTTCAGAAAGAACAAGAGAAGAAAGGCACCAGGCCCAGACAGCGTTTCACCAGCCTGTCTGAAAACCTGCGCTGACCAGCTGGCCCCCATCTTCACACAGATCTTCAACAGATCACTGGAGCTGTGCGAAGTCCCCTCATGCTTCAAACGCTCCACCATCATCCCCATCCCAAAGAAACCCAAAATCACTGGACTAAATGACTACAGACCTGTGGCTCTAACGTCTGTGGCCATGAAGTCATTTGAAAGACTGGTTCTGGCTTTTCTGAAGGACATCATTGGACCCTTACTGGACCCCCTGCAGTTTGCTTACAGAGCAAACAGGTCTGTGGATGATGCAGTCAATATGGGACTGCATTATGTTCTCCAGCATCTGGACAGACCAGGGACTTATGTGAGGATCCTGTTTGTGGACTTCAGCTCTGCTTTTAACACCATTGTCCCATCACTCCTCCAGCCTAAACTAACTCAGCTCTCCGTGCCCACCTCTGTCTGTCAGTGGATCACCAGCTTCCTGACAGACAGGCAGCAGCTAGTGAGGCTAGGAAAATTCTCATCCAGCACCCTCACCATCAGCACCGGCGCCCCTCAGGGCTGTGTTCTCTCCCCACTGCTCTTCTCCCTCTACACAAACGACTGCACCTCTAAAGACCCCTCTGTCAAGCTCCTGAAGTTTGCGGATGACACCACACTGATCGGCCTCATCCAGGACGGTGACGAGTCTGCTTACAGACTGGAGGTTGAACAGCTGGCTGTCTGGTGCAGTCTTAACAACCTGGAGCTCAACACGCTCAAGACAGTGGAGATGACCGTGGACTTCAGGAGAAACCCCCCTGCTCTTTCCCCACTCACCATCATGAACAGCACTGTGGCAGCAGTGGAGTCATTCAGGTTCCTGGGCACCACCATCTCCCAGGACCTGAAGTGGGACAACCACATCGAGTCCATTGTGAAAAAGGCCCAGCAGAGGTTGTACTTCCTTCGCCAGCTGAGGAAGTTCAACCTACCACAGGAGCTGCTGAAACAGTTCTACTCTGCCATCATTGAATCCATCCTCTGCACTTCAATTACCGTCTGGTTCAGCTCAGCTACCAAATCTGACCTCAGAAGACTACAGAGGGTAGTCCGGTCTGCTGAGCGAATCATTGGCACAACCCTCCCCACTCTCCAAGAACTGTACTTATCCAGAGTGAGAAAAAGGGCAAAGAAGATCACTCTGGACCCCTCACATCCAGCACACTCCCTCTTTGAACTGTTGCCATCCGGTCGACGCTACAGAGCCCTGAGCACCAGAATGACCAGACACAGGAACAGTTTCTTCCCTCAAGCAATCCATCTCATGAACACTTAACAAACACGGAACACATAACACTATTACACATTATTTACTTAAAACACTTATTTATATCTCAATTTGCACACATAATTGTACATACAATTGTCTATAATATATATTGTCTTTTGCTTTTTTTGCACTTTGTCTATCTTGTAAATTTGTATATTATTATTTTATTTTTATTATGTGTCTTGTCTTGTCGCTGTCACTCTGTTGCACTGTGGAGCTTCTGTCACTAAAACAAATTCCTAGTATGTGTAAACAACATACCTGGCAATAAAGCTCTTTCTGATTCTGATTCTGATTTATTCTGTTATATAAAAATCTCCCCCCACAGTTTAGGTATTTGAATTAAATATATGTATTTTTCCTTCCTCAAGTATGAGTATGAGCCAATATATAATTCTACGAGTCATAAAAATCTGATGAATCATATGATACAAAACAAATATGAAAACATTTTAAATGTTCTTTTATATTTTGTCTGAATGTTTGCTGAAATATCTTCATTCAACTTTTTTTTCAGACTATTATTTCATATGTCAGGCTTTATAGGGTTAGGTTCATGTTCATGATGGGGAATCACTATAGAATAATGTAGATAAATGCATTTTTCAGATGAGAGCAAAACATGACAAAAAGTATTAAATGACTTACAGTGCTCTTCTGGAGGTTTTGATGACTGCTGATAATCTAATGAGACACTCATCTGATTTCTTGAATTTCTGAAGCTCAAACTCCTCCAGCTCTTCCTCTGATGTCAACAACACAAAGACCAAAGCAGACCACTGGGCAGGTGAAAGGTCACCAGATGAGAGACTTCCTTTGCTAAGATGAGTCTGAATCTCCTTCACCAGAGTTTGGTCGTTCAGTTCATTCAGACAGTAGAACAGATTGATGGATCTCTCTGCAGACAGATT
Organism: Ancherythroculter nigrocauda; assembly: GCA_036281575.1. Taxonomy (NCBI): domain Eukaryota; kingdom Metazoa; phylum Chordata; class Actinopteri; order Cypriniformes; family Xenocyprididae; genus Ancherythroculter; species Ancherythroculter nigrocauda. The sequence goes on along the minus strand of VTFQ01000008.1, from coordinate 3,236,951 downwards.
ACCTTCTAATTTCTGCTTGATGTACTGAACTATTTCCTTGTTGCTCTGGTCATTGCCGTCTTGCTGTGTCAACAGACCCCGTAAGAGTCGTCGATTGGACTGGACTGACAGACCGAGGAGGAAGCGAAGGAAAAGGTCCAGGTGTCCATTGTCACTCTCGAGCGTCTCGTCCACTGCAGTCTTAAGAAAATCAATCATGGTTTCATTTTTGTTTTCCTGTTCTGTAGACTCATGAACAAACACACTTTTCTTGTTGATGTCTAGAAACAGATGTGCATAAAGGGCTGCAATAAACTCTTGAATGCTCAAGTGAACAAAGCAGTACATGGTACCAAGAATGATCCCTGTTTCCTCCTTAAAGATCTGGGTACACATGCCTGAGTACACTGATGCCTTATAGACGTCAATCCCACAGGCTTCCAGGTCTGTGTCATAGAAGATCACGTTGTTTCTCTCCAGATGATGAAATGCCAGTTTCCCCAGTGAAAGGATGGCGTCTTTATCCCAGGAAATATCTGCTGCATATTCTCCATGATATTTTCGGCAGCTCTGCTGGATCTGAAAGCGGAGAAAGTGTGTGTACATTTGTGTCAGAGTCTTGGGAGTGTCTTCAGTATTTGATTCCTGTAGTGTTTTAGAGATCTCATCAGCCTGATTGTTTTTCACATCATTTCTTTTCTCCTCCAGAATGTTCTGGAGAACAGTGGCTGAAATCCAGCAGAAGACTGGGATGTGGCACATGATAAAGAGACTCTTTGATTTTTTAACATGATCAATGATTGTGTTGGCCTGATTCTGATCCGTGAATCTTTTTCTGAAGTACTCTTCCTTTTGTGCGTCACTGAATCCTCGTATCTCTGTCAGCCGGTCAATACGGTCAGGAGGAATCTTACTGGCAGCTGTTGGTCTGGTGGTGATCCAGATGAGAGCAGAAGGAAGCAGATTTCCCTTCATGAGGTTCGTTAGGAGAACATCCAGAGAGGCTGGTGACGATACATCACTCCACGTCTCGTTACAATCAAACTTCAGAGGAAGGCGACATTCGTCCAATCCATCAAGGATGAACAGGACTTTGAATTGATTCCTTCTTATAAGGTTCAGTCCTTTTGTTTCTGGGAAAAAATGAGTTATAAGGTCCATCAAACTTAGTTTTTCTTTCTTCTTTAAGTTCATCTCTCTGAATGGAAGAGGAAATATGAAACATATATCTTGATTTTCTTTTCCTTCAGCCCAGTCCAGAACAAACTTTTGCACAGAGACTGATTTTCCGATGCCAGCGACTCCTTTTGTCAGTACAGTTCGGATCTCCTCGTCTTGTTCAGGAGCTTCAAACAAATTTGAGCATTTAACCTGAATCTCTTGAGATTCATGACGCCTGGAAGCAACTTCAATCTGTCTGACCTCATGTTCAGTATTGACCTGTTCACTGCCACCCTGAGTGATATAGAGATCTGTGTAGATGTTATTCAGAAGTATGGAGTCACCATGCTTCGCCATTCCTTCAAACACACATTGATACTTCTTCTTTAGGCCACATTTTAGCTGATGAATGAAGAACAGCTCATCTAAACACAGGAACAAAAAATAGATAGTTTTAGTCTTAATTTATAGTTTTACAGATAGTCTACATTAATAAGTGTCAATCTGACAGATGGTCATGAGTCTCTGACCTTCTAGAGCATCAGCAGCTTCATCTTGCTTCATCTCTCTCAGGTAATGTAGTGTGAGATCAAGAGCTGCTGCTTTGATACTGCATCTATTCTCATTAAAGTCCTTAACAAAGCTTTCTGTGTTCTCATTTTGTAATATTTTCTTAAACTTTTCCAGCTCTTTCTTCAGAAATTTGATTATTTTGCTCTCAAGATCCTACAAACAAAAGTAAGAAAAAAGACAAAATAACAATTCAAACCAAACTGTACATCTACAAGAGGCATACAATTAAATTTCTTTGTTCAATAACATATAAACACATGAAAATGTGTTTTCCTACCAGGAAGATTCCCTTTAGATTGTCTATTAATTTCTTGTTACTGTGAGTCTGAACTTCTGAGTCTAATGTCTCATCTTGAAGCCTGTAATCAAATAAATAGAGTAAAATCCTGATTTTCCAGGCAAAATATTACAAAAAGAGAACAAAAAGCATTAGCTGTGAATACTCTGATAAATACTTGATCTAAAATTATTTCTTGATTGGTATTCACTGATACAACATTTAAAAATTTATGCTCTCTTAACTCAAACTGTATAATGATTGTAACAGAACATATTAATATAATAAGCATAACCAAATGAATTAAAATGCTCAAGGCCGCAATTAATTCCAATAAACATTGTGAAATGAACTGAAAACGCTCGCTCTGCTCCAGCTCTGTTATGAATGCCTGTGCAAATTTTACTTTCATTTTCAAATAAGCACCAATGAAAAAAAACAACAACAAAACAGTACAATGACAAACTCGCTTAAATGGTCACTTTTAAATTCCACTTTGAAACCAAATCTTCTGCCATCATCTTGTCAGTCAAGAGTGAGGCGAAATGGGGGAAGTGAGGTGAAATCTGACTCCTGCTACTGATCTGTGCTGTGACTCTTGTTTGGCTCACGCTGAATGTTTTGTTTTTAATTGTAGTGTTTGTTTTCTAACTGAACCAAATTATTTTTATTACTATAAAAAAAATCAATACGATGGTGAGGTCAGTGCCGCGGTGGGCAAGTGATGATACCGGTGTTGCGGCTGAAGCCATAATGATTTTAGGCTGCCTAAATGCGTTATAACATATTGCACATCCTATTCGATATTCTATAATTAAATCAACTGATTGAGTATTTGAAAATTGTGACACATCCTAACAGTAATGTGTGACCAAACATTAGAAACATGAAATACCTTTTATTAGATGATGGTTCTTCCCCACTGAAGTTTGGTCCTACACCATCTTTTGACCAATCACTCTTCAGAGACACAGAGCTGGACACATGTGATCCTGATCTTACACTAATGACACAAACAATACAGAGAAAAACACTTTAGTAAAGGAGGTTCAACTGTGTCTGAAACACATCCGTGTCTTTATCTAATCCTCCACAGAAATGCACACACACACAATTTACAGTTATCGATCATTTTATTTTACTGGCTCACATTGGTTTAATGATTTCGTTAATCTATAAGAGTGAGATTAAATATGTTTATGATTTTTTTTTTTAAAAAAATGCTTGAGATTTAAGAGAACATGTCAAATTTTATTTTTCATTAACAGAAATGGAGAGCAGAAATGTCTGTGTAACACAGTTTTTTTCACACCGGAGGCAGGAATAAAAGCAGTTAAGATGTTTATTGAGCAAACAGCAGAGCAAAACGGGTGGTGAATGAAGTGGTGGAAGATCTCAGAGGTGGAATGAGAGATAATACTGTCCTTGTTGTTGTTGCAGATGAATGAAGAGGGAGACGCTGGAGAAGGCAGATGGAAACACTCACACACACTGGCAGGTAGGCACACGAGGAGACTGGAGACAATGGAGACGAAGGAGATGATGAGGCTGGGTAAGTATCGCTTTGGGAGTCCTTGAGGTAAGTTTACAACTGGTGTAACACAAACGAGACCGGACAGTGAGTGTGTGTGAGTGTGGGGTTTAAGTGCTGGTGTTGATGACTGATGTGATGAGCTTCAGGTGGCGGTGATTAGTACGCTGGTGATTGGGTGCGCGGGTACTGAAGTGAGGTGGAACCTGACGTGTCTGTGACAGTACCCCCCCTCCCACGGCCCGCTCCTGAGGGCCGAGGACCCCGACGTCGTGGTGGTCGTCCTCGAGGTCGTGGGGCAGGTCTGTCTGGGTGGTTGGTGTGGAAAGCCTGTAACAGAGCAGGATCAAGGATATCATTCTTGGGGACCCATGAGCGTTCTTCGGGGCCGTAGCCTTCCCAGTCCACCAGGTATTCCAAGAGACCACCACGGCGCCGGGAGTCCAGGATCTCTCGTACCACGTAAGCAGTTCCATCGTCCAGGATGAGTGGAAGGGGGGGCTCGACGGCTGCCACGTCAGGTTCTGTGGAGGGAAGAACAGAAGGGTGGTGAGGTTTTAATAGTGACACGTGGAAGGTGGGATGAATTCTTTTGTACTGTGCAGGGAGTTGTAACCGGTAGGTGACGGGGTTGATCTGTCGCAGGATGGTGAATGGGCCAATGAAGCGGGGACTCAGCTTCTTGCAGGGCAGGCGCATCCTGATGTCCCTGGTGGACAGCCAGACCTTCTGCCCCGGTTGGTAGGTTGGAGCGTGGGAGCGCCGAAAGTCGGCTGTCATCTTGCGCCTGCGCAGGGCTCTCTGCAACTGGTGGTGAGCTGAGTCCCATACCCTCTCGCTCTCCCGAAACCAGTAGTCGACGGCAGGAACGTTGGAGGGTTCCCCGTTCCAGGGGAACAGTGGGGGTTGGAAACCGAGTACGCATTGGAAAGGTGTTAATCCAGTGGTGGCTTGACGGAGGGAGTTCTGGGCGTACTCGGCCCAACCCAGGTACTGGTTCCGTTCCGTCTGCCCGTTCGACTGAGGATGGTATCCAGACGATAGGCTGACGGTCACACCCAGGAGCGAGAAGAAAGCCTTCCAGACTCGGGAGATAAATTGAGGTCCTCTATCAGAGACAATGTCCTCGGGGATTCCATAATGACGGAAGACATGGTTGAACATTAACTCGGCTGTGGTCATGGCTGTGGGTAGACCCTCCAGGGGAATGAGTCGGCAGGCCTTGGAGAAACGGTCTACGACGACTAGAATGCATGTGTTACCCTCAGACTCTGGGAGGTCGGTGACGAAGTCGACCCCCAGGTGTGACCAGGGCCTCTCAGGAACGGGCAGAGGATGGAGCTTGCCGGTGGGAAGATGGCGTGGGCTCTTGGAGATGGCGCACTCCCTGCAGCCCTGCACGTACCTTCTGACGTCGTTGGCCATGTTTGGCCACCAGAAGCGCTGTTTGAGCAGCGAGAGGGTCTCATTGACCCCCGGGTGACCAGTGCCAAGTGAAGAGTGAACGGAGTGCAGGAGTGGAGTGCGTCGTGTCCGGGTGATGTACCGCAAGCCCTGGGGGCAACCCGGCGGAGTTCGTGAGGAGGCATTGGAGGAGGGGAGTGTCTCTTCTGACCACTCGATGGGGCTCATAAATATGGATTCGGGCAGGATGGTGTCGGGGTTTTCGTTCTTTTCCTCGGGTGCATGGAGACGTGAGAGAGCGTCAGCTTTGAGATTTTTGGAGCCTGGACGGTAGGATATTGTAAAGTTGAATCTTGAAAAGAACATCGCCCATCTGGCTTGGCGAGGGTTGAGTCGTTTGGCAGCCTTTAGGTACTCAAGGTTTTTGTGGTCAGTGAGTACCTGGAACGGATGGTTAGCTCCCTCCAACCAATGCCTCCACTCTTCAAGGGCGAGCTTGACAGCCAGGAGTTCCCGGTCCCCGATGTCGTAATTAACCTCCGCCGGGTTGAGCTTGCGGGAGAAGAAGGCACATGGATGGAGCCTACTTGGATTCCCCTGCTGCTGTGATAGGACCGCTCCCACTCCGGTGGTGGAGGCGTCCACCTCAACGACGAATGGCAGGTCTGGATTGGGGTGGACGAGGAGGGGAGCGGTGGTGAAGGCTTTCTTGAGGTGTTCAAAAGCTTCGTTGGCAGGTTGGGACCAGGACAGAGACTTGGGCTGATGACGGAGTAGGTTGGTGAGTGGACTGACGATGGTGCTGTAGTTCTTGATGAAACGGCGGTAAAAGTTGGAGAAACCTAGGAAGCGTTGGAGTTCTTTTATGGTACTTGGGGTTGGCCAGTTCTGGATGGCGGAAACCTTCCCCTCGTCCATCCGGATGCCACTGTGATCTATCACGTATCCCAGGAAGTGGACAGAGGGCTGATGGAATGAGCACTTCTCTGCTTTCAGGAATAGATGGAACTGCCGTAAGCGTTGGAGGACCTCCGCAACGTGGTGGCGATGTTCGGCCAGGCTCCGGGAGTAAATAAGGATGTCATCTATATACACTAGGACGGACTTGTGGAGGAACTCCCGGAGCACCTCATGGATGAAGTCCTGGAATACGGAGGGGGCGTTGACCAGGCCATACGGCATAACGAGGTACTCGTAGTGGCCGGTGGGCGTGACGAAGGCGGTCTTCCACTCGTCCCCCTCGCGTATCCGGATGAGGTTATACGCGCTGCGGAGGTCCAGCTTCGTGAACACAGTGGCACCACGGAGGTGTTCCAGGGCCGCTGGGACGAGGGGAAGTGGGTACCTGAATTTGACGGTTATCTTGTTTAAGGAGCGATAATCGATGCAGGGCCGCAAGCCTCCGTCCTTCTTGGCCACGAAGAAGAAGCTTGAAGCAGCAGGGGAAGTAGACGGGCGGATGTATCCTTGGTTTAGGGCCTCTTTGATATATTCATCCATGGCCTTCTCCTCCGGTACTGACAGGGGGTATATGCGTCCCCTAGGCACTGGTTCACCCGGCAACAGATCGATGGCGCAGTCCCATGGCCGGTGTGGAGGAAGCTTGGAGGCGCGTTGCGGGCAGAAGACGTCACTGAAGTGGGCATAATCGGGTGGAATGTCGACGGAGCGCTTATCCACAGGACTTTCGATGGAGGTTGCGTTAATGGAGATGTCTTTGGAGAGAGGAGATCTTGGAGTAGGAAGGTCTGGGAAGCAGCTGTAGAAGCAGTGGTCGCCCCACTTCAGGACTTCGCCCGTGCGCCAGGAGATGGTGGGGTTGTGTTGTTCCAACCATGGACGCCCTAGAACCACGTCAGCGGTGGATTCCTCCAGAACCAGCAGATGGATGTTCTCAGTGTGGAAGATACCCACTTGCAGCTGAAGCGGTCCAGTCATCCGTCGGATCATTCTTCGGCTCAGGGGTTTGCCCGTGATGGAGTGGACCTTGTAAACATTCGGAGAAGGCGAGGTCTTGAGCCCGAGGTGTCGACAGAGGGCGCCGGAGATGAAATTTCCTGCTGACCCTGAATCGAGGAGCGCCACCACTGAAATAGAAGCATTAGCAGCAGTAAGGTTTACTACAGTAGTGAGTGGTTTCATTTTTTGGATTGAGGGAATGATGGCACTCACCACGGGTCGAGGAGGACGAATTGGGCATGTGGAGATTACATGCCCAGGGGAACCACAATATAGACATAGATTCAGGGTCAGCCGTCTCTGTCTTTCTGTAGAAGATAAGCGGGAGTTATCCACTTGCATTGGTTCACTTGCTGGTTCTGGGGAGCTGACGGGTTCGAACCGACGGAGGAGTGTGGTGGTTGGTGGCTGGCTCTGGTGCTCTAGGAGGCACGACTGCATACGAGAACCCACGCGGATGGCGAGTTGGATGAAGCGTTCGAGTCCTAGGGAGTCCTCGTATGCAGCGAGATGCAACCGCACGTTGGGCTCCAGCCCTTGTCGAAAGGTGGTGATGAGGGCTTGTTCGTTCCAACCACTGGTTGCGGCTAGCGTTCGAAACTGCAAGGCATAATCATTGACACTCTTATTTCCTTGTTTAAGGTTGTACAATTTCTCACCAGTAGACGAGTCGGTCAGGGGTTTTCCGAAGACTTCTCTGAAGTGAGAGACGAATGCAGGGTATGATTTAACGACAGAGCTTCTTTGAGTCCAGAGAGAATCCGCCCATAGAAGGGCCTTACCTTGCAGTTGTGATATTATAAACGCTATTTTAGCCGTATCGGTGGGGTAGAGGTGCGGTTGCATCTCCAGAACCAACTCACACTGCAGAAGGAATCCGCTGCATTCCTCCGCCGATCCAGAGTAGGGCGCCGGTTTGGCCATGGGACTGGCGGTGAAGACTGGAGAAGCAGCCGTGGCGGTGGATGCGGAAGCGGCAGCGGCGGTGGGTGCTGGTGATGGTGATGGTGGTTGTGAGGTGAGTGCTCGACGTAAAACGTCCACGAGCTCCTGAAAGGGGTCCTGTTGGCTCATGCTGATGCTTAGCTGTTATGGTCCGGTCTTCTGTTATAACAGAGACACCGGAGGCAGGAATAAAAGCAGTTAAGATGTTTATTGAGCAAACAGCAGAGCAAAACGGGTGGTGAATGAAGTGGTGGAAGATCTCAGAGGTGGAATGAGAGATAATACTGTCCTTGTTGTTGTTGCAGATGAATGAAGAGGGAGACGCTGGAGAAGGCAGATGGAAACACTCACACACACTGGCAGGCAGGCACACGAGGAGACTGGAGACAATGGAGACGAAGGAGATGATGAGGCTGGGTAAGTATCGCTTTGGGAGTCCTTGAGGTAAGTTTACAACTGGTGTAACACAAACGAGACCGGACAGTGAGTGTGTGTGAGTGTGGGGTTTAAGTGCTGGTGTTGATGACTGATGTGATGAGCTTCAGGTGGCGGTGATTAGTACGCTGGTGATTGGGTGCGCGGGTACTGAAGTGAGGTGGAACCTGACGTGTCTGTGACAGTTTCCTAATGTCTGTCAATAATTTTATGATCTAAAAACCAAAGTCATGTATTTGGATTAATTCACTGTGGTCGCGTCTCAAAGGAAATTAACAAATTATTGTCTATAGTGCCCCGTGGCAAACGGTTAATTTAAGAGGTTCAAAATTGAAGTTGATCAAAGAGTTTGCACATTTAAAACAATGATTAAAGTTTTTTTTTTTTTTTTGAGTACAATGTTTATGGATGGCTATGCTGTCTGATGTGTTATTGTATCCTATTCATATTTGTTTATTGTTGATGAAGCTATTCTGGTGTTTATTATTCTTTGAAAGATCTATTCTGGTGTCTTGGAAATCATTGTTGTGTATCTTGTCATATATGTGATTTTACTCTTGTCATTCCTTAATTGTGACCTATTATGGACTTGAACTGAAGTTTGTGGACTAATTATCTGATTGATTAAGCATGATTGTAAACACCTCTGGATTTATAGTGCATTTTCTATATTATTATTGAGAGTGAATGAAATTGTTACACTGACGAAGGCGAAGAGCCGAAACGTTTGTCATCTTATCTCCTGTGTACTTTAATTAAAGTCTTTTTAGAGTGCAGACCTTTTTTGTATTCTTAATTTGATTTATAGGTCTTGGCACCTAAATTGGCTGGGAGAGCGAGGTGAATGTTTTAATTAAAACTTTGTTATTCACAGGGAAAAACAAACTCCAGCAGAGTTTAAAATGATGGTGTGAAACAGACGCAGTGTTACCTGTGTTTCTCTGAGAGACTCATCTTAGAGAGAGAGTCCTTTCCTCGCTCCTCTGATCAGCACTGGTTTGAGAAAACAATCAATCGTTCAGCAGGACCTGGAAATGACAAGATTTTACAGAGATGAAGAACATGAAAATAATGAAGAATGATGAGTTAGACACAACAGCAAAAACAATGAATAAAATAAAGTGAGTTACAAATATATTGTCATGTAAAATAACTGAATAATTTCAGATTGTTAATGAGTTTAACTGATTAATGACTCTAAATTTGAATTCACTGGAGAACAGAAATTCACACTGTTTAAACCTAATTTGTTATATTCTCTATTGCAGTTTAATATCATTTTACAATCATATTTACTCAATCTTTATTAATTGTTGAATTGTTTGTTGTTTAATCATTACTTCAAGTTCACAATGATGGTTGAATTCATTACTTTCAAATGATCCTAAAATAACTGATGGAGTAAAAGTATCCTGAATTATAATGGTCACACTGTATAACTACTAATCATAACTGCTATATATGAACTGAAATATTAAATTTAATAATAGTAGATTTTTGTTCTGTGACTAATAATAATAATAATAATAATAAACACTCACGTTAGGCTTCATCTTCCTGTTTACTGTAAATGTCTGGATCAAAATTACTTTCGATTTCGCATCACAAAAACAACAGCCTAAAACTGAAGAGAAAATGAGAGAAAAACGTCAGAATGATATTCGTTTTCAATGACTCTTTCTCAGTAACCCTTTCTTCATGTTTTAACATCCGTGTTCTTCAAATGATTGTCATTTCTGGAAGATTCTTCGTCTGTTCGGATATCAACAGGTGTTATATTCATCATTAAAGGGAACATGCGCGTGCACGCAGATGTTTACCTGGATTTACAGCAGAAGTTAAACTGCGACAGATTCGACACATGCGATATTTCACTGAACATATATTTAAAAAACAAACAAACAAACAAAAAAACGTATATTTCACCAATTGTTTACACTGATATGAATGATAAAGCGCTTTGATTTCGCAGTGTTTGCGGTTATTTTTGTTTTTGTTTTTTAGGGCTTATTTTTTGGGACCTTATTGTAAAGTGTTACTTATTGTTTTTATAGTTCTTTTTTCACTTGTTTGAAACGTTTGCTTTATACATTGTCTGTGTATTGTTTCAGATACTGTATATTTAAATGTTGTAAGAAAAAAGTTATTATATCTGTTTGGAGGACAGCACTTTATCCTAACCTAATTCAATACGTGATCCCATATAATCTACCATGACAAATTATCGTTAAATGAAAATCTGATACAGTTGCATGCCTATATATACAGTTTAAAGTAGGACTATAAATTACATAAATAATAATATAAATATAAATTACATAATTAATAAAAACAGTTTGAAGCAGAGATATTTAAAAACCTTGTGTACTTTTTGTTTTCTCCTTACAATGTCTCTTTATATCAACTTATTAAGCTAAAACACAAATTTAAAAAATGTGCGCCTTTAAAATTTGTGATGCAGTCCTGAATTTATCAACTTCCAAACACATGTGCTTCTTGGGAAAGAAGTAAGTGTCAAGCCCTGTGCTCTCATATGTTTGAATCACAAATAACAACAGATCTAGACTGAGTTAAAATTAGCAGTAGGCTATAAACATGAATTCAGACTCAAGCCCTGATCATTGTAATTATCCAGTGAAATTGCATAAGTGAATGCACAAGGAGTCTGACAACAGCTGGTGCTCCACACAGTGATCTGTCTGTCTGTCTGTGATCACATGAAGAAACAGATGAAACTGAGACAAACTAAATCCAGAAGATTTGTGGCCGTGTCTCCAAGATGCTTGAAGAAACACTGTTGATTCTGAAGGCCTCAAGGCAGATTTTGACCCTGACAACACATGAATTCTGAAATATAATTGGATAAAAGCTCTAACATAAATATACACTACTGGAAGCAGCACAACCAAGAGAAAACCTATACAATTTAGAGAACAGACTATTGGGAATAATTTAATAAACATAAAAAAAAAATGACGCACAGGGACGAACCTCTTCCAGAAGCTCAGATGTGCTGCGTAACCAATGAGGTTCATTCTCGTGTGATACACACGTTTGAGCTTCTAGAAGAGGTTTGTTCTTGTGCGTCATTCAGGTCAGGTTGAGCTTCGGCTTATATTCACTAATCAATGTTTACATGTGAGTAAAAGCATAAATTAAATCTGTTCATCATAAAAAGCGATCAAGTCTCTTTAGAACATTTGGACTAAATCACTCGATCCATATGGATAAGGTTTATCATCTCAGTAACACTTATTAATTATCTGATGTTATGTTAAAAATGAAATGTTCATTAGTAGCTATGACATAGCTACTAATGAACAGACAAACACAATTAGTCACTACAATAATCAGGTTGTGGCCGTTTGTCTTTTTTATTTTTATTTATTTTTTTTAATATATTTATTATCACACTTCAAACAGGAGAGCAGTTCTGAATGAATGACGATACTCAGCAGCTGATAATGTGTCATCCTGGAAAAAGAAGAAGAATAAAGTTCCTAACTGACAGACTGCTGGTGGGCTGAAGATGTCGTCTTTCTTATTTGGTGGAAAATAAATGTTATTGATAATTCAAATGTTTGATACCTGATATCAGTCCGAGTGCATGTCACGTTTCTAGAATAACACCATGTCTGAACTCCAAGTAGTTTTCCCTACAGCCCTCCCAGCTGTGGGACAAAAAATGTCTTTTCACCACTATAATTTTTTGCTTCTATAGTGGCATTGGATTGTAATGTCACTTTGTTTCCAAGGTCATCAATAATGTCGACAGTCAGGTAAATCTGATACTCTCCCTGAAAAGTAAAATAGCAAAATCTGTTTAACTATAAGACTGCTTTAAATCTTAGTATAGTATAATACATATGTAACGGGATAAATATCATAGTTCAAGGGTTCTTTAAGTAAATCCTGCTGTAATGTGTTCACGCTTCCTATTGGTTGCGCTGGTGGCGCTATAGCCCACCGAGTTCGAACAATCTGCAGCAGAGCTAGAGAGAACTGCTGTGGGTGAGTCGTTTCTGCTGCAGCTCCGTATTAAAAGTTAAAAATATAAGTTTCATGTTGAATGTTAGACGATGTATGAAGGGGATTGCACATATTGAACACTAGTTGACTTATAGAGTGTGTTTTCTGTTCATATTTTTGTGTATTTGATAGTTTTATTTCCGTTTTTAATGAACCGAATCTTTCCATGTGCGTCATTCCATGTGCTCCCGAACTAGTGAAATGTCTCGTACAGATGGAGCTGAAGCAACTTTACTCACTTGTTTCTCTTTCTTCTACTGCTCTGTGCAGGTAATTGTTTTTGTATTTAAGAATTTACTATTTTGTAGAACATGTTGTTTTACGGAAAAAAATGTTATTTCTAGTCATTTTATTCTGTTTAATATAAAGTGGATGATTATTATATCTTATATTTAATATATTATAATATTTCTGTCTATGCATATTACTATCTGATATTGAAAACTACTATACGATCACAAAGCATTAAATCTAAGAAGTCAAATTGTTTATTGTTATATTGGTAGCAGCAGAGCTAGAGAGAACTGCTGTGGTGAAATGTCTCGTACAGATGGAGCTGAAGCAACTTTACTCACTTGTTTCTCTTTCTTCTACTGCTCTGTGCAGGACAAATAAATACTGTGATCATCCGTATTCTGAGTTGCGTGTTAATGAAGGGTGAGACAAGACGGGCCAGAGAAAAAACCAAAGAAGGGTCACATTGGTGCCGTGACTCAGGACTTCAATCAAGGTGGTCGAAGATCATCCGACATCGGACCGGCAGGCCTGTCATCATTCTTCACTGCACGGGACCTTCAGCTAAGATTTTAATAGTTGTCCCTGGACTTTAAAAAAAAAAAAAAAAACCTGGGAAGAGACTTTTGAATGGACACTTTGAAGCGGTTTAATATTTTTATTGACTCCAGGTATCATAATAGAATATAGTGTACACATTTTTTTTTTTTCTCTCTTTTCCTCTTTTTTTTTAAATATTTTTTCACTCCTATTAGTTGATTATGGACAACACAAGGTTGACGGGATCTCAGTATCTAGAAACTCCAGTTAGTGTTGGTCGAGGGAGAGGTCTGTTAGCGACACCAATTCCCTTTCCAGACATTAGCCCTAGCTCTGTTATGTGTGGTGCCAACAATGGGTTAGAAGCGAACACATTTCCTGCCCCAAATGTCAATGAGAACGCAGCTCATGTAAATTTTAGCAGTTCTGTAAATACGCAGCCCATTAGTACATCAACTCCAGTCCTTACCAGTGACATGATGAGTCAGATGGGTAACATAGTGCAGCAAGTAGGCTTGCAACTGGCGGACAGTATACTTGCACATTTGAATTTGCACAGTCAAACAGAAGTTACATCTAAGCATACTCAAAACAACCACAATAGTAGATACACGCCTGACCAGAGCTCCATGTCAAGTGCATCGCAGATTCAAGTAGTGCGTCAGAGAGAAGTTAAAGATCCTCCAATTTTCAGAGGTGACGCATCAGACACTGTTACACTCGATGAGTGGGTGGAGCTCATGAAAAACTTCATAAGAAAGGGGTTCCTGCCTACTGAAGAGCAGGGTGAAGAAATTTTAATCCACTTGAGAGGCAAAGCCAAAGATGTTGTTAAAGTGGGGATGTTGTCTAGCGGATTAGATATCAGAACAAATCCTGTTGCAATCTACACCCTATTACGGAAGCATTTCAGTTGCCAACAGTATTCTCCTGTCCCTTTGCAAGATTTCTACACCACTCTTCCAGAACCTCAAGAGGATCCCTTTGATTACTGGTTACGCCTGAACCATACTGCTGACATCACAGCTGAGTGTCTGAAACAACAAGGAAAGGTGCTAGACAACCAACTGATCGAAGTCACACGCATGTTCATTAGGAATTGTCCAAACTCAGATCTAGCGCTGACATTTCGTTCAAAAACCATTGATAAATGGACAGCTCATGAAGTACAAGAGATCCTGAACGAGTATCATTCAGAGAAATGTCTCAGATCTGCTGGACAAGGAAATAGACAGATTGAATGTGAGAAGAAAATCGCTATGAATGAGATGCGTGTAAGTCCTAGCCCATTCCCAGTGAAAGCAGAACAGGATTCACTTCAGTCAAAACAGTCAGAAAACATGGCTCTGGAAAAAGTTATCGATATGCTGGAGAGAGTTCTGATGAATAATAGTGGTAATGCGCAGGCGAGCAAGGAGTATAGAAAGAGAAGCACCATGCCTAGAATTCCAGGCTTGAATGATACACCATGCTTAGTGTGCAAGGACACCTCACATTCTGCTTTTACTCACTGTAGAGACAAAAGGCTCTGTTTCCAGTGTTTTTCGCCTGACCATCCCAGATTCCGGTGTCCACAGGAAAGGAAGAATGCTTCCTCAGTCAACCAGCAGTCAAACTAAGTGATCTACGTGTGAGGGAGGATCACGTAGATCTTGAGAGTGAATCTCCCATATCCAGTTTTGAAGATAGAATGGATTATGAGTCTTTATGTCAAATGTTCAGTGATGTAACTTCAGACAAAACAGTCATCTTCCAAGGTGTACAGAGAGTTCCCAAAGCTGATAGCTTGTTTTACACATCTGTCTCAGTTGAGAATGATATCACCCTTAAAGCTTTAATTGATAGTGGATCAATGGCATGTACAATTAGCGAGTCTGCTGAAGAAAGGTTGTTGAAAAGTATTCCAGATATGACAAGCCAGTCAGCACAAGATATTGTCATTGTTGGTTGTGGTGGCCATCATGTTGCCCCTACTGCAGTCTATGATCTTAAAGCTACAGTGTACGGCTGCCCCATGATAATTCCTGCTTTAGTTGTGCCTGGGCAGACCGAAGAGATGATTTTGGGCACAAACGTTATAAAGAGACTTCTGATGCAACTGAGAGAAACTGACAGTTACTGGAGGCTCATGTCTAAGTCAAGTAACAATGAGAGTGATGAGTGCTGTATGTTTCTATCTCTTTTCTCAAATGCAGAAAGATGGAGAGGCGAATCCATACCTGAGAAAATCGGTACTGTAAAGTTACAAAGGAGTGTGACGTTAGAGCCACAAACTGAACATCTAGTTTGGGGTAAGCTACCTCAGTCTTCTGTTTTGTCAGTGGGAAGCACTGTCATTGTAGAACCGACCGAGTCCAAATCAAGACCTAGACAGATATTGGTCGGGAGGGTCATAACACCACTATGGGGAGATGGTTCTATCCCCTTGAAAGTCATCAACCCCACTAATCACTGTGTTGTGTTGAAGAGAAATGCAAAAATAGCTGACGTGTCACCGTGTATTGCTGTGCAAGATTTGCCGCTGCCGAAACAAATTCAGTCTAATCTGCAGTGTACTGAGGAACCCTTACCACACAGATCCAGCAAAGAGATGAAGCGTGTCTTGAATGATTTGAACCTTGGTGAACTTGATTTAGAGTCATGTGAAGTGTCATCCCTCTGGAAAGACAAGTTGTTGCACATCATTGAGAAGTACGAGTCAGTTTTCTCAAGAGACAAAATGGAGTGCGGAGAAGCTAAAGGCGTTGTCCATCGAATTAACTTAACTGATGACAGACCCTTCCGTTTCCCATATAGGCGTATACCGCCAAGCCAGTATGTTAAACTGAGGACAGCGTTAAATGAGATGGAGGAGAAAGGAATCATTCGCAAGTCACATAGTGACTATGCTTCCCCTCTCGTACTAGTTTGGAAGAAAAATGGCGATCTCAGGATCTGCACTGATTTTAGATGGTTAAACGCGAGGACTGTCAGAGACGCCTACCCTTTGCCACACCAGTCTGATGTGTTAGCTGCATTGGGAGGAAACACTTTCTTCTCAACCATGGATCTTACCTCAGGGTATTATAATGTTCCCCTAGAAGAAGAACATAAAAAGTACACTGCATTCTCTTCACCATTTGGACTCCATGAGTACAATAGGCTTCCTCAGGGTCTTTCTAATAGCCCAGCCACTTTCATGAGAATGATGATGTCTATCTTTGGAGATGAGAATTTTAGCAGCGTTCTCTGTTACCTTGATGATTTGATGGTGTTTGCCCCTTCTGAGTCTGTAGCCCTCCAACGTCTCGAAATGGTTCTCTTGCGCTTGTCACATCACAACCTGAAGTTGGCTCCAAAGAAATGTTGTTTCTTGCGACGATCTGTGAAATTTCTTGGGCACATTGTGTGTGAAGAAGGGATTAAGACTGATCCTGGTAAAGTTGAGGCAATTAACGATATTCAAGCTTCTGATTTGATGGAACCTGATGGAAAAACACCATGTCAAAAAAAGATCAGGTCCTTTCTTGGAATGGTTCTGTACTATCAACATTTTATTGAAGGATGTTCAGCGAAAGCTAAGCCTTTATTCAAGTTGACATCAGGCTCAGTCAAACAGACTCCTGTCACAAAAGGACGTAGACCAAGAAAGAAAATTAGTTACCTCAAACTTTCCCCAGCTGACTGGACGGCTGATTGTGAAGAAGCTTTGCACACCCTAAAACTAGAACTGACTAAAAATGTGACGCTGGCTCATCCAGACTTTGACCGACCTTTCATTTTGGCTGTTGATGCATCTTTCGATGGAGTGGGAGCTGTATTGTCGCAGGTTCTGCCAGGTGAAGAAATTGCCAGACCTGTAGCCTTTGCAAGTAGAACTCTGTCTCGCTCACAAATGAACTATCCAGCTCACAGATTAGAGTTCTTTGCCTTAAAGTGGGCTATCTGTGAAAAGTTTAGCCATTGGCTGAGAGGACGGCACTTTACGGCATGGACCGACAATAATCCTCTTACATATATCCTGACTAAACCCCGACTTGATGCATGTGAGCAGCGATGGGTGGCAAAACTTGCTTCCTACAGTTTTGATCTGAAGTATGTCCCAGGAACAAAAAATGTTGTTGCGGATGCTTTGAGCCGTGAGCCATTTGTCCAGTCTTGCATAGGACATCGCCTTATCACTGAACCGTACTTATCTCTCTTGAAGGATGTCAGTGGTGTAATTGATGACACTGTCCAAGATGCTTTCAAGTGCACAAGTAACCATCAGGTGGTGCAGAAGGATGGCAAAGGTTCATGTGATCCAACCAGTGATACACTCTTGCCTTCAGGTTCTTCTGGGAGCCAGGAAGTTTCTGCGGTGTTATCAGCGCACACTACTGGGGGTTTGAGTGAAGTATTGGGGTCAGTGCCAGCCATCTCACAACCACAACAGTTTAGCCCCCCTTTGCAGCACAGCAACATCGTGAATGAACAGGAGAAGGACAGCACCTTGTGTCGGATTCTGTACTATATTGAAAGACGTCGGAAACCATCTAAGAGAGAACAAACAAAGGAATCCACAAGTGTGCGGAAACTGTTGAAACACCATGATAAACTTGTTGTCCGTGATGGTGTGCTGTATAAGGTGAAAAGAGAACCAAAGCTAAACAAGAAAGTCTACCTGTTTGTTGTACCTGCTTCATTAAAAGCGCAAGTTCTCCATGGAATCCATGATACGGCGGGTCATCAAGGACGTAGCAGGACACTGTCATTGGCGAGACAAAGATTCTTCTGGATTGGAATGAAAAAAGATATTGATGATTATGTGAAGAATTGTCATCGATGTGTGGTTGGTAAAACCTCAGAACCCAATGCTTGTGCTCCATTAGAAAGTATCCGAACATCTGAACCGCTCGAGCTGGTTTGCATCGACTTTTGGTCGGCAGAGGTCAAAGAAGGAAAGTCTGTAGATGTGCTGATTGTGACGGATCATTTTACAAAAATGGCCCATGCGTTTCCATGCCAGAATCAGTCGGCCAAACAAGTTGCAAAAAGACTCTGGAATGACTTCTTTCTAGTTTATGGTTTCCCCAAAAGAATTCATTCTGACCAGGGGGCGAATTTCGAGAGCAAGCTAATCAAGGAACTATTGACCATGGCGGGTGTAGACAAGTCCCACACAACACCGTACCACCCAATGGGGAACGGCATTGCTGAGAGGTTCAATAGGACTCTTGGTAGCATGATCAGGACATTGCCCCCTAAAGCAAAGGCAAAATGGCCGCAGATGTTGCAGCAACTTACCTTCTGTTACAACTGCACTGAACATGAGACAACGGGTTTTGCACCATTCTTTCTTATGTTTGGCAGAGTTCCTCGTCTCCCAATTGACATTCTGTTTCAAAATGTGCTTTCAAATGAGAATGTGGTGGATTACAAAGATTTTGTGTCCAAGCTGAAGAAAGATTTGCGTGAAGCAGCACACATAGCAAGGATGCACACTCTGAAAGAACAGGAACGGCATGGCAGACTTTACAACAGAAAGGTGAAGGGCTGTCCTCTGGCTGTTGGAGATAGAGTGTTGGTTGCGAACAGAGGTGAAAAAGGTAGAAGAAAAGTTTCTGACAAATGGGATTCATCTCCGTATGAAGTCATTGCTGTGTGTCCTGATATCAATGTTTACAGGATTCGAGAAATCAACTCAGACAAAGTGAGAGTGGTCCATAGAAATCTTTTGTTACCTGTGAACTTCCTACCAGTTGATGAACCTCAGGAATCAGATCAAAAGGACAATGATGTGAATGATGAAATTGAAGTTCGAGATGGAATTGACCATGACGACAGAACTGCAAACTGGATATTAAGTAATCCTAATGATTTTGCTGAAGAGGATGTTCATACAATCCATACAGATTCACTTGATGCGTCAGATTGTGTGTCAGTGATGCTGGACTCTGCAAGTGCTGGTGCTGGGAACCTGAATGACCGAAGTGATGTCAGAATGGAAATTGATGTCGAAAGAAGTGATCAAAATGTAACAAATGATTTTGATTTACCTGAAGTGGAAGGTCAAGATTCTGACTCGACTCAAGGAGAGCAATTCACAAATGATGTCATAAAGGAACCTGTGGTGTGCACACAGCCAAGACATGTTGAGGCTGTCGTAACTCAAACTAGATTTGGCAGAGTCATTAAGCCTACTAAAAGACTGATTTGTGAAATGAACAAACAACACATAGACAGTCCAGACTCTACAGTGAGTTCTTTTGTTTATTTAGTTAAGAGCATTTTCACATAAAATGTTACATTTGATTTCATGCAAAGTTGAGAACACAAAAAAAAAAAGAAGCTGATTGATACAGAGATTAGAAATCAAATGAGTTATTACGTTACGAAATTTTGAGGTGTAACAGGCATCTCTTTAGTCTACTTTCAGACTGGGGTTAGGCGCCACCCTTGACTGTAGGTACTTCTTATGGAAGAATCTTTTGATTGACAGATAATCCTACTCAGTGCGCAGTTTTTCTTCTCTTCTTTAGTAATTGGAAACATGAAGTGTGAGTTCCATATCTGTTTTTCTCTATCTTTCTTCACTGTTGGTTTTTCTTGTTATGGTATTTCCACATTAAGCAGGATTTAAGGGGGGTGTATGTAACGGGATAAATATCATAGTTCAAGGGTTCTTTAAGTAAATCCTGCTGTAATGTGTTCACGCTTCCTATTGGTTGCGCTGGTGGCGCTATAGCCCACCGAGTTCGAACAATCTGCAGCAGAGCTAGAGAGAACTGCTGTGGGTGAGTCGTTTCTGCTGCAGCTCCGTATTAAAAGTTAAAAATATAAGTTTCATGTTGAATGTTAGACGATGTATGAAGGGGATTGCACATATTGAACACTAGTTGACTTATAGAGTGTGTTTTCTGTTCATATTTTTGTGTATTTGATAGTTTTATTTCCGTTTTTAATGAACCGAATCTTTCCATGTGCGTCATTCCATGTGCTCCCGAACTAGTGAAATGTCTCGTACAGATGGAGCTGAAGCAACTTTACTCACTTGTTTCTCTTTCTTCTACTGCTCTGTGCAGGTAATTGTTTTTGTATTTAAGAATTTACTATTTTGTAGAACATGTTGTTTTACGGAAAAAAATGTTATTTCTAGTCATTTTATTCTGTTTAATATAAAGTGGATGATTATTATATCTTATATTTAATATATTATAATATTTCTGTCTATGCATATTACTATCTGATATTGAAAACTACTATACGATCACAAAGCATTAAATCTAAGAAGTCAAATTGTTTATTGTTATATTGGTAGCAGCAGAGCTAGAGAGAACTGCTGTGGTGAAATGTCTCGTACAGATGGAGCTGAAGCAACTTTACTCACTTGTTTCTCTTTCTTCTACTGCTCTGTGCAGGACAAATAAATACTGTGATCATCCGTATTCTGAGTTGCGTGTTAATGAAGGGTGAGACAAGACGGGCCAGAGAAAAAACCAAAGAAGGGTCACACATACACAACACATTTAATTTCTGAAGAATCAAATTAAAATAATACATTGTATTTAAATCTGAGTCAATAAAGCATAATGTTGACTGCTCACCTCAGGACCATTAAACTTTTTCATGTACACTGGAAAAGTCTCATGAAGTGTTTCTGAAACAGGGAAGAAATCTCACTGATATCCAGCTGCATCACCACAATAAGATACTGCAGTAAACATATTCAAACATGTAGTACCTCCTTTGATGATGTAACAGATTTTGAAATCCTCACAAGGAACAGATGGCTGTATGTGCTCCAACCACAGCTGACCTTTGTAGTGAACACTACCATGAAAACCAACATGACTGATTGTGAACACTGAAAAACAAAACAAAAATTAGTTAGTTTCACTCAAACCATCCTTGTTCACATTACTTAAAAAACGAATGTAACTACATGAACTTAATTTACCTGAGTTGTTTCTACTAAAAATGAGTATTGTCAGCTTTACTTAATAAGTGTTTGTTCAGTCAACTCAACATTGCCGAGTGAAACACACTGGGCACTAACTGGGCAGTGGATCCATAGTTCCCTGCATGCTTTGCAACGGACTGCATTAGGAGAGTAAATTTAGGGATTAAAGTGTTATTTTACAGTAAAGGGAAAGATGTTGTTAGTTTATGTTAGTGTTAATGTTCAGTCATGTTGGACATTTAGAGGAGTTTCTGTAGTGTTTTTGTATTTTGTGGCTATCATTATGCAGAAGAGTGTCGCCTGTGTTTAGGCTGTGAGCCTCATATACATGTTTAGGATGAAATTCCTGCTGTCGAATAAATTGATTGTTCAATGAGGGTTTTTTTATTTATTTATTTATTTTTGAGTGCATTTTGTAGAGCTAATAGTTAATTTAATAAAGTAAATTAAGTCAATAAATGTGTTCACCTTATAATAAACATTTATAAATTTAAAGTCCCCCTGTAGTCAATAATTGTATCCCATAACACTCATCTTTGATCACCAAAATGACATATTTAAACATTTCTTCATGCATTAAAATAGCTTGAATGTAACTCTACACCCTTGCCTCATTTAATATATGTGGATCAATGAATATGCAAATTAGCCCCGCCTCCACTCGCTCACGCCAGCTCAGAGATCCACTCGGTCAACTTACTGAGGTAAATGCTGCACAATGGTTTCGCTCTTTACAACATCGGACACATAACGGTAATTAATATGATTGGCCTTTTGCTTGACTGCGCTATCAAACAGCTAATAATGTGTTGCTAATGTTACACAAAACATGTTCGTGTTCACCATGTCAGAGTCAGACAGCTGCCTTCTAACAATCAGTGTCCTTGCAAATGCTTTGACCTGAGAACATCAGTGGAGAAAGGCTTATAGTTCATCATAACATCGTAATAAACATCATATACCCGCTATATTGCTAAATCTATATACACAATTTTTCATATCAACGGAAAAATGTAAGAGGGTAACTTGGATTCTCTCTGCTAGTTCGCTGTTAATGATATGCTAAATTTCGCCGGCACGTTGATGTGATTGGTTACAAGGTAGTTTGTGACATCATAGACAACATGGATTTCAAACCGCAGATTGGCGACTGTCTTTTTTTCATTGCAGTTTTATACTCAGCAATCATGCTGACATGAATTTGCCCATGGTTTGTATTAAAGTGTATTAAAAAAACACATAGACATATAAACAACATTAAAAACTTGATTTTCACCACAGCTGTAGGGATTAAATTAAACAGGAGGTTGTTCCATATTATGTAATATAATCAACATAAATCTTTCATAAACTTACTTGGGATTACTGTATAAGTTACAGAGAACAAATTCACTCCTAGAGAGCAGGGGGAAGCAGTCATTGACAGGTAATACAACGGTCCTGATTAAAGAGAGAGCACTGAAATAATGAAAAGACATCTCAAATACTGAATGTTGTAATATCATATTTTGTGGATTAATAATATGTGGGTTTCAAATGATATTTTTGTATAAACTATGCCATTAGTTTTTCAATCAGTAAGAAATATGATATTCTATTATTCAGAAAGGCCACATCAAATTAATAAAGTGACATTAAAGACATTCAAAATGTTCTTTTATTCTATGAACTTCTATTTCTTTTTAACTTTCTATTGATCAAAGAATAGATTATGGTTTCCACAAAAATATGAAGCAGCACAACTGTTTTCAACTTTGATAATAATCAGAAATGTTTCTTGAGCATCAAATCATCATATCAGAATGATTTCTGAAGGATCATGTGACACTGAAGACTGGAGGAATGATGCTGAAAATGCATCTTTGCATTTTACATTTTACAATTTTTTAACAATTATTTTAAATTGTAATATGTCACAATATTGATGTTACTGTATTTTTGATCAAAACAACAGTCTTGGTGATCATGTGTCTTTAAAGGTTAAAAAATATACACATGTACTGTATATATGTGCATGTGAGTTTTGCGTATGTGTAATTTTTAAAAATATTTGATATTCCACTTACCATCAAAGGTGTACCAGACACTAAGATGTTCTGAGGAACATAATAATCTTCTCTCTGCTCTCACAGATGACATACAAGATAAAGCAATAAACCAGAGGAAAGTTGAAGAGCACAAAAGCACCATATCTGTTTCCTTCATCAACAACACCAGTGGAAAAACTCTGTCAGGATATGAACAAGTTGGAAAGCTGGAATTTAAACAGAACATTCAAATTAACCATTCTCTAAAATCAGTTCCTGCTTTTAACAATGCTCTGTATTGATGTAAAACACATTTGGTTTGAAAGCCACCACAGGTTTACTGTTAAGTGCCAGTGGTTATGTGAACAGAGAACTTCGAAAAAAGGAAGCTTGAGATGAAATCACGAAACAAGCAGGAACCTTTATTTAGTTTTATACGTTTTTACAAGTCTGATCAAAACCAGTTCCCAGGTAGATTAAAATGTCATAAAAACACTATGCATACCAATACTTTGAGATATTATAGCTTTAATGAGACCAAATTTAACATGAGAACTCCATATATGAATATGAATTAACCACTGAAATCACTTGATCTTATCAGAAAACACAGAATGGAGAATCTGCTCCAGAACAGAAAAAGAAACAGCACAGCTTGTCCTTCATCCCTTCCATCTACTGAAAGCTTTTGTTCATAACATCATGATATTTCACTTGTCCAGTGATATTGAAATGGACTGTTTGGATGTTTTCAAGGTCATCAACAAGTGTCACATTCGCATAAACCTGATATTCGCCCTAGAAGGTAAAACACAATAATTTTTTAATCTCCATTTGATGATAAAGAAAAAAACATTTATGTTATGGGTAAAGTGTTAGTATTGGAACCTCTAGAAGAGAAAAATGTTTCATATAGTAAAAAGGTGTTATGACATATATTTTTTGCACATCAGGATCATAAAAGTCTTTTATACAGGAAAAGATAAAGCATTTCTGTTGATTGCTCACCTCAGGTGGATAAAATTGTCTAAAATAAAGTGGAACTGTGTCATGAAGTGTTTCTAAAACAAGAATGTGTTCTCATTAGTGATCTGTATTAATGCGCCGCTGAAACACTGTACTGTGACTGTGAGGGATGCAGTAAAAGATTAATATGTTCACCTCCTTTGATGATGTCACATATTTTCAAATGTTCACAAGAAACTTCTGGCTGAACGTGATCAAACCACAGCTGACCTTCATAGTAAAGGAGAGCATGACACCCCATACGTGTGGTGGTGAACACTGAATGACAAAACAAGGCAAATAAATGATTAATAAATTAAATAAAAAATCTAATTCATAATAATAATAACTTTTTTATTATTAAATTATTATTATAAATATTAAACAGGATAAGTAGTGAATAGTGAAGTTTAATGTAATATTGCATAATGTAATTAATATAGAGCATTCATCTTTTATAAACTTACTTGGAATTACTGTATATGTTAAATTGTACAAAGTCATTCCTACAGAGCAGGGGGATCCAGTCAGTGACAGGAGATACAACGGCCCTGATTTAAGAGAGCGTCGACTGTTTTAATTACATAATGACATCAAAGAGAATCATGAAAAGAGATTCGACGCCCACAAGAGGTGATACATGAACATCATTTGAAAAAAGAACAGTAATTAGTACGTAAATTGAAATTAAAATTGAAAGACGTGTTTCAGGCAAAAAATCTATTAAAAAACATCCATGTATAGTTTTTAATAAGTATCACTGATCTTTTGCTGGTATATGTTCTGAAGTAACAGATCAAACTCAATAAATAAGTAAACTATTGAAAAAAAAGATCTTACCATCGTAGCTGTACCAAAGGCTAACACTTTCTGAGGAGCAAACCAAATGTCTCTCTGCTGAGGACATACAAGACAATGCCACAATATGAAAAAGAAAAGTTGGAAGGTACAGAAGCACCATTGCTGTTCTCCTTTAATGAAACAAACCAGAGGCAAAATCTCTCTTTAATGGTTTCGTATCATATGTGTATTAGTCTTCAGATCATGATCTAATAACAACAGGACACAATGAACCGCATTACTGTAAAACTTCTCTTTTGCACTGAACCGTAAATCAGGGTTTTTCTCTCCCAGTACCTGTATTTATGTGAACAAAGAAGTGCTGGTAAACAGAAAGTAGTGAATTCAAAGGGTTTGTGTATTTAAATGGCATTTATTTACAGTTTCACAGATGTTTCAGCCTCACAGCATACAGTACTAAAATCATATCATGACTTTCCTCAAGTGTCCAGACTAAGACAATTTATTTATATTATTAAAGACAAACCAAATAGAAAATATAACATCTCTCCTAAGTCACACACCACAGAAAAGGTTATAAAATAAGAAATAAAATATAATATATTTAAAAAGGTTTAAAACAGCTGTCTTAATAAATTTTCTTAATTTTGCTGTCAGGTGTGCTAATGTTCAAAAGTTTGGGGTCAGTAAGATTTTTAAGTACTTTTGAAAGAAATCTCTTATGCTCACCAAAGCTGCATTTATTTGACCAAAAATACAGTAAAAGCATTTTGGTTTCTACCGTAACCTTGGTTCCCTGAGATAGACGGGAATAAGACATTGTACAGTTTCTGACGCTGTGGGGAAAGTCTGGGGAAAGCCTGATTGAATCACGTACAGACCAATGGCATCTTAGCGTGCCAAAATGGGCGGGCCCATATAAGCTGCCGCTGAGTGACATTTCATCTTTTGATTGAGGAAAGTGGGCTAGTGAGAGAAGAAATTCGTGAGCAGCGGTATAATGTTATCAAATATCCAACACCACCCACACTGCTGAGAGCAGCCTAAGAAAAGCATCTGATCATGGCAACGTGGATCTGTAGCTCTGCAGTTCAGTACTCCAGTAAAGTCACGTCACGTTTATTTTGTAAGGCCCGCCCAATCGGCCCAATGGCGGTTTCCCACAGGACGGGGAAGGTTTCTTGCGCGTTCCGTCTTTTCAGTGTGGCAAAGTAGTTTAATTCCAAATAATCTTTTATCTGACTCCATGTTATTAATACCTCGAATTTAGTTTAGAATGTCAATTGATTATTGGTCATTTGTATAATAATTTAGCTTTACATTTGAATATTCTATTTAACTCTTTACTCTTATTGTTCTCGTTCATTCGGTTCTCAGTGTCGCACAGGGTCCTCGCACTGGCCATTCATAAATATGCGGGCCCACGATCACAAACTCACCAGTCTTGGTCACTAGACAGAGGTAATTGACTATACTAATAGAGTGCCGCTCTCATGCTTGCTTTCTCTAAAAGTATTTGGTTTAGTCCCCCATATAACTGTATACACTTGAATTAAAGTAACACTAACTCTAGTCAGAGGTCATAACCACTAATACAGATAAGCCGACCAATATTACTTCTCTTATAGTAGCTTTGGTTTGGTTATGCCATGGTTTCCCATGTACACTTACTGTAGCTAGAGTAACGTTACAATAAACAGAGGTAAGGCTCACCCTATTTAGGTTGGTCGACCAACATTTGTTGCCCTAAACGGAAATTCCCTTTTTAGCCTTTACAGTCTAAGTACACTTGAACTAATGCCAAGCGTTAGTCGGAGCTCTAAAATCACAGTTGGTGTGCCCTATGCTCCACTCAACTGGACTTTAGTCCGTTACTAACCTGACGCAGATTTGCAGTAACAATGGATACATCGTAATCTACTAAAGTCAATAATTTCAGAGTAAGTCCGAATAAATCAAATGTGACAATTATTAGTCAGGTAAATGTATCATGCCAATTACATAATCAATTCAAAGATGATTAATACAAAACATCAAATGCTCAGAAATAGAGTAAGATGAATACCTGACATTAGGAAAATACACATTGTCCTAGACACCCAGCAATGAGGGCACGTCTGAATACAGAAGCGCCCTGAGCCTTTTGCAACATTTCTTTAAATACTCAGACCAAGACAAAACATCCCCCAATGTGGGGCATGAACTTACAATCAGAATTTGCATTGACTAGGGTCACAGACCTCAGGGGTTCGCACCTTGCTGTGGAACAGGAGGTAATTTAGATGAAAGACCCTGGGATAGAGGCACACCCATGGTTGCAACCAAAGTATCCCTAAACTCTTAAAACCTTTAATACCTTTGGTTTACTTTCATGTAGACGAGACCGTTGTACCAGTTGCACTGAGACATTTCAAACGATACCAAACATTGTATAGCATTCTTTGATGATTGTTCAC
Source organism: Ancherythroculter nigrocauda (assembly GCA_036281575.1). Lineage (NCBI taxonomy): Eukaryota > Metazoa > Chordata > Actinopteri > Cypriniformes > Xenocyprididae > Ancherythroculter > Ancherythroculter nigrocauda. The sequence goes on along the minus strand of VTFQ01000008.1, from coordinate 3,209,674 downwards.
ATTAAACCAGATAGATTTTGGGTGAACTTTAGGTCATCTCTGCATGTAGAGAGAAGAGATGGGGGAAGAGGGTGAAGGAAGTGAAATGTAGATTAAGGCAAATGCTGAGGTGTGATTGCGTCTCAGGTGGGGATGCTATTTTGCAAGAGAGAGTTCAAATTTTAATTTCCTTTGTTTTCTCAAAGAGTAGCCCTTTCTTGGTCCAGGCACTCTGGCATCAGTCTTACAATTTATATAGTGCTTTATACAATAGACTGTTTAAAACACACAGATTTACAGTATTAAACATGAAAAACATGTTCACTTTGGCAAGCCATTTCAAACTCCTGAAATGTACACAAAACAAATTTTGTTTTGGCCCGATTTTGTTCAAAATGATGTCATATCAGTTCATTCTTAGATTTCACTTGAAGTATATCAGGGCCTTGAAGGGTTAGTCCACCCAAAAATGAAAATTACCCCATGATTTACTGACCCTCAAGCCATCCTAGGAGTCTATGATTTTCTTCTTTCAGACAAATTCAATCAGAGTTAAATTAAATAATGTCCTGGTTCTTCCAAGCTTTATAATCGGAGTGAATAGAGGATGAGATTTTGAAGCCCAATAAAGTGCAACTATCCATCAAGATAACCACATGGGTCCAGGGGGTTAATAAAGGCCTTCTGAAATGAAGCAATGCATTTTTGTAAGAAAAACATCCATATTTAAAACTTTAAAAACTAAAATAATTAGTGGAAGTGCAGAGGAGAGAGCAAAACAAAACACCGGTCACGAATTAGAAGTCTAAAACGAGAATTTTTAAAGAGAAATTTTGGAAGATTTGGATATAAAAGAAATGAGGAGCTTGAGTTTGTTGCCCAGCCCTGTTTGTTTGAACCGTGAACTTACGATGCTCCTACATCACGTCAGAGGTTACTCTTTTGACATAAGTTGTCATGCGTACTTTTGTGGAAACCTTGAATACTTTTTTTTCACATTTTTCTTTATTTCTATTAGAAATCTTTGTAACATTATAAATGATTTATGGTGCATCCTTTCTGAATAAAAGAGAGAAACATATCAGATCATAAGCAAACTTATGGGGACGCTGCAGAGACATTACATGTATCCTAATGTCACGTGTCTTTACGGGATCTTTACAGGATGTGTGTGAACGCACAGATTCCAAAAAATCACTGACAGTGCGAATGAACCAAAATCAAATGATTCTGGGACAAATCATGAGACACATTATCCGTGGATTTTCCAGAATCTCTGTTTGAAAGGGGCATTATTGACCCCAAACTTTTGAATGGTTTTATAAATTTCTCTTGTCTTTCCTGTCTTACTGTTTAATAGGCTTTTCTTGTCCTACAACATTCCTTGAAACATTGAGACACCTGTTCAATGTCTAATACAAGAACTCCAGAGCAAACATTACAGTGACACTCTCATGCATTAACCTGTCGATCGCTTGATCTGCTCAGAAAACAAAACAGAAAATACAGAATGAATTATGATTTAAAAAAAAAAGAGTAAAAGAAAGAAGTGGGATACTCCATGTAGTTTACTCTACAGTCCTCCCAGCAGTGGAAAAATATTCTTATTGCCATCATTTTTTGCTTCTAAAGTGACATTGAATTGTAATTTCACTTTGTTTCCAAGGTCATCAATAATGTTCACAGTCATGTAAACCTGATATTCTCCCTGGAAAATAAAATAGCAAAATCTGTTTAACTATAAGATTAAAGCTTTTAATCGTATTTCTTTTTTTATATTATTATTTACAACGAATCAAATTGTGTATTTTTACAAAATACAATTAAGTTGGTCAGTGAAAACACTGGAAATATTTTCTTTGTACTTTTGTCAGTTAAATAAAGTTTAAAGATAATTAACAAATCACAGATTCGTGATTGTATTGCATTTCACAAAATGTCTCAGCTTTTCTGGAAATGGGGTTGTGTATAATATAATATATAGTATATATTTTAATACATCTAACTTCTAAAGGATCCTATTAAAATAATACAGTGCATTTAAATTGGAAAAGATAAAGCATAAAGTTGACTGCTCACCTCAGGGCCATTAAACTTTTTCACGTAAAATGGAACAGTCTCATGAAGAGTTTCTGAAACAGGGAAGCAATCTCACTGATATCCAGCTGCATCACCACAATAAGATACTGCAGTAAACATATTCAAACATGTAGTACCTCCTTTGATGATGTAACAGATTTTGCAGTCCTCACAAGGAACATAAGGCTGTGTGTGCTCCAACCACAGCTGACCTTTGTAGTAAAAACTACAATGAAAACCAATACGATTGATTGTGAACACTGAAAAACAAAACAAGGCCAGGTCATCAGCTCACATCAAAGTTTATTAAGCTAAATCAATTAAATTATAAAGATTATATTAAACAGGGGCTGTTCCGTATTATATATAATCAACATAAATATTTCATTAACTTACTTGGGATTACTGTATAAGTTATAGTGTACAAAGACACTCCTTGAGAGCAGGGGGAAGCAGTCATTGACAGGTAATACAACGGTCCTGATTAAAGAGAGAGCATTGAAATAATGAAAAGACACCTCAAATACTGGATGTTGTAATATCTGCTTTTGTTACTATTAAGTGGGTTCCCTGTCTGTTAGTCACTACGACGTTATGTTGACTGACAAATGGTTCTCACTTGGGAGCCCCAATCACCTCTGAGGTGTAGAAAAACGGCCAGTGGAATTTGCCAAGCCACTCATTAGAGTTTTACTTCGGAGCCGAGTGGTTGTTTTGTGAATGAAGCGATCACTCTTCCAGTTCGGCTCTAAAGAAGTTAGCTGAAGCCCTCTTTCTGGTGATTGTATGCAGGGCCGGCGCAAGCTCAACTGCCGTTCACTCTCACAATTAAACACAATCTTTGAAATGCATGTGAAAGACTGGAGGTTTTTGTATATTGATAAACTTGCACTAAAATAAAAGTATGCACATGTTTTTGGATATTGTTATTTTTTTCATTCTGCAACATAAAAAAAAAAATAAAAAATCAGCACGCAAACACTAGCTACACATGCAAACTCTGTATTATATGTTAAGAATATCTCCCGGAAGGCTCATGAGAATTCCCAGTGGGCCACTGATAAATTGGTCCAGCAATAGCCTACCACTTTGACAAAAAGACAGTTTTACCTTACTGGCACATCTGGACCTGGTTATTGAACCTGATGCTCCTCACAACAGCCTCTTCCAGGCAGATTTCCCTGAGGAAGGACCATCTTTTTTCAGGGATGAGGAACCATATGGCACCCACTTTCAGATCTCTGGAATCTTCTCATGTGGCTTCTGTATGGGACATGGAGGACTGGTGGTGGTAGACACTATCACTCAAGCCAGAGCTCCTTCTACTAGGTTGGCTGGGCGACACCTAACACCTTTGCGAGGTTCTACAACCTCCGGTTTCTTCCTGTGTGTCAGGTACAAAAAGGTAAGTTGGGTGAAGGCTCACTTGCAACACAATTTCTTTCTAAGAAGCGGATGCGAGCGACTTCTTTGGTCTCCATGAGAGTTCCTCAGTTGGCATCCTTCAACAGTCAGACACGGTAGAGGCGTTGATGCCAGGCCCAGTACTGGAGATGCATGTCTGGTTGGTCAGCCCCTTTAATGGGCTAGTTGCCCCATATGTTGTGATTATATGTGTATTCTTCCACTGTATAGTTTCACTGTTGGTAAACTCTTGTCTTTCCCTTGGCAAATCCTGCTCTGCCCTCTCTGATTTTTCCATATGTAACACTGCCCCACAGGCCAGTTCCTCTCTACAGGTAGGATGTGGCCTCTATAGTTTCCACTCCACCTGGACTAGGTACGCTTTCCCAGCATTATCACACTGGTCATGGCTGAAAAATCGACTGTCTCCATAGAAAGCCCTGTTCCTTCCACCCCTCAGGCATGGAGGACAAAGATTTTGGGCTTACATGGGGTGCTGGGTAGGTTATGACTTAGAGAGAGCAGTTACAGTTTGCCAGCATCTGCATCGCCAGCACTCATAACACAGTTCAGTGGTTGTGGCTCTGTCCATAGGGAACCCATTTGTCAGTTGACATAACTTTGTAGTGACTCACAGATAGGGATATTCTTGGTTACTGTTGTAACCCTTGTTCACTGAGCAAGGGAACAGAGACATTAGTCCACAGCCCTGGACTACCCCGCTGAGTGGCTGGGACACCGTCTCGGCTCCAAAGCATAAACCTCATGAGTGGATGTGTGCCACAGTCTTATTCACCTGTATGTACGGGCGAGTGGCTTGGCATGAAAATTTCACTCGCCAATTTCATTGCCCATTTTTCTAATCCTCAGAGGTGATTGGGGCTCCCAAGTGAGACTCATTTATCAGTCGACATAACATCTCCATCAGTGTTACAACAGTGACCAAGATGTTTCCAATTATATTTTTTTGTATGTACATTATTTTATTCAAAAGTTTGGGGTCAGTATGATTTTTTTTTTAAGAAATAAAAACTGATCAAAAGTGATAGTCAAGACATTTATAATGTTACGCAATATTTCTATTTCAAATTAATGCTGTTCTTTTACATTTCCTAGACCTCAAATAATCCCCCATAAATTTATCAAGGTTTTTACAAAAATATTAAGCAGCACATCTGTTTTTAACATTGATAATAATAAGAAATGTTTCTTGAGCAGGAAAAAAAAAAATCAGCATATTAGAATGATTTCTGAAGGATCATGTGATATTGGAGTAATAATGCTAAAAATGCAGCTTTGCCATCACAGTAAAAAAATACATTTTGAAAATATAATACAACAGAAAACAGTTATTTTACATTAATGTGTCACAATGTTACTGTTCTTATTAAATTATTGTTCAAAGCAATAAAGTCTTGGTAATGATAAGAGATATTTAAAAAATTAAAAAGTTTTACTGGCCCCAGATTTTTGTTTGTTTGTGATCGTGTCATTTTTGCGTATGTGTCATTTTTAAAAATATTTGATATTCCACTTACCATCAAAGGTGTACCAGATACTAAGATGTTCTGAGGAACATAATAATCTTCTCTCTGCTCTCACAGATGACAGACAAGATAAAGCAATAAACCAGAGGAAAGTTGAAGAGCACAAAAGCACCATATCTGTTTCCTTCATCAACAACACCAGTGGAAAAAACTGAAATTCAGAACAACATTCAAACTAACCATTCTCTAAAATCAGTTCTTGCTCTTAACAATGCTCTGTATTGATGTAAAACACATTTGGTTTGAAAGCCGCCACAGGTTTACTGTTAAGTGCCAGTGGTTATGTGAACAGAGAACTGCTGAAAAAAGGAAGTTTAGCCATGAGATGAAATCATGAAACATGCAGGAATTCAGTGGGAACCGTATGTGCATGACTTTTAGTTTCACATGTTTCAGCACCACAAACATGATGACATACATAATAATGTATTAAAACAGTCCAATGAAACAACAAAATGGAATTTCCTGTCTCCCAGCTGTTCACATCAGTGTGTTTTCATGAGGATGTATGGCAACACACTGCTGGAACAGTCAAAACAAACCAGTGGCAAACAATCTCTCTTTAATGGTTTCGTATCATATGTGTATCAGTCTTCAAATCATGATCTAATAACAACAGGACACAATGAACCGCATTACTGTAAAACTTCTCTTTTGCACTGAACCGTAAATCAGGGTTTTTTCTCTCCCAGTACCTGTATTTATGTGAATGAAGAAGTGCTGGTAAACAGAAAGTAGTGAATTCAAAGGGTTTGTGTATTTAAATGGCATTTATTTACACTTTCAGAGATGTTTCAGCCTCACAACATACAGTACTAAAATCATATCATGACTTTCCTCAAGCGTCCAGACTAAGATAATTTCACAGAAAAGGCTATTATAAAATAAGAAATAAAATACAATATATTTTATGAGGTTTATGCTCAAAACATTAACTGTCTTAATAAATAACTATTTAATAATTTGGGCTCAGTAAGATCTTTAAATGTTTTTGAAAGAAAGCTCTTGCTCACCAAAGCTGCATTAAAAACAGTCATTTGTGAACTATTATTACAATTTTAAAGAACTGTTTTCTATGTGAACATATTTTAAAATGTAATTTATTTTCAGCATCATTACTTCAGTCTTCAGAGTCACATGATCCTTCAGAAATCATTCTAATATGATGATTTGCTGCTCAAGAAACACATTATTTTTATCATGTTGAAAATGGGATTTTCTTGTTCTACAATCCTCCTCGAAAAATTGCATTCTAACTACCAGTACTTTCTATTTGTACAGTAATGTTGAAACGTAATGTCAGCCTTCTTTCAACATCATCAACAATGTTCACATCCATGTAAATCTGATATTCTCCCTGGAAATGAAAATAAAATACATAAGACTTGTTTCATAGCTTCCAAAGGATCATATTTTCATTTGACGTGTTTGTATCCAAAGCAACAGTTCATTTCCATTGTTTATACACATGTTCACTGAGAATCGAACACATGATCTTGGTGTTTCCACGCTATACCAGTTCAGCTACAGGAATAACTTATAAAATCTCATTTATCATAGAACAGGTACAACATTAGTCATGAAATCTCACCTGAGGAGCAAAAAAAGTCTTTCTTTTAAAATATAATGGACAGGTTTCATGCAGTGTTTCTGAAACAAGAAAACACTCTAATTAATATCAACAACTTCAGCACTACTATGAAAGAAGTACAGTGCAGTAAATATATATTTTAACATGTATTACCTCCTTTGATGATGTAACAGGCTTTAACATCCTCACAAGGAATATCTGGTTGTGTGTACTCAAACAATAGCTGACCTTTGATGTAAACTCGAGCATGATATCCGACACGAGCAAGTGTGAACACTGAATGACAATAAAGTTTATTTTAAATTTAGAAAGCCAAATTTGCAAAAATGGCATTGCACAGCGTTAATAGCAAGATCAAACATTAAGTTGCATGACACATAATGTACATAATGTAATGATTCAGGAGCATTCAGTTTTAATAAACTTACTTGGGATTACTGTATAAGTTATATTGTGCCAGGCCACTTTTGTAGAGCAGGGGGAACCGGTCACTGACAGGAAATACAACGGCCCTGGATAAAGAGAGAGCATTGGTATTCGAAAAAATAATAAAATCAGATAATAAAATAAGATACATCACCGCAGGTACTAATACAGAGTGCCTAAAGGGACATGATGATGGGAAAAAAATAAAATTATATTTCACTGATTTTGCGTTCCCGCAAGAAACTTTGCATTTGCTCGCAAAACTTTTGTGTTGTAAATAAATGAGGTGTGAGGAAAAACTAGGTTATATTTCAGTGTGGTCCCACTTTATATTTGGTGTCCTTAACTATTATGCACTAATATTTACATTGAATCTGGAGAATCTCTCTGCTTTTACCTGATCTCTGAGCAGTTTTATACAGACATTTTAATTAGACATTAGTTTAATTAAAGGGAATAATAGTAGTTAATAGTCAATTATTGGCCTGTTTAGCTGAGCCATCCATGGAACAAACAAAACAAGCCCTCAAAATTGATAAGAACATATTATAGAGACACTTGATGTTTAATCTTATTAGATGATTAGTTAATTGCATTTTATTTTCAATAAAACATTTGCAATGGGTTTGAAAAATGTGTTTCATGCATGTTTGGACGGAGTTTTTGTTGTATTTACACTGTTCTGACCAGCAGGGGTCACCAGCGTGTGGCGATTCAAACGCTTTGGAATAGTGAATCATTTGCGCAGCAATTGATCCGAAGCTTTGAAAAGCTTCGATTCTCCCATCACTACATGAAGCTTCAACAAACGCACACGACACAACCATATACTGGCGATCAAGAACTAATCAGGGTTACTATGGACAAACAAAGCAGAAGGCACAGCGACATGCCAACATTTCCCTTTAGGCACTCCATACCCTTATGAAAATTAACAGTGGTTTTACTATAGTAAAATTGTAGTTTACCATGACTTTTTGGTGCGAACCACGGTTTAAAAAACAAAACATGGTTCTGATACCAAAGTTTTACTACATTTATACTGTACTACATTAAAACTGTAGACCATGACTAAATCCGTGGTTCTGATTAGACGTGCCGATATTCGGTAATACGATATATCAGGATAATGAACATACACAATATTGTTATCATGGCGGGCACTTCAAAATACCTCGAATAATTATTTATAACGAATTATTATTTTTTTATAATACATTTTCCAAGGAGACAACCTTTGTGATAAATGACCAAATTAGTTGTTTGAAACTTTTCTTTATGTAAACATCTGTGGTTTACATAAATGTTGGAAATCTTCTCTTTTGCTGATAACGATTTGAACCACCAGAGTCATTGAGTAAAAATGTCATATTCACACAGACTTGAATAGACCAAACTGAATCATTTAGCACTGTTTAAGAAAAAAATATTGAACTCACCTTCATAGCTGTACCAAACACTAACCTGCTCTGAGGAACAGAGCAATCTTCTTTCTGCAGCGGTAGAGGACATACAAGGCAAAGCTATTATAATAAAATAAAAGATAAAAACTGAAATGAACAAAAACATAACTGTTATGTTTTCCTGAATAAAACTAGTAGACCTCTCTGTCTGAAATAACTAAAAACAGTTTTTGTTTCTTAAATGAAATGATCAAAGCATTCACACAACTAACTGTGTTTCTGTAAAACATCCCCTTTCCATTGATAAGTCACTGTTTTTTCCCCCTATAAATAGCACTGAGAATAAGGAAACAGAAGTTGGGCCAAAAGATAAAATCATGACACAGGCAGGGAATTGAGATTGAATTGAGTGTTTGCAGATGGTAAATATCCATTTATTTACACTTTAAACAAGTTACATGACAAATATACTAGATGACATATTGTTCCTGCCAATATTTAATACACATCAACAGTCCATTGAAATGTACACGCTAAACTTCTCCAGGACAAGTTAACTTTTATCTGGTTTGTTCAAGTCGTCTGTAAAGGGCCGGTCGTAACCCATGAGGTGGTTGTAGTTGTGGAGCAGAGCAAAAGCATTGGGTTGATCAGCATTGAGTGTTTCTTGACATAAAAACTAGTGAACATCCTGCTTACATCAGGGATAATGACATCAGTCCGATGGAAAACAGTTTGTTTCTCCACTAGAAGGGCGCTGTAGGTGATGACTGTGTCCTTGTGCTATAGAAATACTGCATGGCCTTTGGTGATCAAGATGAGAACAGGAGTGAGAAATGTGAAGAAACCTATAATGCCACAAAAAGCCACCTGCAGTGCCGAGCTGTTCACACCAGTGCCTGTTTTCATGAGGACATACGACTAAACATACTGCTGGAGAAGGAGAAAAACTTCACAGCTACAAGAAGAGAGCAGATTTAGATCATTAAGTTTAAGAAACTAACATTGATAGCTATATCCAGTGCTTGAAATTTACTTTTTTGGGTGAACTAACCCTTTTGAACATTGAGATACAGTAACCACTTGTCAATTAGGTGTAGACATTATATTACATAATGAGTGTGTGGCAAATATTCCCATTGCTGTGTGAAGCCAGACGAACACTGACTTTTTCTGATGATCTGTTCTTGATTTTTTGACAGACACCGCAACCCATGTAAAATCCCAATCTGATACATTTTATCATGTGGAATTTTCCCACTTCCTCAGATAGCAATATTGTTGTCTTTATAATGTTATGTAATATGACAGTCCCAATCATAGTCATTAGTTGTGCATTAATGTTTGAGCTGCATGTGCTGAAGCTGAAGATGATCACGGCACGATTTACTACAGCGTTAATTCTTAACCAGATGCATCCTATCTGAGATAAATCACATATAGATAGGCCTACACAAAATAAACACAATATTACAACTTACGTTTGCACAAACAAAAGGCTGCAAATGCACACGCAAACTTATAGTCATGATGAAGGTGTAACTCCAGCTGTAAAATGATCCCAAACATAACTCTGGTGCTCTCGCTTCATTTTCCTTGTGTCTGCTTTATGTTTTATGGTTGAGCAGCACATATAATAAAAGTTACTACTACTACTACTGATGTCTTAAAGGGATAGTTCACCCCAAAATAACAGTTCTGTCATCAGTTATTCACCCTCATGTAGTTTCAAACCTGCATGTTTCTTTCTGACTCTTTCATCTGTGGATCATAAAAGAAGATATTTTGAAGAATGTTGGAAACCAATCAGACACTGAAACATTTCTCAAAATATCTTCTCTAGTGTTTCCACAGCAGAAAGTCTTACATGTTTGGAATAATAAGAGTGTGATTAATGATCATTTACATTTTGCAGGGTTTCTCTAAAATCAAAGTAGCTCACCTTTATTTAAGAAGGAGAATCTCTCTGCATCTGCTCATGTAGCTTCAATAATACAACAGACAAGAGAACTTTTCAAATAAAGACAATTGTTCTGAACTTTGAAAGACACACAAATGCTGTTTACTGATAAAATCTGGCTAGAAGAGACTCACAGAACAAAGACAATATACTGTATATCTGTGCATTAACAGACAGACACATTGATAACTTAATATAAAATAAAACAGAATAACATAGAAAGATTATGTAAATGTTTGAAATAACATTAGACTTGATATATATCTTTTGATATATTTATGTGCTATACTTGACAATCACGTTTATGATTAGAAACATTTTACTGATTATGGATGAGTTCAATCCAAACATTATTATATTTGTAGATTTCTGCTGACAGACTCATCTGAGCTTCTTCCTCCTGTTCACCTTTAAATAAAACTAAACCTTCATTTGTCTGAATACTAAAGCAACATTAATCATTCAATATCACATGTTTCTAACACACATGCTGCTTTATTTCATTGTAAAGTCTGAGTCTCTTCCATCTGTATGAAACACATTTACACATTAATCACACATTTATTTCTCCTCATAGACACAGTAGTGAGACTCTTCTGTGGATCACCTGATGATTTCTGCTCCTCTCATGATGATTTCACACTATGATATAAAGCATCCGTCAGACGTGTTTGGTGATTTAACTTGTTTAGAGACTTTTGGAGATTGATCATTTACTCTGTAAGGTGAGACAGAAGAGAAAACAATCAGTGTTCAGTGGAACAAAGTGCAATTTAGTTACTGTATTTCAATTACAGTTTTTTGAGTAAAAAGTTACATTAAATTCCTGTAATCAGATTAATTACTGACTTTATATGATCCTGCAGAGATATTTGTGTTTTAAATATAATACATTAAACCATGAATCACGTTGATATGTGTGTTTGTGTTGGTGTGACTCCTGTTGAGTGACTGTAAAGAAGAAACTAATGAGTGTACGGCGTATGGAATAAACCACAGGAGCAAATACAAATGATATTCTGAATTAAAACACAATCCTTTAGTTAAAGCCGTTTGTCCTCTAGTTTAAACATGTTTGTAGGGCGCTTAGTAAATAACTGAAAGTAAAGTGAGTGTAAAGTAGTGTGACGTGTTGCTTGTCAAAGTAAAAACACACTAGAGACAGAGACATTTCTCATGTGAGGCTGGACGGCTGTGAGCTGAAGCTGAACGCACTGATTTTAGCAGGAGTGCAGCGTTTTCCTACAATCTGAACAAGTCTATTTTCAGACTGAAATGATTCACTACTGACACAGTTAATAAAGCATGTGTTGTTGAATAAAGCTGTGACAGTGTGCTTTTGTTCTCTTTCCTCCTTTGTGTTGAACATTTTAATAACTTCACATTTTGTTCTCACACAAACCCTTTGTTGCAATAAAGATTAATGATAATTTCCTTTCATGAATATTGGAAAGGTTTGTTCACATATTAGAGTAAATGAAGATCTCTTTAATATCACAGTGATGTTTCCTCACCTCAGGTCACAGTTTGAGTCTCGTAACACGTCACTGAGCTGCTTTGAGTCTCCGATCTTATTCCAACTCAGATCAAGATCTTTTAAAAACTGCAGTGCTTTTGAGTTAGTCAAAGACTGAGTTAAAGAAGAAACATCTGTAATGCCACAGTGACGTAGACTAGAAAGACACAAACAGAGGAAGAGAGATTATCTTACAAACAAATCATTAATGTGAAGAATTTTACACAAATATAATGTGAACTCAGACTCGTTGTGAGATATTGAGTATAAAGTGTTTTAGTTTAAACTGTTAAAGTGATTTTAAGCATTTTGATTCTTGTATGTGAAGAATGTTACTGACCTCAATCTCTCCAGTTTACAGTGTGAATCCTTCAGTACGTCACATAAGTGCTTCAATCCTGTGTTTTCTAGTTCATTCACACTCAGGTTCAGCTCTCTCAGGTGTGACGGGTTTGATTTCAGAGCTGAAGTCAGGATGACACACTGTTTCTCTGTAATACTGCATCTAATCAGACTGAAGACAGAAAGAGAAAATGACTCAAATCCATGTTCAGTTCATGTGTGAGTTAAATGAATCATGAATAAATGTCATACAGTCACTAATAAACCAGCAAAAACATGGAAACTTAATGATAGAAACGAACAAACCAAGACAGGAGCATTTGAGGATACTAGTTACAATTCAAGGGCCAGATTTACTAAACAAGGCAAATTAGCCCATTTCTGCAGGTGATTTACTGACAATGTGCAAATTAAAGAACACCGACATAGTCAGATCATTTCAATAATGACCAACTCAATCTACCAAATTAGCATCTGCTTTAAAACAAGCTTTTTTAAGGCTTTAAATGCTGCTAATACAAGTAAATTAATCTCCCTATAATAATACGATCTCTGTTTGAACTCTTAGTTCTGTCTGTTCATTGTTCTGTGTCGTTTATGTAGTGATGGGCAGGTCGAGGCTTCGTGAAACACTGAAACAGTTGAAGCAAATGTGCCGTAATGTGTCGAAGCTTCGAAACAACCCGACACCCGTCTCCACGGTGACCCCTAGTGGTCAGAACTGTGTAAATGCAACAAAACTCAGTCCAAACATGCACAAAAACACCTTTTACAAATCTATTGCAAATGTTTTATTGAAAGTAAAATCTATGATTTGTAATTAACTAATCATCTAATAAGATTAAATATAGAGTGTTTGTATTATATGTGTTCTTTTATCAATTTCCAGGGCTTGTTTTGTTTGTTCCATGATAAACAGGCAAATAAAAGAGATTAACAACTACCATAATTAATTTTAATTATACCAATGTCTCATTAAAACATCTAAAATTGTATAAAACTGATCAGAAATCAGGTAAAACCCATAGACACTTGTTCAATGGTTCTCAGTGAATCATGATTCATGGGTTCACAGAGATCATCGCCCGGGTTCACCGGTGAACCATTGGCTGCATCTCATTTCAGAGGCTGTGTCCTCCAGGTCACATTAGAAGGCTACATATGTCATTGAGACGGTCTCATTTAAGAAAAGTAACCGTTAGATTGCCAAGAAAGAAAGAAATGACAGTATTTTACACCTCATGAGGAATAACAGTCAATTTTATTACAGTTACTTTTCTGAAATAAGACATCCTTAATGACGTATGCAGCCTTCAAATGTGACCTCCGAAATGAGACGAAACTATTGAAATTTAGAACTGTTTTGAAACAGTTATGACGTAATGAAGCCTTGTTTACTGAAATCACGTGACTTTGGCAGTTTGATATAAGCTCTGAACCACCGATTCGAAACAAAAGATTCGTAAAGCTTCAAAGCTTCATGAAGCAGTGTTTGAAATCACCCATCACTATGTTTATGTTGAAGCGGTTGTGTTTTATCTCTTCTACATGTTAGATTTGTGATTAAAGACAGTGTTATTGTATTCTCCATCATCATGAGCTTCATTACAACCAGCCATTCATGACAATTTGTTACACTGTTTTTTAGTCTGTTCTCACTTCTGTCTTGATTCACAGCAAATATTTGTCAGATTCCAGAATATGAAACTATTTTACATCCACAAAGTTTAAAATGCTCTTTTTACTGATACAAACCTGTTAACTAAAACCTTTTCTGAATCTTTCTTCAGATGGAGATGCAGCGCTACAAATGATGTGACTTGAGCTCTGCTGATTTAAAATAAAATACACGTAAATACAGTATAATGATACTAACTCTAGTTTCTCCAGATTGAATTGTGGGTTCATCAGTAGATCACTGAGGTTTTTCACTCCAGAGTCTCTTAGTTTATTCCAGCTCAGGTTCAGCTCTCTCAGGTGTGACGGGTTTGATTTCAGAGCTGAAGTCAGAGCAGAACAACCTTCATCTGTCATATCACAGGAGAATAACCTACATTAGCAGAGAGAGAGAAAGCAGAAAATAAGACAGAAGAAAACTCTTTATTCATTTAATAAAAACCATCATCTTCAAGCAAATACTACAGACAGAAGAAGAGAGATCTTCATCTTTATTTCACCAGATCACACAATCCTAAGGTGAAAATTTTACACCAATATAATGTGAACTCAGAGTCATTGTGAGATATTGAGTATAAAGTGTTTTAGTTTAAACTGTTAAAGTGATTTTAAGCATTTTGATTCTTGTATGTGAACAATGTTACTGACCTCAATCTCTCCAGTTTACAGTGTGAATCCTTCAGTACGTCACATAAGTGCTTCACTCCTGTGATTTCTAGTTTATTCCCGCTCAGGTCCAGCTCTCTCAGGTGTGACGGGTTTGATTTCAGAGCTGAAGTCAGGATGACACACTGTTCCTCTGTAATACTGCATCCACTCAGACTGAAGACAGAGAGAGAAAATGACTCAAATCCATGTTCCGTTCATGTGTGAGTTAAATGAATCATGAATAAATGTCATACAGTCACTAATAAACCAGCAAAAACATGGAAACTTAATGATATAAATGAACAAACCAAGACAGGAGCATTTGAGGATACTAGTTACAATCCAAGTCTGGATCCAAAAATAAGTGAATTTATCACTGTAGATTAATATATAGGATCAATATAAAAACAATAGAAAAATTAACATTTAAAGGGTTAGTTCACCCAAAAATGAAAATAATGTCATTAATTACTCACCCTCATGTTGTTCCACACCTGTAAGACCTTCGTTCATCTTCAGAACACAAATTAAGATATTTCTGTTGAAATCCAATGGCTCAGAAAGGCCTCCATAGCCAGCAATGTCATTTCCTCTCTCAAGACCCATAAAAGGTACTAAAGACGTCGTTACAAAGTCCATCTCACTACAGTGGTTCTACAATCATTTTATGAAGCGACGAGAATAGATTTTGTGTGCAAAAAAAACACTAAATAACGACTTATATAGAGATGGGCCGGTTTCAAAACACTGCTTCCTGAAGCTTCGAAGCGTTATGAATCAGTGTATCGATTCATGATTCAGATCGCCAAAGTCACGTGATTTCAGCAGTTTGGCGGTTTGACACGCGATTCGACTCATAAATCGATAGCAGGAAGCAGTGTTTTGAAACCGGCCCATCTCTATATAAGTCGTTATTTAGTGTTTTTTTTGCACACAAAAACTATTCTCGTCGCTTCATAAAATGATTGTAGAACCACTGTAGTGAGATGGACTTTGTAACGACGTCTTTAGTACCTTTTATGGGTCTTGAGAGAGGAAATGACATTGCTGGCTATGGAGGCCTTTCTGAGCCATCGGATTTCAACAGAAATATCTTAATTTGTGTTCTGAAGATGAACGAAGGTCTTACGGGTGTCGAACGACATGAGGGTGAGTGAATGACATTATTTTCATTTTTGGGTGAACTAACCCTTTAAATAGGCTATTTTCATTACTTTTTAAAGCACATATTTTGTAATCTGTAGTGAAATACATTTTAAACTACACAGTCCTGCTGATACACATATAAACCCGTTAACTAATACCATTTCTGAATCTTTCTTCAGATGGAGATGCAGCGCTACAAATGATGTGACTTGAGCTCTGCTGATTTAAAATAAAATACACGTAAATACAGTATAATGATACTAACTGTAGTTTCTCCAGCTTGAATTGTGGGTTCATCAGTAGATCACTGAGGTTTTTCACTCCAGAGTCTCCTAGTTTATTCCCGCTCAGGTCCAGCTCTCTCAGGTGTGACGGGTTTGATTTCAGAGCTGAAGTCAGAGCAGAACAACCTTCATCTGTCAGATCACAGGAGATTAACCTACATTAGCAGAGAGAGAGAAAGCAGAAAATAAGACAGAAGAAAAATCTTTATTCACTAAAGTCACATAAACTTCATAAACAAATAAAACAGACAAAGTGAGATCATCATCTTTATTTCACCAGATCACAAAATACTAAGATGAAAATGTTTCACAAATATAATTTGAACTCAGAGTCATTGTGAGATATTGAGTATAAAGTGTTTTAGTTTAAACTGTTAAAGTGATTTTAAGCATTTTGATTCTTGTATGTGAAGAATGTTATTTTTTACAAGTTTATTTTAATAGGGACAGTACAAAAAACATGATTGCATTTGACAGCTGGAAAATATTTATTGCACATCAAGAGTATAGCATGAGTGACCAGATTTCTCATGGTGAAATACGGGACAGGTGAGCAAAGGATGGGCAATATGACCATGATATGAGACATTTTATTTCACAATTTATATATATATATATATATGTATATAAAATGCTATAACTATTTTGTTATATAAAAATACATTTACAAATTACAAACAATACGACAAATATAATAGAGATGCAGATTAAATAAACTTATTTACCATGTATACATTTATTTAACATCTTTTGTTGTTTGATTAACATTAATGACAAATATTTAATTAGGCTACTGTCCCTTTAAGACAGAATTTATGGATGTAATATTAAATATACTGACACATATCCAGTTTTCACTCAACAGTTTACGTCCACTTAAGCCATAACTGACTGTATTTACATCAGATACTCCACAAGATGGACATTTTGACAACTGTGTGCGCATTTGACCATTCAGGCGCGAGGAGAATTTATCGCGCTCTATCTGGAGAACTGGCAAGAGACAAGGCAAGAGAGAGCGCTTCTGTTGTGTGTCATTCAGCGCGATTCTGCCTATCCCGCCTTCACTAATGGCAAGTTAATCGATGGCAAATTGTGATTGATGTTAATTTTGTTCTACGATGAATTGATTGGGCTGTTCTCACTTGACAGACACTAGGCTACTCGTTCTATGATCACCCAAAAATAAATTTTAGGAAACATGAAATATGGGACAAAACATTTTTCTTAATAAGTCGGGACTCTTAAAATAGAGCTGAAATACGGGACTGTCCTGAGAAAAACGTGACGTCTGGTCACCCTAAACATGAGCTAATTTGCATCTTGCGTCCCTAGAAAGGTTTTTCTAAAAATAAATAAATTAATAATAAAAAAAAAAAACCTGTCAAAAATTAAATCTATTAGCTAACGTAGCATATCATTTATACACATGAAAATACATACCAAAACAACCTGTACCCTACCTATTTTAAGGACACTTCCAACCCTGGTAACATGAATAACTAGACTCTGAATAACTGCTGTACAGTATAATGATACTAACTGTAGTTTCTCCAGCTTGAATTGTGGGTTCATCAGTAGATCACTGAGGTTTTTCACTCCAGAGTCTCCTAGTTTATTCCCGCTCAGGTCCAGCTCTCTCAGGTGTGACGGGTTTGATTTCAGAGCTGAAGTCAGGATGACACACTGTTCCTCTGTAATACTGCATCTATACAGACTGAAGACAGAAAGAGAAAAGACAATGACTGAGATCTCTGATGATCAACTAACATGTTTATCTTCATCCAGCAGACTTTTGCTGACAAATAAACAGGGATATCCAGGTGCAGGTAACATGGAGAAAGATGTCACACTGGGCTTGTTTGCTGCGGTCCGAGCCCGGGCTCGATTGTTCCTGGTGGTCTTGTTTCACACTCAAACTGATTCTATCGAACCCTGGTGTGTTTGTGTTCATCTTACGTAACAGACGTGATATTCACATGAACCGCGGCACAGTTCGAGTGCAACCGAACTCAGATCACCTCCTTCAGTCTCCGGTTCGGTACTCCAGTGCACACTAGGCTTCACATGACAGCTTTCACATTAGAGATTTTTCATGAGAAACACGCCCCGTTTCAAACTAAACTGCTAACAATTCAGTTTCTAAACACCCTGAAGAAATTGAGAAATTTGTTACAAATTTTTTATAGGAACCTGTACTCCCCTGATTTTCAACAGTTAATGAAAACAAAATATATTTTTAATAACTGTCTCCAAAGAGATTTATCAATTTTAGGCAGAGTTTTCTTATCCAACATTTAAAATTAACTGGTTAAAAAGATGTGTGCTTGGGTCAGATTGTGGTATTTTATTCCTAATAATATATTTAATAGGGTATGTGGTCTTTCTTTTTTGATGAAATGCAATTACTCCACTGGTAAATCACCTGTTAAACTGGTCAGATTTCATCAACAAGCTTTGTTAGCCTGGAAACTGGTCCAGAAAGTGAAGATATTTGTCATTTAATCTTCTCATGTAATGTTTCATCACTTTTCTGGATATATTTGAGTTCCTAATGTTTTTCTAAAGTTAATATGAACTGTAATTTACACATTAAGGATGTTGTTTACTTTTTGGAAAACCAAAACAAATCTTTAGAATCTACTGTTAACTTTCTTATCCTTACGGCAGCATTTTATTTTCACAAACAAAGGTTTCTTAAGAAAATACCTACTTTTATAGATTTATTATGTGAAGTTGAACATTTAATCAAATCATTAAGAATAATTAATAACAAAAAATGTAGTTCTGTTTTGAAGAGATATGATGAGATCTTTCATGTACCGTGATTATTACCTGTTTTGGTGTTGTTGTTTTTTTATCCTCTTTTCTTTCTTTGTTCTGTTCCTTCTTTTCTTTTTTCTTAAAAAAGCTATGTAAATGTATCTTTCTCTTTTAACGATCATTGTCAATTTATTTTTTTCTCTTTCATATGTTCAGATGACTTTGGATGTATTGTTGATACATTCCGTGATAGATATAGATATATATATATATATATATATATATATATATATATATATATATATATATATATATATATATATATATATATATTTTTTTTTTTTTTTTTTAATTATTCATTCAATCAATTGTTTTTTTTCCTCCCAGCCCTATTACACGTCACCAGCAATCAGTAAACAAATGATCACATTCAGCAATCATGTTCAAAAAGAGCAACTTATATTTAAATTACACAGAATTAACCTGTGAAAGTTAGGAAAGACATCTGTGTTTATAATGCAGCATGTTTTTTCAATCTATCACTGATTTGAAGAGTTTTCTAAGCTCTGGAAAAACATTATTATCAGCTACAGTAACATTACCATGAAAAGTAATGTAATATTTTAAATAAATGAACAATACTCACGTCAGTGTGTTGAGTCGACAGTGTTTATCCTGCAGTAGAGCAGCGATCTGATTCACTCGTGTGTCTCCTAGTTTATGTTCACTCAGATTCAGCTCTCTCTGGAGTAACGGGTTTTTACCCACAACTCTCTTCACATACTGACAGGCTTCATCTGCAGCAGCACTCAAAAACCTGCAGAAGAGTCAATTCAGTTCTCAACTAAATGTCTGTTGCATTACAAAAATGATTGATAAGATAAAAAAACTTAATTATAGTTCTAAAGACAAGCTCTAGTTAGTTATTTAGATGTAACAGGTGTGAGAAACATCAGCACAGTGAAAACTGACTTGTGAAACTGCATGTTTGTGAACATCTGGAGACTCATAGACCTGCTGTAGAGATACAGTGAATCTGGACTTGATGGAAAACAATTGTGTTCAGAAAACAATTTGACTGTAGCTGTAGCTTGTACCACAACTAAACTGTGTTGACGGTTATCATCTTCTTGATCATTTTGATGCAACAAATTGTCCAGCTTATTGTATACCTAAAATAATTTATTTGTTATGAATATTTAGCCTGTATATAACTAATCTTGTTAATTATTTCATCCCGTCTCACCTCAGTGTCTTCAGTTGACAGTTTGGATCCTGTAGTAAATCACTGAGCTCCTTCACTCCTGATTGTCCAGGATCATTTCCTGTGAGATCCAGCTCTATCAGGTGTGAAGGGTTTGATCTCAGAGCTGAAGCCAGAGCTTTATAACCTTCTTCTGTTACACTGCAGTTAGAGAGTCTAGAACAGGAATGAAAACATTCAGCTGGTTAATCTGAACAACATAAATCCTTAAAGTGAATTTTATTTTGTTTTTGTACAAATGTGTTGAAAGTTAGTTGCAAACCTGACAACTGAATATGAAGGCAAAAAACAGGAAAAAGAATGAAAGATGCATATCTCAATGAATTACCATACAGAGGTACACAATAATATTAGAATGAGGTTTTCTTTCATCTCTAATAGACCACCATCTTCACTTTAAATTAAAAAATTCATTATATCAAGCCAAGTTTCATATATATGTTTCTTCTGACAGTAAATGCGAACGTCTCATAGACCGAAAGAGTATGAGCCGAAATAAACATGCACACACTTGCATCGCTCACAGGCACCATCTTGTGCATCAAGTCCATTTTGATGTTTAACATTAGCGGGCCCTATTTTGATGATCTAATTCTAAATCATGGATGGGCAACTTCGATATTGACAAAGCCCATCATTTTTTCTTCTTAATACCAGGGGGGCCAGATTACTAATCGTCACTCACACCATTTACACAGTCTTACTCAATTTACTTTTTATTAACAGAAATCAATGTATAATTAATGTAATTTGTTTTTAAAGATTTTTTGAATCATAAAACTTTTGCAATTATGCTAATTCAAATGGAAAACTTTGTTTTCAGCTGACAAGCAATATTATCCCTGTAGCATATGCACACTTATCAGGACAGTCAATAAAATCTGGAATCTTCAGGATGCTTCTCGCATGCTGGACTGTGTTGTAATCTGACCTCGGCTCCGGCCGGTCCAGAGAAAAACAGACACTTTGGCATGTTTGTTACCCTCCGAGGTAAAACAGAAGCCCAATT
Source organism: Ancherythroculter nigrocauda (assembly GCA_036281575.1). Classification (NCBI taxonomy): domain Eukaryota; kingdom Metazoa; phylum Chordata; class Actinopteri; order Cypriniformes; family Xenocyprididae; genus Ancherythroculter; species Ancherythroculter nigrocauda. The sequence continues at coordinate 3,188,636 of VTFQ01000008.1, read as the reverse complement.
TCCTAGCTCTTGGGACATCAAAGGGGCCCCTCATGTAAACTGAGTGCCAGATCACATTCCAACACACACCACACGCACACAGACACCCACACACAAAAACACACAAACATGCATTGAAGACTGTATATGTAAAATATAACTATGCCAAAACGTACCCATCATGTATTTCAAGCGTATGCATGTTTCCTAGTGTTTAGACTTAGTTTAAATGAGTGTATTTGTGCTAGTGTGCATTTTAATGATGGAATTTTGTCTGTAAACCATAACTCCTTCTACATGCTTTTCTTATATATCAAGTTTAGATTCATTTTAAAGCTATTTCCATATCTCATTCATCTATGTATATTACATGGCTGTCAAATGCATTGTTCAGTTTGTTTAATGATGCTGTGAAGAAAGTACTCCATCTCGAAATCCGATCTGATAGTCATAAAGTATGCAAATTCAGCTAGGAGACCAAACAAAGGAACTTTGCCCGCCAAATAGTGCTACGCATCTATTGGCCGTTACAATTCAGGAGGTGTGTTAGCTTGGTTTTTCCATAAAAACAACGACACACAATTTTTCCTTTGTCTCCCGAGTGTCTCTCGACTGCCCCTGAACTGCCTCAGGCGACAGCGCTGTCATCACACGCTCTCCTTCCGGGACGACCATTTTCCTTGGACTCTCTCTCTCTTCTTTCTTCTCTGTCATCTTACGCGTCAGTTAAACCTCGTTTGAAAACCCCGCCGGAGAAACCCTCTCGGAAAGGACCAACCAAGCCAGGCGCATTGAAACTCTGCTGCACACCGACTTCAACCATATGCAAGTATTAATCTCTCTGAAATTTGGTTAAACTGATTTCTGTGCTGGCTCTCAAAAAGGGTTAACTGTCGTAATTTGCCATTCTTTGACCATCCTTCCTTTCCTGTCTCTACGTTCCCTTTTGTATATATTTGTATATTCTGTATTTAGACGTATAACCTCTGTAGTCGTAGTTTGCATATATTAAACACATTATTCATGCTCGATTGTTCTTTTTGCTCATTTCAACCAAAACCAGGTCACTTTAACGTTCTTCGATCGCTTTAGGCTTTGATGCTATAATAGGAATTGTTCTCGTGGCCAGAGAACAACCCCGCTTATAACATTCTAGGAGGAGCTAGGTTTGCTGGACGAACGTAGTTTCTCTAAATAATTATTAAACAAGAACTAATCATATATGTGATTGATTATAATTCATTGTAATTAATTCACAATATATATTTAATTCCCGCTTGGGTTGATATATGCGTCATAATTGATCATAAAGCTTTATGATTTATTATAATTCATATATAATATAACCCATAAATTGATTAATAACTGTACAACCGCTAGATCCTAACAAGCAAATGTAAACATCTCAACTGCATTGTCTGTAAATTTGCAACAAACAAAATGTACAGAAGAAGGCTATGTGTATCTTTCATGCTTCTCATTAGCTGCTTTTCCACCGTGGGGTCAAACCGTTCTCTTTGATTTACCATTCCATTCCATGCCGATCTGATCCGAGCCGGCTGGTATGGATAAGGTTTTGTTTTCCACTGTGGGGCTGATAACGGAGCTCTTCAGTCGTTGACTTAGTAACGCACAAGTTTACACACGATATGTGATGTAAATAGTGACCGTGTTATGTAGGATGATCAGTTATTTTTTTTAATTGTATGATTCATTTGTGTTCATGTTGCTCAAATATCATGTTTAGCAAGCTACAGAGAAACTGGCAGCCAGACAACAGACAAGTTACAGATCCTGAGTGATGACGTCACTACTCGCATTCTAGCAGCACGGTTTAGCGTGGATGGCTAATTCTGGGCCGAGAACGGTTTGTAATCCTGCCATGCCATGCCAGGCTCAATTGGAAATACAACTGAAACTGTTTCTTACCATTCTGCTCAGCATTGAAGGTGGAAAGCGTATTTTGTGAGCAGTGCAGTGGTATAGTGGCAATTTACAATAAAATCATTCATTACAGATTTTGTTTCCAAACAAACCAAACATATGGTTGACCCCTTGAACTTGGTAAAAAGATAATCCATTAACCATCCTGATTGGATGGTGAAAACACGATTTCTATTGTCAATTTTTTATTTATTTTTTGCTCATTTTAGTAAACTTTCACATTTGCGTACACATCCTACGCTGTTATTAATACAGGGATCAATTGAAAACAACAACCTCTCCTTGGTTGATTTAGTATTAACATCATAATCTGAATGCAATCTTTACATTACTTGCTTTTCAAATGTCCAGCGGGCCGTATTTAAAGACATTGCGGGCCGTATGCAGCCAGTTGCCCATCCCTGATCTAAGTGCATTGTCTAAAGCTCACGGCACAAGTGCACTTAGGGCATGACAGGAAAAATGGTCGGCGCCTCTGGCACATGGTCTAAAAGGGTTGTCCCTAGTCTCCTAATGAGTAAAGGGTGTGTTTTGGGTGTAATGTGCAATAAACCAATCAGAGTCTCATCTCCCATTCCATTTAAAAGCCAGTTGTGCTCGCGCCAAGGCGGATTCACTATTTACATGGAAGAATTTGCAAGCAGAAAAACTAAACGCTTTTCTAGCAAGGAAATGGATCTGCTCATGCGTGCGAGCAGAACATTTAGCCTACGGGACAAGCAGGATTCCACCAATGCATTGTTATTTTTATGCACACAATAATAATCTTTTACATTGTAATAATTTTATTTTTCATATTTGGCATGTTTGTGTGCTGCTGTGCATCCCTGTGTGTGTGTGTGTGTGTGTGTGTGCGTGTGCTTAACAAGCAGAATGTTACTCAAAAACCTGCAGAAGAGTCAATTCAGTTCTGAACTAAATGTCTGTTGCATTAAAAAAATGATTTATAAGATAAAAAAAACTTAGTTATAGTTCTAAAGACAAGCTCTAGTTAGTTATTTAGATGTAACAGGTGTGAGAAACATCAGCACAGTGAAAACTGGCTTGTGAATCTGCATGATTTTGAACATCTGGAGACTCATAGATCTGCTGTAGAGATACAGTGAATCTGGACTTGATGGAAAACAATTGTGTTCAGAAAACAATTTGACTGTAGCTGTAGCTTGCACCACAACTAAACTGTGTTGACGGTTATCATCATCTTGATCATTGTGATGCAACAAATTGTCCAGCTTATTGTATACCTAAAATAATATATTTGTTATGAATATTTAGCTTGCATATAACTATATACCATATAACTACTAATTTTGTTAATGATTTCATCCCGTCTCACCTCAGTGTCTTCAGTTGACAGTTTGGATCCTGTAGTAAATCACTGAGCTCCTTCACTCCTGATTGTCCAGGATCATTTCCTGTGAGATCCAGCTCTCTCAGGTGTGAAGGGTTTGATCTCAGAGCTGAAGCCAGAGCTTTATAACCTTCTTCTGTTACACTGCAGTTAGAGAGTCTAGAACAGGAATGAAAACATTCAGCTGGTTAATCTGAACAATATAAATCTTTAAAGTGAATTTTATTTTGTTCTTTGTACAAATATATAGAAAGTTAGTTGCAAAAACTGACAACTGAATATAGAGGCAAAAAACAGGAAAAAGAATGAAAGATAGTCTCTGCGTATCTCGATGAATTACCGCACAGAGGTACACAATAATATTAGAATGATCTCTCTAATAGACCACCATCTTCTCTTTAACCTGTTAGCCAGCACCCCCGCTTTTGGAAAATCCCAAAAAATGACATACCCAAACTAAAACAGATACAGTTCATGAACCCTTTGCACTAAAAGCATAAGTAAGGTCTCATTTGAAAGCAGACACTTTGCAGTTTATGGTAAACTCATAATTAATTATTGTCACAATGAAGAAAATAGTTAAAAATAGCTTTGAAATTTTGAAAAGTTATTAGAAATTTATTTTTATGAAATATATTTATGAAAATAAAAGTGAAGTTGGCCTTGTGGCAATCTAGAAATGCACTGCAGCTAAAGCCACATGTCTGACCATGTTATATTTCAAATCTGAAGATGATAGGTTTAAAACTCTGAGTTTTATTACATGTTTTTCAAGACCATGTCATGAGACTTTATTTAGAAAGGACTCTAAAATGTTAACTGATGTTTATTGTCATCTATTCAAGTGTATTGTCTATATTGTGTTTGTGGTGCTAACAGCCCCATTCAGTTTCAGTCTCCCCTGAACACATTCACACCTTTTCAGCCTGCTTATGTATTATATATATATATGTATTCTGCTCTATTATAATTACTGATGTTCTATTCAAGATGATTTAATCCCTCATTTCATTCACCAAACTTCTCACTTCACCTTCTTTCAAACTGTATCTAATGCCCTTCTTGGAAAAAAGAGAGAAAAAAAGTGAGCTTTACAATTAAAAATTATTTATTTGCATTAGCTCAGAACAGGTGCATCTCTGGGCTTGTTAGCATGTTAGCTTAGCACACCATCAAAACACGACAATTTATAAGATTAAAACCACGTTTTTTCTCCAAACTTACTAGTCGATTGTTTTAAATAACCTTCTTTGATGTGATGTGGCTTTGGATCAAAAATCAGACAGAAAATATATAATTTTAGGCTATTCTGCACAATGAGAAAAGCTATCTCGATTAGCATTGCATTATAAATATAATCTACTATTATGAATACCTGACATGGCGTGAAGAACACAGATAAACCACATATCGTCACAATCGTGTATTTATTACTTTCAAAAGTGACGTTCTGTATGTTTATATCAATGATTATAGCGATGTCTGGTAGCCTCTGTTAGTTCCGTGTATGTCACATGATCGCCTCTTGTTCATGATGTATTATTTGTGGACTAAAGGTGCACAGAGCGCCCTCCGGCTACTGGTATGAGTTAAAAACACAGTAGTCAGTGTATACAGCGCTCATATGACGACAACAGCGCGTTTTGGGTAAAAATTTAATAAATATTACTCCTCTGTATAGCAAATTGACATAAACGTATGACAGTCCATCAATATTTCTCCAAATGTGCATGCTTTTAAGCTAAAAGCCCCGAGGGATGTTATTTTGTGGAGTTTTTTCATGATGATCGTACAGAGTTTTTTTCTCAATGGCTGAAGCTGACGCTCATATTTCAATGAAAAGGTAACGACTCCGTTTCTCATATTCATAACTCCCGACGCATATTAACAAATAACGGTCACTATACGATGTTGAGAGTAAAATAAAGATTAAAAATTGAAGCTTGAGTCTTAGATCTTTTTAATGATGTATAGTTTGTCAAGGTAATTACATCTAACAGTAAATTTGAGCTAATTTAAACAAAGAAGCTTCGGTGCGTCGATGCACCAGTGCTGGTTAACAGGTTTTAATTAAATTTTTTTTAACATTAACATTTTTAATTAACATTTTAATTAGACCGAAAGAGTATGAGCGGAAGTAAACATGCACACACTCGCATTGCTCACAGGCAGTATCTTGTGCACCAAGCCCATTTTGATCTTTAACATTAGGGGCCCTATTTTGATTATCTAAATCAGGGATGGGCAACTCTGATAGTGACAAGACCCATCATTTTTTCTCCTTAATACCAGGGGGCCAGATTACTAATCGTCACTCGCACCATTTACACCAGGATCGACCGGAAATAGTGACCTCTCCTCGATTAATTTAACATTAATATTATAATCTGAATGCAATCTTTACATTACTTGCTTTTTAAATGTCCAGCGGGCCGTATTTAAAGACATTGCAGGCCGTATGTGGCCCGTGGGCCACCAGTTGCCCATCCCTGATCTAAGTGCATGGTCTAAAGCAGTGGTCGCCAACCCGTCGATCGCGATCGACCAGTCGATCTTTATCACTGTTCCAGTAGCTCGCGAAAATAACAGAAATATGAGTACAAAATAGCCTACATTACATTACTCCAGTCTTTGTACTGTATTTTTGTATTTATTTTTCTGTTATTTTCGGGAGCTACTGGGACAGTGATAAAGGTAAATAGCCCACATTATGTCTGAGTCTGTAAAACGGCCGTAAACAAGAGGCCAGAGAGGCTGAAGACGGACGCGAAGAGGAGAAAATTCTGTAGCAGGCAGAGCAGATCACTGTTCACGATGCTCGAAATATATGAAGAAAATATTGAATTAGGGGTGAAGGGTTATATGAATGCATCTCTAAAAGGAATTACTGTCTTTAGAAAAATTTCGATGGCAACGGCATTTTATTTTCATCTTACCTCCGAATAAAGTAGCTAATTATTAGCGCAGTTCAGCTTTGTTTACAGCGGTAACCAAGGAAATGCTGTGTCACTGCTGCTCCATAAGCGCCACCTGCTGCCAGAGAGTGAATCTGCGTCTCAATCAGTCTGCTGTTTTTGTTTCATGCTTTTTTGTGTAGCATATAATTTCACAAAGATAAAGTCAGACCGTTCTGTTTTTGCTTTAAATATTGAAATTAAATCTCAATTAATTCAAATAAAAAAACAACTGCTCATGCAATGTGATAGCATCTTTGTTTGGATTGTGATTAAAAAGCAGTGGTTCCCTCTAATTTGAAATGGCTATCTAATAATTCTAATGGAATCTAAATTGGCCACGAAAAAAAAAAAAAAAAAACTAAATACAATCTGGGCTGTCTTTTTCCATCAAGTAGATCTTGTCTTTCATAAAGGTCGAGGTCAGGGATCTTGGGCTTAAAAAGGTTGGTGACCACTGGTCTAAAGCATAAGGCACAAGTGCACTTAGGGCATGTCCGAATCCAATTTAATTTAATTTCTAAACGCTTTTCTAGCAAGGAAACGGATCTACTTTTGCGCTAGGTTAAAACACACGAGCAGATCATCTAGCCTACGGAACAAGCAGGATTTTAGCAAAGCATTTTTATTTTTATGCACACAATAATAATCTTTTACACTGTAATCTTTTTATTTTTAATATTTGACATGTTTGTGTGCTGCTGTGTTACACGCCTTGTGCACTCGCCTATAAGCACATATTATTAACGTGCTTGTTAATTAACAAAAAATATTGTGCCATTGACTTTAGACCAGGATTCAGTTGGTCAATGGTTCAGTCTTTCAGTTAGATCTCGTTTTCAGACCAGCACGTCCATGGAGCACAAATGCATTTGCTATTTAAACAATGTGGCACAGGACGTGAAAATGTTAACTGTGTCAGGCTTAAACTAGCAAAAAACAATTGCGTATGATAGGACCGTAGATCTTTCCTTTTCTTGGAACAAAACCAATGCTTAATGTCAATTCAATATTACTCTTAAAGGTGGAGTAAGCAGAATTTCCATAACATTTTTTGGAAGTTAGTCGGGCCGACACCAACAACAAACGTGTAACCAATCAGCATTAGGGGGTGTATGACGGTCGAGGAGAGAGAATTAGCAAGAGGGAGATTTAAAAAAAGAAATAAAAAAACAACAACTGCAGAAAAAGAGATGGGACACAATACAAAAGAGCTGAAAAGATCATCACTGGAATGAAGGTTTATGACTGGGCAAGTGCTTTAGGACCCGCGTATATATTAGAAAAGCTTTCCAGCGCTAGAGAGGCCTGAAGGAAGGCCTGAAAACAGATGTGGATGCTGCTTTCATTCCGCTTCACCTGTTTACCGATTAACAATGAACACCTAATTTGTATTTACTCGTGTACTGTATGTTAATTTTTTTGTGCTTTCATGTCGTTCGTTCATCAACTGCACTTTATTTTTCATGAAGAATTTTGTTGCATGTCAGCTGTGATAAACAGACATCCACTCGCATTGCGTGTGTATCAGTGGCCAGATAGTCAGAGTTTTGCAGTTATACTACTGCACAATGACGACCGCTAGAGAATGCGGTGTTTAGTTAGTGTTTAGTTAGTTATTGTTAGAGTACTTGCCTTCCCTGCCAGCAGTGATCAGGCCAGAGTGCAAGACTGACTCGGAGCAGGATGGTTCGGATTGGAGTGTGCGTTTTGGAGGCGGAGCAATGAAAAGAGGGGTGGGCTTATTTGGGTTTATTTCAAATATCAACAATGTCCAACAGCATTTTTCAAAATCTAATTATCCCACCTTTAATGTAAAACACATCAACAATATAATATTACAGTGACAAACTTGCAGTCTGTATAATTCATAAACACAAATTCATTCTTTATAAATCTCTCCAACAGTGTAGCATTAGCTGTTAGCCACAGAGCACAGCCTCAAATTCATTCAGAATCAATGTAAACAATATAACAGTATACAATACTCACATAATCCGACGCATACATGCCGCATGCATGACGGACACTTTGTAAAGATTCATTTGAGGATTATATTAGCTGTGTAAACTTTGTTTAGGCACTGTTTAAGGCAAGCGCGAGCTCCGTGGGCGCGGAGCGTCAGCATTTAAAGGGGCCGCACAGCATAAATCGGCTCATATTTAATGATACCCCAAAATAGGCAGTTAAAAAAAATTAATTTAAAAAAAAAATCTATGGGGTATTTTGAGCTGAAACTTCACAGACACATTCAGGGGACACCTTAGACTTATATTACATCTTGTAAAAAAACTTTCGATGGCACCTTTAAATGTGCCCTAGAATTAAAAATTGAATTTATATTGGCATAGTTAAATAACAAAAGTTCAGTACATGGAAATGACATACAGTGAGTCTCAAACTCCATTGTTTCCTCCTTATATAAATCTCATTTGTTTAAAAGACCTCCGAGGAACAGGCGAATCTCAACATAACACTGACTGTTACGTAACTGTCGGGATCATTAATATGTACGCCCCCAATATTTGCATATGGCAGCTCATGTTCAAGGCATTAGACAAGGGCAGGACGTCTGGATGTGCACAGCTGAATCATCAGACTAGGTAAGCAAGCAAGAACAACAGCGAAAAATGGCAGATGGAGCAATAATAACTTACATGATCCATGATATCATGATATTTTTAGTGATATTTTTAAATTGTCTTTCTAAATGTTTCGTTAGCATGTTGCTAATGTACTGTTAAATGTGGTTAAAGTTACCATCGTTTATTACTATATTCACAAAGACAAGACTGTACACTTGCAGTCTGTATAATTCATAAACACAACTTCATTCTTTATAAATCTCTCACAGTGTAGCATTAGCCGTTAGCAATGGATCACAGCCTCAAATCTCATTCAGAATCAAATGTAAACATCCAAATAAATACAATACTCACATAATTTGACGCATACATGCAGTATGCATGACGAACACTTTGTAAAGATCCATTTTGAGGGTTATATTAGCAGTGTAAACTTTGTTTATGCGCTGTTTAAGGCAAGCACAAGCTCTGTGGGTGGGGAGCGAGCATTTAAAGGGGCCACAACCTGAATCGGCTCATTTCTAATGATGCCCCAAAAGAGGCAGTTAAAAAAATGAATTAAAAAAATCTATGGGGTATTTTGAGCTGAAACTTCACAGACACATTCAGGGGACACCTTAGACTTATATTACATCTTGTAAAAAAAAACGTTCGATGGCACCTTTAAACATTGGACTTTTATTAACAAAATGAATAAGCTGGATGATATGGTATACCCACGCGTAAATAAAAGATCTTTGGATTTTAAAACGAATGCTGAGTTTGTGGTTCGTTATTTTTAATGAAAACACAACAACAATAAAACAAAGACAAACTCACTTACATTAAACAAAGAAATGCAACTTTTATTAACAAAAGTTCTCTTGCACTTTTGCCTCTGATATTGTCTTGTCAGTAATCGCACCTCACTTTCGTCATGTGACTCCTGTGGCTCAACTTACCTCAGTATCTTCAATTTACACTTTAAATTCCTCAGTCCAGTGCAGAGCAGCTTCACTCCTGAATCATGCAGATTATTATTGTTCATGTTCAGCTCTTTCAGATTGGTATCTAATCCAAGAACTGCAGCCAGAGCTGAACAGCTTTTGTCTGTTAAGTTACAATCATTTAGCCTACAAGAGAAATAAATCACATCAAGGAATTAGATGGAACACATGCATTTTTCTACAGTATATAGAAATATTAAAGCTGCTTTCTTTAACTTTTTTTTTTAAATTTACAATAAATTTACAAAAATTATATAATGAGCAAGTACAGCATGAATCCATTTTCCAAAGTGAAACAGTTTTCAAGGTGTACAGTAGTGATTATCCCAAATCACTACTGTACACCTATAATAAGTGTTTATATTCTGATTATTTTAGACTGGTTCGTGTCGTACCACCACGGAGTAGCACAGTACTTGCGTGACACGTCATAGACATGAAATAACCTTTATTTCTATAGTGCTTTTTTACAATGCAGATTCTGCCAAAGCAGCTTTACAGTGATAACAAGAAAATAATTTTGGCAGCACAACAGCTCTAGAAGGAAATGGTGTCATTGTCCAGCTTAAGTAAGTTCAGTATTGATTAATTCATTCATTGTAAAAATCATTAATTATTAATTTGGTTCATTTAAATATATCCAGCGGCATAAGAGAAAACAGTGATGTCATCGTCCAGCTCTGTTCAGTTCGTAGACAATGGTGTCAATGAAGGCAGATCAAAACATTGTTGAATATCAAGTGTCCCCAAATAAGCAAGCCAGAGCTGACAGTGGCAAGGAACCCAAACTCCATCAGGTGACAAAAATGGAGGAAAAAAAAAAAACCTTGGGAGAAACCAAGCTCAGTCGGGGGGCCAGTTCTCCTCTGGCCAACAACGAACAGTGCATGATTATGATTCAGGCAGTGTTACGGGTCATAAGTCAGATTGGGATTGGAACAGTCAAAATGAGAAGTAGCTCCAGCTACGATGTTCACACGCAGTTCTGTTTATCAACCACTAGAGCGCCAAAAGTTATGGACTGCAGCTTTAAATATATTTTCCTTTTTTTTTTTTTTTTTTTTTACAATATATAGAGTGAATGTAAACATTACTCTTCAAAAACTAGTATTTGTACATTATTATTTATTTTTTAAGTGACAAATGTCCTAGATAAAATTAATCATTCAATTAGCGTTCAATTAGACATGTTGACTATACAGCAATGACAACCGCATTAGGAGGAGAAGAAAATTATCCAACTTCAGGATGGCACAGACGCGCCTGATTAACCGCTCTCATGTGATGCTCCATGAACGTAGAACACATCACTGTTCTTAAGCAGCCGTTCATTCAGAAATGCGTTATTGCGTTATAAAAATAAGACGCAGGCAGTGGAATGAGAAAAAAAAAAGGCAAAGATATTAAACGCGAGTTGGCTTTTTTTTCTAATGACCGCCGTGTTTTTACAATGCTGTTTCATGGGTGAGAAACTGCAAAAGACACGGGAGACAAGTGCAACAAATAAACATGTCCGCCAACATAAAAACATTAGGACAAATGCAAAAACCTGTAAACCTGTTTGATATTTCATGTTTGCATGGTGATGACAGGCTGAAAGCTGCTGTTGTTTTCTGTTTTTACAACGCAATTGCTATTAATAATAGCCTATTACTGGTGTTATTTATTGCTATTACTTTTTGGCTAAGAAATATTGAGCATTTTCTTATTTTATATTATTTCAGAGTATATAGGATGTGTTTAAGATAAATTTGTACAACATTTGTCTTCATACAGTGGTGGTCAGAATTATTGGCACCCTTAGTAAATATGATCAAAGATGGCTGTAAAAATAAATCTGCATTGTTTATCCTTTTGATCTTTAATTCATAAATTAGCAAAAATCTAACCTTTCATTGAAGAAAAAGAATTGAAAGTGGGGGGAAAGTCACATTATAAAATAAATGTTTTTCTCCAAAACAGGTTGGCCACAATTATTGGCACCCTTTTATTCAATAGTTTTTGCAACCTCCCTTTGCCAAGAAAACAGCTCTGCGTCTTCTTCTATAATGCCTGATGAGTTTGGAGAACACCTGACAAGAGATCAGAGACCATTCCTTCATACAGAATCTCTCCAGAACCTTCAGATTCCCAGCTCCATGTTGGTGCTTCTTCTCTTCAGTTCACTTCACTCATTTTCTTTAGGGTTCAGGTCAGGGAACTGGGAAGACCATGGCAGAAGCTTCATTTTGTGCTCAGTGACACATTTTTGTGTTGGTTTTGATGTTTGTTTTGGATCATTGTCCTGATGGAAGATCCAACCATGGCCCATTATTGGATTTCTAGCAGAAGCGGTCAGGTTGATTTTTTATCTGTTGATATTTGGTAGAATCCATGATACCATATATCTGAACAAGATGTCCAGGACCTCCAGCAGAAAATAGGCCCACAACATTAAAGATCCTGCACTATACTTAACCGTGGACATTGGGTACTTTTTATCCATGTGTGCACCAAAACCATCTGGTGGGTTTGCTGCCAAAAAGCTCTTTTTTTTTAGTTTCATCTGACCATAGAAGCCGGTCCCATTTGAAGTTCCAATCATGTCTGACAACTAAATATACTGGAGATTGTTTCTGGATGAGAGCAGAGGATTTTTCTTGAAAACCTCCTGAACAGCTTGTGGGGATGTAGGTGCTGTTTGATATTTTTTTTATCGCTTTCTGAGACTCAAGACTCAACTAATCTCTGCAATTCTCCAACTGTGATCCTTGGAGAGTCTTTGGCCACTAAAACTCTCCTCCTCACCACGCATTAGGATGATTTAGACACATGTCTAAATTTACTACAGATTTGTACACTGCAAAAACTGCTGTTCTTAGAGTTTTTGTCTTGTTTCTAGTCAAAATATCTTAAAGTTCTTGAATCAAGAAGCATTTTCTTGACAAGTAAAAAATTTTTCCTGAAAACAAGAAAATGTAAGTCAAAATTGAGTGAGTTTTTCCTTAAAACAAGCAAAATAATCTGCCAATGGGGTAAGCAAAATAATCTTATTTCAAACCAAAAATAAGCTATATAATCTTGTTTTCAGTTTGGATTAAGATTATTTTGCTTACCCCATTGGCAGATTATTTTGCTTGTTTTAAGGAAAAACTCACTTAATTTTTACTTATTTTTCCTAAAAACAAGAAAATAATTTTTACTTGTCAAGAAAATGCTTTTTAAATCTAAGAATTTTTAGATATTTGGACTGGAAACAAGACAAAAATTCTAAGTAAGAACAGCATTTTTTGCAGTGTAACATCTTTAGTTAATTGGAACTTCTTAATTACTGCCCTGATAGTGGAAATGGGGATTTTACAGTCATCTTTGATCATATTTACCAAGGGTGCCAATAATTCTGACCACCACTGTATTTCAGGCATATTTCTGCAAAGATATTTAACAAATTGTTTTACACTTGAATAATGTAGATAAATGCATTTTTCAGATGAGAGCAAAACATGACAAAAAGTATTAAATAACTTACAGAGCTCTTCTGGAGGTTTTGATGACTGCCAATAATCTAATGAGACACTCGTCTGATTTCTTGAATTTCTGAAGCTCAAACTCCTCCAGCTCTTCCTCTGATGTCAACAACACAAAGACCAAAGCAGACCACTGGGCAGGTGAAAGGTCACCAGATGAGAGACTTCCTTTGCTAAGGTGGGTCTGAATCTCCTTCACCAGAGTTTGGTCGTTCAGTTCATTCAGACAGTAGAACAGATTGATGGATCTCTCTGCAGACAGATTATCTTCTAATTTCTGCTTGATGTACTGAACTATTTCCTTGTTGCTCTGGTCATTGCCATCTTGCTGTGTCAACAGACCCCGTAAGAGTCGTCGATTGGACTGGACTGACAGACCGAGGAGGAAGCGAAGGAAAAGGTCCAGGTGTCCATTGTCACTCTTGAGCGCCTCGTCCACTGCAGTCTTGAGAAAATCAATCATGGTTTCATTTTTGTTTTCCTGTTCTGTAGACTCAGGAACAAACACACTTTTCTTGTTGATGTCTAGAAACAGATGTGCATAAAGGGCTGCAATAAACTCTTGAATGCTCAAGTGAACAAAGCAGTACATGGTACCAAGAATGATCCCTGTTTCCTCCTTAAAGATCTGGGTACACATGCCTGAGTACACTGATGCCTTATAGACGTCAATACCACAGGCTTCCAGGTCTGTGTCATAGAAGATCACGTTGTTTCTCTCCAGCTGATGAAATGCCAGTTTCCCCAGTGAAAAGATGGCGTCTTTATCCCAGGAAACATCTGCTGTGTATTCTCCATCATATTTTCGGTGGCTCTGCTGGATCTGAAAGCGAAGAAAGTGTGTGTACATTTGTGTCAGAGTCTTGGGAGTGTCTTCAGTATTTGATTCCTGTAGTGTTTTAGAGATCTCATCAGCCTGATTGTTTTTCACATCATTTTTTTTCTCCTCCAGAATGTTCTGGAGAACAGTGGCTGAAATCCAGCAGAAGACTGGGATGTGGCACATGATAAAGAGACTCTTTGATTTTTTAACATGATCAATGATTGTGTTGGCCTGATTCTGATCCGTGAATCTTTTTTTGAAGTACTCTTCCTTTTGTGCGTCACTGAATCCTCGTATCTCTGTCAGCCGGTCGATACAGTCAGGAGGAATCTTACTGGCAGCTGCTGGTCTGGTGGTGATCCAGATGAGAGCAGAAGGAAGCAGATTTCCCTTCATGAGGTTCGTTAGGAGAACATCCAGAGAGGCTGGTGACGATACATCACTCCACATCTCATTACAATCAAACTTCAAAGGAAGGCGACATTCGTCCAATCCATCAAGGATGAACAGAACTTTGAATTGATTCCTTCTTGTAAGGTTCAGTCCTTTTGTCTCTGGGAAAAAATGAGTTATAAGGTCCATCAAACTTAGTTTTTCTTTCTCCTTTAAGTTCAACTCTCTGAATGGAAGAGGAAATATGAAACTGATATCTTGATTTTCTTTTCCTTCAGCCCAGTCCAGAACAAACTTTTGCACAGAGACTGATTTTCCGATGCCAGCGACTCCTTTTGTCAGTACAGTTCGGATCTTCTTGTCTTGTTCAGGAGCTTCAAACAAATTTGTGCATTTAACCTGAATCTCTTGAGATTCATGACGCCTGGAAGCAACTTCAATCTGTCTGACCTCATGTTCAGTATTGACCTGTTCACTGCCACCCTGAGTGATATAGAGATCTGTGTAGATGTTATTCAGAAGTATGGAGTCACCATGCTTCGCCATTCCTTCAAACACACACTGATACTTCTTCTTTAGGCCACATTTTAGCTGAGGATTGAAGAGCAGCTCAACTAAACACAGGAACAAAAGTAGGTAGTTTTAGTCTTAATTTATAGTTTTATAGATAGTCTACATCAGTGGTTCCCAGCCACGATCCTGGAGGCCCACCAACACTGCACATTTTCTATGTCTCTTTTGTCTGACACACCCATTTCTGGTCTTGGAGTCTCTGCTAATGAGCTGATGACCTGATTCAGGTGTGTTTGATTAAGGAGACATGGAAAACATGCAGTGTTGGTGGGCCTCCAGGATTGTGGTTGGGAACCACTGGTCTACATTAATAATTGTCAATCTGACAGATGATCATGAGTCTCTGACCTTCTAGAGCATCAGCAGCTTCATCTTGCTTCATCTCTCTCAGGTAATGTAGTGTGAGATCAAGAGCTGCTGCTTTGATACTGCATCTATTCTCATTAAAGTCCTTCACAAAGCTTTCTGTGTTCTCATTTTGTAATATTTTCTTAAAATTTTCCAGCTCTTTTTTCAGAAATGTGATTATTTTGCTCTCAAGATCCTACAAACAAAAGTAAGAAAAAAAGACAGTATAACAATTTAAAGTAAAATGTACATCTACATTTGGTCAACGCTATTTATTTAATAATTAAAATCCTTAAAAAAAATAATAAAATAACAGACTAATACCTTGTTTACACCCGACTTGACTTTTTCGTGTCAGGCACAGCTTGTCTACACTGAACATGACAAACCGACCGTTTCAAAGCACTTGGACTACGTCAGAAATAGAACGGGGAATCTATTTACTGTCAGAAATTTGTCGCGTCATGCCGCATCCAGTGTAGACAATATCACTGATTATAATGGGTTCTATTATATTTTGACGCATTGCGTTGCTTGCGTCTGGTGTAGACTCTGTGTATTTTTAACAAATTATTATGAAAATGTTTTTTCCTACCTGGAAGATCCCCAGGAGACTGTCTTTGAAATTCTTGTGTTTCCTGTGAGTCTGAACGTCTGAGTCTAATGTCTCATATTGAAGCCTGTAATCAAATAAATAAAATAAAATACTGATTTTCCAGGCAAAATATTACAGAAAGAGAAAAAATAAAACATTAGCTGTGAATACTCTGATAAATATTTGATCTAAAAATGTTTCATGATTTGTATTCACTGATACAGCTTTTTAACAGTCAATGTGTGACCAAACATTAGAAACATGAAATACCTTTTATCAGATGATGGTTTTTCCCCACTGAAGTCTGGTGGTAATCCTTCTTTTGACTGATCACTCTTCAGAGACACAGAGCTGGACACATGTGATCCTGATCTTACACTAATGACACAAACAACAGAGAGAAAAACACTTTAAATACTTCAATGTCTATCAATGATTTTATTATCTAAAAGCCAAAGTCATGGATTAATTCAGTGTGGTCGTGTCTAGAAGGAAATTAACAAATTATTAACTGTGATAGTGTCTATAGAGTCCTGTGACAAACAGAGTTTTATAGACAATGTCAGAGTTCATTTAAGAAGTTCAAAATTGAGGTTTAAAGAAATTACAAAATAATAATAATAATAATAATAATAATAATAATAATAATAATAAAACAATGTTTAAACTTTTGTTATTCACAGGGGAAAACAAACTCCAGCAGAGTTTAAAATGATGGTGTGAAACAGACGCAGTGTTACCTGTGTTTCTCTGAGAGACTCATCTTAGAGAGAGTCCTTTCCTCGCTCCTCTGATCAGCACTGGTTTGAGAAAACAATCAATCGTTCAGCAGGACCTGGAAATGACAAGATTTCACAGAGATGAAGAACATGAAAATAATGAAGAATGATGAGTTAGACACAACAGAGAAAACAATGAATAAAATAAAGTGAGTTACAAATATATTGTCATGTAAAATAACTGAATGGTCTTAATAATTTCAGATTGATCGATGAGTTTAACTGACTCATTTAATTGAATACTAGCAGATTTTTGTTCTTTGACAAAAATAATAAAACAAAATGTCTGGTTCAAAAATACTTTCGATTTCGCATCACAAAATCAACAGCCTAAAACGGAAGAGAAATTGGGAGCAAACCTTCAGAAACATATTCGTTTTCATTAACTCTTCCTCAGTAACACTTTCTTCATGTTTTAACATCCATGGCCTTCATAAGATTGTTATTTCTGGAAGATTCTTCGTATTTACCTGGATTTCCGACAGATTCGTCACATGCGATATTTCACTGATCATAGATTAAAAACGTATGTTTCACCAGTTGTAAACATTGTTATGCATAATAAATTGCTTTGAATTCGCAGCGTCTGTTTGTGTATTCGATGCCTTTTTCAGGAAGTGTAGCCTGCTCGCGTCACGCTCGCTCGCTCACGCACACACACACACACACACACACACACACACACACACACACACACACACACACACACATGTTTGTTTTTGTGAATTGTGGGGACTTTCCATAGACTTCAATGCATTTTACACTGAACAAACTGTACATTCTATCCCCCTACCCTGCCCCTACCCCTAAACCTAACCCTCACAGGAAACTGTGCAAACTTTTACTTTTTCACAAAAACTCATTCTATATGATTTATAAACCCATTTACATTGTGGGGACCGCTGGCTGGTCCCCACGATGTAGGTGAACTCAGGTTTATATTACATCATGGGGACATTTGGTCCCCACAATGTAATATAAACAAAAGCACACACACACACACACACACACACACACACACCCCACCCCCATCTGAATTTAAAAAAATGACCCAGTTCAAAAGTTTATACCCTTTTAATACTGTGTTTTAATACTGATTTTTAATACTGTGTGGCCTTACCTGGATGACGACTTTTTTTTTTTTTTTTGAGATGGTTGTTCATGAATCTGAGCAGTTAAACTGCCCAACGTTCTTCAGAAAAATCCAACAGGTCCTGCAGATTCTCCAGCATCTTTTGGATATTTGAACCAACAAAGACCAACAATGATCCAAGACTTACTGGATACTTCATGGATGCAGTAATTAAAGCTGGCTGTCCTGCAAAAGAAAGGATTTAAAAGGAGAAAATGTTCATGTGGCTGAGAAGCAGGTTTAGCTTCAGATTAACGCAGTGTTTCAAAGAAGACACATGTATTACTTGGATATATCGATATTGATATACACTGTGTGTGTGTGTGTGTGTGTGTGTGTGTGTGTGTGTGTGTATATATAAAACAGATGTTTTGTTTTTTTTTTGTTTTGTTTTGATGCTGTTCACTTTATTTAAACAATTTATTTTGATTTAACACCATTGTTTCTGGTTCAGATGTGCTTCATGTTAAATTGACTTGAAATGGTTACTAGAACCCACTTGATGTTTTCATTTTGAAATAACATGTTTCAGTCAAGTAACCCAATCAAAAAGGACTTTCACTTCCCATCATGCTTTGCACCGGGCTGCATTGGAAAAGTAAATGTTGAAAAAGTGTTATTTTATGCATTTTTTTTTTTAGAAAGATTACAATATGGAGAGACTTCTTACTATTTAATGTTCTATTATGTAAAAGTTTTTGATATGTTAGTGATTTTTGGAGATTACTGTTGTGGTGAAGTGTTGAGTTTGTGCTTGGGTTGAGGACCTGCTAACAATATTTGTTCTATTTATGTAATGAAACAACTACTATGATGAAGCTCTGGATCAAACCAGTGTCACATGTATGTATGTATAGAATTAATCTATTTAATTAGAGTTCATTACAAACAGATTTCCAGGCATTACTTTTTTTTGACAGCTGATGTATTTTGCTTGCTTTAAAAGAACTGTCTCTTGTTTAGTAGTTTTTTTTTTTAATTATTATTGCAGTCTTCTTTTGCTGCCATTGTTTTCCTTGGATTTGCTTCTCAGTTCCAAGTAATTTTAAGCTTTTCTTGGTTCATTCCATGTTTTACAGGAAACCTGTCTCATACTAATTCAGATTAGCACAGCTGGTTTTAAATTAATCTAGTTTATTTTAATTCAGGACTCCATAGTCCAGGTTTTATTAGATTTATTTAACTTTAGCACAGGCCTGGTGTTTATGGTCAAAATTAACTACAGTTATTATAAATTGAAATAGCTGAGATCAAAAGTGAAATTGTTGTCTATTCCGTCACTTCTCCAAGTGTCCACCAGATGTCACCTAAAGTCTAACATGGAATAGGAACTTGGTTCACCTAATATTCATTAACGTCCTCACTCAATTAGTGTATTTTTAATGTTATGTCATATTTATAATGTATTATGCATACCAAAATTGTAAGATATCTCTTCATTGCACATTTTCTGTGATTTGATTACCTGCTTCCATGATTCAAGCTCTTAGTGATTCTCCTGCTAAAACACAACACAGTGAAAGACTGTTGCTCCATCTACTGGTTGTCTAATTGTTGAGGGCTTTGTATAGTGAAGTCTTGTTTAACTGTAACATCAGGGTTTCTCCAAAAAAATGCCTTAAAGTTTTAATTAAGGCCATAAAAAGGGCTTTAAAAGGGCTTATATCAGAGCAGAAAGTCTTAAAGTCATGGCATTAAATGTTGCATGCATAAAAAACTGAATATATTTCTCAATATTGTCTTGTATACAATCTAAACATCTTTAAATCAAGATGCATTTTCTCACAAATGTGAAATTAAGTTTTGAGAAATTGAACAAAATTAAGTGAGTTTATCCTTAAAACAAGAACAAATATCTGTCAATTCTCTTTGAATTATCTTGATTTTTCTGAGGCCATAAGCAAATATTTGCTCCGTTAACAGTGATTGCATTTTAATGCAATGTATTTTAAGGGCTTGCATTTTTGGTGGCTGAAATTCAATGTAAATTTATGCTTTAAATATTTCAACTGAAAACATTTCACAAACAATTTCATTATTAAAAATTCAATATTCTTTCCATATTTCCAAAATACCTAATATTAGACAATTTTTGGTATATTATTTCACTTTACAAATTTGCTACCACAAATTATGTGGTTCAAATTCGGATGAATACTTATTATTGCACAAAGGGGAACTGCAGGAACAGCAGTAGAGTACTGATGCATGATCTCCATCTGCTGTTTGTCGGCTATGAATATTGTTGGCTCATAACAAATAGTTATATGCTGTGATTTATCAAACATATTGTTCTATCTCAGTAGTCACATGTTTGTTTTTATACTATATCTTTTAGCCTGATACTCTGTGTAAGTTATCTGTATTTTTTTTTTACAAAAGTCATGTGAAGCCTTTCTGCTATGCACAATATTACAGGTAAAGCTCTTATTTTCACTGTTTAAAAAAAAAGAAGAAAAAAAATCCCTGAAGCCAATTCTCATGTAAGAGTGAATGCTCATTTAGCTAATTAAATGCTGACCCATCCAGGCACATCGTCCTGTAATAGAAAGACGTGATTATTTTCAGCTGTTACACATCTCTGGAGTCACACTCTCTGAGATAAATTTGATGAGCGCTGCCTTTATCTGTCTATACAGCTTAAGATGAGCTACGGGAATTTAATTATCAGCATGCTTTCCTCAACAAAAACTACTCAATGACAAAGATGTCAAAGAGAAACAAGTGTTTGTTCTAATTAACATTCATAACAGACGACAGACACCTGAAAGAGCAGAATTAAATATCACATTAAATAAAACAATATAAAAATTAAATGTAAGAACCATATATCTCATATTAAATTTAATACTATATACATAATATTAATTATACATCAACACTGACACTTTATTGCCTTTATGGTTTCTGAGTACAAAATGACTGATTTATTATATGAAACAATCAAAAATGTCTGGGACCTCTGGGACATAAAGGAGGCTTGTCCACTTTTTGACCACAAGATGTCGTCAGTGTCATACTGAAAATCTTACAGTGATGAACTATTTCATGATACAGCAGAGAGGAAACTTTTGACTGGTATTGTTCACTTCAGCTTGTCTGCAGTGGATATTTGTTACATATTATGGAAACATTGCTATAAATACACCTGAACTAATTAGTGAATCATTAACATCTGTGATAAATCAAGGCATAAAAAGCTAAGACTATGTACAAACATCATTAAAGACAAAATCATGAACCATGTCA
Organism: Ancherythroculter nigrocauda; assembly: GCA_036281575.1. NCBI lineage: Eukaryota > Metazoa > Chordata > Actinopteri > Cypriniformes > Xenocyprididae > Ancherythroculter > Ancherythroculter nigrocauda. The sequence continues at coordinate 3,167,439 of VTFQ01000008.1, read as the reverse complement.
AAATGTCAGAAGATGTGTCAGTCAGTGGTTTCAGGGAACAGAAGTGAGAGAAGTTCACTGCTGCAGGGGTCTAAAGAATGCTCTCTGATCACTTGTAGATTTGCAAGTGTTTGATCCTCTAAATTATGCGACAATGATGTAACGCTCCATCTCTGTAGCTCAGCCCGGGCTTCTTTTGCTCTTTGAGATCATGAAACTGCATACAGACTCCTCAAGGGGTTTCTGTTTGAACTGTGTGTGGAAATATCAGGAGGAAATTTATAGCTGCCCTGGAACAAATGTATTGGAGTGACAGCATCTCTGATCATCAAACCATTCTCCAAATTGGACATTCATGTGAGCTAAGTAATCTATTTAAAGAAAGTCATCATTTATTGCATCAGACAATCAAACTGACACGAGAAAGTTGCTGACGTGGGCATATGGTTTCTCATTCACTGAAAGGGTTTTCTGTTCAGCAGTGGATTTTAACACTCCAAGACATCACACAATCTGCTTCGTTGAAACCCAAAAGCATTTCAGAAACTGAGCAACCAGCATGTAGGAAGATGCTCAATAAACAGTCACTAAGTGTACTTACTGATCCTGATCATCATTATAAACCCTGATGTTCACTGAGAAGAACATTTCACAGTAGTAATGATGGGTTAGCTCCGCTTTTACCTGGGGTTATTAAACCATTTACATATAGACATTTTTTTTCAGTAACAAGTTTATTTTGTTGTTTGACATCTTGGAAAACATATGCACACATGTAAGGAAATTGCTTATGCAGCTGAGCTAATGAATGGAGACCACTATAGGCTCAACTACTGCATAAGATACAGTAAATACTTTACTTTAATGAGACTGACTCTGAAATAGCACAAAGAGAATGACTGAATCTAAATTTGAATCTAATCTTCTCGTCCAGTGTACATCAGGATCTGACGTTAAACACATACACCCCTACTGTAGCTAGATAGTAACCAGTGATGATTGTGTGCAATCTTTGTGTACCATGAAAAATGTCTCTGTCAAAGAAATGGAAGGTGGATTCAGAATACCGTATAATTCAAGAGAAAGGTCAGTTGAATTCCTCTAAGAAATGAATAAAACATCAATAAAATCAATATTTGTTTAATTTGCTCCCAGCAACTGCAGGCATGGATATTCATCATGATGCTGGTATTCAGAATGTCTGCTATCTGTTATAATATTTTTTATATATTATATATATGTTATATTTGTATATATCTGTTTTTTTTTATTTATTATTATTTTTTTTATTACACTTTTTACAGTTTCCCATTTCTCATTTTCCCCTGTTGTGCCTCATGTGTTTTTATTTAAAATGTATTTCTTTAAAATTGAGAATGAAGTTTCTTTTTTATAACAGGTCCACTCTATATCTATGAAAGTTTTTTTTTTTTTTTTTTTAATTGAGATTTTTCTTATCTTACAATTATGATCTTTTTGAAAAAAATTCTGAATCTTTTTTCCTGCATTTGCAACTCTGCAAACAAGCTTCCACTTAGTGCTGTCAGCGCAGGACCCCTGAGAATTTGCTCATTGGCAAAACATTGGCCCCTTAGCACTTATTGAAAATAATAAAGTTTGAATAAAAAGTCACCATTATGGAGGTAAGCACTTGCTTTAGTTGGGCTGTTGACCTTTGACTTTTTAACTTTAATGTTTCTCTGGCTGCTGTAACTGTGTGTTTCTGAAGTACATGTGTTATAGCAAAAAGTGCAAGAAATAAAACTGATCTGATTCAGTCATCATGCAGTGGCTTGATTCAACCAGAATCTGATCTTTAAGGACATTATTTACATATAATAATTTCACATTTTAATAGCCTTAGAACGCTACTGCATGAAATTTTGTTCTGCTTTAATATTATGAATGTTTTCATAATGCAGAAATTATTCAGACAGGATCAGATAGACTCACACAGACATCAAGATTCAGATTATGAACCCCAACAATGGTGACAATCAATGAAAAGCTTTTTTGTGACTTTAGTAGCTTGTTTTGTGATGTTCAGCTGATCTGAATATTTTGTTGATTGTCACCATTGTTGAGGTTCATACACTGACTCTTGATGTCTGTGTGAGTCTACATGATCCTGTTAGAAAAACTGTTTGTGACAAGCTTTGAATTGGGACAGGTTGAGCTGGGGTGACCGGGCAGAAGCTTCCAGTCTGTGAGGGGCTCTGGTGTGAAATCAATTGATCTGCAGGGAGCAAACAAAAGCATCATGAGAGACAGGGTTGAACTATCTCATGTTTCACAGCACATAACGTTACAACAATAATACTCATAAACAGAAAGAACTCTGATCTGTACCACCTGACTGCTGCAGATTCATTTCGCCGTTGACAGTGTTCAGATTTTGCAACTTTGCAACAATCCGGCCCACATCTGCCATGTGTGGTATGATGATCTGGGCCACGTTGTGTGGAGTGATGGCCCTTGACCGGACCGCTCCTGTTTGCCAGATCTGAGGCACAAGCAGGCCATAAAGCCACATGTCAGCCAAGAGCAAAGAAATAAACCAGAACTGGACCTTATCTGAGCCACAAAAACTTTATTATTTATAGAATCATCTTAGCATTAACAAGCCTGCAGAATCACTGAAGGAAAGAAGAGAACAGAAAAAAGACAGAAACACAAGAACTACAACTGACTTCAGCCACAACCTTAGATGAAATCAACTGAAGATAAAAAAAGACTTAATCAATTTAGGCTTATGATGCTTTTGGGAAACACTACCCAGATTGACTTAATTTCTGTCATACATCTACAGAAGTTCTTATTAACAGAAGTTTACCACTCATGTTTGTTTCATTTGAAGTTTCCATAATGGGGTTTGATGTTTCCATTAGTGAGGCTCTTAAATCTTTTAAATATGTTTGTCTTCTCTGGCTGCTGTGACTGTGTGTAACAAAGAGAAATTAGAAATTAGATCAGATGATGATTTTTAGTTATTGATGGTTTTATAATTATTGTGAAGTAGCCTGAATCACTGAGTGTAATAATTGTGTTGTGCCATTACAAACCTTGTTTTACTGCATCATGAGATCACACTGTATTGAAGAAATCAGTTATAGAACTGAAAATAAAAACCATGAGCAGGAAACAAAAAACACTGACAAACACAAATATGAGCAATCAGCATATGAATCTCAACAATGGCGACAACTAAATATTCATACAATCAGATCAACACTAGACATCACAAAAAGTTACTAAAAGACAGAACAAAAACCACAGCAAAAAAAATGAAAGCAAATAGTTAGAATTAAAGAAAATAATAGGACAATTCATCTGCATAATTTATTCATGCTGTGATGCGTGCTGGGAGTTTTGTACTATTGTTCCCAGCATGCATTGTGGCAGGACACTTTTGATTGTCACCACTGTTGAGATTAATGTGCTGATTCTTGATGTCTCTGTGTGTCAAAAGTTGGAAAGATGCCTGCAGCAGTCAATCTGAAGCTTTCACCTGCACACCCACTGGAGCGAAGTAAGATTGAGCCCAGTCTATATCTGGATAAGAGACTGGATAGCTGCAGAAAAAGGTGTTAGAGGGGTCAGCAGGTCTGATCAACCTGTGGCATGAGTGGGTCCTAATGCCCCAGTATATTCACAATAAGCTGTACTGTATAAAGAGTGTAACCCCTAGTGTAAAATACAGCACAAGCCCCAAAACAGTTGCCATAAACTGTACTGAATAAAGACAAAAATGAACCCTCCATTACATGTTAGTTAGTTTAACATCACAAATGATAAACTTACAACTTTGGAACATGGAAGCACTCTATTTTTTCATGCTGTATGAAATCTCATAATCTCATAATTTCATCAACCGAATAAAACAGACATCACTGAAATTTTGAAATGGAACAAAACCAACTGTCATTAAAATCTTGTTAAGAAACAAAACCAAGCTGCATTAAAAGTCTTGTAATGGAAAAAAATGCTATTATTTAAATATTGTAAAAGAACAAAGTCAACTGTCATTGAAATTTTACAATGGAACAAATCTGACCTTCATTAAAATCTTGTAAAAGAACAAAACATACCATTTTGAGATCTCGTAACTGAACAAATGAAAATTTGACTGACTGACAATGAAAACCGACCATCATTGAAATCTTGTAAAGGAACAAACCCATCATTTAAATCTTATAATGGAACAAAACTGACCATCTATGAATTCTTGTAATGAAACAAAACCAACATTTTGAAACATTTCAAAATCGACTAAAAAACTTTAAATAAAATGGAATAAAACAAAACCGACCGTCACTGAGATCTCGCAATAGAACAAAACCGACCATCACTGAGATGTCGTAACGAAACAAAAATGATCATCATGGAAATATCGTAAAGGAACAAAACCAACTGTCATTAAAATCTTGTAAAGGAACAAAACCTACTGTCATTAAAATCTCATTAGGGAACAAAAACAAGTTGCACTGAAATCTCATAATGAAAAAAAAAGCTGTTATTGAAATTTTATAAAGTAATATAATCGACTGTCATTTAAATCTCATAACCCAGCAACCCAGCAAAAGCTTAAGCAAAAGTTACGAGATCTCATGGAGATCTCATAACCAAACAAAACCAGCTGTCATTGAAATCTCATAACCAAATAAAGCTGACCATCATTGAAATCTTGTAAAGGAACAAAACAATCTGTAATTGAAATCTCATAACGAAATCGATTTGACTAAAAACTTTAAATAAAACGGAATAAAACAAAACCTACAGTCATTGAGATCTTGCAACTGAACAAAACCAGCCGTCATTGAGATGTCGTAACCAAACAAAAATTTCGAGATTTCTCGTGTTCACAGTTGGGACTCTGGTTGAAAATCTGTTGGTGTGTGGTGTGCTGTCTTTGTCACATCACGGCACACTAAAGGAGCAAAGCGGTTAAAGCCGCGGTCACACTAGACTTTGAACGTGCAAAATTTCATTGGATGCTGTAATGATCATGATTTGAGGTCACGGTCTATAGCATCTTTTTTATAAACATGCATTCAGCACATAACTTAAATACATTCAAAATGTAAAAATATAGAACCTACTCGACTTTACTGCAAAAATATCATTCTTTTAATTCAGCCAAGAGGTCATGCCGTGACGAATCGATCTTCTACTGGTCACGCATCTTCACATGATGCAAATTCACAGGTCAGAATTCACCAAACTTGAACTTTGGAATTTAGCGAAATGCTAAATTTTTCTCACAAGCTTGCTTTTCCGGTCTGACACACTTGCATGTGTTTGAATGGAATTCAATGGAATGAAAAGTGCAGTATGACCACACCTTAAAGCTGCAGTCCGCAATTTTCCTCTTTGTCGCCATCTCTGTTTGAAACCTGCAATTGCAGTCATATGCGGAAGAGTTATCTGTACGTGCGTTGTGCCTCGGCGCAGCTCGTCAGCGCAGATGAATCTAATGTTTGCTGTCAGTCACCGCACAGATCACAGATTCTACATCTTGAAAGTATGATAAATATAAGAATTTGCACTGGAAAATATCATCTGAACAAGTAAGTAACATTTCTGCCAACTGACCAACTGAGGAAAAAAGCATTAGGCCTACAATAAATCGCGCTGCTAATGATGATTAAATCTAACGATCGCTTAACTCGGATCATGCCAAACCGTGCAAATTATTATTACTGTTACACTTTGTTCTCAAATTGTTAATGTTAACAACATCAGCATTGCGTGACTGTGTATTTAGTGTGTATTAGTGTTACCTGTAGATTTCAATTTCTGTAGCCACTCCACAGTCCAAAGTCTTTTGGCTACAGGTGAATCTCCAGTTGTCACTGATGATTGTCATTTGGATCTTTTTGGATTACAATCCACCATCAAAATGATGAGTTTAATTATTTCAGCTGCTGTGAGAACAGGCTATAAATGATCCGCTACCAGCAGCGTCCTCACGTGATAAAACCGACTAGCCTGGACTTTTAACCACTGAGTGGTTTTTACTTTTAAAGCGATCTGTCAACTCATCTTTGAAAAGGCTAAATTCTATAGTCATTTATATTGGTTAAAGTAGGACAACAACTTTGTCTTCTTTACCGACTGTTATATATATATAAACACATTATAAGATTTAGGAGCCCAACTAATTAAAACACCGATCACCATTATGGTGACTTTAAATGACACAAACATGAGCGTTAAACTTCGGTAGATGAATGACAAAAGCAAATCACCTACCTTGTCTTTAAAGATTTTAAGTCTGAACATAATTAATCTTTATAAACAATCAATAGAAGGAAGAGAGTATGTATTTCAATTACTATTATGGTTCTCTCTTTTCTGCTTGTGTGTCCATTCCCTGTGTTGTGGGGGTTAGAGGATAGAATGTAGAGTTTGTACAGTAGAAAAAAACATTATGTCTTTGGAGAGTCCTCATAAAACAAACAAACAAATTGTCTGTATGTGGAATCTCTATTACAAAGGATGTTTTCCAACCCCAAATAAGCATTGCACATGCCCTCAAGAAATGCAAATACTTTTTTCTTGGTAAGATAAATTGCACTACAGACTATATCAAGTAACTGCACACATATCAAAAAGCCATTTTTGCAACGTAATAATAATAGCAATAAGCTAAATAACGTCACTGACCTATATTTCTCTCCATAATTTATGGGCAATTATTAATCATTCACACACTACTCTATAGTTGTCGGTACAGCCCTACACTCTGCTGTCTGAAAGTGCTGTCTTCTTAACATGTCAAACTGAATAAAATTAATTACAAAATATCTCACTACGTTAACAGGCAGTGACGAAAACGTCTCCAGAGGAAATATTCCCGGATCCCACGCTTTGATCCTTGACATTCCATTATGACATCACCATCATTCTGTCAAAGGACGCGCGCACAAAACAATCCCCAGATTAGCTGGAATCGCGCTGTGACACGCGCTCAAGGAGCATTTGTCTTCAGTGAAAGAGACGAAACTGAATCAAGTTTGGCAGGAGGCAGACTCAACGCTTCTCCTGAAACCTTATTTGTGCTTGACTTAACGCTGTTAATCATGGATGCGTCCCTCTTTCAGTTCTTCATAGAGGAATTCGGCGACTCCAACTGTACTCTTATAGATGCTTTCCAGCGCACTTTATACGAGAATTCATCTTTCGCGTCGATGAGCGTCGATGGTGGGGATTGTATTCTTTGTTCGTGCATTTGTTTTATTCAGCCCTTATAATGCACATTAATCAGCATCGCTTGTATTTTCCTCTAAGGTATCTATTGTAACTCCACCACGGATGAAATTGGAACTTGCTGGCCAAGAAGCAACTCTGGACGAATAATTGAGCGACCGTGTCCGGAGTACATTAACGGCGTCAAATACAACACCACGAGTAAGTGACTCTGTTCACTTTCTATTCATTAAAAACGGCTGTGGAGTAAGATATGTGCTCCTTCAGATGATCTGAGCCTATTTATCTGTGGGTCAGTCCTTTAGTCAGAGATGAAATACTGTACATCAGCAAAGTGAGTCAGAAGATAGATCAGGATTTCTATTTATAACATTTCAAAGCTTACAAGATTTCAGTTTGACATTTTTTCTCTCTAAGCTTATTTATGCAATCTTTATTCATATAAATGACAATAGTAATAATTTAAGCCAGTAGTTCTCAACTCCGGTCATGGGGACCCACCGCTTTTGCACATTTTGTATGTCTTCTTAATTTAACACATCTGATTCAGATCGTCAGCTCATTATGAAAGAGCTTCATGTGTCAGATAGAGATGAGCAGAGCAGAGAGTCCCCTGGAGTACAACTGATTTAGACAATTGTTTTTTCACCATTTGTACTCCTGTGGACAGTGTTATCTGACCTGCCACATGTTCTTTGCTTTAATGTGTGAGATGAAGCAGGGCTGTGAGGTTCTCGTAACACACACACACACACACACACACACACACACACACACACACACACACCTACACACACACACACACGCACACACACACTGATCCATGCTGACACTCAATCTCAGTGATGCAAAGATAAGTTTTTATTTTTATTCAATTTGAAAATATGCCTTAAAATAACATGACATGTTAAAGTTGTGTCTGTTTTGGTTGAGCTTTTATAAATATGCAAAATGTATGCATTTGTTATTTTTATATTACCTGAAAACACAGGATGTGTGTAAAACACTCCTAATTAAAAAAAAAAAAAGTGAATACATTAATTCATTAAATTCTTCCGTGATAGACAATATAGATGTAGAATCTAACACATGGATGGCCCAGTTATTTCAAAAAGTATTTTCAGAGCATTTAGTGTAGTATATCTTGTGCATTACATACAGCTACTGTTTTACAGTTTTTTACAACTGCTTACACACATTTTCAAAACTTTGCATCTTTTTTTCAAAACTTTACACACAAATCCAAGAATTGCACACACAAAATGCAAAATGCCTCAAATCTCTTGCAAAATGAAGCACTGCATTCAAAATATCACAGACACATCTCAAAAGCAAACATTTGTCTTATGTTGCAAACACCTTTGCCATAATATTCTGTTTTTGCATATATCATACATACACAGTTATTCAAAACCTAAAGCTCTTCTTTCATAAGCTTCTGTGTTCATTTCTGTACAAGAATGAAAGTAATTGGCAGAGAGATGTTGATAAATTCATGGTAAATGCGAAAGCAAGATTAAAACCAAACTATTTATTTTTTACTGTAGTATTTGTGGTTGTGTTACAGTAGTATTTGTGTAGTACAGTATTTTACTGTAGTATTTGTGGTTGTGAATACAGTATTACAGTATGAAAGAAAAATACATCAAGCATGTGTAGTTGGACAGAAACAATGGTTGTGTTTGAAAAAGGAAATCAAGATACTTCCTGTTAGATTTTTGTGTGTTACATAGAGAATTGTGTGTTGTGTTTTGCAAAAAGTGTTTTATGAAATTGAAAACTAAGTCAAAGGCCGAATTAGTGTGTGGTTTAGCAGATTTGGTGTGTGGTTCTGGTGTGTGAAAGTCAGGCTTCAGAAATTATGTGACAAGTAAGGATTTTGTGTTTAAGCAGTTGAAAAAAACTGTAATTGATGTTGATTATATTTCATAATTAGCAGTTGTTTTTGTCAGTTTTTGTTTTTTTGTCAGTTTATGATTTTAAAAAATTGGGCCCTATAACACACCCAGCGCAATGCGATGCAAGGCGCAGCACAAGTGTGTTTGCTAGTTTGCGTCCGGCGCGTTCACGTTTTCCTGTTCAGTGCCACGTCCTTAAATCCATTGATTAATCTAGATTAATTCCAAGATTACAGTGAGATTAATCTAGATTAAAATGGCTCATTTGAATTCTGCCGAAAACATTCAGAATATGTGTGCTACCCAAATAATGACTAAAAGTAATCCGCCACTTTGTCCGACAAAGCAGTCAGGAGTTAGAAGATTAACCTCGGTGGAGTTAAACTTGAAAAAATGTGTATATTGACATCTTTCCGCGTTTGAAACAACATTGATTCTCATGTTCATTCATGTTTATTTCATGTTATAAATTAACTAGTATGAAGAGATGATCGGTTTACGAGCCTCTTGAGCTGAGGCGCTACAGCAATCTGTCACGATCATGGTCACGACATATTAAAGAGCAACAAAACGGTTTTTATTGTTTGAATTTCTTAAAAAAAACTACAACTAAGCTGGGACATTGTTTAATATCATAAGTAACCTGCTCTGTCTTGTCTGTTGACGTGTTGTCAGTGTCCTCTTTGCTCCGTGATGCATTTATCACTGTGTGTGGCGTGACAGCGCCACGGCTTGTCGGACAACAAAGCAACAGTAACTAAGGGGGGCGGGTCTTTGCGAAGGGTCAATTCGGTTAGGTATACATCCGAGCTAAAATATCAAGGTGAAAGTCATCATAGCTTGCGTAGTATAGACCCAGCTCCCAACCCAACTTTGAGAATAGATTAACGGCGATATTTTTTTTATCGACCGATAAGAGTCTCACGTTAACGCAGCACGTTAACGCCGATAACGGCCCACTACTACTTATTACACACAGGGATGCGCATCACACAAACATGCCAAATATTAAAAACAAAAGGATTACAGTGTAAAAGAATATTATTGTGTAGGCTACATAAATATAAAAATGTACTGCTGAATAGTCATTGCGTGTATTAGAATTAGGCTACCTATTTTCAATCCAGCCTATTACTACTTATAATGATGAACGAAATTGGCTAATTAATTGAACAATCGTGCCATTACACACACATATATATTAACTGACTCATCGCGCGGAGCTATTTGAAAGCCTGCATCCAACGCAGACGACTGAAAGATTGACTGGCCACTGAACAGGTAATTTCAGCAAAACATCACTCGTTGAACTCCTCAGTTGAATCGGTGTGTTTAATAAGTCAGTGTATTTTATAATGTTACGTATAATATATATATAACTTCGCGCAAGAGCAGATCGTTTTTTTTTCGCTTGAAAAGCGTTCAGCTTTTCCGCCAACAAATTCCGCCATGTAAATCGCAATCCGCCATGGCGCGAGCGCATCTCGCTCTTAAAGGGAATGGGAGATGACACTCTGATTGGTTTATTGAACGTTACGCCCATTACTCATTAAGAGAATAGGGACAACCCATTTCAAAAATGCGCCCCGGCGTACAGACCGTAAAATAGCAAAAGTGGATTTGGACACGCCCTTAGTGCACCTGCGCCGTGCGCTTTACTCTTTGCGTTTAGATCGGTAAAATAGGGCCCATAGTATTTGACAAATGGACAGCTTGCTTTCCATATGGTTAAAAATATGTCTTCATAAATAAGCAATACATGCCCTTGAAAATCAGTTCTAGGGGGGCAAATATCACCCCTCAATAAAAAAATATTATTTCTGACATTGTTGTGTATACAAATGATTATGAAATTATCATGCTTATAATTATGTAATCATTAATACCCTGTTCAGATCTTGCTGTAGTTCAAAAGACATGCAGAAGACAAAGTATTTGTTACAAATAAAATAATCGATGTAATCTCTATGGTGTCTTTGATAGGATTGTACACATTTTAATATGATTTAAGAAAAAGTCACTGCATTCGTACAAAATGTGTATTTTATAGTGAGCGCGGGTGTCTGTGATCTTCTGTGGTCGCTGGGAATTTTGAGCACAGATCATTTCTCAGCATTATCCCCCTGTGTGCGGCCCAGCATGCAACTTTCTTCAGTGTATTGATGTGACTTTCACATTGGAGGATAATTCAGGGCTCCAAGGCACATTTAAGCCTTTCATTGCTAAGCTCTGAATGTATACTTTAGTGAAAAAGCTCTCTATCTGCACATATATTGACCTGCTGATTACATTACTTTGACTCTTTATATGTTTGTATCAACAAAACTGGCATTTTATTCAGTGGCATCATTAATCCAGTGGTATCACGCTGTGCACTCTTTCCTGCACAAACATGCCTCCGTTTAGTGGATGAACTCGAATTATTATGTTTTTCTTTTACAAAGGTCAGCACTGTTTGCTTCCCGCTGTTAATGTTGTGCTTTAAATTAAGTTTATATAAATAAAATGTTTCTAGCAGTAATTCATCAAGTGATGATCATGTTGACAAAGTGTTTGATTTGCATTATTCCTTTAGTTAACTAATACAGCACAGACAGCACATGCCAATAAACAGTGAGTGCAATGCATTGCTAAAACACCCATTTGAATGCATTACCTAATTATGTTCACATTACTTGAAATATTTAGGTGAAGCTAGATATTGTTTATCCACTAAATCACATTTGCTCAGACTTAACTGAAATCAATGGGACAAACCTTGAAGGGTTATTTATAGTTTGTGTAATACTCGTATGGTGTCACTGAACCCTTCTGCTGTGCAGAGCCGCTGCCCAAGGCACTTTTCCTAGCGCTCGTCTCTAAACCCTCCTGTAGGCAATATCCGTTCAACACAGATACTTCAAACACAGACGCTCGGTGCAGGTTTACTGCATCCAGCAAGAGTAACACTTCATAACAGTGTTCACTTATGTCATTTAAAGCATTTTATTAATGATGAACTAATCATTTACTATACATTTGTAGATTAGTTGATATACTATGAATGACATTTCACAAATTTGTTCAAAATATCAATATCTTAAAGGTGCCATAGAATTTAAAATTGAATTTACCTCGGCATAGTTGAATAACAAGTTCAGTACATGGAAATGACATACAGTGAGTCTCAAACTCCATTGCTTCCTCCTTCTTATATAAATCTCATTTGTTTAAAAGACCTCCAAAGAACAGGCGAATCTCAACATAACACCGACTGTTACGTAACAGTTGGGATCATTAATATGTATGACCCCAATATTTGCATATGCCAGCCCATGATCAAGGCATTAGACAAGAGCAGCCAGTATTAACGTCTGGATCTGTGCACAGCTGAATCAACAGACTAGGTAAGCAAGCAAGAACAATAGCGAAAAATGGCAGATGGAGCAATAATAACTGACATGATCCATGATTACATGATATTTTTAGTGATATTTGTAAATTGTCTTTCTAAATGTTTCGTTAGCATGTTGCTAATGTACTGTTAAATGTGGTTAAAGTTACCATCGTTTCTTACTGTATTCACGGAGACAAGATCCGTCGCTATTTTCATTTTTTAAACACTTGCAGTCTGTATAATGCATAAACACAACTTCATTCTTTATAAATCTCTCCAATAGTGTGTAATGTTAGCTTTAGCCACGGAGCACTATCAAACTCATTCAGAATCAAATGTAAACACCCAAATAAATACTGTACTCACATGATCCGACGCATGCATGCAGTATGCATGATGAACATTTTGTAAAGATCCATTTGAGGGTTATATTAGCTGTGTGAACTTTGTTTATGCACTGTTTTATAGTCGTGAGCTCGGGGGGCAGGGAGAGCGAAGATTTAAAGGGGCTGCAGCCTGAATCGGCGCATATTTAATGATGCCAAAATAGGCATTTAAAAAAATTAATTAAAAAAAATCTATGGGGTATTTTGAGCTGAAACTTCACAGACACATTCAGGGGACACTTTAGACTTATATTACATCTTGTAAAAAAACATTCTAGGGCACCTTTAAAGGGTTTGTTCACCCATCAAAATGAAAATTCTGTCATTAATTACTCACACTCATGTTGTTCTCACCCATAAGAGCTTTACGAATCTTTTGTTTCGAATCAGTGGTTTGGAGCGTAAAAGTCACATGATTTCAGTAAAAGAGGCTTCGGTACGTCATAAGTGTTTTGAAATTTCTGTGGTTCATGTGACTTTGGCAGTTTGATTCACGCTCCGAACCACTGATTCAAAACAAAAGATTCGTAAAGCTTCATGAAGCAGTGTTTTGGGATCGCCCATCAATAGATATTTTCGTATATATAAGGTTTATAATATTAAAGTTAAACCACTGTAGTCACATGAACTGTTTTAAATGTCTTTAGTAGCTTTCTGGGCATCTGAAAGTGTTAATTATCTTGCTGTGAATGCAGGCCTCACTGAGCCATCGGATTTCATCAAAAATATCTTAATTTGTGTTCTGAAGATGAACGAAGGTCTTACGGGTGTGGAATGACATGAGAGTGAGTAATAAATGACAGAAATTTCATTTTTGTTTAACTAACCCTTTAATACACATTAATCATGAACAAATCATTAGTAAATGACCATAATTCACTGATATATTAATAAGTACTTTTAAGATGGCCTAAAAGCACTTATGTTAGCTATTTTTATTTTTTAATGAATAATACATTTGTTTTTAAGTGAATAAACATTTAAAATTTTGAATATCCAAATTTCACCAGTCAATTTGGGATGGGATTTGGAAGATTTGAGATTTGGAAGTCAATTGTTTTCACTCAGAATATCACTGTACTGAAAGTCTGTTATTATTAGAGGTCATTTGGCTCAGTAGTGCTCAACAATGCTAGTTTTGTAATGGATAAACTCACCCAAATCTCTGTCCTCATTATTTTGTATAAGTAGACCCACAGGGGATCTGTGCGCACAGAACTAAAGCTCTGCAGAATTGAAAATCTTGTCATTCATAAAACCTTTGCTTTTTGTATGCTCATTTATTAAATGTTTTGACTATTTTAATGATACTTTCATCTACCAATAAGCCTGTAGTACTCTTAGCTCTGCTGAATACATGTTACTTTATGTTTAAAGACTATTTTTTTTTAGAATTCAGATAAAATGTGAAAGTTTGCATCTGGGCCTATAAAGGCCCGTTCACACTAAGAACAATAACTATAAGGATAACCATAACCATAACTCTATCAGCATCCACACCAGTGCGGATGATATCATTCTGTTATTCATCATCTCAGTGCAGTCATGTGTTACAGCTGACTCAGTTTGTCCTGGTTGACTTGAGACGGCTAGATCACAGAGAAAAACGGTCTCTCTATAGGATAGTAAACATAAACATGCGTCATTCTATTGAAGTGGCACTGGGGATCTTTGTGTTTTCTATCATGCTATTTAAAGACAAATACCTTCCAGAATAATTGAACGTTTGCTAAGCCCCCTGTTAAAATATTACTGATCAAATCTACCTGGTCATCCACCATGTCAGAGAAGCTTGTTTTCCTCTGATTGAAGTTCTGTGTTTGTATAATATCTAATTAAACTGTCAACTGATGAAACTAAAACACTCAACTCAAGTCATATTAAATGTGATCATGACTATGGAGTTCTATAATACTATAAGCGTCTTGTAGAAACATTAAGAGCAATTCTGTTCACTTACAATATTGAGAACTAACATTAGGGTCAAGTTTACACTTATACGTTCAACTTATATAGTGCTGTGCAATAATATATTTTACATTTTGCTTTGATACAAACAATCATGCACCCAAGATTTGTTATATACATAAAATGTTTTACATGAGTGTGCTGTATGTATGCTGGTAAGTTGGATGTACTAAATATCAAAGTTTAAATATATTCCTGGGAAATAATACAGTGGGTATGGAAAGTATTCAGACCCCCTTAAATTGTTCACTCTTTGTTATATTGCAGCCATTTGCTAAAATCATTTTAAGTTCATTTTTTTCCTCATTAATGTTCACACAACACCCCATATTGACAGAAAAACACAGAATTGTTGACATTTTTGCAGATTTATTAAAAAAGAAAAACTGAAATATCACATGGTCCTAAGTATTCAGACCCTTTGCTCAGTATTTAGTAGAAGCACCCTTTTGATCTAATACAGCCATGAGTCTTTTTGGGAAAGATGCAACAAGTTTTTCACACCTGGATTTGGGGATCCTCTGCCATTCCTCCTTGCAGATCCTCTCCAGTTCTGTCAGGTTGGATGGTAAACGTTGGTGGACAGCCATTTTTAGGTCTCTCCAGAGATGCTCAATTGGGTTTAAGTCAGGGCTCTGGCTGGGCCATTCAAGAACAGTCACGGAGTTGTTGTGAAGCCAGTCCTTCGTTATTTTAGCTGTGTGCTTAGGGTCATTGTCTTGTTGGAAGGTAAACCTTCTCCAGACTGCTCAGGACCTCAGACTGGGCTGAAGGTTTTTGTCCAGGATACCCCTGTACTTGGCCGCATTCATCTTTCCCTCGATTGCAACCAGTCGTCCTGTCCCTGCAGCTGAAAAACACCCCCACAGCATGATGCTGCCACCACCATGCTTCACTGTTGGGACTGTATTGGACAGGTGATGAGCAGTGCCTGGTTTTCTCCACACATACCACTTAGAATTAAGGCCAAAAAGTTCTATCTTGGTCTCATCAGACCAGAGAATCTTATTTCACCATCTTGGCTCCATGTGGGCTTTCATGTGTCTTGCACTGAGGAGAGGCTTCCGTCGGGCCACTCTGCCATAAAGCCCCAACTGGTGGAGGGCTACAGTGATGGTTGACTTTCTACAACTTTCTCCCATCTCCCGACTGCATCTCTGGAGCTCAGCCACAGTGATCTTTGGGTTCTTCTTTACTTCTCTCACCAAGGCTCTTCTCCCCCGATAGCTCAGTTTGGCCGGACGGCCAGCTCTAGGAAGGGTTCTGGTCGTCCCAAACGTCTTCCATTTAAGGATTATGGAGGCCACTGTGCTCTTAGGAACCTTAAGTGCAGCAGAAATGTTTTTGTAACCTTGGCCAGATCTGTGCCTTGCCACAATTCTGTCTCTGAGCTCTTCAGGCAGTTCCTTTGACCTCATGATTCTCATTTGCTCTGACATGCACTGTGAGCTGTAAGGTCTTATATAGACAGGTGTGTGGCTTTCCTAATCAAGTCCAGTCAGTATAATCAAACACAGCTGGACTCAAATGAAGGTGTAGAACCATCTCAAGGATGATCAGAAGAAATGGACAGCACCTGAGTTAAATATATGAGTGTCACAGCAAAGGGTCTGAATACTTAGGACCATGTGATATTTCAGTTTTTCTTTTTTAATAAATCTGCAAAAATGTCAACAATTCTGTGTTTTTATGTCAATATGGGGTGTTGTGTGAACATTAATGAGGAAAAAAAATGAACTTAAATGATTTTAGCAAATGGCTGCAATATAACAAAGAGTGAAAAATTTAAGGGGGTCTGAATACTTTCCGTACCCACTGTATACTTAACATGTTGTGATGATATAAACAGTCAAGCAGTTAATATTTGCTATATTACTTAACATGTGTGTACTGTATGTATCTGGGTAATGTTGTTATATATCTTATAATAGATGTGGTTGTAGGTCTTTATGTGTTGACATTAAAGATTATGAAACTTTTGTTCAATTTAAAACTATTTGATGTAGTGATAATCCTAATTACTATTTGTGATGTGTATCACTGCCGTGGTTAAATGATGCATATCAATGAGAAGGTTAAAAATTTCAATCATACCACCCACTACTGAGCAGTTTAATTGAGGAGTTAATTGAAAGTCAGAGCATAATACGTAAACACATCACATTTTACATAGTACATAATTTATTTAGTGCCTTAGGGTGCAAGCGAAAAGCAACTGTGGCAAAGAAGAAAAAAGTCTGATTGATGTTGGATAATGGAGAATAAACCTCTGGAGAAACCAAGCAACACCAGGGGGCAGTTCTCCTCTGCATGGCGATACAGTCCATATGGGTGTCACCTGACAGTTTTGTCCACAGTTTCCATGGAGGCCCCACATGGGTTTGCCCAGATGAACTGAACACTGCTCAGTGTGCACACTACAGGCTGTTAAATGTAACACAGAAACATGCTGGAGTTAATGAGATAATTAGGTGATAACGAGCAGAAGGACAGAGGAACAAAAAGAACTACGACTTCAGCCACAGCCTTCGATGAAATCAACTGAAGATAAAAGACATTAAATCTCTGAAGATCTGATTAAACATCTCCATCTAAACCTCTGGTAATTCTCAATAACAACTTCTGTAGATGTATGTCAGAAATAAAGTCAGTCTGGTTAGTAATAAGTGAAGCTGGTAATGAGGTTTGTGGAGTTGTTTAATCAGATCTTGAGAGATTTAATGTCTTTTATCTTCAGTCGATTTCATCGAAGGCTGTGGCTGAAGTTGTAGTTCTTGTTGTTCCTCTGTCCTTCAGTGATTCTGCTCGTTATCACCTAATTATCTCATTAACTCCAGCATGTTTCTGTGTTACATTTAACAGCCTGTAGTGTGCACACTGAGCAGTGTTCAGTTCATCTGGGCAAACCCATGTGGGGCCTCCATAGAAACTGTGGACAAAACTGGCTGGGCCCCAGTTAGACAGCCCAGGTGACACCCATCTGGGCCCCACCATGCTGTGCTGGCTGGGATAATGTCTATAATTGAATAAATATATTTGTACATTGATTGAAGTGTTTGAGATCCATCCAGGATTGAACATTAGAGAGAGAGAGAGCAGCAGCAGTAGTTCATGTTCTGTTATAGATGCTTGTAGAGACGCAGACGTTGAATAATTGAGATTCCCCTCGCTGAACACATGGCACAAGTCACATTTTGTAGGTTTGTTCAGAAGGAATGAAAAAACTGGACTAATATTAGCATAGATGTCTTTCAATTTAATTTTAGTGTCCACCTTTAAGGGGTTGGGGGTCATTTTAGGGTTCTGATGAACGCACTGACAGGGGCCCCTTAAAAGTTTTGCTTAGGGTCCCCAGAAGTCTAGGACCGACACGGATTGACACCCAATCTTAATAATATTTAAGACTGCATGGCAATGTTTTTCCATTGCATGATGCACTCAGCAAATAAAGCCAAATAATAGCATGACTTGGGCATGTCAGTAAGTGATACCTGCAATTAAATCATTGCACAATTCTGTGAATCTCAATCTGTTGAATGACTAACTCTGCATTAGACAAGCTGCATTTTCAATGCATCTCAGCTCTACACCACCATAATGCAGTAATCTTTAAACCAGATCCAGCATGCCCAGATGTGACAGAAGAGTGCACCACTAACCCACTAGTAAAAATGTATTTATAACTTGTTTTACTGTAAGTGATTTTGTGTGTACTCTTATCCTTGGGTTGGGTTGAATATTTTTATTTGAATGTGGATCAGGCACATTTTGAGGTGGCTTAAGCTCTCGAGCTTTGACTGAATTATTTCAGTCCCATGACAGAGCCGGTAGTGAGAAGAAAATGTAAAAATAGATTGAGCTGATAAAGACGGCTATTTTTATACAGCGCCTCCCATCTCCTGGTTAGATTTTTCCTTCCATTAAGGTTCATTTTGAGCTCAACAATCTGCCAACCTTTCAGTATCTAATCAATTATAGTCTTTGAAACAGTTCTGCTAATGTGCCACATACAGTGGCTCCAAAAATAAATATATATAAATAAATATCGGCACCTAAACTACTTTTAAAAATATATGAATACCTTTGCATTATGTGCTGAAATATAATAAGACAGCATTTCAAAAAAAAAATTTTTTAAATGATAAACAATAGATATATTGTTCAAAATAGAATAATGGCAAAAAAAGTATTTCACATGCCATGTGGTGTGATGTTTTCTTTTGCAATAATATTAATACATTTTCCAAGTGTGCCCTAATTTTTGTTTTTGGGTGAATTATTTCTTTATTTTCTATATTCTCTCTCCCATGTTCCAAACCTGTACATTGCTATTTTTATTCTATAGCGCACAAAAGGAGACATTTTGAACAATCTATATACAGCTCTTTTCCTTTTCTCTGCTGTTGCAGCTCTCAAATTTCATTATCTACATGTTCAGACATGGCACATTGTGTTAGACTGCGTCACACACTAGAGTTAATAGTGTTTGGTGTCACTGAAATCAAACTTGGCATGGAGTGTCATGACAAATGAGATTTCAGGGCTTCAAGAATGTCAGTGCAGTTAAATCAATGGGAAAGCATTTCTCACAAATATCCTTTATTCATTATATTTATAACTGAGATCATCTTGTATTTACTCAATTCATCTTTTGTCTTGCACAGCATTTCTAACGGTTTCTGTTAAGCTTTATGAAAAGCACAATGCTATTAGTCCTCTGTGAAATTTCCACAGGGAACTTCCTCAAGGACATGCCTAATCTTTCGCTCCTAACCCTCTGTCTACTCGTAGAAATTTAACATCATAAGAGACTGTCGCCAATGCCCAAATGCTTCTCACAATGCACATCACATCTGATAAAGTCTTTCCAAATGTAAGGACTAAATATTAAATGAAGTAATCCAGCATTTTATTTACATGCATTCCGCTACTCAGTACGGTGAGAATTTGTGTGGACCTGACAAAACTGAACAGCGCTGTTAGACGAGAATTTATTTTGCCCTCAGTAGACCACACACTAGGCCAGTTAGACAAGGCAAAAATCTTCACTAAATTAGTTGCCAATTCTGAATTTTGGCAGATCTGTTTGGCTGAAGAGTCTTAAAGGTGCCCTAGAATTCAAAATTGAATTTACCTTGGCATAGATGAATAACAAGAGTTCAGTACATGGAAATGACATGCAGTGAGTCTCAAACTCCATTGTTTCCTCCTTCTTATATAAATATCATTTGTTTAAAAGAACTCCGAAGAACAGGCGAATCTCAACATAAAACCGACTGTTACATAATAGTCGGGATCATTAATATGTACGCCCCCAATATTTGCATATGCCAGCCCATGTTCAAGGCATTAGACAAGGGCAGAACATCTGGATCTGTGCACAGCTGAATCATCAGACTAGGTAAGCAAGCAAGAACAACAGCAAGAACAAGCAAGAACAACAGCTAAAAATGGCAGATGGAGCAATAATAACTGACATGATCCATGATATCATGATATTTTTAGTGATATTTGTGAATTGTCTTTCTAAATGTTTCGTTAGCATGTTGCTAATGTACTGTTAAATGTGGTTAAAGTTACCATCATTTCTTACTGTATTCACGGAGGCAAGACTGTCGTTATTTTCATTTTTTAAACACTCGCAGTCTGTATAATGCATAAACACAACTTTATTCTTTATAAATCTCTC
The DNA here is from genome assembly GCA_036281575.1 of Ancherythroculter nigrocauda. Lineage (NCBI taxonomy): Eukaryota > Metazoa > Chordata > Actinopteri > Cypriniformes > Xenocyprididae > Ancherythroculter > Ancherythroculter nigrocauda. The sequence goes on along the minus strand of VTFQ01000008.1, from coordinate 3,146,934 downwards.
CAACAGTGTGTAATGTTAGCTTTAGCCACAGAGCACTATCAAACTCTTTCAGAATCAAATGTAAACATCCAAATAAATACCATACTTACGCGATTAGACATGCTGCACGACGAACACTTTGTAAAGATCCATTTTGAGGGTTATATTAGCTGTGTGAACTTTGTTTATGCTGTTTAAGACAGGGTTAGGGTGCTCGGGGGGCGGGGAGCACGAGAATTTAAAGGGGCCAGAGCCTGAATCGGCATATATTTAATGATGCCCCAAAATAGGCAGTTAAAAAAATTAATTAAAAAAAAAATCTATGAGGTATTTTGAGCTGAAACTTCACAGACACATTCAGAGGACACCTTAGACTTATATTACATCTTTTGAAAACACGTTCTACGGCACCTTTAACAGTTGACTACCTTCATTAGGCCATTTTCTTTCAAGAGGCTTCCATTTGGGATCTCTAGTGCTCCAGAGCTGTTTCAGATAAGAATGTGCCAGATTGGAGGAACTGGACAGAGCCGTATGTCACATGGTTAACATCCTCATATATGGAAGATGACCTGAAGAAAATTACATTAGACTGGAGTCTGGATGCAGCATTAAGGAAGCTCTGGAGTGCTGGCCTAACACTTAACAAAAAGAAGTGTGAATTTGCTAAGACTGATAAGACTGGTTCTTAGGTCATAAGCTGTATTCTGTGGTATTACAGTCCCACTTGGGCAAACTGGCTGCAGTTCAATGCGTGAGCCTATTAATGTGTCTGGGGTACGCAGCTTTCTTGGAATTATGAACCAACTGTGAGACCCTGTGAGACCTCCATAAAAATCTGTGGTCCTGGGATGCAGCACAGCAGGAGTCATTTGCATTGCTGTAAAAGAAGCTTATCACCACGCCAACTTTAGCATTCATCCTTTAGTGTGGGAGGGATAATTGTTCAATAGTTCAGTGATGCATGGAAACCCATAGCATATGCATCCAGATCATGAACTCCAACTAAGCAGAGAAATGCTCAGATACAGAAGGAGTCCTTAGCTCTTGTTTGGGCATGTATTTAGCTAATTGAAAAGCATTTCCTTCTCGAGATGGACCATAAGCCGCTTCTGAGCTTGCTGAGCACAACACTTCTAGATGAATACCACAAAGGTTCAGAATGAGACTTATGAGATATATTTATGAGATTAACCATGTTGAAGAAAACAGACATGGTGTCCAGGATTCCCTGAATGAGTGATGTAAGGGATGTTGACTCAGCTCTCATGGAAGACACAAATATTTATCTTGCCCAAATAGGGAATAGCTTCCCTGCATCAATATAAATAGCTGGTTGGACAATATTCACCAAATGTTAATGAAAGACCCTATATGCAGCCAAGTAATGAGGTTCCGCAAACACACGTGGCTGATATTAATGTATGCCAAAGACAAACTCAGACCTTATAGGCTGGAAAGAGACATGGGCTGCATCCAAAAAACCTAGGTAGCTGACTTGTAGCAAGCAATGACTTGTAAGGCAGTGTTTGTGCATGAAGTCACCTCATAAAACGGATTTCGAACAGACTTCTGAGGCAGTGTAACAGTTTAATGATCTACAGCAATATAGCACAAACTAAACAAATATTTAATTACTACAGTAGTAATTTCTTGATAGAAATGACATCAAAAATGGAAAACCTTGGTCAAAAATGTACATTTACTCACAAACTGCCCAGTAAACGCAACTTATTTTTTTAGCCCAACTGTCACAGAATGGAAAGCACAGGATTGTGGGATGTCAAAGGCAGCTGAGGATACATCTATGGCCCTGTCCCAAATGGCACACTCCGGACTTGTGGACTTCCTCAGAGTCCACACTTTGGTGACGTCATGTAGTGCAGACCTATAGGGCCCTTGGCGCAAGTCCACAAGGGCGCATTGAGAGGTATTTTTGGGACAGACTCGATCGTCACGCCGGAAATAACGGTCTGGTTGTTTTTTGACAGGAGCTGCAGGTTCGGGGAATATGCTGCCTATTGTTGTTGTTGTTTTTACCATTGTGTTTGCGAGATGGCTTGCAATGCAGAGAAATCATAATTTTGCACTCGGACATCGTAGTAGAAGAAGATTATTCTTCTACTAGTAGTAGAAGATTATTTTTCGTGCATACAAATGCTGATGTTATGCATGGAGGAAAGGGTAAGGAAATAAAAGTTATTGACTTTGTAGCTAAACGTTATAACTTGTCAAAAGTCGTTAGTGCATTAAGTAAATAATACACATAATAAACATGTGCATGAGTTTCAGATGAATTTACAGGTTTAAATATAAATACTAGGTTTACATATGACTCAGTAAAGCCCTGACATTCGGTTCTATTTATTTAATGAATCATAATGGGATCGTATTATTCAACACGCTATTATTATGTTTTTGATATCAACCACTGGTCGATGACCATAATGTTTGTATAAACTGTAGGTAACAACTGGTAAAATGTACACCTAGGTCATAAAAACCGTAATGATACCTACACTTAAATATTTTCTTCTCAGCCATTTGGGACAGGGCCTATGCTGCCTTGAAAAATCAGATGAAGGTATCTTAGGAAACAGGAAGTGAAGCTAACATTGGATTCAGACGTGCCTTGATGCCTTTCTACCTTGAAATGTGTCCTCCGAAGGCAGCATTTTCCAGTTTCCAGAACTCCAAAGTTCAATTTGTCTTTACATTCATCAGGCACAAAGAGCAAGACAGTCTGTGTGGTGGCCTGGTCTAAGTTCACAACTGCGAACAGTGGTGCAACAATATGATGAATGTAAAAGGCTTCATGATGGGTGAAGAACTACTACAAACTACTTCCACTTCATCCATTACAGAGAGCTGCTACAGATTTGTTTGAACTAAAGGGACAAAAGTACCTTTTAACAGTTGAATACTATTCAAAAGCTGTTGTCAAATATTCAAAATTGTTATCAACTTCCTCAGCAACCATAACAGATCATCTAAAAGCTTTTTTTTTTCTTTCAAGCCCAAGACACTAATATCTGACAATGGGGCAGCAGTGCTCACATCCAGGAGTTTTCGAGGGAGTACACTTCAAGCACATAATGAGCAGCCCATGGTAACCCCTAGGGAAATAGTGAAGCAGAAAGAGCTGTACAAACGGTCAAAACAACTCCTGGGGAAAACATCAGATCCATTCAAGGGCTTGCTTGCACACCGCTCTAAACCACTTGCAAATGGTCACAGTCCAGCTGTGCTCTCAATGGGCAGAGGATTGAGAACTGGCCTTCCAATGCTACCACCACTTCTCACACAAAACTCCCAGATGCTAACAGTTTGAATACAGTCTATGTGTTTGCACAAAAAAAAAAAATGCAACAAGAGACACAGAGGTAGATCTTTGTCACCACTGAAGTCTGGAGATACTGTTTGGATTAAGGACCACACCATCACTGGTAAAGTGATCCGACAGCAGGCCCCAAGGTTACTTTTCTTGAAAACCGCACATGGAAGTATTCAACGCAACAGACTGGCATTGGTGCGACTTTACAACCCTGAAAAAGGAAATGAGCAACCAATTGCCTGGCCAGACTTATTTGAAGTTGACCACATACCTGACAGCCAGACGCCCACAATCCACCATTCAGCTCAAACCCTGCGGCCTGCTATACCTACCCGACATGGATCTTACACAAGGTCAGGACGTTTGTCTGCCCCACCATGATGAATGAAGCTTTAGTTCATGGCCGGTGATCAAAGAGGCAGAATAATCCTCTCACTGTGTGTGTTCAGTGTCCAACCTGACCTCCTTATAATAAAAAGGAGACAATATTAATGTGAAAGAACAAAAGAAACAAAAGGATTGCAATGTTAATAAAGCAGAAATGTTCTCCTATGTTAGAGAAGTATTTCACATAGGCACATAAAAGTGGGTAAAATGGTCACAGTATGTTTATTACACCAGAATAATAACAAACAAGAAAACAAGTTCATTGCTCTGGGGAAGGGGAGATGTAGTGATATCAAGTTGGTGAGATGAGATGAGACGAGCACATTCTGAAGTTAAATTGTGGGTAAATGGAAGGTAAATATTCTTAAATACAACAGTGAAGTTTTGAGGTATTTTGAGAACAAGATATATTGAGGTCAATAAAAACTTATGACAACAAATCAACTTAAATTCCCCTCGGTGGATAAATGAAAGAAAAGGATGGTGGGCTGGTAAAACTAAAGTGAGAATTATTTACCAAGTGCAAGGGGAAAACAGTGAGAAGATGTGAAGGCATCTATTGTGAAGACTTCTAAAGAGTCAGAGAGAACAGTGACTGCGGAGGAGAGAGCGTTTGATTCTCCCAACATATGCGCCAACACAGACATGAAAAAAGCGTCTCAGAGCAATTAAATGATCATAAAGTTGGATCCAAGTTGCATAAAGGCTTATATCAATGACTGTAAAAGTATATCTCCTTTTTGTTGTTTTAAGGCTATTTGAGATGGACCTTGTAACATTTATTTACTGGTTATCACTTCTGCTCAGTTTCAGCCTGACATGTTTGACAGCACCGAGATGAATCATTCTTTAAAAGTGGTGGCAAAGATTCCCATACTGACAAATAAAACAACTTCCCTAAATTAATTCTGGGCTTTTTTTTTCTTTTTCTTCTTTTTTTCACCCCAGAAGTGATAAAATCGCATTGTTGCCCATTTTACTAATGGGACATTTTTTACTAGTAATCACATGTATACCTTAAATGGATTATTGTTGTACTAGATGGTTGTATAGATCCACACCCATATTTGTTCATTCCAATGTGTGCAATTTGCAAAAGAAGGTGAAAAAATTATCTTTAACAGTCGGTGGGTGTTTTGTGAGTGTGAGACATTTCACTGCAGTTCTATTCTAGGTAAAACAAGTCTAATGCAAAAAAAAAAAGAAAAAATGTAGGATCATAGTCACTATAACAATGGTCTGTTCTCACTGATGTGGCAAAAAAATGCAAATGCAGAATGTTTCAGAAATTACAAACTATATACATTTATTGTTTTCATTTAAAAATACAAATATAGTATACAAAAATAGTTGATGAGAAAGAGTATAGCTTTATAAATTTGATGTGGACATTGGGAATTTGCTCTTGAAAGAATCAGGCCCTGTTTCCACCTGGTATTAAGATGCTTTTTGGTCGATCGGATCACAAGAAGAACGAGAAAGACACATACTCGTTTCCACCTGGTATTTTAGTCCGCCTATTTTGTCCACTTTCAAACTCTTTTGTCCTGATTTCTTTGAGGGGAAGGTCTATGTAAATGTATGGGTTTTCTCAGATCTTTCAATCTAAGAGACAAAATAGGCTCGCGCAATTTACATATGAACATGGAAAAACATATGGAGAGCACCAGCTTTCATTTCTGCTCTGACAGCCGCAATACCACACCAAACACTGTAAGTGTGTGTTAGAAAACAGGAAAGGTGAAAGAACATTGTGCTTGAGTCAATACATTATAGCGAAAATAATAGTTGGAGAATTTTTGACACGAAACATCATTATGTTTTCCCAAATCTGTTTGCGATCAGATCATTTAAAGCAGCTAAACTCTGAGAATGTTTTCAGTCCAAGGATTTAGTAACCAAATACATTCAATCAGTCAGTCCAAAACACTGCTAATGCAGAGAAAACCCAGCCATTTACATCAGAGATAGCAGAGAGAATAGTGACTCATGTCCAGTTTTTGATCATTCCAGTGCTGCTTTTAGAAGAACACCTCTCTCATATTCAGAGATTGTTTCTGAGCCTTGTGACTCCTCCGTTACAGCGCTGAGTGACTGAACAGCAGGTCAAAACCTCCAACTGGTGCCTGAGCATTATGATAGCAAACTACAACTCTTGGCTGAATAAAGCAATCCAGTGTCTCGTTAGTAAAGTTTTAAAGGATGGTGAATGTAATCAAGGTAAAAATGACTGCAGTGACATACAGGAATAGTACATTAGGCACATGTGAGTCTGTTATTTTTAATGCGTAAACAAACAGTATATGTGCGCTCTCGCACATTTTTGCACAAGCACATTTTAATATGGTCACAAGATTGTTAAAGGGTCCATAACACACACAGTTTCTGCCAATCTCATGTTAATCTTGAGTACCTATAGAGTAGTATAGCATCCTTCATATCTCCGAAGAGTCTTTAGCTTTATCAGATTTATAAAAGATAGATACGTTGTACCAAGTCTTTCCGAAAACAGCCGAGCTCCTGGAGGCGTGCCGTGGGTGAAGCTAAAGAGTGACGAGCATGTGCAGCTTTTGCGTAGCGATCATCTGCAAGCTATCGATGGTCAGCTAAACAAATGTATTTTAGCTCCACTTAACGCTGGGTTCTTTGGGAAGCAAGGTTATCTTTTCCTCACAACCACAAACACACTTCTTTGGTGACTGTTGATTTCATAGTCTAAAAACAAAGTGATAAATCTTTCTCGAGAAAGTCCTATGCAGCACTGCTGGCGACTTCCATACAGCCGAATGAAGCGCGTTAAAGAGGCGTGTTTTGAAGGAGTTTAAAAAATGCTTTGTGTTGGAGTTTGATATTTATTCCCAATTTTTGTTTTTTTTAAATCTATAACTGTCAAAAAATCTTTTCAAAACTACCTTGTAACACAGTTAGTAGATCAGGGAAGAAGGAGGCGGGAACCGGTGAATGTTCAACATAACTTTAATTAAATAAAATAAACAAATACAAATGAAAGTAAAAGCGGCAGCCCCTCAAGGACGACTGCCGCACACAAATAAGCAAAACATAAATAGTCCAGGCCTGGTCCTCTCTCGTCCTTCACTGTCATCGCTCCTCCTTTTATGCTTCTGTGCTCCTCAGTGAGAGATACGAGACCGGTGTGGCATGCAGGTGGCGCTCATTATCAATCACGCTACTTCTTGCCACATACTTCATTATTGATTTTCTTGACCTCAACCATCCAACTACACAGACTGTTAACACTCAATAGTTGATGTCCTTCTTAAAATTTCTATGAATTTTAACTTTAAAATTGTAACTCATTTTCTCAATCTTGTTTTTTTTTTTTCAATTGAACATGCAAGTAGGGCAGTTGTAGCCTAATGGTTAGAGAGTCAGACTCATAACCTGAATGTCGCGGGTTCAAGTTTCAGTATTTGCAGGAAATGTAGGTGGGAGGAGTGAAAGAAGAGCACTCTCTTCCACTCTCCTTACCCGCAACTGGTGCCCTTGAGTAAGGCACCTAACCCCCAATCACTCCACGGGTGCCACAGCAAAAATGTCTGCCCACTGCTCCGTGTGTGTGTGTGTTCGATACTCACTGCTGTGTGTGTGCACTTGGATGGGTGAAATGCAGAACACAAATTCCGAGTAGGACACTCTACTTAGCTACACGTCACACCACTTTCATTAAAGTGTGGCAAGCTCTCTTCAATTGAGGATACTTCTGTCCTCTTCTCCATTAAGTAAGTGGCAGAGAAATTGAATTTACCATCCATATATTCAATTAAAATTTTGTTTATGCATAAACATGCTCAGACACAAAAACATTAAAGCTATTTTTTTATTATAACTTTTTCCTTCTAACATTGTGAAGGGCTCACATACTATCCTTTTTGGCCTTCATAAACTTAAGTGCTTTACTTAAACAAATGGAGGAGATGCGCTGTGACACTAAACTCATTTGTCTAACTCATTGTGACCCAGACTGATGCTGTCACACCCCACAACCTCATCATCTGCAGAAAGAAACTGTTACTCAATTACACCGAAGTACACATATAATGATTGATGTCAAGATACAAGTTGTGAAGATATTTCGCTGTAACTTTGGATTTTTTTAAGGTTTGTGCCACAGTTTGGAGTAGTTTTGTCAATTATTAATTGTATAATTTTAAAAACTTGTTGCTTTTTGAGATAAAATAACATTTAGTGATCATCAAAATATGACTTTTTATATTTATTCTCACTGACAAAAACAGGACTGTAAGGCTGACAGGGTGGACTGATTTGATCATCACTTGTAATGTAATACTGTTGACCAACCAACTCTGATGCTAAACAAATAAGTCATATTGACTTCTGCAGAAGAGTACCCTCGAAAGTGGAGGTTATGGCAAAAATATGGTATCACGATTTTTTAGACAGGGTCACGATTCTGGTTTTTATAAGTTACTGAGCAGTACGGCCAAAACCAATTTCCCTATTTTAAAAATAAAGCCCCATAATATGGTAACACTTCAGTATGGGGAATAATTATCACTTTTAACTAGTTGCTTTATAGACTTCAAACTATTCATCAGCTAACAGATCATCTTGATTCGTTTTCCAAGACCTCCAACCAAACCTCAAATGAATGAGCAAACCATTTTCAACATTCAACGCCACAGAAGGGAATCCCCATTCAAAGATGCAACCCAAGAAATGCAAACTGAACTTGTGCATTAAGAAAGTTTTATAGCCTCATTGAAAACTCAATGCAAGGTTTAATTAATGATTGATGGTTCATGCAGGTCAGGTCTACAAAGTTTGTTCAAGGGAGAGCTGCAGAGCAGGCCAAAGACTCTGATGTGTGTGCTTATTTTCAAGGGTTTTTCAGCATGTTAAGAGCCCCAAAAGCACATAAAACCTTGAACAAAACATTAATATTCCTTAGGAACACAATAGGGCCCTGCGCACTTGCAGTGTTTGGGCACTAAAAAGCTGAAACAAGAAGTGACTTGAGTCAAATGAGAAGTGCATTGAGTATGGATAGAAAAGCTGACTCTCTATTAAAATGGCTGTAATAACGAGGATAACAGGATTTTGAAAAATTTAATTAAGCTCACAAGTGCAGCTTGAAAAAGAGATTAGAATTTTCCATGAAATTAAATAAATAAATTAATATAAAATAACCAGAGCAAAGCAAGAAAATTTAAGCATGATGGATTTTCAAAGATATGCAAAATAACTCCTTGGAATAAGAAACTAAGTAAATCCTTCAGTGCCTTTACATATTAAATGCTGAAATACTCAAATGGAAACAACATATCAAATAGGTAAACTCTAAACTGGAAGCTTTACCTTAGACAGAGCCAACGGTCCCTGAAGTAGGGTAGAATTTAAATGAATCAATGCCATTGAGTTGTTATAAATTGGTGTATTCAGCAAGTTCTTGAGTGAGAACTTTTTTCAAAGAAGTACTTGATTTTAACTTATGTGAATTTGAACTTATTATGTTTGCTGAGCAATTAAAATGTTAAACTCTTTGGGCTTTAAGAACTACACTGACCTTTGAATTCCTTTCATTCCCTGCAGGAATTGCTTACAGAGAGTGCTTGGACAATGGTACATGGGCACTGAAAAGTAACTACTCCAACTGTGAGCCCATTTTAGAGGAAAAGGTGGGTAAATGTGTTATTAACCTGAGTTGTACTCTAATTAACTCTACTGTTTTGGCTTTAGTGATGTCCACAGGGTTGTTTATAACATTTCATTAGTGAAAAAAATAGCTGCAGGCAGCAGTGATCGATCATAACTTGATTTCTCTGGGAAGAGCAAGTTCACAGCATGCTTTTTCCAAAAACAAACCAAAAGGGAGGAGGATTTCTTTTCTGTGATGCACAGAGTTAAGATTGCCTGCAATGACAACAATCTTAGTCCAATAATGCTGTAACATACCGCCCCAGACCGTGACGGACACTTCACCTCCAAAACAATCCCGCTCCAGAGTATAGACTATGGCATAATGTTCAGTCTTTCAGCAACAAATGCAAGTCCGACCATCACCCTTTGTGAGATAAAAATCATGACTCATCAGTGAAGAGCACTTTTCACCAGTGTTTTTCAGCAGTTTGTGCCCACAGGCGACATTGCCAGTGATGTCTGGGAAGGTCCTTCCGTACAACAGGCTCAATTTAGCCACTCTCAACCTATTGCGAAAAGTCTGAGCACTGAATTGTGCATTCCTGATGTAACTCAGGCAGTTGCTTTTGCCATCCTGTGCATGTGCCGCATGTATGATTTTCGGATGTACTGATCCTGTACACTGTTGTTACACGCAATCTGCGAGGATAATCAGCTGTCCTTTCTCTCTCCCTATAGTACTGTCTTAGATATCTCACAGTACAGACATTTTGTTGCCCTGTCCACAACTGCAGTCCTCGTGCTTCCATGCAGCATGTTAACACTTGCAGTTTTTCAGAGTCAGTAGAAACGTCTCTTTAGTTTTTATAGCTGTAAACTTAACTTCCTACCATCTGTAAGCTGTTAGTGTCTTAATGATCATTCCACAGGTGCATGTTTATTTTGATTTTGCAAAGTTATCTTTAATTAGTGTGTAAAGGGACATTTTTTGCTGAGTTCACTAAATAATAAGTTAGTCCAACATGTTATCCAACCAATACGTCTGTAAAGGTTGTTTGTCACTTCCACTTTCATTTTAATGCATTGTTCTCTATTATCTGCATCATATTTTGGGTTTCGCGTAGCAATATGCGATCGTATAACAATATGCGATCATGCGATAATGGATTCGATCCCAGGGAACGCATGTGCTCATAAAGTGTATAATAATTTTTTTTTTTTTGCTAAAGTAGGACAAATGGTGTAAAAAGTCCACACATTGCATTTAAATGAACACGCATTTTGATTGGTTACGACAGTCATATGTAATTTCGTGACAACAGACGTAACACGACACTGTCATTATTTCTATGGCAGCTAGAGGGCGCATGACTTTAAAATGTGAATATAGGTGCTTGAAAAACGACCTATAAGGTCAGGTTTTTTTTTGGAGGACAGTCTCAGTTAGTCTGACAGTGCACATATAGGAGAATATGGACGTCTCCAGTCAGTAAACGAGATAAGCCTTTTTGTCTGCTGCAGACCTTACCGAACAGGATTAAACTACAGGAAGTGATTAAACAGCAGGGAAACCTATCCCAAAATTGTAGAATCCGACTTAATATGAGGTGCCCGACATGCATCATGGTGGCACAACTACTGTGCTCCAAAGGCGTTGTTGCGTGGAACACGAGTGAGAAAACTGTTGTTTAAAATGCACAGTTGATCTGTTGTTGTCTAAAATGCAGACTGCAGTGAAACTGACAGAGCAGAATCTCAAAGACGGGGAGGAGAAAGGCAGATATTCTTGGACGGTCTGACACAGTTCTCTGATTATTAATATGAGGGGCCCAACATGCACCATGGGGACACACCCTGTTGTAAGCACAATGCTTGTGTGAACCAAAGCACTACTCCTGCGATCCAAGTCCAAATCGACAGTAAACAAACATGTATTCAAGCCGAAAGACATCACATCGCAAGCTTCCAGACTTGAACACAAGTCTTCATGTGTAAAATACAGAGCCTCAAGCTCCACATCAGCTCGCCATCATCCCGACTCATGCAACCGCAGAACCACAGTGTTGGGGATGGCCAACCCTTCTCTTTTTCTCGAGAGAAAGCGTACTTCAAGTGAAACACTTAATTTTATAATGAATGCAGTGTGAGTAGTTGATGAGCCGTTGAGCATGGCTTTCACGTTGAAAAGCCAAAACACTTAACTCATGAGTGTCCTCTGTCAAAATAAGCAAGGACATGGATGCACACACTGATGAAAAATGGCATTGTGTTCCACTCTAAGGGAAGATAAACTCTACATGAAGTGAATCGCTGAAACACAAAACTCTGGAGATAGAACGGGCAGATAAATTGTCTTAACCTAAGAAGAAATATCTGAGGAGTGATAGCACTTGAATTTGGTCCTTTATAAGATCTTCTAAAATATCATTGCAGTTATTCTCTTTTTTGTATTATTTACATTACTTATGTAAAGTTTCCCTGAGCAACTGAAAAGGTTTTGATTGGTTTAAATCATATAACACAACATATAATCCATTTGGCCCACTTATAATGAAGCAGCCCATATTTTACATAACAAACTGCATTAACATGGTATGCTGTGTAACCAATATACTTTTGTAACTGATCAATAGAACTACATTCTGCACACTCCGTATAATTTACTCATGCATCAGTCTACTTCTCACTTCACTTCACATGAATTCTACATCCAAACATTCTGCAAAAGGAAAATTAGAATCCTTTAGTATGGTGTCACAGTTTTGTGACCTCTTTCAAGGACTCATGAGAAATATATAAATGTTTCAGGTCTTTTGGAAGCTTCAATAAAATATTAAACAATGACAAAATGGTCATTGAGTATTGATTTGTGCTAAAATTGTAATCATTTATCATATTATATCATATAATATGGTAGGAAGAGACTGAGTTGCTTCTTTAATCATGGCATAAATAATAATGAATCTGTTTTCCACAGAGGAAGTACCCCATGCACTACAAGATAGCCCTCATCATAAACTACTTTGGTCACTGTATATCTGTTGGAGCTCTCGTTATTGCCTTCATTCTCTTTCTGTGCTTGAGGTAAGTGTGTCAGTTAATTTCAGTACTATAGTTTGTGAGCAAAGTATTGTGCCAAGGCCTTTTTTCAAAGTTAAGATATGTTTTGAAGATTAAGTAAACTTAGAGATAATACAGATTGTATATACACTAAAGGGTAGTTTCGGTTATTATTTCACTCTAATTTTCTCTTTTTTATGAAACACTGAAGAAGGCACTGGTCTATTTATGTACAGTGGGTACGGAAAGTATTCAGACCCTCTTAAATTTTTCACTCTTTGTTATATTGCAGCCATTTGCTAAAATCATTTAAGTTCTTTTTTTTTCCTCATTAATGTACACACAGCACCCCATATTGACAGAAAAACACAGAATTGTTGACATTTTTGCAGATTTTTTACAAAAAGAAAAACTGAAATATCACATGGTCCTAAGTATTCAGACCCTTTGCTGTGACACTCATATATTTAACTCAGGTGCTGTCCATTTCTTCTGATCATCCTTGAGATGGTTCTACACCTTCATTTGAGTCCAGCTGTGTTTGATTATACTGATTGGACTTGATTAGGAAAGCCACACACCTGTCTATATAAGACCTTACAGCTCACAGTGCATGTCAGAGCAAATGAGAATCATGAGGTCAAAGGAACTGCCTGAAGAGCTCAGAGACAGAATTGTGGCAAGGCACAGATCTGGCCAAGGTTACAAAAACATTTCTGCTGCACTTAAGGTTCCTAAGAGCACAGTGGCCTCCATAATCCTTAAATGGAAGACGTTTGGGACGACCAGAATCCTTCCTAGAGCTGGCCGTCCGGCCAAACTGAGCTATCGGGGGAGAAGAGCCTTGGTGAGAGAGGTAAAGAAGAACCCAAAGATCACTGTGGCTGAGCTCCAGAGATGAAGTCGGGAGATGGGAGAAAGTTGTAGAAAGTCAACCATCACTGCAGCCCTCCACCAGTCGGGGCTTTATGGCAGAGTGGCCCAAAGGAAGCTTCTCCTCAGTGCAAGATACATGAAAGCCCGCATGGAGTTTGCCAAGATGGTGAGAAATAAGATTCTCTGGTCTGATGAGACCAAGATAGAACTTTTTGGCCTTAATTCTAAGCGGTATGTGTGGAGAAAACCAGGCACTGCTCATCACCTGTCCAATACAGTCCCAACAGTGAAGCATGGTGGTGGCAGCATCATGCTGTGGGGGTGTTTTTCAGCTGCAGGGACAGGACGACTGGTTGCAATCGAGGGAAAGATGAATGCGGCCAAGTACAGGGATATCCTGGACGAAAACCTTGCACACAATGGACAATGACCCTAAGCACACAGCTAAAACAACGAAGGAGTGGCTTCACAGCAACTCCGTGACTGCTCTTGAATGGCCCAGCCAGAGCCCTGACTTAAACCCAATTGAGCATCTGTGGAGAGACCCTAAAATGGCTGTCCACCAACGTTTACCATCCTACCTGACAGAACTGGAGAGGATCTGCAAGGAGGAATGGCAGAGGATCCCCAAATCCAGGTGTGAAAAACTTGTTGCATCTTTCCCAAAAAGACTCATGGCTGTATTAGATCAAAAGGGTGCTTCTACTAAATACTGAGCAAAGGGTCTGAATACTTAAGACCATGTGATATTTCAGTTTTTCTTTTTTAATAAATCTGCAAAAATGTCAAAAATGTGTTTTTCTGTCAATATGGGGTGCTGTGTGTACATTAATGAGGAAAAAAAATGAACTTAAATGATTTTAGCAAATGGCTGCAATATAAGAAAGAGTGAAAAATTTAAGGGCGTCTGAATACTTTCCGTACCCACTGTATGTACTTTTAATGCCAAAGAATGGGGCATTTTACTTTTATTTTATATTCAAAATGACATAAAAGCATATAAAAGTATGCTATTTTGTATGAAAAGGAAACAAAAGTCATTACACTGTGTCATGGATTGTCTGTCTTTCCTTGTGCTCTTAGTATTTTAGTTTGTATTTTGCCTTATTCACTAGCCACTGTTCTGCAGAGTATAGCTCCAAAAGTGGGTAAGAATTCCAGAGATGTGTAAGTTTAAAAGTCTGGGGAGATTGAACAAGTCTTGGCAGGAGGTGGAAAACCTGGGAGCATGACAATTCTTTATGGAAAGATAATGAATTCCAAACTATATTATGAATCATTATGAATGCACTGTAATGCATTTGTAATACCTTTTCAATGGATTCAATTTAATGTGTAATTCCTCCTCTGCTGAGAATCAATACACATAATAACAAAAATATTGACACCCCCCATCCGCCATCATGTCAAACAGATAGTCACGGTCCAAACACATGACATTGGCTGAGCCAAGGCTCAAACACACAGCAATATTTTCACGGTGTTGTGTAAAATAAACATATGAATCACTTGAAGAAATTAAACATGTCTCTTTAAATATGCAGAGCTCACTGAAAGTGTTACTGAACATTTCCTTAAACATGCTCAGAATAATTAATTTTTAATTTTTTTTATTTTTTATTTAACCTTTATTTAACCAGGAAAGACTCACTGAGATTAAAAATCTCTTTCACAGGAGTGACCTGACCAAAATGAGCAGCAATACAATTAGTTTCAACACAGATTTACACCATACACACAGAATTAAAAACAATTACATTTCACTGCATCATCTTCCATTTGCTGGATGACTATTTTAAATTGATCTAAAGACAGCAAATTTTTTAAGTTCAGTTTCGATTGAAGGTAATTAATCTTTTAGATATGATTTTTGTTTCTGTGTCTTGGGCTCTTAGCTCTTTGTCTCATATTCATGCTCATGTATTTCCATAATCAGCTCATGCAATGCTAAATCTGTGTCACAGTGTAATTACTGAAATGATTGTTTCATTTATCTTTTTTAAATTCAAGGAGCATCCGATGCCTTCGCAACATAATCCACTGGAACTTAATTACAACTTTCATTCTGAGGAATGTAATGTGGTTTTTGCTTCAACTGATTGACCAAAACATTTATGAGACAAATGAGGTATGAAACACTTTTAAACTTATTTATCAGCCTATTAATATTTAAACGGATCAGCAGGTTTCTAACATTTACATTTATGATGTTGGCAGACGATTACTCACAGATATTGCTTTCAAAACAGTAGCTGATGATATTGCATGGAGTAGATTTTTTAATTAAGAATTAAATTTTTGTCTGCTGGAATAAACTGCCTCATTACAATCTTCCAGCATTTTTATTTCCAACTTTTAAGTAATTGACGGCGAAGAGAAGATATACAAATTCTGTCAAAAGTATTTAATTTTGCAATGTTTCCACCATGCTATGTAATTTAGACACTCTGTAAAGAATGACTGTAGTCTTCACTGATACAAACACAAGAGCTTTACAAAAGACCGAAGTAACAATGGGATTGTTGTGCGTGGCTTTGCTTTTATAACATGGTTACAACATAATAAAAATGATTTCCCTCATAATTTAGCAAATTAAGCAAATTTAAAGGAATAGTCCAAGCAAAAATGAAAATATGATACTTTCAGATACTTTTAGATGTACAACCCCAAATCAAGAAAAGTTGGGACACTTTGTAAAATGTAATAAAATCAAGAATCTGTGATTTGTTAATTCTTTTTCAATTATTTCACTGACAAAAATACAAAGAAAACATATCCAGTGTTTTCACTGACCAACTTAATTATATTTTGTAAATGTAAACAAATTTTGATTTTGATGGCTGCAACACACTCCAGAATAGTTAGGACAGAGGCATGTTTACCACTGTGTCACATCACCTTTCCTTTTAATTGCAATTTTTAATCATTTGAGAATTGAAGATCCTAATTGTTGCAGTTTTGCATGTGGAATTTTTGCCTGATCTCGCCTGATACAAGACATCTGCTCAACAGTCTGTTCTCTTTTTGATGATGGGCCATACATTTTCAATAAGAGTCAGATCTGGACTGCAGGCAGGTCAGGCAAGCACATTTACTCTACGGTGTAATGTCTACGGAACCACTCTGTTTTTGCACATGCTGAATGAGGCCTGGCATTGTCTTGCTTTCCAGGAAAGATGTCATGGCAGTATATGTCTCTGTATGAACCCAATTTACACCTCCACATCAATGGTACCTTCACACATATGCAAGCCACTCATGCCGTGTTCTCTGGCCCCCCAGCACCATGACAGATGTATGCTTTTGCACCTGTCACTGATGAAAGTCTGTATGATCTATTCGGCCTTTAGGACTGAGAACCCGAACACACAGCATACATTTCCTCGGTCTTTTGGACCATCTGAGATGAGCTCGGGCCCAGAGATCTCGGCAGCATCTCTGTATAGAATTAATGCATAGCTTTCTCCTTGATTAACTGAGATTCAGGTTGCATTTCTTGGTGCAGCGACAGACTGTGTTAATGACCATGGTTTTTCAAAGTACTCCTGAACCCATGTGGCTATATTTAACACAGCAGCATGACAGATTCTCATGCAATGTCATCTGAGGGCTCGAAGGTCATGCACATTTAACAATGGTTTCCTGAGATTTCTCTGTATGAATCTTTTCACAATATTATGTAAGCTAGTGCTGAAAGAACTAAACACTTTGCCATCTTGCATTGAGAAATGTGATATTTGAACTGTTAAACAATTCTCTCATGATATTCTCTCATGAGCCACGACCCATCTTTGCTTGCAAAGACTGAAATTATCTTTTCATACCCAAACACAATACTCTAACCTATTACCAATTAAAGGTGCTAAAGAGGATCTTTTCGTCGACTGAGAAACCAAAGACTGTTAGTGAGTTTTTGAAATGAGCGCATGCGTAAGAACAACCCCCCTCCTTCACAGCTCATTTCGAGGGAACGCCTCCCAAAACTCATGCACGAGTATCGGAACACGAGTGTTTACCACCGGCATTCGCTGTGTCATGTTAGTGGATTCATTATGTCGGACTCACCGCAGGTAACTCATAATCTGCAGTTGTTACTCCTGTCTCCTGACAAAAACATTGCATGCGGCGCCTGTGGAGTGTGGAAAGTTACTGGAGCGCGCAGCCGCGCTCGTCTCTCACAAGGAACGTCACGGCAGTGATTGACAAGCCAGAGGGCCAATCGATTGGCTGATGTTTTTAAGGCCCTACCTCGTGCACAGATGATGTATATTAATATTATTCCTTTCAGTGCACCTAATAAATAGTCTTTTATCAGTTAGTAAAGACAGTTTCAAGTAATATTGCAAAAATGTATAAAACAAAACATCCTCTGTAGCACCTTTAATCTGCTAATTATGGACTGTTTCAAAACCGTTTAACAGATATTCTGTGATCTTTTCACTTTTGCCTCCCATCATTTTTTGGAGTGTGTTGCAGCCATCAGAATCAAAATAAGTTTAGATTTAATAAATACAATTAAGTTGGTCAGTGAAAACATCTGTCAGTTAAATAAAATTGAAAGAGAATTAACATATCACAGATTATTGATTTTATTACATTTTACAAAATGTCCCAGCTTTTCTTGTTTTGGAGTTGTATATGATTTTTTCTTCAGATCAACACAATTTTTTTCCATATCCTTATAATGCAAGTGAATGGGTTCCCAAATGTTGGCACCTGTTCACCTAGCTACTGTTCAGCATCCATTGAATAAAAATGTTTGCTTTTCAGGGATTATATAATATATCATAGCAGAAGCATAGCACTTTTGAATTTAATAAAATAATATTTTATGAAAAAAATCTTTGAAATTTATTATGTAGTAACCATGTTTTAGCAGCCATGGCTGGAGGAACTCCACTACATATTGTGCACAATAACACAACTGGGCCTGGCTATTGCACATTCTTTTCAAGATGCAATATAGCACCTTGCAAAACACTTATAAAACATTTGAGAAAGCTAGGATATGATGTTGTTTTAAGACCTAGAATATGATTCATGTTAGCATCAAAAAGGTTTGCAGTTGGAAACAACATAGCTCACCTCAATTAACACCCTTTCCCTTTCTCTTTGTATAGCCCTGGTGCCGTCTTATAACAACAATCTATAATTACTTTGTGGTGACCAATTTTTTCTGGATGTTTGTGGAGGGCTGCTATCTTCACACGGCTATTGTAATGACATATTCCACAGACAAGCTTCGTAAATGGGTCTTCCTCTTCATTGGATGGTGTGAGTTGATTTCTCTACACTTTCATTCTCACTTTGAAAGGCCTAATCATCTGCAATTTCCATTAGCTGTGAAGAGAGAAGCTGAAATGTAGTCTGCTATTCAAGAAAGTTTAAAAACTAAGTTTTGTTTTATTTGGAAAGTTTCTGTGTGTCTTTATTAGAGTGAATGTCACAAAAAAACAAAACAAAACAAAAAAAACATCCTCAGGTCATTTTTCACTCCAGTCAGAAATAGAAATGGTACAGATGTTGCAGCACACAAGATTCAAACACCTAAATGTAAAGGTAAGATTTACGAGGCTCAATGCGAGAATACAATCATAAAGTGTCGAACCTGCAATCTTCTGTTCAGGTTCTTGCTGTTGTTCCAGTACGCCACATAGAGGAAAGACATTGAGCACACAAAAGCATTAGTTAGCATGCTGATCATTTAAGCTAATATTGTCTGCTAACACAGTTTACTGATAGTGGACAAGTCTAAATTTTTTCCCAAGTTTTTTGAAAATATCTCATATCTCATATATTTATTCATATTAATGTGCATGTAAAAACATAGCACCCCCAAGGTTTGATGGCATTTTTTGGCACATAGAATCAACACTGTATGTCTTTTAAGAAGTTGACCAATTAGGTTATTATTTCAGTGCTTTGTCCTGTTCGATTGAATGGCCTAGAAGCAATTTGTGAAAGTAGTTTATGTAATAAATCAAAATGGTGGACAAGGTGAACCCTGTCAGGAAGCATTTAATTATTTACACTTTTTGGACACTAGAAGGCACCAGCTCCAAATTTTTCCGGTTTCTTCAGGGCGCTGAGAAAAATGTAAAATGTTTTTCCGGTGAGAACAAAATATGGATTTATGGTAGAAAAGATATTAACATAAATTTCAGTGCAAATTTGACCCATTGGTGGTGCTAGAGGCAATGAAAGGCTGGACGGAAATTTGGTCAGATTGAAGCTCTGACATTTTTACATTTTATGATACAGTTCTATGGGCTGCCACAGAATAATAATAAGAAAAAAGGGTCTGTGCAGAGGACTTGTCTGGTTCTTGTGGTCTTGGCTGAGGATCTGTGCTGATGGCTGTATAGTTGATGAGGTCTTCTTAGGGGATCTGTCTCTAGGGCCTGTCATGGTCTCCTCCTTTTATGCCAAAGAATTAAAGGTGCCGTAGAACGTCTTTTCAAAAGATGTAATATAAGTCTAAGGTGTCCCCTGAATGTGTCTGTGAAGTTTCAGCTCAAAATACCCCATAGATTTTTTTTTATTAATTTTTTTAACTGCTTATTTTGGGGCATCATTAACTATGCACTGATTCAGTGCGCGTCCCCTTTAAATCTCTAGCTCCCTGCCCTCCTGAGCTCTCGACTATAAGTGCAGTTATACAGTGCATAAACAAAGTTCACACAGCTAATATAACCCTCAAATGGATCTTTACAAGATGTTTGTCATTCATGCTGCATGCATGCATCGATTCCTGTGAGTACAGTATTTATTTGGATGTTTAAATTTGATTCTGAATGAGTTTGATAGTATGCTCCGTGGCTAAAGCTAACATTACACACTGTTGGAGAGATTTATAAAGAATGAAGTTGTGTTTATGAATTATACAGACTGCAAGTGTTTAAAAATGAAAATAGCGACGGCTCTTGTCTCCGTGAATACAGTAAGAAACGATGGTAACTTTAACTACATTTAACAGTACATTAGCAACATGCTAACGAAACATTTAGAAAGACAATTTACAAATATCACTAAAAATATCATGATATCATGGATCATGTCAGTTATTATTGCTCCATCTGCCATTTTTCGCTATTGTCCTTGCTTGCTTACCTAGTCTGATGATTCAGCTGTGCAGATCCAGATGTTAATACTGGCTGCCCTTGTCTAATGCCTTGAACATGAGCTGGCATATGCAAATATTAGGGTCATACATATTAATGATCCCGACTGTTGCATGTTATGTTGAGATTCGCCTGTTTTCCGGAGGTCTTTTAAACAAATGAGATTTATATAAGAAGGAGGAAGCACTGGAGTTTGAAAGTCAACGTATGTCTTTTCCATGTACTGAACTCTTGTTATTTAACTATGCCGAGGTAAATTCAATTTTTGATTCTAGGGCACCGTTAAACTATTAGCGAGTGCAGAGCCAAAGAACAGAATTGACACAATATGACATGCACTGTTACGAAGTTGCAGTTTTCCAGTCAGGGGCTCGCTGCTTATTACAGTGCGCCACATACTGTACGGTACACACACTTTATTAGAGACACGTTGCTAGTACTGGGTTGGATGCCCTTTTGCCTTCAGAACTGCCTTAATTCTTCGTAGCATGAATTCAATAAGGTCCTGGAAACATTCCTCAGAGATTTTAGTCCATATTGGCATGATAACATCATGCAATTGCTGCAGATTTGTCGGCTGCTGCAGCAACAAAACCCAGGTATGCTGTGGCGTTAGATCTACATGCCTAAATTCTTTGAGTTGCTGCCATGTGATTTGCTGATTAGGTTTGAACAGGTGTACTTAATAAAGTGGCTGGTGAGTGTACATGGTCACACTTTTTATTAGGTGTTTTTAACGACCATGTATTAACATTTAAATTAATCATTTGATACGATGCACTTATTGTGTACATGTTTTTACATTATACCACCAAAGCTGTTCTAACCTTATTCATTTGCAACCGCACTAGCGTATTATGTAAATAGTATGGACACCTAATATAAAATAATCACTTTCATGTCCAGTTTATAATACCTGACTGAAGTGTGTGGAAATGCTTAGCCTGCTGCCACACAAATGTAATCCAAAGACGCACCTTAGATTCCGCCTAAGAAGAAGCAACAGAGGCTGACTCAAGTGGTTCGAATAGGGCCCATTAAACTTTCTAGGACTATAGATAAGCTCCAAGAACAAACACAAGCAGTAGAGAAAGGTTTCAGCCTTATCGTCCCATGCATGCAACGAGAAACAATTGAATGCCTCCCCTAGGAAAAAACACCACCAACTGGTGCATGTTCAGCAGCAATCGTGTACACCAGAAGTGCACAGGCAGAAAAATCAGACTGTCCTCCAAAAAAAACGACCCTATAGGTCGTTTTTCAAGCACCTTATTATGACCTATATTTACATTTTCCATTTATGTTTTAAAGTCATGCGCCCTCTAGCTGGCGTAAAAATTATGACAGTGTTGTGTTACGTCTGTCGTCATGAAATGACGTATGGCTGTCGTTACCAATCAAAATGCGTGTTCATTTAAATGCAATGTGTGGAGTTTTTACACCATTTGTCCAATTTCCATTTGGCAAATCTATTTTTTTATTAATGACTACACCCACCCCACCTCTAAACCTACCCTTTGTGATTTATAGTGCATATACACTTATACAGCTCTGCCAATTGTCCTGTTGTCGCCAACAGGCGATGGATCCAAATTGCCTTTCTGCACCATGATACAAATAGCCACCACTTGAAAGCATAGAGCCTTCTTGCAGAAGGAGCACATGCATTCAAAACTGTCTTCATAGTCTCTGATGAAAGACCAGAACTTATCAAAGAGGCTTTTTCAAAGGTCAAACCCAAAGTTCCCACATTTCAGACTGGGAATATCACATAGTTCCCTGAGCTTTGGAAAGCAGATGTGCTCTAATTGGAATTTCTCAAGCATGGTCCTCCAGTGAGACAGAGACCAGATCCGAGAACCAAATGTGGGACAGATAAGACACTGCTGCCAACAGAATATGCACACTGCTTTCTCGCTCTCTCACAAGAACCGCTGGAAGCAGACATATTGGCAGAAAGGCAGACATATAAGTGCTAGGAGAATTTATTCATAGAGATAAAGGAGACCAAAAGGAGCACTGGGTCATTTTGCTCAAGGCGAACAATTCTACCTCTGCCTAACCCAACCTCTGCTAAATCAGAGCACAGACTGGAGAAAGGCATCACTGCACAGAGCACAAGCAAGAACACATAGAGGACACACATCATAAACATACAAGTCAAAATGCTCACAGCTGCAAACAACGGCTAGAGCTTCGGCTTCAGTTTGTAATGTTTTCAGCGATACCGAGTGCACAGCTGGCGTACACAATGACAATGACAAAATAGCACCAACAAGTTTACACCTATGGTTTCTAAACGTGGTTATTAATGGACTGGATGGGTCATTGTGGCCTCCCCACTGCACTTGTATCCAAAAAGACCTAAAGAATTGTTTTGACCTAAATGGCAGTTGGCTTAATCCTTAGGGATTAGTCTTGTGATGGGTGTCCTGTCTTTCCCACACTTGAGGTGTCTGTCCTAGCATCCTTATCTGATGGTGCTGGACATTTATTTGTGCTAGTCCACCAAGATCCAATCGAATTGTATACAAACTATGTCCACTGTTGCAGGAAGAGAGGGACCCTGCCATAAAACTGGGCTCTGGAATGTTCTTTTCCCTACAACTGCAAGGTGGCTATATTAACCTTCTGAAAATGAGAGAATTTCATTGTCTTTAACAGATGGCCTACATCTGGTTAAACAATCTTTTTGTCACATCATAAAATACTTGAAATATTCTGGCACTAATATAATTAAAAGTTACAAAGTATTCAAACTGCAGGACAGATTAGTGTTTTGTGGAGAGTACCATATAAGCGTGTTAAATGTGTCTGAGTGTGTAACTAGAGGATTCTGGGGCTTTTTCAGAGCTGATACTACAGTCAAAAGACTGTTACTTCTGTCACATGGCTGATTTACTGTGAGACCAGCTCAGCAGACGAATCAAAAGGCCACTGCCTACGGGATTGACAATGAAAATGTGAAAATTTATGGCTGTGTGTTCGGTTATAGAATGCGGTTGTCACTAAACTGCGTGTGAAAGTAACCGTATTAAAGGATTAGTTCACCTGTGAATGAAAATGTCCTGATAATTTACTCACCCCCACGTCATCTAAGATGTTCATGTCTTTCTTTCTTTAGTCAAAAAGAAATGAAGGTTTTTGATGAAAACATTCCAGGATTATTCTCCATATAGTGGACTTCAAACGGTTGAAGGTCAAAATTACAGTTTCAGTGCAGCTTCAAAGGGCTTTAAATGATACCAGACGAGGAATAAGGGTCTTATTTAGCAAAACGATCGGTCATTTTCTAAAAAAAATACAAATGTATATGCTTTATAAACACAAATGATCGCCTTGCAAGTGGTTCCGCCAAAACCGCACTTTCGTATTCTTCAAAAAGCTTGCGCTGTATGTCCTACGCCTTTCCTATTCTACTTACTGAAAAAACGTAACTGGCGCCGCGTTCGTTCTGTAAGTATAATAGGGAAGGCGTAGGACATACAGCGTAAGCTTTTTGAAGAATACGGAAAGCGGAAGCACTTGCAAGGCGATCATTTGTGTTTATAAAGCATATACAGTTGTATTTTTTTTGAAAATGACCGATCATTTCACTAGATAAGACTCTTATTCCTCGTCTGGTATCATTTAAAGCCCTTTGAAGCTGCACTGAAACTCTCATTTTGACCTTCAACCGTTTGGGCTCCATTGAAGTCCACTATAAGGAGAATAATCCTGGAATGTTTTCATCAAAAACCTTCATTTCTTTTCGACTGATGAAAGAAAGGCATCTTGGATGACATGAGGGTGAGTAAATTATCAGGAAATTTTATTTGAAAGTGGACTAATCCTTTAAGGACTCAAATACAACTGTATTTTGGTGCTGAGTGAATGTGGCCATAAAGTGCCACTGTTTCTATTGTTTTTGTTTGTTTGTTTTTTGCTAAAAACAAAGCCAGATATAGACCAAACCTTTTCTTTTATAAGATGCATATGGTTGCGTTTTCACTGAGGACAACAAAAAAAAAAAAAAAAAAATGGTCACACTTTAGTCCAATTCTCACTATTAACTACGACTTTTGCCTCAATAAACTCCTAATTCACTTTTTAATAATTAGTAAGGTAGTTGTTAACTTTAGGTATTGGGTAGGATTAAGGAATCATATGGTCATGCAGAATTGTTTGGTAAACTAAAGTTTTACCAAACAAACAAAAAAGACAACAATCAGCTGTACACAAATAATACAACACATTACAGGTGTGTGATTGAATAATGTATAAATCACTCATTTACACTGTTCAGCAGCATCAAGCAGATAAGGTTCCAGAGGGAGGCAGCATCTCTTTTGCCATTGCAGTATAAAGTCATGCGAGGAGGCAATGCTTCCATCATGCTATGATTTTCTCATTACCTTCTCAATGTCATAATACCCCTCTATCATATTCACAAACAGTACACATATCTGCATGAATCAGTCAAACAAATTAGTGGAGGTAGAGGGACTAATTACAAAGCAAACAACTCACCCACTCGGACATCATTTTTGGTCATATCCAAATTAAATGCATTTGAAATGACTTTTTTAAGCACTCAGCTCTGTTAAATTAAAGCTGCACCTCCCCTGTGATCATCATGACACCTGCTGTGTTTACTGAGTATTTCTTGACTAATGGCAATATTAAAAATAATGTCAAGGGACTATTAATATTAATACCCTGTTCAATATTACAGAACAACAGTTTGTAGTAACAAATAAAAGATATCTGCTTTTTTACTGTATTACTGTACTTAGTGGCTATATAGTAATATCCAAGTAATATGAAAATGTTTGAAAAAACATTCACAATGAGAAGATGTAGGTTTTTTAATAAATGTGTTAATAAATATAATAGTATTGATTACTTCATCATGCTAGTATACATGGTGTTCCATTAACTCTGAAAAAGTAAACATGTATGCAAATTATAAAGTGTGTACAATCTGAACTGAATCTAAAGTATTATGGTTGCATCTCTTTCCACTTGCATAAACAAAATTACAATAAATTCCCACAGCACAACACTGGTTCATGATATTTAGTTACTGGTTATATATTTAATTTCCACATTTCTGGAGTTGCTATCCTTGAAGTGTGATTTGCAATCTTCTCTCTTTCAGGTATACCATGTCCGATAATTATAGTGTGGGCCATCGGAAAACTTTACAATGAAAACGAACAGTAAGTTGCTGATTTGCAGAAATAAGCTTAGTGCAATAAGCCTACAGTATGATGGGAGTGAATGACTGTTGATGTCAATTTTAGAGTATACAAAAAGATGTCAATGAATGAGCCTGTGATTGGAATACTTGGAAATTCTCATGAAATTTCCTCCAGATATATATGTATAAAACTGAAAGAGTAGAAATATATGTAGAAAAACAAATACGTAATAAATGTTAACTTTTTTTGTATGTTAGCTAATGTTAGAATAAAAACCTGTTCATAACTTTTTCACCATTGGTGGCACCAACGAAATTGCAAAAACTCCCAGCCACAACACTATGGTGTTATATAATAATTCAAGTGTGCAAATAAGTAAAAATTACAAAATATAGCCTACCAAACGGTATATAATAATGAGGAAAAACAAAATGTGTGTTGACAAGTAAACATACAAAACAAAAACACGTGTTAACAGTTTAAGAACGCTATGTAAAATAGTTTTCATCACTTGAACAGGGATAATTCATGGACATTAATTTGCGGTATATTGTAATCGTGGGCGTTCTTATTATTATTCTTCCGTTTCTGCTCAGGAAGTCTTTGGCAGCCCATAGAACCGCTTGCAGCAAAGTTATGAAATTTGGCACACTGATAGAGGACAGTCTGACCTGTCATCATAGTAAATTTGGAGTCTCTAACTTACTCATGTTTATGCTAATAACTTTTGAACCGTAAGGGTTAGAAACAAAATAATTTTTTCCTCTGATTCCTTGGCTTGATTCGATTGCACCCTATGATGTAATTTTCCATCATGAATTTTTTCTGCCATTTTGAATTTTCTGAAAAACCTACTTTTTCGAACTCCTCCTAGGCCTTTACTCCAATTCAAGTTGATTTCTCAAAACGTTTTTGCAAAACACACAAACGATTTTTACATAGCGCTTGCGAAAATAGACATAAGGCTGTATCTCCACAACGCTTTATCATAATCAGACCAAACTTGGTACATGTCATCACAAACATGGCCTGAGGCAACATGCAGAATTTCATCGCAGCGCCACCTACTGGTCCGGAGATACAAAAAAATAGCTATTTTTGCTTATAACTTCTGAACGGTTTGTCCAAAAATCAATTTGGTCTCTTTACATTCAGGGCATCATGCCAAGTCGAATGATATCCAGTTTTCCCGTGTCAGCCATTTTGGCCATCGGCCATTTTGAATTTTGTGCTAAAATGCTGTATTTTATGAACGCATTAGCGTATCATTATGAAACTCGATATGGGTCTTTGGCATCATGCCCTGACAGTACACAAAAAGTTTTGGCGCAAAATTTACAAAAATGCTAATAACTTTTGAATATATTAACCTATAGACCCCTTAATCGCCTACATCACTGTGACGTAGAAGTTAGAAGTGTAAAGTTTGATGTTTTGACTTTAAAATGTCGTCTTGTTGTGTTTTTGGCTGTCAAAATAGAAGGAACAGGACTTTTGGTTCAAAACTAAAGTTTTACCAGATCCCGGCAGACATTCCTTCATAGAAATCAAGAAGACAAATTGTGGTTGAATGCAATACGGCGTACAGACTGGACAGAGACGATCATAAATAATGCTTGTGTTTGCAGTGCACACTTCATATCAGGTAAAATAATCGATGCATATGTAATGGTGTGTTGGTTTTATCTAGTACAAATCAGCAAGTTTCTGTTTTATAGGTGAAAAGTCGCCAACTTTCAGTGCACTAGCTAGCTTAAATGTTAAACAAACATACAGCGATAGATGTGTGTGCCATCCTTTGAATGGTCTCTTAAAATAATCCACATTGCAAGCCATAATCATAGTTAGCCCAGCGTTAGGTTACATTAGACAATAAGCCTTGACAAAATTCCCCGAACCACCCGAAAGTAATTCATATGTTGTCTAGGAAATATCCAAAACTTAAGTTAATTTACAAAAATAGCTGTCATGGTCCTGCAGAGTCAGTGACTACATATTCGGACAGTTCTGAACCTTCTTCTGCATCTATGTTTAATAAATCCCTCCTAAAACATGCTAGCTTACGCTTGTCAACATTGAGTCCAGCGTCTCTTTTTGCCTCCAGTTGGGCCCTGCCCACCAGGAAACGTTGCAATGTTTACAAACTTTTAAGGGGTCTATTGTACTGGTCTCAAGAGATTTCTTGGGTCATGCTGAGAACAAAGATATCAAATTTGACGTAGTCGGCTGAAATTCCTGTCCGCCATATTGTTTTTCTTTAAAAACCTACTTTTTCGAACTCCTCCTAGACCGTTGCTCCGATTTTCACAAAAATCAAACCGTATCATCTTCAGTCACTGTCACCTTACTTTGACCATACCACAACAATTTAATCACAGTTCCACCTATTGGTTGAAAGTTATGAATCATTAATAATTTTTCTGTCATTTTGCCTAAATATGTCTTTAATTGCTTAATGTGGCAGTAATTCTGATGCTCCCAGCTGTGCTGGGATGACTTGTTGTGCCTTCTTTGTGCTTGGCCCCGATAATTGCTGCTTGCAGCTATATTTTAATGTTGTTTTTAGTTTTTGCCTAAAACCCTGTTTAGACAGTAAAGTCCACATTGAACAGCTCGAAACAGCTCGCCATTTTATAGCAGATTTAGTTAACAAACAACTAACATTTGTGGCCTAAATATGATCCTAAATTCAGCATTAGCAAGTAGGCTAACTTACTTTTCGCTCCATCCGTCGCGCACGCACTCAAGCTCCGAAGATCTCCCGTTTGAGTCAGACTTGTGAATTCAGTGAATTGTTAACTGGAGACTCGCTCTGACCAGATCATTTGAATCAGTGAGTCGTTGACTCTCAGATGTAATCGGATGGTTCCAACTCACCCATGAATCATTTGCTGCAATTTGCAAACCGATTAAACAGGTTAAAAAAAAATCAGTGTGTTCATGATTCGGACACCGCTATCGCTTCTGACGATTTCTTCCCTTCAAAATAACGAAGAGCGTGTTTTTATGAAAATATGAAAAGTACAATATTATGCTTTGGATTGTAGAAAAGTAAAAGTTTCCCAAAATAAAGTACAGATACTTGAAAAATGTAATTAAGTAAAGTAAAAATACTTAGTTACTGCCCACCACTGAACAGTATAGTCTACATTTTGAGTACAAAATTAGTTTACGTCTATGTCTTTAGTTTTCAACACAAGTGAATTGTAGCTGTGGACTGTTAGGGCCAGACTTACTATCTGCCTGCGTCAGCACCAACCCTCTTTCAGACATAAGATGGAGAAAACATTATTTTTGTGATTGCATTTGGTGCCGCTAATGTCTCTGAAAGTGCAAACTTCATCTTTAGCTATTGTATTATATGAAAGTGCTGTATTGTGTTTATTATAAAACACCATTCCATGGCCACCTTGGTTCTTCCACCCACTGATATTGACAAAGTAAAGTATATATATTTCATTGTGCAGTGAATACAGTCCCTGTTGGAAATGATAGCCATTTGTTAAAGTTACAAAGACACATTATATAGTGTAGTTATAGTTATCTGTGCTGTGATTACACACTCAAAAAACTCTGCGTTTCAGATGCTGGTTTGGGAAGGAACCTGGGAAGTACATAGACTACATTTATCAGGGGCCTGTGATTCTAGTTCTTCTGGTAAGTATCATTGCCTCCCTCAGATTTGTAGTTGTCAGTGCTTCCAAAAAGTAGGGCAATAGAGTGCAGAATTTAAAGCAAAAAACTCTAAAAGCATTACAAAGACTGGAATGGACAAAATGTAAATGTAATACCCAGATGCAAATTGAAGAGAGCTGTTCAATAATTATTAACATCAGCAGATAGTAGGCCAGTCCTTGCCAGAATATCAGCTTTTTATATAATAGCAATGTCTGCTAATTTCAGATAGAGTGCTTAAGCTTCGAGAGAATTATTGAACTGATGTGAGCTAAAGAGTGGAATCTTTTTTCCTCATTCTTCATGTAAAAGCATGTATACAGTATTTAATGTAAGCCATTCTGCAGTAGTGCATAAGTCTCAGTGAGATCTCCACAGCCTGAAATGTATGCATGTTCTGTGCAGAAAGATCAAGTGTACAATATGTACAAATATGTTCAAAAATCCTAGGAGCAAAGACATTTAGTGTCCACCACAATAAATGTGGCACAAGTGCCATTAACTGTGATTGCTGGGACATTTGTTCATTGAAATATGTCATACACTTGCTGGAAACCTCAAGGATTAGTTCACTTCAGAATTAAAATTTCCTGATAATTTACTCACCTCCATGTCATCCAAGATGTTCATGTCTTTCTTTCTTCAGTTGAAAAGAAATGAAGGTTTTTAAGGAAATCATTCCAGGATTTTTCTCCATATAGTGGACTTCACTGGGGTTCAACGGGTTGAAGGTCCAAATGTCAGTTTCAGTGCAGCTTCAAAGAGCTCTACATGATCCCAGACGAGGAATAAAGGTCTTATCTAGTGAAACGATCAGCCATTTTCTAAAAAAAAAAAAAAAAAAATTATATACTTTTTAACCACAAATGCTCATCTTGCACTGCTCTGCGATGCACCACACATTACGTGATCATGTTGGAAAGGTCACGCATTGATGTAGGTGGAAGTACCGACCCAGCAGCAGGGTAGGGTAGGGCGGAAAACTCCATCTCGTTTTGTCCTCAAACTTCAAAATCATCCGATATCGTTATTTTACCTTTTTTTGTAAAGGCTGTTTAAATTAGTCTTTGCACGTTCACTTTGTAACACTTGCTCAGTACTTTTGCCTACATCTCGCATGACCTTTCCAATGGGATTACGTAATGCGTGGCGCATCGCAGAGCAGTGCAAGATAAGCATTTGTGGTTAAAAAGTATATCATTTTTCTTTTTTCTTTTTTTTTAGGAAATGACTTATGGTTTCACTAGATAAGACTCTTATTCCTCGTCTGGGATCATGTAGAGCTCTTTGAAGCTGCAATGAAACTGACATTTGGACCTTCAACCCATTAAACCCCAGTGAAGTCCACTATATGGAGAAAAATCCTGGAATGTTTTCCTCAAAAAAGTTAATTTCTTTTCGACTGAAGAAAGAAAGACATGAACATCTTGGATGACATGGTGGTGAGTAAATTATCAGGAAATTTTAATTCTGAAGTGAACTAATCCTTTAATTTAACAACAAAATGATGTTTACATCATAACTGACCTACATCCCTTTTCTTCCTTCCCAATATAGATCAATTTTGTGTTCCTTTTCAACATTGTGCGCATTTTAATGACAAAGCTGAGGGCCTCGACCACATCAGAAACAATACAATACAGGTAAAGAACTTTAACTACTGATCACTATAACTGTAATATTCCAGAGCGAGAGTTTGTTTAGCCTGAATGATGGTCAGCTGTTCCATGTTCTGTAAAGGAATAGTTCCACACAAAAATAGAAGTTCTGTCATTATTTGTAGTTCCAAAACCATATGCTGTTTATTTATTTATGTATTAGGAACAGAATAATCCAGTTGAGTGTAGCATCTTAGAAAAAAAAAAAACATATATTTTTGGACTTTTGGAACAACCATTGGGTGAGTAAATGATGACAGACGTTTAAATTTTAAGGTGAATTATTCTTCAGAAACAGAGAGCTGCTTCTTTTAATAAATTAAGTGTGAGTTTCATTCAAATAAGTAAATTCTACTTTAGTAAAGTAAATCTACTTGACAAAACACTGGGTATGTTCCTTAAATTATAACATCATATTAGTAAAATAAAAGAGAGAGAGAGAGAATATATATTCCAATGCTGAGATTAATAACATGCTGGGTGTTTGAAAGATTAAAACATGCCAATGCAATGATAGTAGTTATCATTTCTTCGAAGGTTTAGCTGGACTTTCTGACACATAAACGTGTTTCCTTCATGTGCAATGTCAACCCAATTGCATTACGTTTCTTTCTTTTTTTTTTTTTTTTTTTTTTTGTTGCATGCACAGTAACATTTTTGATTTGCATGTTTTCATTTCTCATATTCTGATAATAATAATATTCCTTATATTTGTTGGTGCAGTTGTATTTATATACTACAAACTGGAACTGTAGTTAAAGAACAGTAATTAGTTGAATTGTAATGTGAGCCCTTGTGAGAGTCTGGATAGAAACTCGGATGTCTTTAAACTTGGTCTGTGATCTCTACACCTCTATAGACCCGTCATCTCTTCTAGACACAGTCAAAAAAGATCAAATCTTTAACCGTATATGTTGTCATGTCATTTGAGGTTACACAGATTTGAAGTTTTTTTTTTTAACTCAGAATAACACTGACAAGCACTACTTCCAAACGTGTGAGTGTATCTCAGGGCAATGCTTACTTCAGTCAGAGCAGGGGAAAATGAGTCCTTTCATCTGAGGTTTGCTGAGAATGCGTTTGAAAACTTTGTTGTGGCATTTCATTTGATTTCTTAAGTATTAATGGAGTGAGTTTGAGTCTTGAGGGCAAGCTTGCGTATAATTAATCTTCTTTTCTCAAAAAATGCAGGATTTCATTGTTGCATGGATTTCAAAATCCATCAGAACCCATACATATACTTTAATGTAGGTGGGGGGGGGGGGGGTCTGGGTAGTGTTTGCCTCTGCCAAACTCACCATCACAATGTTGGTTGAGGAGATCATTGCTTTCAGAAGGCAAGGCAAGTTTATTTATTTAGCACATTTCATACACAATGCTAATTCAAAGTTCTTTACATAGAGAAAAAAGGTTAATAAAATAATACTCAATTCATAACTGCCTGATCACTAAGTTTCACGGGGTTTTATGGAGTGGAAGAAATTGAGAGTCAGGTTGGTGATTTTACACTAGAGCTACTTCCCAGCTTCTGTCTTTTCACTCCTATGGGAATGGGTTCTCCTATGCGCATAATAATACTGGATATCATTAAAGTTGCTGTTATTAAAAGATTAGTTCACTTTAAAATTAAAATTAGCCCAAGCTCATTACTCACCTTCAAGCCACCCCAAGTGTATATGATTTTCTTCTTGCTGATGAACACAATCTGAGTTATATTAATAAATATCCTGATGCATCCAAGCTTTATAATGGAGGTGAACGAGACCAACAAGTTTGAAGCTCACGTCACTTAAGCTTTTTTCATAAGTTGAATATGGAAGGCGGTCTGGCGGAAGCTAG
This sequence comes from Ancherythroculter nigrocauda, assembly GCA_036281575.1. Taxonomy (NCBI): domain Eukaryota; kingdom Metazoa; phylum Chordata; class Actinopteri; order Cypriniformes; family Xenocyprididae; genus Ancherythroculter; species Ancherythroculter nigrocauda. The sequence goes on along the minus strand of VTFQ01000008.1, from coordinate 3,114,203 downwards.
ATATTTTACTTTATAACTTATGTTTAAAATGGATGGATGCACTTTCTTCATACTCAGTGGTCCCATTATAAAGCTCGGATGCGTCAGGATATTTAATATAACTCAGATTGTGTTCATCAGAAAGAAGAAAGTCATATACACTTAGGATGGCTTGAGGGTGAGTAAAGCTTGGGGTAATTTTCATTTTAAAGTGAACTAATCCTTTAATATTTGAAGCTTTCAACCCAGCACGCATGGTCCTTAATATTCCTTGCTCAAAATAATAACACAATAATAAAGGGAGAGCCGTTTTGATATTTGATGTACATGTACTTAACTTTCAGATATCGATCATGTAGAAATGTTAAAATCATCTAGATTTCATATATCAGCTATTTTACGTATTAAATGAGGTTTACAACCATGTTGAATTTGGGACATCTGAATGCAGTTTAGCTATTGTAAACTCTGATTCATGTGAATTTATTGTCATTGATATACTTGTCTCATGATTTCTCAATGCTTTAAGAAGAAATGAGCTGAAGTTAGGGAAAGTGCCTTGTATTAAATCAGTTAATGTGCCATAAATTTAATTAAAAATCGTTGCTCCCTCTCCTTCCCTGTCCCTTTTTCTCCCTTTCTGTGATTGCAGGAAAGCCGTGAAAGCCACTCTAGTGCTTCTGCCTTTACTCGGCATCACATACATGCTGTTCTTTGTGAACCCAGGGGAGGATGACATTTCTCAAATTGTATTTATCTATTTCAACTCATTTCTTCAGTCCTTTCAGGTGAGTGTCACTCCATGTCTGCACAGAGATCCTACTCTTATTCCCATCACATTCACTGAACTGTCAGTAAAGTTGCAGGTGAAAAGCACACTGAAATAGATAATGTAATATTTGCTTCAATGCTTCAAAAAACACTTACAGTATCACAACTCATACTGTATGTACAGTAATGTGAGGGTTCTAGTAACCCCTAAAGGAGTAGAGTAGAAAAGATGAATTGTTGACTTAGCACTATAAATAGCAATACTGCTCTCCTGTTCAGTATAAAATAGAAATCAATGGTGAAGCAAGGGTTAGAGGTAAAGGAGTGAGAGTTCAATTTTCAAAAAACTGATCACACTTGTAAGACCCCCAGTCATTCTTTCAAAACCTGATTTCATGCTTTCATTACAGTTATACATATTTTCTTATATTATTAATGGGAACATTTGGTTTACTCGCTAAAACAACAGTGTTATCTTCTTTTAAAACTTTGGTTGCATTTGTGATAGAAAGTAAATTTACAGTAAACACTTTGTAAATGGAGATTTACAAATACAAATACATTATGTTAATTAATATAAAGCCTTCAACATTTGGCCATGAAATTTCATCAGCATTACAGTGAATATTCTTATTGAAACCTTCTGGCATGACAAATCCATGCTTGACACTGCTTTGTATTTTTGTCATTGCAAGCCTCATCCATGGCTTGAAAGAGGGTGATATGTTCATGGGGATGGTGATCGTACACCTTCCACCTCCATGTAGAGATGAATTCTGTGATTGGATTGAGGAAAGGGCAATATGGTGGAAGACAGCGGGTCATTAACTCAGGATGAGCCTGAAACCATTCTCAATCCAGCTCTCATGGTGGAAACAGACATTTTCCCACACAGTACAGGGTTAATTTAGAAAGGCTATAAGATATTCAATGTTGTATGATCCAAAAACTGGTCTACGGGCTACCGCTCCACCTTCACATATAGCCACACACACTGAAATGGATGGTTGCCCGTTGGCCAATTAGGTTACGTCCACAGCAGCTGGTTTTTGCCAAATTGAAACATGCCTTGTCAACAAAAATAAACTTTTTAAATAAACGCACAATGCATCCAGCTCCATCACCCTCTAGTTCCCTTTGATTGTTTCCTCTCTCTTGAAGTTTATCCTGCTTCAAGCTTGCACATTCTCACACACTGTTTTACTGATATGGTATCTAGTTTCACAAAGTGACTGTACATTTGAAAAATGATTTAGTATAATTGGTCTTTTATGATTGAAAGCACTTAACTGCAATTACTCTAGTTTATACCTTAACAACACACAATAATCAGACTAGTTGAAAATCTGTAGATATACCAAATCATTTATTGATTAAGTATTAAAGGGTTAGTTCACCCAAAAATTAACCCTCTACTGCACACATGTTGATGGCTCATGAAAAAAAAAAAAAAAAATCCATTTTTTTGCTATGGCAAAATTGCATTTGGGAACATGTTTTTGATAAAAGAAAATTTGTGCAACAATGGTATAGAATCATAGAGAAATTTATCATAAGACAATGCTCAGAGAGCAATGAATTTTTTTTTTTTTTTTAATGTCAAGAAATCATTAAGTTAAAAGGGAAAAACACTTGAAACACATTAATATATTGAATTTGATACAGGCATAGGTTTGTATCATGTAGTGTGTCATGCCATATAATGTACTTCATGTAATGAGATTTCACTCCGTACGAAACTTCAAAAAGCACTTCTTCTCTGCTGTGAAATAGTGGTGTATGTTACACTTTCTGCACATCACTTTGGGTGTTCCTGTGCACACAGGAACCCTGCATATCCCCACCTTATAATACATTATGGTCAATGTGAGGTATTGTCCAAAACATCCTCAAAGTACCCCTTATCACACAACGTTGCCCTGAGGCAACGAAAAGAAAAACTAAATTTCTGAACATGCAAAATAAAATAAAAAAATCATAAAACCTGATAAAACACGTTTTTTTATTTTTTGTACAGTTCATGTCATTTTAAATAAGATTACTAAAGCAAATAATCTTGCCTTCTCCTCACACCATGTGCTCCAGTGACCATGTGTCAGAACAGGACATCCCACCTTTAAATGGTGCTTGATATTGACTCCAACACCTTACTGAACTGTTCTTTGATACCTTTTCAACCTTTCTAATTGGTTGTTATCATTTAAAGAAAAAATTACTTAACACAGGGCTTAAGAGAACTTTCTGTTGCCTGAGGGCAATGCTGTGCTGTAGAGGGTAAATTTATTACTCACTCTCATGTCGTTCCACATCCGTAAGATCTTTGTTCATCTTCAGAACACAAATTAAGATATTTTTGATGAAATCTGAGAGGTATATGACATAGACAGCTATATAATCACTTTCAAGGTCCAGAAAAACAGTCATGTGACTGCAGTGGTTCAACCTTAATGTTATGAAGCGATGAGAATACTTCTTGTGCGCAAAAACAAAACAAAAATAATTACTTTATTCAACATTCTCTTCTCTTCCCTGTCATTATCCTTACGGAGGTGACGCATTAAGCACAGTGAAGGCTTCTGTGTTTATGTCTGAATGCAGACTCATTATTGGCCAAAGCTGATCACGTGATCAGCACGACGCATGCGTGTGATGTTGACGCAGGAGTCAGCCAATAATGAGTTGGCGTTCTGACGTAGAACCTGAAAGTGCTGGATGTAAATAACGTATGAGAATGACACAAAAGAGAAGATATTTTTATTTAGTTTTTGCACACAAAACGTATTATCATCACTTCATGAAGTTTGAACCACTGTAGTCACATTGACTGTTTTTAACAACGTTTTTAGTACCTTTCTGGACCTTGAAAGTATACATCTTTATTTGTGTTCCAAAGATGAACGAAGGTCTTACGGGTGTAGAACGACATGATGGTGAGTAATTAATGACAGAATTTTCATTTTTGGGTGAACTAACCCTACTAACCCTGAGATAAATAGACAAATGTATTAAAATTAATAAAAAAAAAAAAGATGCAACTTAAAAGTTTGATAGAAAAAGCATTGTGAAATACAGTTAAGGCCCTGATATATGAAGTTCTTTTGAAGTTTGAAATACCTGAGCAGCGATATACTGTTAGCAAACTTCCAGTCACCTGCTGAGAGCGGCGTTTAGATGAATATGTAAATGTTCTGCATACTTTTGTTTCAATAACAAAATAAACTCACCAAAAATAACAGCAGAGAGAAAACAGCAGATAAGAAAGCATCTGATCATAGCGGTGTGGATGATTGCATGAGCTCTGCAATTTTACACTCCAGTAAATTTCAATTTCTACTATAAAGCGTGTTCAAGTTTTTACTCATGGGCGTCCGACCTTGAGGGACTGAACAGAAGAAATGAACCAATGATTTCCACATCAAAGAAGAGCCTTGAGCCACACATATGTATTATGTAATCGGCATGGACAAGTGGTAGTTCAAAGGTGTTTATCAGCCAGAGCCAACTTTTCCCGGAAAGTTTGCTTTGGCCAGTTGTTTTTGAAGTCCCGAAATGAACACCAAACGGACTTCATCACACCAGTTCGTTCTTTGATTTCGCTTGAATTATTTTGGGGCCTTTACTGTTAATGAAAAGACTCAGGCTTTTTCTAAAAAGTTCAAACAATCAGTGTATGCCCATGTTAAAAGTAATGCATTCATATAACTATTATGCACTTCTATAAGACTATTCAGAACAAATGGTTTGTGAGTGTAGCAGTACACCTGAGCAGAACGAAACTGTCTCTAACACTACACAAGAAATGCAAAAAGCAGCAAGATGGTCAAAGTCATCCATCTAGTGCATGTTCACATAGGAAAACAACCGAGAAACAGTGCGGATGGGGGGAAAAAAACACTTTTAATGACTTATTCACATGAATTTACCTCTCAAGAAGTATCTTTTTGTTTCAATAGGTGGATATCCACTTCATCCGGTGCTGTTTGTTCTCTCTGTTCTTAAGTATCTCGATTCTGTCTGTTTTAATGGCTGAGAAAGCTTGTCAAATGATTCATTGAGTGTGGGGTCCAAATGAATGCGACTCCATTCAGTCTCTTTTGTAAACCAATTTGCCCAATTCACTGAGAAGAAAGAAATGACACAAAAGAATGATTCATGAATGATTGGCATCGCTGGTTCGATCTACAAAAGTATGGAACACACATAATAACTGCTGAAATATTCGCTGGGAAACCATTTCTCAGGTCAGTCAGAGCACTTATGGTACGCACAGTGCCTACAGATGCAGACACACTGTTTGCATTGGCGCGGAGAAGAATGCCGTTTGATTAGAAAGCAAACAAACCACCAACACAACCATTTTTCTATGACTCAGTGATGTGGTGTGATGATCCACAAACATTTTCATTCAGCAAGGAACCAAATTATTATTTTTTGTTTTGAAAAGTGCACAATCTTCCCCACAAACTAAAAATATAAGAGGAATCAGAACACCTATGTATGTGGAATCCATGCTGGTTTATTCTGGATTTTTCAGCAGGGTATTGTCTCCGTTTACACATGTAACCTCAGTTCACTGAGATGTAGGGGTCGTTTGAAGGGAATTGTGTGAGCTGGCTGAATTACTCTGCTTGAGTGTCCCTCAGTTGAACGATTCTGAAGAAATGGTGTTCCCTGGCGCCTTATATGGGTCACATTCATGCCAAATACAGTGTGCTAGAACACCATTGGCCAATTGTTTGCAAATTAGTGTCTCTACAAGGCTTTAGGTTTGGTCAAAGAAAGGAATTTTCCTGTACAACTCTGCAGGGATGACATATATTTGTAGGCCAACTCATAGCATCACCTGGTTCCCTTGTAAAAAACATAATAGGATTATTTAATTGGCTTTTGGATTATTGCACAAAATAAGTTCTTTGACCAACAAATGATTGTGATATGCATTTTGTTCATTATGATAAACTTGACAAAAAATCTTTTTATGATTTTTAAGGCGTAAATACAATCAGCAGAAGTCAAAAGCTAAACGTAAGCTACACATGAACTACACCACAGTCACGAGTCAGAAATAAACACAGTAGGCCTCATTCATGAAATGTTCATAAATATATGAGTATATTCTAAATAATTTACGCTTAAAATGGACCTTCCCAAAAATTCTCCTCCAGATTCACAAATGCTTCATAAACATCAGATTTGATAGTTAAACGTGTGTTAATGTTAATGAATTCCAATCTTTTGTAAATAGGGCGCACATGCACGCTCATTCACAATTAGTGTAATCCCCGCATGTGAATTACAACTATGTAAATTACATGTCCAGGAAAGCTGTGCAAACTTCTGGACTCCCTTCTCAGGTTTGACTCCAGTATTTTGCATAAATGCAAAAGAGACTAATAGGCCATAAGCATGTATAATAAATATTCAATTAAAGGTGCCGTAGAATGTCTTTTTAAAATATGTACTGTAATATAAGTCTAAGGTGTCCCCTGAATGTGTCTGTGAAGTTTCAGCTCAAAATACCCCATAGATTTTTTTTTAATTCATTTTTTTAACTGCCTATTTTGGGGCATCATTAAATATGCGCCGATTCAGGCTGCGGCCCCTTTAAATTCTCGCGCTCCCTGCCCCAGGAGCTCACGCTTGCCTTAAACAGCATAAACAAAGTTCACACAGCTAATATAACCCTCAAATGGATCTTTACAAAGTGTTCATAATGCAGCATGTCTAATCGTGTAAATATGGTATTTATTTGGATGTTTACATTTGATTGTGAATGAGTTTGATAGTGCTCTGTGGCTAAAGCTAACATTACACACTGTTGGAGAGATTTATAAAGAATGAAGTTGTGTTTATGAATTATACAGACTGCAAGTGTTTAAAAATGAAAATAGCGATGGCTCTTGTCTCTGTGAATACAGTAAGAAACGATGGTAACTTTAACCACATTTAACAGTACATTAGAAACATGCTAACAAAACATTTAGAAAGACAATTTACAAATATCACTAAAAATATCATGTTATCATGGATCATGTCAGTTATTATTGCTCCATTGCTGCCATTTTTCGCTATTGTCCTTGCTTGCTTACCTAGTCTGATGATTCAGCTGTGCACAGATCCAGACGTTCTGCCCTTGTGTAATGCCTTGAACATGGGCTGGCATATGCAAATCCTGGGGGTCGTACATATTAATGATCCCGACTGTTCCGTAACAGTTGGTGTTATGTTGAGATTTGCCTGTTCTTCGGAGGTCTTTTAAACAAATGAGATTTACATAAGAAGGAAGAAACAATGGTGTTTGAGACTCATTGTATGTCATTTCCATGTACTGAACTCTTGTTATTTCACTATACCAAGGTAAATTCAATTTTTCATTCTAGGGCACCTTTAACTTGTGTACAGCAAAGCGATTTTAGCCAACTGAAAAAATGGCAGACCAGGCATAGCGTTTTTCCAGCTTTGGTTGCTATGATTTGGAATATCCACAGCAGTAATATGTTACTAGTATCTCATTTTGAAGAATATTACTGAATATAAAAATGCAGTAACCAGCAATATTAACTCCATTTTTGTACAAGGAGGATGATTGGTCGGTGTGGTATTTGCCCCACCCCTCCTCCACTGTGATTGGACAGCTAGGTAACAAGTGACAGTGATGAGCACTGTATTTTACCAAAAGTTGACAAGTTTTCAACTCTCAGCTATGAAAAAAAAAAGAACAAAGAACGTTTAAATGTTTTACACACCATTTGCACATGGTAGGGAGCAGGTGTAAATTTCTTTCGTACAAACTAACATTTCAAAACTACACATATTTTTTTATGAATCCCAAAATTTACATCAGAACAGTTTTCAAAAAATATTGTTCTGCTTGTGTTTCATTAATAAGGCTGTGAAAGTGGACTAGTGAGGACAGCTGAATCTTCCTGTTTGTGTGATGATGTTTAATATCCTAGATATCCTCTATAATCCCATTTAGCCAATTGTTAGCAACAGCCTATTTCAAGACTATAAACGCTTTAAAAAATATATTTAAGAGGTTATTACTAATGTAATTTGGCCTTCTCGCCACAGGCCTTATTGCAGACATTTCACCAGAAACCCATTGTTTTTGGGGACAAGATCACAAAGCAGCTTTGGATTAGAGTCCTAATTCTGCCAGCAACTGTTCTGTATAAACCACTGATTTACAATCTGTCACTAATTAACCAAGTTTCTAAAGCAAATTATATCATAGAGATTTATGTAACATTTATCATTATGGCCAGCACTCTCTGCTGTGTTGCAGTTTGCTGTCAACAGTTCGAGTGGGCGAGAGTTTGCTACTCTGGGAATTTTCCAACAGTTGAAATACAGGAAAAGTGTAGGCACATCTCAACATCAGCTGCCCCTCACTGGATTAATGGCTATGTGGGAGTCAAGGCCCTTGTTAGTGCTTATTTATTTAATTCCTTCACTGTGTGTGGTAAAATGATGCAGCAAGTCTCTATTTTTTATTTAAAAATAGACAGTTAAAGAAGGAAACAGAAAAAAAATTTAAGTCCACAAGTTGAGGCAAATATATGGTGCACAGTGTTATACACACAAATACAAAAATCAGGAAACATACACAACACTAAAATAATGGAGTAGACTAATATTTAAACAATACAAGATGTAAAATATAACCAATGTAACTGATAACAAACATGAGAAGAAACATGCCTATTTAAATTATATCACATCAAATGTAAAGTGTCACACTACACTGGTTGCGAGGAAGTGCACTAAAATAAGCAATTCAATTTCCTCTGTCTTGAATGAGGCCGCATACTGTACATGAGATGGATAAATTCAAGTGATTAAGTTAGATGTTGCTATGGCAGAGCTATATCATCTTATGGATAGATAAACTGTTTTTCTCTGAAACTATAGGAACCTTATTCTGCAATTAATGAAAGATGCAGTTAACTTCGTCCACTGTTTGTGCTGGGTAATAATGACCCTCTGGTTGCAGTGCCCACAATCTGAAGAGTTTTTGTGTCTCATAATGTCTCTCCTCACTGGATGGAGACTCTGAGCATAGAGTCATAGGGCCCTATCATACACCTGGCGCAATGTGACGCTAGGTGCGACGCAAGTGTTTTTAGCTAGTTTCAGCCTGACGCAGTTATCATTTTCACATCCAGTGCCACATTGTTTAAATAGCAAATGCGCTCATCTGCTGGTCTGAAAACGAGGTGTTTTCAGGTGCATTGTTGGCGTGTTGCTATTTTGAGGCAACTGAAGTAGACTTCGCCAATGACCAACAAAAACCTGGTCTAAAGTCAGTATTTTATTTTTTAGTAATAAATAAATAAAGCACATTAGTAATATGCACCTATAGGCAGGTGCTCAACACGTGTACACTCTGCCACAGTGACGTGCAGCAGCACACAAACATGACAAATATTAAAAATAAAAGGATTCCTCTCTGGAGAAGCATTCAATCTTTCTGCTTGGAAATTCTGCCATGTAAATAGTGAATCCGCCATGGTGCAAATGCAATTGGCTTTTAAAGGGAATGGGAGATGAGACTCTGATTGGCTCATTGCACCTTACGCCCAAAACACACACTGTAAAAAAGCATCTTGATTTTAAAGGTAAAAGACTGTAAAAATGCTACGGCGGAAAACAGGTAATTGGTTTACAGAACGTTTTCGTACTATATACGGTAAATAACTGTAATAGATCTAACAGTACATTTAATGTAATTTTACAGTAAAATACCACTAAATTGACATTCCCACAATTCCCTGTGTGACACTTCACATTTGATGTATTTTCGTTGAAATAACTCTGTTTCTTCTAAGTGTTTTTCTAATCAGTTATACATTAGTGTTTTATTTTACATCTAATGTTGTTAAATTAATGTTTATTGCATTTTTAAAATTTCATGTGTGTTACCATGCATTGAATATGATATAGGGTGCTTGGTACCATAATTGCTGGTTGCAGTTCTATTTATTTTTGTGTCTTTAGAGAAGTCAATATTGTGAAAAGATATTGTGTGAGAGAGCTGGGGACCATTATTGGTCTTATGTCACCTTTTAAGTAGGATCTCCTGATCTCTTTCTGTTTGAAGTGGTCTGGAGTCTATCTCATCTTCTGCTCTCATGAAACTTTTAAGTGCTTCAGTGTAAAAAATAGTTTTGTTTCCCCGGAGAACATTATTTCCCAGCAGCCTTTGATGCAGTCAGTCCTTAGAAGTAGAACTGACATCTTAGTAACAACATATGCCAATTATTTTTGGATGGAGCTTTGTTCCAGGGAGAACAACCTGTGGTACAAGACCCGTTGTCAAAACACCATAATCTGCCACTTTTCATACTGAACAAGGCCAAAAATAATAAATTCTGATGAGCAGTGGACTTTTGTTTCTTGTGTCCATCACAATGGCATATTTCATTTTAATGTTCAGATTTTTAATGCATGTTTCATTTTATTATTTGCATTTAGCAATGTTTTGTTAATTGAGGTGACAGTTTGACTGATGTTGTTTAATGTTTTGTTTTTCAGGGATTCTTTGTGTCAGTATTTTACTGCTTTCTTAATGGGGAGGTGAGTCAATGATGAGTGTAATTTCATGGATGGACAGAACTGGAAGATAACGATAAATATACAGGCCGTTTCCACTGCCATATCACCCCGTCACCCTATCTGCTCTCTGACATCCAAACCTATTATTATGTGGGAGGCTATTTACACTGACTCGCTTACACACAAACACCAAGAGAAACAGAGCAATTTATTAACACCCTGCAAACTGCTTTCATTTAATGGGGCCATTTTTATTACCTATAGGATGCCTGTTCAATATCACTTGACACATCTGTCATTTCCTCCAGTTATTTCCCTCTTCTGTGTCCAAACAGAAAAACTGATATTGTGTCTGTATCTGTGTGTGTGTTCTTGTATACATGGTTTATGAGGACACAAATGTGTATAATGATATGCTTATTACAACGTAAACATGGTTTATGAGGACACTTCCTATGTCTTTGTAAATCAAATGGCTTAAAAAACATACTAAACATTTTTTTGAAATTCAAAAAATGCAGACAGTTTTCTGTGATGGGTAGTGTGGGGGGATAGAATATACAGTTTAAAAAAAAACATTACATCTATGGAGAGTTCCCGTAAACCTCATATACAAATGTGTGTGTTGTAGATATAAGTTGGCCCACATAGAATGTGTGCACGTTTTTTTTTTTAATTCTGCATTGTGGAAGAAAATCTGTAGAATTTAAAAATATTTCACATTAATTTGGAATTTTCACTTTTGTTGGTAGCTTATAGCATGATCAAATTAGCCAGAACATTAAGTAATTGAACATGCAAGAAGTGGGAAATACTTGTGTGATCATTGTGGCAAAGCAGGGCGGGGCAGAGAGCCGTGGGAGTGGAGTGAGGCTGGTGGAGGCACACCGGTCTCAAGTCCCACGGAGGAGCTCCGGAAGGATTTAAGGAGGAATGAAGGGGAGAGAGGACCAGGCCTGGGACATTTACGTTGCTGTTTTATTATGTGTATATATAAGCAGCCATATCACCCTGTAGCTCAAGACTGGTTGCTCACTGAAGCTAAGCAGGGCTGAGCCTAGTTAGTACCTGGATGGGAGACCTCCTGGGAAAACCAGGTAGCTGCTGGAAGAGGTGTTAGTGAGGCCAGCAGGGGGTGCTCACCCTGTGGTCTGTGTGGGTCCTAACACCCCAGTATAGTGATGGGGACACTGTACTGTAACAAGCACCGTCCTTTGGATGAGACGTTAAACCGAGATCCTGACTCTCTATGGTCATTAAAAATCCCATGGCACTTCTTGTACAGAGCAGGGGTGTAACCCTGGTGTCCTGGCCAAATTCCCTCCACTGGTACTTACCAATCATGGCCTCCTAATAATCCCCATCCATTGAATTGGCTCACTCACTCTCACTGGCTCCATTGTACTGTGGCTGCCGTCGCATCATCCAAGTGGATTCTGCACACTGGTGGTGGTTGAGGAGAGACCCCTGATATGATTGTAAAGTGTTTTGGGTGTACAGTAGTACATAGGAAAGCTCTATATAAATGCCTCATTCATTCATTCACTCATATGTGGTAGCTGGCTATGAGGTGGCTGCCGCTTACTTTCATTTTGTTGATGATTAAATGTTCATCATTTGCTGGATCCCACCTCCTTCCTTCCCTAAACTTTGCCATATTGGTGCCGAAACCCAGGAGGTAGGAGGGGCACACTGATGGAGAGCCCTCTCTGCTGAGGGAGATCGTGGTGCTGAGGAGGTTGGGCAGTGCAGACGAAGACTGTCCAAGGTGGTGGTGCTGGAGTGACTTGCCGGGGGTTTGGGGAAACTCGCTGCCGTCCTGGAGGGGTGACAGACAGAGGAGATTCCACCATTCACCAGAGGGTAGGGCGTGTCGCCGTCCGCTATAATGAAGAGGAGCAGGCAGAATGAGGGAATGGGGGGCTCGCCTCCAGAGGAGCCGTTGCTGTCCACCAGGGGGCAGAGGTGTCGGAGGCCGTCCACCAAAGGGCACCGCGAGTGAGGATGTCTCAGCTGGTTGAAGACCAAGCGGCAGTGTGTTCTGGGAACTGGACCATGATTTTTTTTTTCTCCCATTTTTAAACAGAAAATAACTATTTCAAATTGTAATAAATATCGCCGTCCATTAAATAAAGTCAGTGAGATTCACTGTAATCTGAGACTATTTGTAACAAATATAGACTATTAGTATGCATTCTTTTCTACAGTACCTGACTGTTTGATGACAGCAGCACTGAACTGACATGGACACAAGTCTGTGCAAAACCACATTATTCAGCATGATTTGAGAATATTCCTAGAGTTATTATTACTATTATTATTATGGTCAGAGTTTTAATTCATTTCTTAATTTCATGTCATAAGATGTTGCAAGACATGTTTACTCATAAAACTTTATTGACATGTTTAAATAAAAAAAAAGAAAGATGCTTCAGAACTAATTAACTAAACATTTTTTTATTCATTATTTTCATGTATTTTTAGAATGTTGTTATTTTACAATCTAATAGCCTCTCTTCATATATGATTTGTTTGGGGGTAATTGTTTGTATTTCTGTTATAACCCCAGGCAAGACGGAGAATATTCTTACAATCAAGATTACTCTGTCATCAAGCTACCAAATATCTAGAACATCAACATCAAACCAAATCATATCATATAATATGACTCTTAGCTATGTCATTCTCTGTTTGCCCATAAATATTATAATGTTTTTAGATGAAGACAACAACATCCTCTCTCATGACTGACCGACTAAATTAATACATATTATAATGAAATCATCCAGCTCTTTTTATTGCTCTTTTTCTTTTTATAACCATTACATGTAAGTCTTTATGATAGCTAGAAATCAAGTTCATATGGCTTTATCCATTTCAGTTTCGTATCTTGTACTTGAATGAAGACTTTCCACTATTCTTGGGCAAATTTTTATAAATAGTTCTTGAGGGTTAAAACAATTCACTGTTATACATCTTTTAAATTCTTGTGTTTTGAATTCTTGAATTGAATTTTTGTAGAAATAAAAACAAATTGTCCTCATTTACTTATGCATGTAGCTACAAAATTTCCCAGTTACATATGTAACCCTGGAGCTGATGCTATGAGAAAAACCCTCTGTCTGTGAACTGTCTGAACCCCATATAAAATAGATCGCTCTTTGGATTTTTGAAATGGCAGAGCTATGCCGCTCTCTCATTCTCTGCTCGTTACATACAAAACAGACACTCCCTTTCATAGGTTCACTTGACACTGCATCAGTAGCTGACAAAAGTTTATTGAGAGTGGCAGCCTGAAGCCACACAAATGTGCTCCAAAAATGCACCATCAGATAACGCATGAGAAGCAACACTCCTAGTAGAGTGAGCATAAAAGCCAAGATGCTAAGTTAACCCAGCCTCATAAGCAAGATAAATCACGTCCTTAACCTATTGTGACATACTCTTTTTGTAGTAGCAACACTCCTATAGTGGCCATCAAAACAAGAAAACAAAAGAGCAAATTTATGACACTGGCTCCTGCGGTCATCATAAATTCATTACATCCTCATAGGACAAAGCCTGTGCAACCTTCTTTGATTCAAAGGGCAGAGAAGAAAATGCCTCAACTAACTAGCAAACCGAACTCAGGCAAACTGTAACAGGGAGTAGAATGAAACCAAAACAGAAAAAGCCTGTTAATGAAACTTCCCCCTCCCATAAGGCGCACCCTTGTGCTGTAATGAGTCCAACTGACTCAGGAGGAGGAGATGACGGCGAGAGGAACCAGGGCAGCGATGATGGTGGGAGGAGACGAAGGTAGGAGGAGCCAGGTGGGAACCTAGAGCACAGCCATGATAAAGGCCCACAGCGAAACCAATAGTGGGAGGAGCCAGGGGGGAATCAGCGGTCCGACCACCAGAGTTGGAGCCAGGAGATTTTGGAGACCCAGACGGAGCCGAGGAGACGCTGAGACCCGGCGACACCATAGGTCCTGGAGGCCAAGGTGGAGCCACGGCGATGAGCGGCCGAGGTGGAGCCAGCGCGCTGGAGGACTGAAGTTAAGCCAGTGGGATTGAGGACCAAGGTGGAGCCCGGAGGGAAGGTGGAACCTGACAGAGCCAAAGGGGTGGAGGAATGATGCGCAGCTGAAGGCTTGGAAGTCCATGGGGCAGGCAGAGTGACAACTGACCAAGGAGTGATATGGGAGCCCAGTGGAGCCTTAAGGACGTCGGTCCCAAGTTAGACATGACTGTTTGATGGGCCGAGGTGGAGTGATGGGCTTGGTGGCACGATGTGGAGCTAGGGGACCCAATTGTCAAGGCGGAGCTGGAGACTGAAATACCCGAGCCGGATCTGCACAGCAGAGTGGAGTAAACAGAGGAGGAGCCAAGGAACTTAAGAGAGCCAGCGGAGACGCAGGAGACTTGGAGCTGGGCGGGAACAGCAGCGGCAGGAGACTTAGGAGCATAACCTCTTCCTCAAACCATTGCATTGGGACCTGGCACAGCTCACCCTCAGCGGTGGGAGTATGGGCGGGGCTCCATTCCATGCAATCATAGTCCACAAGGATGTCCTCCTTGACGGATGTTGTTGCAGGCTCACTCACCTGGTCAGACTCACTCTTGGGCTCGGGCTCTGGGGTAATGTTGGGCTCTGGGTCCAGTGTGGGGTTGGCTGGCTTTAGTAGATTTATTTGTGTGCTTTGGATCAGTTTGAAGTCATGAACTGCTTTCCTGAAGTTCTCCTGTAAAGTCTCTTTTGAATGTATTGTTCTCTCAATGCTTGCACAGTGTCCAGGCCCTCAGGAAGCAAAGGCAGCTAAACCATGATGCTCCTTCCACCATGCTTCACTGTGGTGAAGAGATTTTTCCTCTAAAGAAAGCGTTGAGCATTTTTGCCAATAATTTAAACATTGTGGAACATCCAGGTGGTCTTGGGCAAACCTGAGACATGCCATAAATATTTTTAGACAAAAATGGTTTTCTACCATTATGTGTATGTATGTGTTGTCCGATCATGAACACTATTCTTGTTCAGTGATTTTTCTGATAGTGGACACATCAACAGGTGATTCAGAAGATTCTCCTCCACAGTCAGTGCAGAACAATTAAAATGCTAAAGTAAACTAATGCATGTTTCCTCTTCATAGGTACGTTCTGCAGCCAGAAAACGTTGGCATCGATGGCAGGATAATCACGCACTGCGAGTCAGAGTGGCGAGGGCCATGTCCATCCCCACCTCCCCCACCCGCATCAGCTTTCATAGCATCAAGCAGACCACGGCTGTCTGACCTTCTCACAATTGCTTTTCCTCATTAGTAATTCAGCCACACAGATGAACTGCAAGTGGCATACGAGACCAAGTGATTGTTTGCCTTTCTGATGGTCATGGGTGTATCATCCAATAACCAGTGAATTTAATTTATATGTCCGTGTAATTTTGACAATCTGCCCTGAATTAACAGGTTTTTAACAGTATTGATGAACTGTTCCTTTTCACTTACTAGTTTGCAAACATCCAAAACACTGTAGCATCTGTTTTGTCTATCTATCTATCTATCTATCTATCTATCTATCTATCTATCTATCTATCTATCTATTATAATTGGTAGCTGACTATGAGTTAGTAATGAACTCAATAATGATTTCAGGTTATTTTTAGGGGAGGGAACGGTGAGGAATGAGCACATAGTGCACAGATCACAAATCAATTTATTACAAAAAAAAAAAAAAAATCTCAATGTTTTAAAATGAAAGAATCTTAGTCCAAATTTCAGCCCACACTTGTGCATCCGAATCACTTTCGGTACCAGAGTCTCCAGATCTCCACAAAAGCAGCAGATATGGCAAAATAGGAAAACAACTGCCAACAATACTCAGTAATATAAGTTAAATTTCTATTTATTTTTCACCAAACTATATCATATGCATTTAGAAAACTTTATATAAATATATGGCACAAAGCACATGGCAACATTCTGTGATACTTTTGCACCTTTTCTTAGAGCTTGAATGTGGTCACTCTTTACTGCTATTATCTGGACGAGTGCAAGCAGGACATTTTTTATTTTCCAGAAAAAAAGAAAGTCTCCTTACTACAAAAATAAAACTTGACAAGCCATTGTTCTGTGGCCCCAAGGCTGCCTCTCTGCAAACAAGCCACAAGATTGCTTTCCGTAACCACAGTAAACCTTGATCCAGACAGGTTGTCTTTATTTAACTCTTTTTTTTAAGGCCAACAACTCTAATACAAAGGATCTGTAATTTTCATGGTTTCACTCCACAGGGTAGAGACATAAGCATAAGCAATCACACGCTCTTATCCATCCTGGACACCAAATCCCCAATGACTGATATCTGTATGCAATCCATCAGGCAAGGAAAAATCAGTATGAGCCACTAGGGGCTTGAGTAAGATTTTGCACCACATTTGACATGCAACAGTTCACTCGATTCAATGTCCAAAAGAGCATTCAATGGTTGAGCTATTTTGTCCAAGTGGAAATAAAACACCTATAATAGCCTGCAAGGACCAAAAAGGCCCTCACCTCTTAGACCTCTTGTGTTGTACTACCTCAGTATAACCAACATCATCCTCATTCTCAACAAAGAATATCCCTTTAAAATTGCATCAATATCTCGGAGCTACTGTACAGTCAGATCTGGTCTTTGGGCTCCATATTCGGCATGAGGACAGCGCAGCCATAAATGTCAGGACTGTTGACTGTGAAACTGCCCGGTTTCTGATACAGTGGCAAGAATAAGTTTGTGAAACTTTTGAAAATATTTGAATTTCTGCAGTGATTACTCATAAAATGTGGTATGATCTTAATGAACTTACAATTATAGGCAAACACATAACAAATAGAGAAATTTATAAAGGTTTGGAGCAACTTGAGGGTGAGTAAATGATGACAAAATTTGAATTTGTGGGTGAACTATCCCTATGAAGAAACTGGATACACAACATTCTGAGGATGTATGCCAAGTTGCATCAAATTCCAGCTACAGGGGGCGCTACAACAATGACAAAATATGCTTGTAACTTAGCAGCCATTTCACCAATCAAGTGAAAATTGTACATTTTAATTTTCAACTTCTTGGTGTCAGAAACAAACATATTCTTTGAATATCACACCGACAATTTAACAAACATGACCTCCTGCAGCCAAATTTCAGCAGCTGATAATGCCAAATCAGAATGGTCGACCATTATGAAAAGTGACATGTGCATAGCGGCAAAATGAAGCTGTGAACCAAATCTTGTGAGAATCTGCAATAATAATAAGCAACATTTTTGCTCCTAACTCTCTCTCCATGCATGCTAGCTTTAAAGTAGTTTAATCTGAATATTTGTGTCAAGCCCTAAAAATGTATGTCTTTTTCTATAAAGTTTATCCACCATTCTAACTCTTTAAAAAACAAACAAACTTCAAACTTCTCCTAGGCCATTCACGAGGAAACAAAACTTTGTACACATCAGCTGATCATGCAATTTCTAAAATATTAGTCATTTATTTATTTATTTATTTATTTATTTGTGGAATTGATATAAGGGCATACTAATGTTTCCACCAAAGGGTAACAGGATAAGAAATCTTTTTAGGTCTCAAAGATTAAAATCTGTGTAAATTGTTCAAAACATTGACTTGTAGTTTAAAAAAAAAAAAAACATTGAATTTCTTTACGGTTTTAGTTTCATAAAGTTTAATTCCATTTGCAAAGAAATTTGTGATTTCCAAAATAGTTAGATAATTTTTGTGTATCCAAATCTGTTATTGAAAATATATTTGTCAAGTTGCAAGACATACAGTAACGGAATGTTCTGCTGTCCAGTTAAAATGAAGAGACCTTGTTGTCTCTGTTAATATAATACTAATATAATAATTATAATGACATGACCATTGTATCACCATATCGTCTACGTGCATTTTGTGTTTGTGTGTGTCCTCCAAATATGTAAATAGTTTTATACTTTATGAGGAAAGTATAATTTTCACATTAACTGATTAATCAAACTCTGTTTGAAACAACTTAGAAATGTGTTATTATGATTTAAATGATAGTTTATTTCCGATTCATTTTTAAGAGTGTATATTGATACATGATTTTTTTATACCTTTGAATAAAAAGAAGTAAACTTTTACTTTTACAAATAGTTGGGCAGATGAATTATGTGAATTATGTATAGAGGGTGAACTTTTCTGCTCATAATTAATATTGTATATTTGCCAAAGACAAGAATATTTAATGTTCATTTTGCTTTTTGTATTTCAGATTTTTATTTTTTTTTAATTCCAGGTTTTCTGTTTGTTTGCCTGATTAATTGTCTGCCATGATACTTTGCATATCATTTATGTTCTGTAATTTAATGAAAAAAGACCAAATGCCTTAAAATTTTGAAAGTGTGAAGATGTGAACAATATACATTACTGCTCTGTTTGAATATAAAACATTGTGAACACTCAGAAACAACCTCTCTACATTCATGTAGTCATTAGTTCCTCTTTACTGTGCTGGATTTAAGAAACCCTTTATTCCACAAATATACTTGACAATAACATAACCAGTTGAAACAGTTGTGAAAACTGATTATTATATAAGCAAAATGTCTTCAAATGTCCTTCACAAAAATGTTATGGGTTTTAGAGATGCCAATGACAGTATAAGAACTGTATACATGCAAATAATCTTGAAATTTCACAGTTTCCGCTGACAGAAACAACTTTATACTCTTTAGTCTGGAAAACAGTCTCTGTATTTCTCCATTGTGTCCAGAGCATTACATCTTGGTTTGCATATTTGTTTTTGATGGAGTCATATAAAAGAATATGAAGAGAAGATGTATTATTACTTTTGCTATATTATTATTTTTACGCATATAGCATTGCAGTCTTTGGTACCAGAAATATATAAAAGTCAGAACATGAGTGTGAAACACAGGAACACCATCCAGATATCACATGCTACATTACACACACCAGCGAATCATCTCAGTTTATGCACAAAATCCCATTTCCCCAAACTCCCATTTTAAAAACACTTTTACAATTTGTTTTACACAATATACAAAGCATTATACACCCCTTGACATTAATGCAAATGGGTCCAAATCAACAGGGATATTAATGCTGGTTTGCAAAATTATGTTAAATAAAACAAATAAGAAAATCGCATCCAGATGCTCGGCACTGATGAATCTCGGGATAACCGGAGGGCGAGTGTCAAGTTATATAATTCATACGCTGATTTCTCTGAGTTTTTCTTGGCCAGACAACAAATAGAGCATAAATTTGTTCTTTAAACATCTCAAGCAGTGCATTTTCCTTAACAAGATATTTGATGTATTTAATGGCTTGTGATAACTACATGCATTACTACAGAGGACTGTTTTCTTTCTTTCTTTCTTTCTTTCTTTCTTTCAAAGGGTCATGCCATGAGAAACCTATTTTAGTCCTCAGCATTACCTGGGACTCGGGAGAATGACTCATCCTCAGTGACCCAAACATACCGCAAAAGCCTAACTGGCGTGGATTAAAAACTCTGGTGGATTATCCCTGAGTGTTTCATCCCAGACCCAGACAACAGAGACAGCAGCAGAACATCAGCTTAATGACATCAGTAACATCTGGGTACAATTTTGTTAATATGACAGACTTAGACTTGAAAACATATTGTCAGTCTAGACGTTAAAAGAACATGATATTGTTAAGGTTACATCAGAAGCTCTTAAAGCTTGTTATTGTTTACTCTCTTGTACTTCAGACCCCAAGAAGCAGACAGATAATCTCTCAATTAGTTGTGACCGCAGCACTGACAATGCAATGTCAGGTTGAATTATCCATTGTCCAATCAATAGTTTTGTTATACATCTGACATGACACCTCAAAACAAGAAATGTCACGTTTAATATTCTCCACATGTTCTATTGTTTACAGTATTTATGCGTTTTTCCATGCATATGATGCACATCTTCCTCTGACAAACACACAAGAAGTTTATTCACTGTAATCCTTTGAGTCCTCAGGCAACAAGGGCTAAAAGGCAGAGTGTATTTTCTCTAGCGTGATGTTTTATCTATTAAAGCAGAGAATTTAGAACTGCGGCATAAATCTGTGATGCTAATAATAATCTGTTTTTCCTTAGAAACAAAGTCCAAAGGCATTACTATATGTTTTCATCCGCACCGTCCAGTCTTTGTTCATTTAATAGCATGTTTCCGCCATATTAAACTGGCCATCAACTTAAAGACACGTCCATGTGCTTTGAACCCTGCTGTGCTGACTTTGAGTGAACATGTCAATGCCCTCTCTTGATCACAGAGGACTCACCTAAATCTGACATAATGGAAACTGGGCTGTGAAACTGCAGATGGCACACTTTTCTGTGATCAGAGCAACACTGCCTCCATGTGCAGAACTCACTAATGCATAGACATCTCACATTCTGAGACTGAGACAACTTTTTCCAGTATTAGTATTATTATGTGATCTTGTTTCACCTGAGCTTGATTTTATATAGTATAATGATACATGACTAAGGGAAATTTATTTGGAGGCTGCCCAACATGATTGCTTGATGCTGGGAAAATCATGTTTCAGTAAGCAGAATATTTGATATTTTGTAATATTCTGACAATACATTTTAAATAGATATTAAACCAGTTTGAGGTTCTGAATGCCAAAGTCTTGTTTTACAATGTGTTTTTCTTTTTTCTTTTGCAAATTCAGTTCCTTAGATTGGCCTACAGCTTTGATTCTCTAGTTTGTGTATGATGCATGTCTGCCATCTAGTGTCTTGTTTAGATAATACAGTCTTTCTCTCTCACCTAAATATATAGATGAGAGAGAGAGAAACTGTATTCTATATACACCGATCAGGCATAACATTAAGAGCACTGACAGGTGAGGTGAATAACACTGATTATTCTTCGTCACGGCATCTGGTGGGTGGATATATTTGGCAGCAAGTGAACATTTTGTCCTCAAAGTCGATGTGTTAAGCAGGAAAAATGGGCAAGCGTAAGGATTTGAGTGAGTTTGACAAGGGCCAAATTGTGATGGCTAGACGACTGGGTCAGAGCATCTCCAAAACTGCAGCTCTTGTGGGGTGTTCCCGGTCTGCAGTGGTCAGTATCTATCAAAAGTGCTCCAAGGAAGGAACAGTGGTGAACCGGCGACAGGGTCAAGGCTCATTGATGCACGTGGAGAGTGAAGGCTGGCCCGTGTGGTCTGATCCAACAGACGAGCTACTTTAGCTCAGATTGCTCAAGAAGTTAATGCTGGTTCTGATAGAAAGGTGTCAGAATACACAGTGCATCAGTTTGTTGCGTATGGAGCTGCATAGCTGCAGACCAGTCAGGGTGTCCATGCTGACCCCTGTTCACTGCCGAAAGAGCCAACAGTGAGCATCAGAACTGGACCACGGAGCAATGGAAGAAGGTGGCCTGGTCTGATCAATCACGTTTTCTTTTACATAACGTGGATAGCGTGTGCGTGTGCGTCTCTTCCCTGGGGAACACATGGCACCAGGATGCACTATGGGAAGAAGGCAATCCGGCAGAGGCAGTGTGATGCTATGGGAAATGTTCTGCTGGGAAACCTTGGGTCCTGCCATCCATGTGGATGTTACTTTGACACGTACCACCTACCTAAGCATTGTTGCAGACCATGTACACCATTTCATGGAAACGGTATTCCCTGGTGGCTGTGGCCACTTTTAGCAGGATAATGCTCCTGCCACAAAGCAGAAATGGTTCAGGAATGGTTTGAGGAGCACAACAACGAGTTTGAGGTGTTGAATTGGCCTCTAAATTCCGACAGAAGTCAGATCCATGGAGTCACAACGACTGTTTTAACGATGTCTAGTGTTGATTATATTTCTGTCTATGGACGAATCATATACAGGTGCTGGTCATATAATTAGAATATCATCAAAAAGTTGATTTATTTCACTAATTCCATTCAAAAAGTGAAACTTGTATATTATATTCATTCATTACACACAGACTGATATATTTCAAATGTTTATTTCTTTTCATTTTGATGATTATAACTGACAACTAAGGAAAACCCCAAATTCAGTATCTCAGAAAATTAGAATATTGTGAAAAGGTTCAATATTGAAGACACCTGGTGCCACACTCTAATCAGCTAATTAACTCAAAACACCTGCAAAGGCCGTTAAATGGTCTCTCAGTCTAGTTCTGTAGGCTACACAATCATGGGGAAGACTGCTGACTTGACAGTTGTCCAAAAGACGACCATTGACACCTTGCACAAAGAGGGCAAGACACAAAAGGTCATTGCAAATGAGGCTGGCTGTTCACAGAGCTCTGTGTCCAAGCACATTAATAGAGAGGCGAAGGGAAGGAAAAGATGTGGTTGAAAAAAGTATAAAAGCAATAGGGATAACCGCACCCTGGAGAGGATTGTGAAACAAAACCCATTCAAAAATGTGGGGGAGATTCACAAAGAGTGGACTGCAGCTGGAGTCAGTGCTTCAAGAACCACTACGCACAGACGTATGAAAGACATGGGTTTCAGCTGTCGCATTCCTTGAGTCAAGCCACTCTTGAACAACAGACAGCGTCAGAAGCGTCTAAAGACAAAAAGGACTGGACTGCTGCTGAGTGGTCCAAAGTTATGTTCTCTGATGAAAGTAAATTTTGCATTTCCTTTGGAAATCAGGGTCCCAGAGTCTGGAGGAAGAGAGGAGAGGCACACAATCCACGTTGCTTGAGGTCCAGTGTAAAGTTTCCACAGTCAGTGATGGTTTGGGGTGCCATGTCATCTGCTGGTGTTGGTCCACTGTGTTTTCTGAGGTCCAAGGTCAACGCAGCCGTATACCGGGAAGTTTTAGAGCACTTCATGCTTCCTTCTGCTGACCAACTTTATGGAGATGCAGATTTCATTTTCCAACAGGACTTGGCACCTGCACACAGTGCCAAAGCTACCAGTACCTGGTTTAAGGACCATGGTATCCCTGTTCTTAATTGGCCAGCAAACTCGCCTGACCTAGAAATCTATGGGGTATTGTGAAGAGGAAGATGCGATATGCCAGACCCAACAATGCAGAAGAGCTGAAGGCCACTATCAGAGCAACCTGGGCTCTCATAACACCTGAGCAGTGCCACAGACTGATCGACTCCATGCCACGCTGCATTGCTGCAGTAATTCAGGCAAAAGGAGCCCCAACTAAGTATTGAGTGCTGTACATGCTCATACTTTTCATGTTCATACTTTTAAGTTGGCCGAGATTTCTAAAAATCCTTTCTTTGTATTGGTCTAAAGTAATATTCTATTTTTCTGAGATACTGAATTTGGGATTTTCCTTAGTTGTCAGTTATAATCATCAAAATTAAAAGAAATAAACATTTGTAATATATCAGTCTGTGTGTAATGAATGAATATAACATACAAGTTTCACTTTTTGAATGGAATTAGTGAAATAAATCAACTTTTTGATGATATTCTAATTATATGACCAGCACCTGTAGACTACCTTTCAGATTTCATCAAAAAATATCTTAATTTGTGTTCTGAAGATGAACGGAGGTCTTATGGGTGTGGAATGACATGAGTAATTAATGACAGAAATAATGAAGTATTCAGAGATGTTAATGATGTCAATGTTTTTACGGAAATGATAATGTGCATAAGGAGTGAACTATGTTTCCGTTTTTTGGTAATTATAAAATGTTCTGGATACATTTGAAATTCTTTTTGTGTAGTTTATTATACTTGTTTTACAGAATAAAGTTTATTTTGTGGCTTAAATAAATTACATGTTAGTCAGAGATTGACATGTTTGTCTTGTCAAAAATGTTACATCCAGCTGTTGCTAATTCATTGACTTTTGAAAATTAAGTTCTTTTCAAGTGGTTTCTAGGAATAGTGTAATGAAAAGGATTCAGAGGAGGCTGTTTAAACCAAGCGTGACATTTAATAAACCTGATTGTATTCACAAAAAGAACAGGTGTGATGCATGATTGAGTCATTTTGGCTCAACAGACTGAAGCCATACAAAAAGGAACATTTGAGAGACAGCTGGAGACAGTGAGGACAGTGGACCCACAGCAGAAAACACCTGCACGGGTTTTCATTTACAAAAGAACAACGATGAAATAACATTGGCATTATTTTGTATCCTTAATTGACATGTCTTGATCATCTGAAAAATAAGGGGGAAAAATAAAATAATCAATATTTATACTCAGTGCACATGCAGATGTTCCTCAAGGTGCTTTACAGAGTTTTAAACACTTAGTGATGAATACAAAACACCTCAAAATATAACACAAATGCATTCAAGACAAATGTGTGATTTCTCATACCTGTTCAGCCAGCCATGATATGCTTTACAAAAGCTGTGGGGGAAAAAGACAAAATCTATATTAATATTCTGTGCTAATGCATGTTTAGTACTATTCTGAGCCAAGTGTTGATATTTTTATTATTTTTAAACAAAGTCACGTGGGTATAGTTTCCCAAGTTCTTGTGTTTCACAGAAAATATTGTAATAGATGGGTCAACATTGCCATCTAGTGGAGAAGAGAACACCTATTCTCATTAGAGATTTTTTCTTTCTTTTTTTCTCATTTTTTTTCTATTGATAACAGATGTTGATGTATTCGTGGACATGCTGACACTGAACAGCAGATGGAGTTGTAAAAGTGTGTAGAAGCTCACCTTCATAGTTTATACAGCCGTTTGCATCCTCCTGTCCCGCCATCAGCTGCTCGACCTCATCTTCCTTCATCTTCTCACCTAACGAGAACAAACACACACACGTTCTCACTACAGTGATCTGCTGCTAAATCATCATCTGACCTGAAAGGATTGATTCTTGTGTCCATGTTGTGTGATTATGCAGTGTCAATTTATTATTTTATTATTACAATTTATTATGCAGTGTCACAGTGTGCTCTCTCTCTTGTTTGCATTGAGAATCAATATATCAAGAATGGTTTTGAGGAATTAAATTTGTTTTGTAATTGTCATATGATTCAATAAAATCTCTGAAAACAACTCTTAATATCTTGCTCAGTTTGCTTCTCAAGTAAATCGACATTGTTTTAATGACAAATAAATAAGACATTTATATATATATATATATATATATATATATATATATATATATATATATTTTACCCCAATATAAAGTCTAAAAAAAAAAAAACAGCTAACAAACATATGTTGTTAGAGCATTTTACTAACATTATCATTTAGTTATGAAAATGCTATTTCTGTTCTCTGAGCATACCAGTTTTTTAAAAAATGTTTTTTTAAGGGAACATTCCATTTTATCTTTCTTCAAACATTATAGGAATGTTACTTTTGAATGTTCTCTGAATGTTCTAAAACAAGTACACTGTAAAAAAGAATTGTTGGTTTAACTTAAAGTAAATTTCCTGCTTGCCTTAAAATTTTGAGTTCATTGATATTAAAAATTCGAGTTCATACAATGAGGGCGATTGGTTTAATCAACAGAAACTCAAAATATTATGTTATCTGATGCACATTAATTATTGAAGTTCATTTGACAAAAGAAAAAAAATGTACAACAAATCATGAAAATATTTTTTACAAAGTAGTTACATTTAAAAAAATGTTAGAAAAATGTAAAACTAAAACATTTTATGAATGATGCATAAATATTTGTGCTAACGTTTTGAGAACATTATTATATATAAGACTAACGAACTAACGAACGTTCTATTAATGTTACTGGAAGAATGTTTGTTCATAACTTTGCCAGAACATTAGTTATAGTTCAGAGAATGTTCCCTGTTAGCTGAGAAGATCTTTGCAGCTACTACAGGAATTTGCTTATACAGAAGACAATTAAATATCAACAGGTGCAGTTTTATTTTTTTTATTATTATTATTATGAATGTTGAATCTTACCCAGAGTAGCGAGGACGTGTCTGAGCTCAGCACCCATCACTGTTCCATTCCCCTCTTTGTCAAACACTCTCAGGCCCTCAACAAAGTCCTCAAAGGTGCCACGGTCTTTGGCCTTGCAGATGTGTTGATGCATGGGCAGGAACTGGTCAAAGTCCAGCATCTTCACTTGCATATCTGAGAGTGGACAGAGTGGACAGTCGGGCTTATGTTCATAGACAGTGTAAGTCTGAGAGGGTCAGGGTCTCACCTTCAGCTTTGGGTTTGCCTAAAACGTGCAGAACTTCAGCGTTGGTGGGGTTCTGACCCAAGGCCCTGATCAGGTCACCACACTGAGCGAAGGTGATTTTCATCTCGTTGGTTGGCGTCCGGTCAAACAGCTGGAACGCATCCTTGAAATCTGCAGAGAAAAAGACAATGGGACATCATCAGTTTCTCAGGCTCCAACAGACCTAAACCCTCCACGCTGCTCATGTGGAGTGAGGAGCGGCAGCTTAAACACTCAAAATCCCCCCTGTGAAAACTGTGTTGAAATCGGACATTGCTTTAGTATGGAAATTGTAGTGTAAAAATTTTAGTGTCTCAATTTTTAGGATATCACATACAAATTTGGAACACAAATTGGTTAGACATATGGCTTTGATTTTCTTGCAATTTTACAGGCTAAATTATTTGATAAAATATACACTCTAAAAATGCTGGGTTAAAAACAACCCAAGTTGGGTTGAAAATGGTCAATGCGATTGGGCTGTTTTAACCCAGCGGTTGGGTTAAATGTTTGCCCAACGTGCTGGGCAGTTTTATTTAACCCAATTGATTGCAAATGACTATATGACTGGCTTAAAATGAACCCAAAATAGTTTGGAAATTAAAAATCAGACACATAATTACTAGAGGCAACAATAATAATCAAAAGGTGAACATTTATTAATAAGCAATTTAACAAAAGTTTATTGTTTAACTATTAATCTTATTAAATTAAACATATTAATAAATGTTAATTTCCAACAAACTTTGGGTTCATTTTCAGCAAGCAATACAGTAAATTTTAAACAATAGGTTACAATAACAATTATTGTAAATATGAAATATTTAACAATAGTTAAATAAAATTACCCAGCAGGTTGGGCAAACATTTAACCCAAACACTGGGTTAAAACAATCCAATCGCTCTGTCCATTTTCAACCTAACTTGGGTTGTTTTTAACCCAGCATTTTTGTATAAAATAAATATAGTTCAGGACATTTACTTTGATTATATCAAGACATGATTTCATTATTCAGTATATTTTCTTGTTTTAAACATCATTTAAAAGCAATACATTTACTCGAAAGACTTTACTTGTTTTGAGAAAATAAAATTTCTGAAAATAGAACCAGCAACATCCTTAAGTAAGATATATTAAATAGATTTAACATGCTAACATAATGCATACAAAAATCTGACTTACCCTCAATCTGCTCAGCGGTGAATTCAATCTGCCAAGAAAAAGAAAAAAAAAAATTAAATAAATAATCATACAAAACTCTGAAGTTTAATAAATTACACACAAGGTTATAATTGGATTAGATGCGGTAGATGTGATTATTAATGCTCGGGTGGTATTTGTCCTTCATCATGTCAGATGTCTCTGGTTACTCAAGCTCAACCCCGTTTGTCCTGTGACGCATTGTCCAAAAGAATTTATGGCCAACCTTGGCCGTGTGTGTTCACCCGATACCCCTTTTGTCATCTCAGCACAAACTGTTACACGACAGGGTTAGACAGTGATTGAAGGCCGCGGACACATGCCGCTGACAAGATGCTTTTTACGGCCTTAGTAAATGGAAAAATGCCAAAAGATGAGCCCTACTGAGGGAACAGTTAAGATTACGACCTAACAATACAACTACATGAGAGTTGTAACTTTGCATTTTGTGCTGCCAAAGATAATTGAACAGATTTACATCCCAAAACTATTATTAATGCTTCACTGCCATTAAGTGCCATTGTATCTGTTTGTTTGAATTGCATTAAAGCATATTACCCATTGAGGCACAACCAATCACAAAAACAATGACACTGGATGCAGGAAATTATAGAGGAGCTGTAAAAGATTATTCTCAGGAATAAGAGCTTCTAGTGTTCTAGTCGATTGACATGCTTGCTTTATGTTCTCAACAAAAGCTGTAGATGGATTGGAAATTGCTGGAAATTGCTTGAGTTTGGGTGGTCCATTCTGGGGTAACATAATCAAAATCACATTGTGTGGCCCAAACCTCAATGGTTTGGAACATATATCATGGCTTCTCTTAACCCCAAATTTTCAGACTATGGAAATGTGGTGGCAATGTTGACCACTAAAATCTCTTTTGTTGTCATACTCTCAACTTTCCACCATTTCACTAGCAAAAACTACTTGACCTGCACAGAAAGTGATGATCTGTTTGAGTCTAGTGTATTTATATATATCTTGTGGAAATAATGCGAGTTGCTAAAACACTCGGATGTGGGAAAGAAGTTCTCTGATGGTAACAAAACAAACTCTGACAATTGTTTAGTTCAATGCAAATGGCTTCTCAAATCAGTTCTGAGCTCTGCAGATTAAACAAATATGTACACGACACACTGCCAAACGCAGCTGATCAGCAGACGGCGGGAGATATCATTTGGCATTAACAGCCATTATTCAACAGCAGGTTGTCTTTTTGAATGCTCTACACCCTGTTGCTTAAAATAGCGCATGGACAATAAAGAAACCAGTGGTAATCTTTGTGAGAAGGCAATATTTCTCCTCAGGAAGTCCTCCTTAAGTAAAACTCAGATGCATCAAGAGAAAGTCTTTGGCAGCAGGAATGATGGTATAATTAGGCTATTATTTTCACTTCATCCTTCACCATAAATAATAGGGAAACAGAAGAATAAGAAGACTTGTTGCTCAGTGCAAACCAAACGAACACAGACCTTAATCAGACTAGACACCATAAATGAAAATACAAATCCGTTCAATAAAAACCCATCTCTTGCAGTGGATCTCAACTGGTACCTGGACTTCAGCTGGGTTAAACTCCGGCTCCTTGGGGGGCTCGGGCTCTGGGGGTTTGGGTGCAGCTACTGGTTTGGGCTCTTCCTTCTTCTTGGGGGCCATGCTGGTGGTTACGATGCAACACAGAGGGACAGAGACGGCACAGGGTCAGACACACTCTGGGTACAGGACTCCATGCTGCGGGACGACACTTTATCCTCGGAGTAGCAGGTAAGTCCGGCCCCCTTTTGTCCCAAGAAGGTGCCAGATACCAAGAGGAAGGCCGTAAAAGGACGAGCGCTAAGGCTTCTATTTGAGACACATTGTTCTCTCACAATAGATTCTCTCGTCCATCTGTACAGGGCCATTGAGACACCAGGTTTGCTAATATACAGTGAAATACAGGGTTATGGATATTTGCTAATCTTCACACTTTAAAACAAAGAGGAGCTACAGTTAAAGACACATGATATGTCATTCAGAGTCGTCACCTTTATTTTTATAGCGCTTCATACAAAAGAAATTGTTTCAAAGCAGCTTCACAGTAATAAGAAGGAATGAAACAGAATTATTGATGCAAATTGCATTATTCGGCTCAATTGAGTTCAGTGTTGATTGAATTCAGTTTAATAAGCTCTACAGAAGACAATAGTGTCATTATTCATCTCACTTCAGTTCAAGTTTTCCTCTCATCCGATGGCGTCTGCTGTCAAATCAATAATATTGCTGAATATTAAGTTGGGTTTGGATTCTTTATAATGCATGTCACATCTCCTCTGAATGCAGTTTTCAGCAGTTCGGGGATAAACTGGGACACCAGGATGTTTTTCTAAATTATCCAGTGCAATCAGACACATTTACATGTAAAAGCCCAATCACTGTAAGATGCTTGTGAGGTTCCACATGATATACTGATATAGAATCCAGTATATTTTGAGGTTCAGTAAAGAACCATCTTTTTCCTATAGTATAAGCAGAGGTGTAAAGTATTTGAGTAAATGTAATTAGTTACTGTACTTGAGTATCTTTTTGGCTACTCTGTAGTTGTACTGAGTATCAAAGATATTGGCAACTTTTACTTTCTACTTGACTACATTTTTGAGCAAGTAAATGTACTCTAATACATTTGTGATGAGTAATGCAATTACACATTACATTGTTCATGACACCTAACTTTTTCTGCAGCAGTTTGTTTCTTCTATAAAGAAGCGATATCACCATCTAAGTGCATTGAAGGTACTATATCTTGTGCATTCTGCCTTTACTCCTCCAAAACTTGTCAACAAGGCTACTTTACGTGAATGTGAGTGCATTAGCAGGTAGTTTCTGATCGCAGGTGTTCGATTTATTAGATGAGGAAAAGACTTCAGCTGGTGATGAGGCTCAAACCAGCACATACAGTAGACTTTGACTATTTAATTTGACTTAACTTTGTTTTATTCATCCGCTATATTGACAAGACCTTTCTGAAGGATTTTGGTTTACTTATGGCCTTTTTGTGCACTTGAGCTCAACTGAGACTTGAGAGTTTGTAGACGTTCAAAAGGTTGTTTTGTCGACCTTGATTTATTGCAACATTGAGGTGTTCAGTTTTATTTTGATTTTAGAAAATAAACTTGATTTCTCATATTACAAATCAATTGTTTCGTATTTTCACCGGCATGTCTCAAAGGACTAGTGCATCTCTGAGCCTACATTCAGCAGCAAGTACTGTTCAAATCAGATACTTTAAGACTTTTACTCAAGTTAAATTGGAATTGGTTACTTGTAACTTGTAGTGGAGTCATTTTCGATGTAAGTTATCTGTTCTTTTACTCAAGTATGGTTTTCAGTTCCTCTTTACACCTCTGAGTATAAGGAACTTAAAGGGATTAAAAAGTTCTTCACATTTTTAAGCACCAGTACATTTTCTAAAGAACTATAGTTCTTCTATGAAATTAGGCTGTAAAAACCACTTTGTTTCTAATATTTATTTCAGCATGGCTGAATAAAACAATAAACAATATATGGTGTGATAAGTGGTCAGTTATTGCTCGTCAGTGTTCATCCACACAGAAGCTGTGAGGGAGTTTCTGCCAATTAAAAAAAGTGGTAACACTTTACAATAAGGTCTCATTATTTATCAATTATGTATCATGAATAACAATGAGCAATATGTTTGTTTCAGTATTTATCTTTAGTTCACAGTGCATTAACTAATGTTAACAAATACACCTCATGATCTTACCAATGTATTAGTAAATGCTGAAATTAATATAAACCAAGATTAATAAATACTGTAGAAGTATTGTTCATTCTTAGTTCATGTTAGTTAACTAATGTTAACTAATGAAACCTTACTATAAAGTGTTACAAAAGTCAAAACTTTGTCAAAAATAATAATTATTATTATAATTATAATAATTAAACCTCCAAATCAAAAAATAAAATATTATTTTGCATTCAGAAAATGTAGATGATTTTGAGACTTTTTGCATTCTCATGACCACAAAATTCACATTAATGTGTAATTAGTGTTATTTTGATTGAAAATCTTATTCGGGCATTTTTTACACAAGTACTTTTTGCACAACAGTAATGAAATAAAACGTTTATTGTAGTAATATTATTAACAGTCCTAAAACAAGGCTTTATTTTTCTTATCCAAAACCACAAAACTCTGATGTTTCTCCTAAAAATCTTTAAAAACAACAACATTCTTTCTTTCTTTCTTTCTTTCTTTCTTTCTTTCTTTCTTTCTTTCTTTCTTTCTTTCAGGAATCACTGGAAGAGATGAGAGAGGAAGAGGAGCAGGAAGGATCTTCAGCTGTGCCGTCTGTCAGAGCTCAGTAACTGCTCCACAGGCTTCTCCTTCAAACCTCAGGATTCAAGTATAGGGATTGAATCCTTATATGTCCCATCTCAGCTAACAAAATTACATTCTAAGAATGTTTTGCCAAAATTCCCTATTAAGTTATTAAAACATGAATGTTCAAAATGTCCAGGTTATTAAATGTTTTAAAAATTTCATTTCCTTGTTTCTTTGAAAGTTAAGAGAAAATTCTATTGTATAATTCTGCAAACATGTAAATGTTACTTTTGAATGTCTTCTGAACATTCTGAAACATGTAGATGTTAGAACTTAACATTTCAGAAATAAAACAAATCATGAAGTATAGAATAATTTTTTTGTGCAATTTTTTTAGAACATTTTTACTTCACGTCTATGTTAAGTCATATTGAGTCAAATGATGAGGAAATAGGGCGAGTTACACTTAATCGTTGAAATACAGCACAGGAATAACTCTATGCAGTTCACGTGCACTGGGCTGATCATTTGTTCTTGGAAGCAGTCATGCACCAGACGTCATATTACATGATCAGAAAACCTGGAACTTTCTTTACTGAAAGACACAATCCTTGAATAATTTTATTATTAATACATATTGTATGGTAGTATAAGGAAATGTTTGACTTCATATTGCACAGTTTTTAAAGTGGTTGAGATATCTTATGAAACCATGAGGAGACAAATGTGACAAATGAAAACAATCTGAACACATTATGTGATGTTGTTGAGGTCTCTTCTGAAATGTGGGGGTGTTTTTCTGAGCAAAAGCCTCCATTTGATGCTCATGCAACTTCATGGACATCAAATCCTGGTACAGAATACTGGAGTTGTCTGTTCATCAGCCAAGGACCACCAAGAGATTTCAAGTGTCGCAAATGTGTGGAGTCACAGCTGATCCAACTCAAGGGTTTGATGAACATGATCAGCTGTTAAGTGATATGTTTGTTTCCACAAACCTGTCGTCTGAAGTGTTTCAGTTTGTAACAAAGCTATTTGCTCAGCTTGATAGCTGATAATCAACCAACTAACTACTGGAAATAACCTTTTCGCCATGTTAATTTTTAGGGATAGTAGAGAGGTTAGGGTTAGGAATGATGAAAAGATGACACGATTTACAGTAAATGCATCTTTAAAAGGGCAACAATGCTCTGCACATAATGTAAGAATAATGCTTGTGGAATTAAAAAAAATGTTGAAATAACATCTAAAAACTACTTTTAGAAATTTGAAGGAAAAAATGTTAAAGGATTAGTTCACTTCAGAATAGGTGCAGTTTCCTGGCTTTAAGTGCCTATGAACCTCCAATTAAATGAAACAATATAGCCACTTTCCATTATTTATGACACCTCTGTGAACTTAATATGACGTTCACTTCACAGCTAACCTGCCACAGATGGAAAGAACCGTGCACTGAACATGGGTATAAATGGCTCCAGCTTTGCATAACAACACAGGCTGTGTAAAGACTATATCAGGTGATCGGTGCTGAATGCATTTTAAACATACCAGCCACGAGACCACAGAAGACAAGCTTGTAAACCATGCAAGATCTGTTTAGGACGTTATTTTAGCAACAACCTGTTGTTCACTTGGTATGAACTCTGGGAGGAGCACAGCTAAATTACAATGACAATTGTCATTTGACCCCCTCTGAAGTGACCTTCATGTCTAAAAGCAGCTGCTGGGGCTCAGCAAACAATTTACAAAGACTGTTGTTTAAAAGCAGCATGCAGAGGGCAACTCAGAAGCAATTAGATTCCCCAAAGAGGAAAATCACATTCATTTCTATTCTTCATTTTAATCTGCAGTGGTGGTTAAAGCATTATTTATGACTCTAACTCCTAAAAAAATAAAGAGGGATCAGTATGTATGTCATTATGTATAGTCATATAGTTATAAAAACAACATGAATAGGTTTATTTAAAGCTTCCAATTGTTAAAACTAATGATTTTCTAGCTTGATATAATTTCTTCTGATCACAACCCACACATTTATACAGGGTTCAAATGATTCTTCCTGTTTCAATTGATCTATACCCCTCTCCAAAGGATAAAAGTGGGGTCAGAATCATAATAACAGTGTTGACATGAAACAGGCAGCATGTTTTGGTTTTTGGTGAACCTTTGTCATAATGTGATTTCAGATGAATAAAACATTCAGATACATGTACAAAAAAGAGAATTATATAAAGAAACAAATAAATAATCACAATCTCACAGTGCTACTATAGGTGTGCATAACATTGGAATGTGATGCAAGACTCAAGACATAAGATGCAAGACATTTTAAAAATGCATTTAAAAACATTTTTAAAATGTAGCATATTGAGACACAAATGCAGGAAAACAGATTTAAAGCTGTTCTGAAAACTGCCTAGCTGGATTTATTTCTCCATATAGCTTCTAAAACGACATAAAAACCCTAGAAAATGGCTCAACCTGTCTGTACAAAATCTGTTAGGGTTAGTAGAATAAGTTGACATGTAGTTGCAAAGTCACTTATAGTCAGTAGAATGTTTGGGAGCATCAAAATAAAGTGTGAGCAGATATTTTAAGCAGACAGTCTACTAATACTCTAATGAGTTGACATTGCACAGTAACTTGTACGTAATTAGTAGAATGTCTAAAGTTGACCATTGAAATAGTCACCCAAGATTATGTATATAATGTCACACAATGATGTGTAAAGCACATCTCCCCCACTCCTTCAGCACTCATTCATCCCTATATAAGAACTTTACTACCATCCACACACTTCTTACTGTACTCCTCCCCTTGCAACACCGATGCTGTTAGATCCAAACGTATCAATTTGGTCTCATGGGACTATGGATTACCAGAAGTCTATATTTTTTTAATATGAGCCTTGGAAAAGACTAAATGTGTTTCTTATGCTTTGGCTGCAGTTTTCACTTCTGCACATTGCATCTTACTGTGTGAGATGAAACAGTCACTCTTCTCAGAGCTTTCTCCAGACATTTGTATTTCTTCTGCTCTTTTCTTAGCAAAAAGTCACTCTTCATAAAATGAAAGCTTAAAGTAAAGGCCTGATAGTTTTAAGGACTTCATTTTATATGTATATACAAACCCGATTCCAAAAAAGTTGGGACACCATACAAATTTTGAATAAAAACAGAATGCAATGATGTGGAAGTTTCAAATTTCAGTATTTTATTCAGAACACAACATAGATGACATATCAAATGTTTAAACTGAGAAAATGTATAATTTTAAGGGAAAAATAAGTTGATTTTAAATTTCACGGCATCAACACATCTCAAAAAAGTTGGGACAAGGCCATGTTTACCACTGTGTGGCATCCCCTCTTCTTTTTCTAACAGTCTGCAAACGTCTGGGGACTGAGGAGACAAGTTGCTCAAGTTTAGGAATAGGAATGTTGTCCCATTCTTGTCTAATACAGGCTTCTAGTTGCTCAACTGTCTTAGGTCTTCTTTGTCGCATCTTCCTCTTTATGATGCACCAAATGTTTTCTATGGGTGAAAGATCTGGACTGCAGGCTGGCCATTTCAGTACCCGGATCCTTCTTCTACGCAGCCATGATGTTGTAATTGATTCAGTATGTGGTCTGGCATTGTCATGTTGGAAAATGCAAGGTCTTCCCTGAAAGAGACGACGTCTGGATGGGAGCATATGTTGTTCTAGAACTTGGATATACCTTTCAGCATTGATGGTGCCTTTCCAGATGTGTAAGCTGCCCATGCCACATGCACTCATGCAACCCCATACCATCAGAGATGCAGGCTTCTGAACTGAGCGCTGATAACAACTTGGGTTGTCCTTGTCCTCTTTAGTCCGGATGACATGGCGTCCCAGTTTTCCAAAAAGAACTTCAAATTTTGATTCGTCTGACCACAGAACAGTTTTCCACTTTGCCACAGTCCATTTTAAATGAGCCTTGGCCCAGAGAAAACGCCTGGATCATGTTTAGATATGGCTTCTTTTTTGACCTATAGAGTTTTAGCTGGCAACGGCGAATGGCACAGTGGGTTATGTTCACTGACAATGTTTTCTGGAAGTATTCCTGAGCCCATGTTGTGATTTCCATTACAGTAGCATTCCTGTATGTGATGCAGTGCCGTCTAAGGGCCCGAAGATCACGGGCATCCAGTGTGGTTTTCCGGCCTTGACGCTTATGCACAGAGATTGTTCCAGATTCTCTGAATCTTTGGATGATGTTATGCACTGTAGATGATGATAACTTCAAACTCTTTGCATTTTTTCTCTGAGAAACTCCTTTCTGATATTGCTCCACTATTTTTGGCCGCAGCATTGGGGGAATTGGTGATCCTCTGCCCATCTTGACTTCTGAGAGACACTGCCACTCTGAGAGGCTCTTTTTATACCCAATCATGTTGCCAATTGACCTAATAAGTTGCAAATTGCTCCTCCAGGTTTTCCGGCCTCTTATTGCTACCTGTCCCAACTTTTTTGGAATGTGTAGCTCTCATGAAATCCAAAATGAGCCAATATTTGGCATGACATTTCAAAATGTCTCACTTTCAACATTTTATATGTTATCTATATTCTATTGTGAATAAAATATAAGTTTATGAGATTTGTAAATTATTGCATTCCTTTTTTATTCACAATTTGTACAGTGTCCCAACTTTTTTGGAATCGGGTTTGTACATTGTCAGAAAAAAAATGTATGGTGCTTGGGGCAGTACCCTAAGGTACAAAAGTATTTTGTACCTACTAATATGTACTTTTAAAGGTGCAATGTGTAAGTTTTAGGAGGATCTATTGACAGAAATGCAATAATACATAACTATGTTTTCAGTGGTGTATAAAGACCTTACATAATGAACTGTTATGTTTTATTACCTTAGAATCAGTCATTTTTATCACATACACCACAGGTCCTCTTAGATGTTACTGTAAGTGGCCATTTTGCGCCGGCATTTTTCTACAGTAGCCCTAAACGGACAAACTGCTCTACAGAGTGTATCTGATCGACTGGCTTACTCTTTGCTGCCTCAGATGATGGCATAGCTTCTCTATACTGCAATTCGCAACCTCACCACTAGATGCCGCTACAATGCACCTTTAAAGTACTAATATGTATCTTTTGTGCAAAAGATTCACTCTCTGACTGTATGAGGCACCTAAACAAATAAATATACAGTTTGTACAGTATAAAAAGCATTG
Source organism: Ancherythroculter nigrocauda (assembly GCA_036281575.1). Taxonomy (NCBI): domain Eukaryota; kingdom Metazoa; phylum Chordata; class Actinopteri; order Cypriniformes; family Xenocyprididae; genus Ancherythroculter; species Ancherythroculter nigrocauda. The sequence goes on along the minus strand of VTFQ01000008.1, from coordinate 3,077,005 downwards.
TCTAGGGTGTGTGTGTGTGTGTGTCACGTGTGCGTGTTGAACAGGTGTCACTGCGTGTGACAAGTTAGATACCAGTCAGCATTTTTCTTTGTGTAATGTTCCAACAAATATCCCATCCATGCTGAGATCATTTTGTTTCAGCTGCTGATTTAGGCTCCTCTCTGCTCAGGATGGTGGGGGCTGGTGTTTGGGGTAACAACACTGATCCTGGCACAGCAGGTGATGGGACATTTTCCAGAGGTTTTGTTATATTACAGGGATGAGCAGTTTCAGAAGGGAAGAGTGTCACCTACTGGCGCATATGTGTTATGTCTAAGTTTTCAGACCCAATCTACCAAAGACATATAACTCTGTGGACCTCAGAAATGTCTGTACTGTATGGAAAATATGAAAACATAATTATTTGCTAAACCCATGAGAAGGCCCTCACTAATTACTCAAGTGTCAACTTGTCATTCTGTAGTAACTAGTGAGCTTGACCATTATTTTAAAGTGTAGAGGAAACTACACTAACATGGGGAGAATATGCAAACACAGAAAGGCCCCCTGTCTGAGCCGGGACTTAAACAGGGCTGATAATATGTAATGTTATGTAACCACAATGTTCAAAGTGTGTGTGTGTGTTTGTGTGTGTGTGGGAGTGAGAGGGGGAGGGGGGTGTACCTAATTGACCATATTTTTTGGCAGGGGTGGGAGGAATTGTACACGTAGTATATACAGCAGGGATCATGTTCATACATTGTACAATGTGCACCAAGCTTAAATGATCAACATAATTCATTATTCTTTTAGCTGAAGCAAGTTAAGTAGATGTGGCCTAACTTATTGCCACAATGAGACAAGGTCGGAAGTAGGACTATCCCAGTTGAAATGAGTTCCAGTGAACAGTGGTGTAGTGTCTGGGTATGCAGGGTATGTATGTGCATATGGGCCTGGGCGGATTGAGGCCCGCATCCATAAAGCTGTGACATCATTCGCTTCATTGCCTGTATGGCTTAGCTAAAGTAACTTTGGCAGACTACTGAATAGCTACAGTATGAGGTTACTTGATCCGTATCCGTTTATCTCTCAGTCATCATTGTATTGGATTGCATCATTCAACAAATTCTCACTATTATTTAACATGTCAGGCTTTTAGGGCATAGGGCACTGCATAAGAGCCTGGAAATTATGCCCAGTGTTTTCTAAGCCAGAGTTTAAGAGTTCAAGCGGTGTTTCAGCTATGCTTAATTGCTCCTTGAAATGTACTTGAGGCAGAGTTCAAATGCAAATGGCTAGGAATTTATTTGTGCTTTCCAATTTTATTAATTATATCCAATTATATATCACAGGATATGTGTGTATGTGTGTAATATATGGTTACAAAAACATGTAACAATATATTTGTTCATTTTGTTGCGTGTATTGGTAAATTGCAGCATGAATTTGTGAAACCTTTGATGCTTTTAACTGAATAAGAGTGAAATAAACAGACTAGATCAGAAGCTGTTATTAGCTGTTAACAGTTATTTTGTCTATCTTTCCTCTTTGCCCTTTACTCCTTTGCTCCCACTTTTACTTAATATGCTTTTTTTCAGGGGCTTGGCCCCGTATTGCTGCTTGCAGCTATATTTGATAACATTCGTATTATTGGCAGCCCTATGAACTGTACATGGGAAAATTATGAAAATTGACCACATTTGGGGTCTCTATGACTATATATATATATATATATATATAGTAGTAGTACCATCATTAAAAAAACAAAACATTCTTTAATTTTTTGCAGAATTTAGATATTCATCATTGTGTAATAAGTTTCGCACAAGTGCACTCCAAGTTTATTTAATTCAATCAATGGGATGCCTGTGTGCCCGCTTTTTTCCAATGAAATTTCAACAATTTTTTGTGGCCCCCAAAGCTACTGAAACCTTGAAATAATAATAATAATAATATAATAATAATAATAATAATATATGTATTAGGAAAACAATAGTGTCCTGCATACTTTTAGTGCTTGGACCCTAAAAAAAAGAAAAAAGAAAAAAGAAACCCTTAGGAAAACAATAGGGGCCGCTAATGCACTTCTGTGCTTAGACCCTAAATATTGGCATTTAACTGTGTTATGTACTGGAATCCAGCATCCCACAAAGCCAAAGGTTAAGATAAATGACATGCATCATGTCACAATCTACTTCATAAGCATTCTGACATGGAAACATTTCTCAGTTGCATTAGGTCAAAGCAAACAACTGTAAGTATGGCATTTTCAGAGCAGCACACAGTCTCTCTGTGTAAAACTAACCCCCTTAGACCTCAGGAGCTTATGCTGAGGCTGGATGTCTCATAAGAGACCCAGGTGAGCCCTTCTGCGTCAGTGCCAGGGGCAGGAACCTCAGCCCAATGTTTTCCTCTTCCAGTTCAGTGGCTCTGTAACTCAGCAGAGGGCAAAATTCTGGTCTTTAACCAAGCTGGAATCAACTGCACTGTGAACAGAAAGAGAGAGATTTTCAAGATCCAGAATGTAAGTAAAGAAATTAAATTTACACTTTGTGACATAGACAGCTTTGTACAGGCTGTAATATGCCATGTGGTACACCTCAAAAAAAACAAAAAAACAAACATAATATTTATGATTTAATTGTTCATTGATTCATTTACAATTAAAAAAAAAAAAAAAAAAGGATTTTAAATATTTGTATTTTATTGCATGTATTTATTTGAAAAATAATGATTGTGTACTAATAAATGTATTAAAAATGTAAGGAAAAAATATGTTCTGCAGTTCTGCATCAGTTGTGCCGGTGTCTGAAGCATGTGTAAAAACACTGTCAAGGTAGTCATGTGACGTCACTCAGTGTGCCGCCATGACTACAAAGAAGAGCCTACCATAGACATAAGCTTCTTTGTCTTTAGGAAGCGCTATGTGTGTTGTGTCTTATTTATTGTTGTCTGTCCCAAAGATTAGCATACATTGTGATATACTGCAAAGCATACATTGTGATATACTGCCTCCTCCCATAGCCCCGTGTTTGAGGAGTTATTATAAGTTATGACCCGTGCCATGGCTAGACATTGTCTAGACTGGTCGGTGGAGAAGCAGGAAGTCTTTCAGAGCATGCTAGATGAATGATTCCTGCCAAGTCATCAACATTTCCTATGTGTGAGCCTTATGTTTCTCCATGATATCCATTATTAATTGTCAAAACTGTGGAAGAAACTGTAATCGTCTCGCATAGTCAAATTATTTATTAGAATGATTTATTAGAAGATTCCCCAGGTAGAAGAGGCCCTTGCGAGTTACCTCTCCCTGGGAGTGGTGTCTTCACTGAAGGTCCCGGTCTAGCCATCCCAGCCATGTCAGACCAGGGCTGTAACCACCACAGGCATTGAGGGTGATAATTGGAAATGGCCAAATTGCTATAATTTCTATATTGTTAACAGTGTCTTATTCTAATTATATTTACTGATTAAAATAAGTAATTTCTCAGATGGTAATGTGGATCTTTATGCATTTAAGGAGTGCTGGTCTGGTCTTGGTCTTGCCTCGGTCTCACGCTGCCTAGGTCATGGTCTTGTCTTGGTCTAAACACACATTGGTCTTGGTCTTGGATTAGGTGGTCTTGACTACAACATTAGGACCAGAAGTCGTGAGGTTCTGTGCTGGGTCTCCACGCAAACCCCCTCCTTGCCTTAGTGAGGGTGTTGGCGCACAGGAGGTTGTTGGAGTGGATTTTTCTGAAGCCTCCGGTAGGGAATTGAGAACACACTCCAGAGGAAAGAAAGAGCGGAAAAAAAGAAAGAAGGGGTAAACAATGAAGTTAGTTGAAAATCGCCATGTATTATCTACTCTGTTGCCTGTTTTGCCTAATGTTAGAGGCACATGGTGCTTCCCATAGTGGAAGTGGGTGTTGGACCAGGAATCCATGAGGAGGTATGAGTGGCTAAGTTGAGTTGACATGCGAGTGCAGCAATCTGTAGTTTATCGCCCTTTTCATTTTAGAAGGCATGGAGACAAAAACATAGACAGAGACTATGTCTGTTCACTCCTCTAGGGAAATGCGGCTCATTAAAGACATCCTGCTGAGGCAGGGGCTTAAGCCCTGGGAATGTGTATTTCTTAGAAAGACCCCCCCCCCCCTCCCATAATTTTTCAGTGGCGATGTGAAAACTCTTCCCTGAGTGATGTGGGCAGGTTTGGCAGAGCAGAAGATGGACTGTATTGCCATTTGTGTCCCACTCTCTGATCTGTCGCCCTCTCCAGTATAAGTGCGGGTATGCCTGCATGCCTCCGGATTGGATTGCTTTCTAAGAGCTTTTTGATGTTGAGGTGTGTGAAGGACAGCTCACTTGTAGGTATTTTTACTCTCTTTCTGTAAAAGATGTAAGCTGGACATGGTTGAGGCTTCCCTTGCTAGCTCTGCTCCCAAGGGCTCTAGAAAATTAGGCTCTATCATGAGCAAGTGCATTGAGCTGGAGTGAGTTCACATCTCTATACACTGAAGGTCTTACAGATGGTCAACTTTGGCAACTGGAAAACTAAAAAAAGAAGATAAAAGGCAACCCTGGACTTAGATCCCTGGGTTGTTACATGCTTACTCACTTGTTGTTTCTATCACAGCTTGAGCGCAGGCATTTTTCAGTATGGCAAAGTGGGTATTAACAGATTTTTTCCTCCATCAAAAAAACATGAAAATGCAAAAACACGCTATGAAGCGCTGTCAGGAGCATGCCAAACCAACAGGTGGTGATATAACCCTAACCTTAAAGCCATGTTGGCCAATCAGAATCCTGTAAAAAAAAGTTATTACCGGTTCTGATGGCACAAGCCAAAATCTCTGGTTTCACTATCTACACAACAACACTGTAACCTTTAGATGGCAGATGTTTTCAGAAATGTTTGGTTTCAGTGACTGTGTTTGCATGTATAAGAACGGTCAAACCACATAGAAAAAGCTGCGGTTTTGAAAATACCCATGTCCGTATGGACAGGTTCTTAGGGTTATGTATGTAATCCGGTTCCCTGAGATGGGAAGGATATGCTGCGTTGTGTTCCCATACATCGGGCATGCCTGCAAGTATTCCTTCAGACAAAACGAAGCTGATGACGTCTATCGCACGCACGTCTTTACACTGTGAAAAATATTTTCATGATTTGTTATCACAACTTTTCATAAATCTTAGGTTCACAAATGCTGTTAAGATAAAATCATATTTTGAGTTTCTGTTGAATAAACTATTATCTTTTTCTTTGTATCAACTCAAATTTTCTTTAAATGAACTCAAATTTTTAAGGCAACCAGGTAAGGCAAATTACTTTGTTAAACCAACAAATCATGTTTTACAGTGTATAGTCATGCCGGTGCACGTCACCTGATTGCCTCAGCCAATGAATTGGCATATATTTACACATTTAACACCGAAGCTTCAACACCGGAGCACACTGAAGGCATTACCATTTCAATCACATATGTAACCCTAAGACATTTTTCATACAGCTGAAGACACCCAGCAAATTGCAAATCAAACTGAAGCTATTATTATAAATCATGACTGTAAATATCAGAGTGGCATAAAAGCTCAATTTGTCACCCTTGGAAAACCTCAACAATCACAGCAACAATCAATGAAATGTTATTACAGGGACTGCCTATACGGAAAAAAAAAAAAAAATAATAAAAATAAAAAATATGCAAGGGCCCATTTAGAAAGCTACTTGCACCAAGGCCTGACTGTCTAATTTCAGAAATGAACAGCTCTCTCAACCTTAAAGAGGCTTAACACTGTCATCATATAATACTCATCATCTCATCTGCTCTGCTGCAGCATGCCGCTGTTTGTTTTGCGCTTAGCAGGGACTTGTGCTGTAGGTGGATTTTAATGTTGCCAGATGGCAGGCAGGGATCAGAGGCTATCTGTTTCAACAACAATATAGCGACTAATGGAGATACTGCAATATCGACTAGAATGATACAGGCTTAAAAAATGTGCGGTGTGTGTGTGTGGTGTATGATAGGAAAATAAAATTGCCGCCTGCCTTTAGATCTTCACTGCAGGGGTTTAGTGTCGCTGTAGAGGATTACTGAGAGGTGTTAAATAACGTGCGGCCCAATGATGCTCTTTCTTCTTGCACTGGACCTGTAAGGACACTTATCATTTTTGAAAAATGATAATGGATCATTTGATGTGAAAACTTCCCAGTTGAGAACCATATAAGGATTATTTTGAATAATTTTTAAACATGCTGTTGTGACTGTGAGTCATTCCCATGTAAGCTTCAAACATGACACTGAACTTCTGCAGGGGCAGATTTACAGTGCAAAATATGCTTTCAAAGGTCTCAGTCAGCTCTATTTCAAACACAACTCACAAAGTTGTGTGTGTGTGTGTGTGAGTGTGTGTGAGTTTGTTTATATTACATTGTGGGGACCAAATGTCCCCATGATGTAATATAAACCTGAGTTCACCTACATCGTGGGGACCAGCCAGCGGTCCCCACAATGTAAATGGGTTTATAAATCATATAGAATGAGTTTTTGTGAAAAAGTAAAAGTTTGCACAGTTTCCTGTGAGGGTTAGGTTTAGGGGTAGGGGCAGGGTAGGGGGATAGAATGTACAGTTTGTTCAGTGTAAAATGCATTGAAGTCTATGGAAAGTCCCCACAATTCACAAAAACAAACATGTGTGTGTGTGTGTGTGTGTGTGTGTGTGTGTGTGTGTGTGTGTGTGTGTGTGTGAGTGTGTGTGAGTTTGTTTATATTACATTGTGGGGACCAAATGTCCCCACGATGTAATATAAACCTGAGTTCACCTACATCGTGGGGACCAGCCACCGGTCCCCACAATGTAAATGAATTAATAAAAATACTAAATTATGTTTTTGTGAGAAAATAAAGGTGTGCACAGTTTCCTGTGATGGTTAGGTTTAGGGTTAGGGTTAGGGGTAGGGTAGGGGGATAGAAAGTACGGTTTGTACAGTATAAAATGCATTGCGGCCTATGGAAAGTCCCCACAATTCACAAAAACAAACATGTGTGTGTGTGACCCTGGTCCACAAAACCAGTCATACGTGTATATTTGTAGCAATAGCCAACACTACATTGTATGGGGCAAAGTTATCAATTTTTCTTTTTATGCCAAAAATGATATTACAGTTTTTCTCAATTGTTTACACACAAATATTGGTACTTGACACAATGACCACAACATGTACCTCATGCACCAACCCCCTGAACCAATTCTGCTAAACTACAAGCACAATTCCTGCTTTACACTCACATTGCAGTTCTAAAACACACTTTTTTCAAAACACTACACCCAATTCTCTGCATTTGGCACAATTTTCGGGCAGAAAAATCTCTTGTTTTCACAAGGAACACACTGCCATTGAAATATGCACACTGACTCATCACATGGGCAAACACCTGTCACACATTTTTACAATTCGCAAACAGAGCTTTAGCATAAAAGGGCAACAGGTGAGCTCTTGTGTTTTGGAGCAATGGATGCCAACAATGGAAACAGAGGCAGAGCAGCATAGTAAATTACAGTAAATTACAGTAAATTCTTCTGTTGTTTTGTACTGTATGTGCAACTTTGCGTTGGTTGGGATGTGCACTGTACATTGTTTTTGTTGGAAAAATAAAATATATTTGTTACCGTGTATTTGTGTGTTCTGACTATAAAAACTAGTATATGTATATATATATATATATATATACTACAAATATTTTACAACACACTTATGTATGTACTGTCTGTAGTAAGTGTAACACTGAATCAAATAAAGACCAAAGTCATTATGATGAATGGAGAAGTGTTTTCCATTCATCATAGTGTTTTACATAGAGAACATCAGTGTTCAACTGGTTCTTATAAATGTCTATTCATATGATGGTTTGTGTGTGTCATTTGAAAACAAAATACCATTTTGAGAAGAAAGAACATTGTTTTGAATGTAAAGTTTCATTTTGCAGGAGAATTGAGGGGTTTTGCCCATTGTGTGTGTGTGTTTTGATTTGTGTGTAGAGTTCTGAGAGTATGAGGCATGCTTTCAGAAAATGTGTGTAAACAATCAAGAAAAACTGTAAGTAAAGATCATGTTACATGAAGATATTTTGTAAATTTCATACCTTAAATATATCAAAAATGTATTTTTGAGAGTGGATATGCATTGCTAAGGACTTCATATGGACAACTTTAAAGGTGATTTTCTCAATATTTAGATTTTTTTGCAATTGTGTTAAAAGACTGAAATTGTTCAGAAGAAAGAAATTGTTACAGAATATTGTTTAATGTTTGACCCATATTGTACTCTTAGAAGTTTAATATATTTCACACTAATATTAAGTTTCAGTTGAGCCACAGTTTCAGTGTAGGAGAAAAATGACTTAGCTCTTATCTTTTAATGTAAAATGGAAATAATATCATATTGCTATTCCATATGCACTCTGTCAAACTACAGATTAATCTATTGATATCATGAGAATGGCATTTTTCCCCCTTTGAGAATACTATAGTGCAGGAAAAACTTCATTTAAATCCCCTTTTGTTAGAGTTTTTGAACTTCAGGCAGTCAGTTTGTATTGCCCCTAATGAGGGAGATGGTCTTCTAATCAGTGAAAAATGTCATATTTTTATTGAGCCTAAAAAAAAATATTTTACTTGAATCACTAGGACTTCAGGGATATATAGTATAATCAAGTGTAAAACAACCTGGAATGCCAAAGCGTTGCCTGCTCAGTCAATGTACTAGAATTTCTACCCATGTGAAATGAGCGGAACCATTTACTTTCATTTACATTTACTCAGGGAATAGTTCATGGCCAGAGGAAGAAACACTGATTTTACGCTACCATTTATGAGATGAGTTTCTCTGCTTTAAAAATTCTTCCAAACAAAGCAAAAAGAGAATCAACCTTTTCAGGTATTACATGTTGTTTCTGAATGAATCGTTTTACGAATTACTTTTGAGGGACTAAATCTTACAGAAATCACCTAATGTTTGACAGTCTGTTAAAGGGATAGTTCACCCAAAAATGAAAATTTGATGTATATCTGCTTACCCCCAGGGCATCCAAGATGTAGGTGACTTTGTTTTTTCAGTAGAACACAAATGATGATTTTTAACTCCAACCGTCGCCGTCTGTCAGCCGTATAATGCGTGTCAATGGTAACACAATTTATAAGAGTCAAAAAACTTGCATAGACAAATCCAAATTAAACTCTGCGTGTTCAGACCTTACTAACCGAGTGCTGAACGCAGTTGGACATAGTGGTGTATTAGAGGTAAAAAATGATATAAATACTGTTCGGTTTCTTGCATAAACTGATCGTTTCGTGTCTTAGGACATCAGTGTGTCGTCACGAGCCGCAGGGTTTGATTTGGATTTGTCTATGCAAGTTTTTTGACTCTTATAAATTGTGTTACCATTGACACGCATTATACGGCTGACAGACGGCACCGATTGGAGTTAAAAAATCATCATTTGTGTTCTACTGAAGAAACAAAGTCACCTACATCTTGGATGCCCTGGGGGTAAGCAGATAAACATCACATTTTCATTTTTGGGTGAACTATCCCTTCAAGACTATTATAATCAAAATTAATGGAATAGTTCACACAGTCAATAAGTTTATCCCAGTGAATATGTAAATAAATTTTAGTATGTTCTTCAACCCAGCTAACAGAATTTTGTTATAAGAACATTCTCTAAATATTCAGTGTTGGTTCTGGGAACGTAAGAAATGTCCAGCTTTCTTGACGTTAGAGTAACGTTTTTTTTTTTTGTTTTTTTTATAAGGTATGATGTTTCTTAAATGTTCTTTCAACTTGATTTTGATTTAAAATTCAACATTCTAGAAACGTTGATTTGTAACATTCCAAGAACATAAAAATGTCCAGTTTCCTTAATGTTAGTAGAATGTAATTTAAAGATTTAGATGTTGATGTCTTATTGGCAATGCTTTGTTTGAGGTCACCATCATGTAAATCAGTGTTTGCTTTAGTTGGGCTCTTGACCCTTGACTTTTACAAACACCAGCAATTGCAGTTGTTTTCAGAAAAACGTTTCTGCATTGATAAAGCAGATTAACATGTCTGTTATAATAACAGACAAATGAATGCATTAAAGTGGTTTAAACAACTGCTTTTTTCTGAAATTCTTGTCTTAAGGAATTGATATGTTACTGAGAAGTATAACCAAAATTATTTGTAATGCTGTTTGTTGTAGATGCTGAATGTCGATGTTTGTGATTGTATAAATCTGAACACTGTCATTGTTAACTTTTTGTTTAAGACATGTTTTGTCTCATTTATACACTCAAATACATCAACATTCAGCATATGAAACACAACAATGGTGACCTTTTTCATGCCAGCATACAAAACACATTAATGGCTCCCAGCATGCATTGTGGCATGAATAAATTATGCAGCTGAATTCTTTTTTTATTGTCACCATTTTTGAGGTTTGTATGATGAGTGCTGATGTCTAAGTGCATTGAATTTAACTTTAAAATAGTTTTGGACAATTTTACATAAATCACTGCAGTGTTACAAATGATTTTATCACATCATTTGAGTTTATTAATTGTCAAATATCATTTCAATTTGAAAAGTAAGCAAAACTGCAGATTAAACAGTAAGTCGTCTGTTATTAAAACAGACATGTTGATCTGTTTTATCAATGCAGAAATGTTTTCTGAAAACACCTGCAATTGCTGATAAAGAAGCAACTCAACAAAAGTCAAGAGCCCAACTAAAGTAGACACTGATCTACATGGTAGTGACCTCAAACAAACCTCTGTTAATTCTCAATAAGATCTTCTGTAGACGTGTGACAGAAATAAAGTCAGTCTGGTTAGTAATAAGTGAAGCTGGTGGAGTTGGCTGGAATGCTGTTTGTGGAGTTGTTTAATCAGATCCTGAATGTCTTTTATCTTTAGTCCATCTAATCTAATCTTTAGTTCATCAAGGCTGTGGCTGAAGAAAGTTGTAGTTTGTGTTCTTCTCTTTCTTTTAGTGCTTGTTCACAGCAGATATTTAAATGATTGTAAGAATGTTTCAGGAACATCATACTAAACTTTAAATAACATTCTACTAACATTAAGGAAACTGGACATTTGTATGTTCTTGGAATGTTACAAATCAACATTCTGATAGCTGGGATATTGATTCAGAAGATATTATCCAAAAGATCTGGTGCATTTATGATGTATTTTCAGCTTGATGGATGTGGTAATTTCTAATGTACAAAAACAACAGCAGTAGCTTCAGATTTGGAATTACTTTTTTTTTTTTATATATATATGGGCAATTCCACGCAAAGGTCATCTTTACCATGAAAAAAAAAAAAGTTAACCAAAAGAACAAAACCCTTTTTAAATTGTCCATTTAGGTCTGTAATATACTGTATTAATGTGCTCTAACAGAAATTTTAAGAAAATTGCCTTGTTTATCCACAATATATGTGGTAAGCAACAATGCTTAAATTAAATTTTCAACCAACCATATTTCATGCTTTCAAAAAAGGGATCAAAGACCCCATTTTTTAAACTTTATTTTAACAGTAAGTATTGTGTAGAAAGATGGAGACATGCCTGATAAATAATACACTCATTTAGTCATAACAGCACTGCCTGATGAATTTATAAGGGCTGGAATAAAGAGGTCAGGACGCTTCAGTGCTCTGTCACGTCCGTAACGTTTTAAAGATTAAGTTTATGTCATATAACAATTATAAATGCAAATAACTTGAAACTTTATATGCAAAGCTAAATTATGTTTATGCTTATTAGGATCAACAATTCATTTCACTACGTTGCTCTGAACAACCATAATAAGCGTTACGGACGTGACCGTTACGGACTCTTCATATTAAATCCTATGAGTTTGCTTCTTTAAATTGCTATCATCTGTTTCAGGCTTACCATATCAGAACATATCCAATAATCGCAATACTCCTTGTGCTTTGTTAGTTTTAATATGAAAAAGGTTTAACTTTCAAATTCAGTCGATTTTATAACAAAATTTAAACAATAGATGTCGCTCTTTAATAGCCTACGGCGCGTGACAGATTAGCTACTGCAGCGCCTGTAAGCGGCGGATCAGGCGCACATGAACCGATCTTCTCTTCCTCTTGCCAGAGAACGAAATATGAACATCAAAAGGTAGGAGCATTGTGTCTCATAGGACACTTCCCTCGGGAATTGGGATGTCGCGTTACCTGTTGGTTAAAAATGAATAGCCTAGCCTATTGATCACAATCCGCGCGATCAAGCTGACAAAATGAAAATAATAAGATTGCAATAATTTTGACTTGAAATAAAGTTTGATCATTTTGACTCAAGACTCCGCTTTAAACTCTGAAAACTAGCCGAAAAAAAACGTGTGGTCATTCATACACAAAACATAAAACTGACATGATTGCGATTGGCAATAGTGTCAATCGGTTCACCTGACTGTGGGGAAAACATGCGATTTTAAACTGCTTTATGATAAACATTAATATTTGTCAATGTATTTTAGCAAGCAGTTCTGTAAGAAGGAAAATCATGGTCTCTAAATTGATTCTTGAACAACGCACATGCTTGTCAACATGAGAAATAGGTCTAATCCATAACCTTTTGCACTACAGAGTATAACGTTACATTTGTATAAAGTTTAGTAAAAAGTTGAAAAATTGTGGAGTCTTACCATACTGGTATCCCAGATTTCAGTATTTGGTGGTTTAAATGCTTGCTTGAGGTCTCTGTGAAAGTTTTAAAGCAGTTTTAAAGCAGTCTTTTGTGCCGCTTTCAGACCGGTCACATCCGTAACGGAAAACTGTCACATCCGTAACGTTGTTTTTTCCTCATTAATGCGAACACGAAAAATGAAATAAAATTATTATTTTATGCTCTGTGGAGAGCCAACCCTTCTTCATTAGGTGGGCAGTATTACTTTTGGTTTGCGCTGTGTAATTCACAGAATTCTTAAAAAATATGTTGTCACCCAAAACTTAGTGACTTTTTTTTTGTCACGTCCGTAACGCTGTATATTTCCCTCATCTAAAATATAAAACAGTTGAATAGACTGACATTTTTCTAATGTCTGGACTCCTTTAGTAAGGGATTATGAATATATAAATAGACGGTTCAATATGTTGCTATTAAATGCATTCTTTGAGCGTTTATATTTCAAGTTTTGACTCCAAATGTCACGTCCATAACGCTGGAATTGCCCATATATTTTTAAAGCCCAATGAACATAGGCTGCTATATGATAGCTAATGTATAGTCTAATTATAATGTTTGATTTATATTATGAATAAATAAGACAGCCCAACTCAAATAGTGCAGCCTGTGAATGAGAAATGTGCTATTATATTACTTTTCTAAGCGATCAGACATGTGATTTTTCAATCAAACTGCTTGCTATAGCATTGCAACTTTTGTATGCATGCACTACAGAATGTAAAATAGACTTGAAAGGCAACTTATTCTTTTCATTCCAAGAAAAAAGTGTGTGTGTGAAATAAAAATATAGGCTAAATCAATAATAAATCAATAATACAAACGAAGCCAGGTGTGTAAACCAAGATCAGTGTTTGCTTTAGTTGACTTTTGTTGAGTTGCTTCTTTATCAGCAATTGCAGGTGTTTTCAGAAAACATTTCTGCATTGATAAAAGAGAATTATATGTTTTAATAACAGACAAATGACTGCATAATCATTGCATATAATGTATTATTTATATTATGCATAAATAATACAGCCTAACTCAAATAGTGCAGCCTGTGAATGAGAAATGTGCTATTATATTACTTTTCTAAGCGATCAGACTCGTGATTTTTCAATCAAACTGCTTGCTATTGCATTGCAACTTTTGTATGCATGTAAAATAGACTTGAAAGGCAACATATTCTTTTCATTCCAAGAAAAAAGTGTGTGTGTGAAATAAAAATATAGGCTAAATCAATAATAAATCAATAATACAAACGAAGCCAAATGTGTAAACCAAGGTGTTGTCAGAAGTAGACTTGACTGACTATTTAATGAAAAAGCAAATATTAAAAAAAGCAAATATTGCTGAAAGATGTATTTCAGAAGCCAGCGAGAATTTAAACCAAACGTTACCCAGCATTGGATTTGCATATATTCATCAGTTGCATTGCACGGTGTCGACGCGGACCGCTAATAAACGCTCTTTTGCCAACATAAAGTACAGCACTGAATGCGCAGCTTGTGCAAAAGGGGCGGGAAGCGCGTGTCGTCTCGAGTCGTGGTGTAATGAACCCCTGGAGACCATGAGCCAATCAAATCCCTCACCCTTTCCCCGTAAGCCAATCAAAATCCTTCGATACCTGCCTCTACTTCAATATGTACTACACTGAGAGGTTCAGTGAGGGTTACCGACGTGTGCGAGTCCGGAGCCGTTTGGTCAAAGAGGACAACTTGCTTAAAATAATCTGAAAATATTATTTTTTTTCAGCGGTGCGGCGTGACGTGACGTTAACTGTGAAGTAAACGTATGATTTTTTTTTTTCATTGTAAAAAAACACATTGTGTTTGTCTCGTAGCCTCAATGCGGCTGTCAGATTCACATCTGCCTCAAAATTAAAGCGAATATACGTTTTGAAATAGATGTGAAACTTTCAGTTCATTTTGAAACTAGCCGCGTGTTTTTCATAATTAGCGTTAGTTTACATAAAGCTAACTTTAAGCGTCACGTATTTCATTAAAGACAACATTTGCGCTTGAAGTCTGTCAGTTTAACTTGCAAACGATGTTTTACTGATAAAAACGCCAGAATATTGTATTTATTGTTGCTTTAGTGAGTATTTCTGTCAGACTCACCATCAGTGTCCGTTAAAACAGTTCAGCCGATAGTTTAACCGTTATTTTTTGATGTCCCGAGAGAAGCCTGAGGGACACCGCTTTATTATGTCGCTTTTTTTACAGCAGGGCTGAAGGGAAATTTAAAAGACCTAAAAATAAAGTGTCGGTTTCTACTCCACAAAGAATCATTTGAACTTCCTACCGCAGAAGGAGAAGGACATAAATAGTTCTGACATGTGGATGTAATTTCAGAAAAAAGGCAGACAGATGCAGAGAAATAAAACGCGAGCGGGAGAGAGAGAGTGGGAACAGTTTGAATCGAGCCTGCAGATCTGTCACAAGGAAAAGCCGTGAGAAAATATTCATAATTTTACAAGCAAACGATGTAATGGGAGGGGAGCAGATGGAGGCGAAATGACTGGCTCTTTGACGGCGCTTAAACAGACGTAAACATCAGAGAAATCCCATTTAAGCTGACATCAATTTACGTGAACTTGAGTCGGGATGGGAGCCACGCTGATCGTACACACTTTAGGTTTTCTCTTTTGCGGCACCTTGCTGAGTTTCGTCTATGGTCTGGTAAGTTTCTTTCTTTCTTTCTTTCTTTCTTTCTTTCTTTCTTTCTTTCTTTTAAAGCACTTTCTGATGTGTCTGACTCACTTTCTTATACATGCACCGTAACACTTATTAACTGCAAGACTGTCAAGAATCAAGGACACAGTGGTAATTATTTAAAGATTGAGTTGCATTTCGGGATACCACTAGCCCTAGGCTGTGCCAGCCCCTTCTTTTAACCAAGATTATCTTCTAATAGCCTCTTGTCCAAAGAATCGATGTTCGCAGCCTTATATTTTCCACTAGGTGTATCACGTAGACTGAAGATGCTGTATTTATCCTTTTTTGTTCATACTAAAACCTCAAGCTAAAGACAGTCCGCACTATATAAATGTATTTTGCCTTTACATTGGCAAAACCTTGGTAGAGTTCCCTTATTAAAAGCAAAAACTATTGATTGGATGATGGTGATGGATGTTCACTCAGTGATGTGGTGGGTAAAGGATGCTGCTCTTTACAAACTTCACACAGTCAGATATCCACTATATAATTAAAGCCACTCTATGGTGAAAGCTGCAATTTGTCACAGCATGAGATTGTGCTTTGTTTCTCACTATAAGCAAGATCAATAACATGTCAACACTGTATATTTCATGTATAACAATCTATTCTCACTCTCAAAGCCATCCAAAACTGAAGCATGGTCAAGTGCCACGCATGGCAATCGCTCGCCTTGTGTGACAGATGATGATGATGCATTTAATTATTTGCATCCATTTGTAAAATGATTTTTGTATGTGTGACCACAAAACCATAAAGGTCAATTTTTTGAAATTGAGATTTATGCATCATCTGAGAGCCGAATAAATAAGCTATCCATTAATGTATGGTTTGTGAGGATAGCACAATATTTGGACGAGATACAACTATTTGAAAATCTAGAATCTGAGGGTGCAAAAAAATCTAAATATTGAGAAAATTACCTTTAAAGTTGAAGTCCTTAGCAATGCATATAAATATATTTTGATATATTTACAGTAGGAAGTTTACAACATATCTTCATGGAACATGATCTTTACTTAGTATCCTAATGATTTTTGGCATAAAAGAAAAATGTATAATTTTGACCCATAAAATGAATTGTTCGCTATTGCTAAATATACCCGTGTGACTTATGACTGGTTTTGTGGTCCAGGGTCACATATATACTTTGAAAATGGGCCCCACCAATATTCACATAATATTAAAACTAAACATGACAACTGCGCTGGAATAAAATGACTAAAAATAAGCACACTGTAAGTTGTTGACATGTCCATGTCTATTCTTCAACAAATCAGTGTGAATGTGGCTCTGTGTATGTTTATGACTGGTCACCATTAACTAAGTCTTTCACTATTTTTAATCACCTTTTAGCATTTATCAGTTCACCTAAATAGTGGTGTGACAAGTAAATTATTGAAAGTACAAATAAATTATGTAGAGATTAACATGAGTTCATAGTGACTACATGTATAATAATTTTATTATAGATTTGATGCTTGAATTTGAAATTTGATATTGAAATTTTATGTAAACAACAGTACAATAGTTAATATTATACTAATATATATATATATATATATATATATATATATATATATATATATGTGTGTGTGTGTGTGTGTGTGTATATGTGTGTGTTTATAAACAAATGACTATAAAGACTATATATATGCCTCTAGAGAGCAGCTCTTTAGACAGGTTAGTTAATGTACAGATTAATTGCTCACATTTTCGCTCTGATTTTTTTTTGCGTCTTTATGTTGACAGTCTTTGAATTCATTGCCCAGATTATTCTTGAGAAAACGGGACAAGCCTTTGCCAAAAGAACCACTGTTTCTGCCATCCAAAACAAGAAATTATTACTTTGCGGCTTTTTGAGATGCTTTCTGTGACCTATTTTGTGCATTTCCGACAATTTGAGCACATTTGAGGAAAGTTTGAAATCTGTGGATAATAATGCGGTACTCTGTATACTAGCGATGCTACGTGACATGAAAAAATTATGCAGTTTACCAATACATTTTTTTCACTGTTTGCTGCATCTGTGTTGATGTGGCCTATTTATAGTGGCTTGGAGATTGAAGTTGTTTTTCAGGTATTTGTCATTTGGTGATTGAAATCTTATACTGTACTTAGCATTGCTTTAGGCTGTCGCCTTCACTGTGGTTTTAATGTTGACTGTGTGTTAGTGTACTGTGTTGCCGGTGTGTTGATTGCATTTTGTCAGTGGAGAAGAAAGAATGTTTATTCAGCAGTATCTGTACTAAAACCATTATGTGTATCATGTGACGATCGTCTGTAGAGCCTGTAGGATGGGCTGGCACTGCCTACCCTAAACCTAACCACTTCTCAACAATATAAAGCACGTAACAGTACAGTCACGGAAATTTATTGCAAAAACTGACCAAAAAACAGTACAAAAGTGTCACAAATGGGTCATGTTGCATTCCAAGTCTTTTGAAGGCATGCAATATTTTTATGTAAAAAACAGAGGTTTTAAAGTCTGAAAATGATCCCACTTCATTAACGCAGTCACATCTCATTCAAAAGATAAATCTGAACCTTAGCATGATGCATTCGGTCATGAAACACATGAGAGCCAATGGCATTTCACAATCAAAGCTGATGTAACGATTCTCCAGGTGGCAATTTTTAATTGTTTATCCGTTTTAGATCTGTTCCTAACGTAAAGCAATCATTAGGCCTCAGAAGACTTTAAATATATGTATTTTTTTTTTTTATAAATTGTGACTGTGTTGCTGTTTTTTATTTTATGCATTCAATAGTTTAATGTATATACAATTATTGTGGCTGTTTAAATTTAAATTATGTCCAACATATATGGCGTAATGACAAAATTAAACCTTTGTATAATTTCATACTGATACATTTCCCAATGACACCAAAGGTTTCTCATTGAAAGCAATGTCTTAACATTGACTCTGAAGGCACTTGACCATGCTTCAGTCTTTGATGCTTTGACAGTGAAAGCAGGTTGTGTATACATTCATATGGATTGTGTCTCTGATTTTTCCAAACACATCTTCTAAAATGGCAGGTTTTTATCTTCAAAGGAAACACAGAATCTGGTCGAGCATTAGATTTGCCATTTAAGGAGCCCACAGCTGAAGTCTTAGAAAAACAAATAAAGTGCCAATTCAACTATGTTGGAATAGCTCCTAATTGCTTTAGATGCTGTTTGTGATAAATAGAGCTTATTTACAAAGTGCCTTAAGAGTACCTGAGTTGAGTTGTGCTTGTTTTTTGGGTGGTTGCTGGGGTGTTTCTTTGTTGTTGCTAAGTTGTTATGGGTGCTTTTTAGCACATTGCTATGGTTACTGGGGTGTTCTAAATGGTTGCTTAGTAGACCAAGTCTTTATTATATTCTGTATGCTATGGCTTTTTTTTTTTTTAAATTATTAATATTTATGGTCCACCAGAAGCAGTGTGATTTTCTGTAGACCCAACATTACACTGGCTTAATGTAGTTTCCCTCGAGTAAAATATACCAAAATTGCATAGCTCAGATGTATTTTTCTTTTGTCTATTACACTAATACAATAATTTGCTGATTTTATAATTGGCTTGCATGCTTGTCTTTTACATTATTGAATACATTAACATACCTTCACAAATTTGCAGTCACAGTACATGTACACCAAAAAAGCAAACAAATCATTTCATAAAACTAACATGCACTTTGACTAAAAAAACAGTTGTACAAAAGACAAACATTGAACTGTAAACAGTTCTACAACTGTGTCACAATAAAAGCTAACAGAGCTCTGTTAGACATGTCATTGCTGTCAGCATAACAGAATAAAATTGGTCTCATCTAAAACAGCTTTTATCTACTCTATTTTATCAGCTGATCAAAATACAAAAGGATTGTAACAAGAATCAGCTTCCAGATTAAGCGCTGGGCCAAAGTACCTTTCAAGTAAAGTCTGTTTCCTCTGCAGACATATTTGCAATGCCTCCTAGCAGCTCTTTGGGGCATCCAAGACCAAGTTCTATCTATTTGAATGAGGGAATCCTTAAATCTGAAAAACTGCTTGGCAAACTCACCATTAAATAACATATTTCAAATCAGGAACAAAATCTGACATGAACTGCCCCATAAATGTTGTTTCTTATACTCAAATAGCATTAAAAAGCATATTTTTTCAGGCTAGACGTGCAAATGCGCATGTGCAATCCTAAGTGGAGTCTCAGGTTTCTATGGGAAACAGAGCTTCTGCTGCAGTGATGCAATGACGCAGTGACTTTATCAATCAGTGATTGGCTCTTTTACTTAGAAGGCGGGACCTATTCCACCATGTTGTGCGTTACAGTTTCTCCCATTCATAACTAATAGGAGTGAAATCTATAGCCTTTGCCTAGGCTCACTTTTGGAAATAGAGTCACTCTCAAAGTGCTCTTGTCTTTGATCTCATTTGTTAAACTAAAATGAATGAATTAAAACCAGAATCCCAAATACTCAATACTTCAATACTAGGATGCACAGATTGAGATTTTTAATTCCCTTTTTTTTTTTTTACAAGCAAATTGCCTGATTCCAATACAGTTGCTGATTTTTTTCTTTAAGCAAATTTATTTGTAGTTTATTTGCTCTATAACAGGCCAATCTGGCCTTAAAAAATATTTGTAGCCATTTAAAATAACAGGCAACTGCTACATTTAATCATGACCCAAACAAAGATGTTACACACATGTAGCATGAGCAGTTATATTTGATTTAAATTAGATTGTATAATTTCAAGATTTAAAATGAAAGCAGAATGGTCTGATTTTAGATTTGTGAATTATAAAACATACCTGCACAAAACAAAAACAGCAGACTGAATGAAAATGCAGATTCACTCTCCAACAGTAGGTGGCGCTTATGGAACAGCAGAAATGTTATATAGTTTTTAATACATATTGCCTATATTTAAGCTTGTTTAACAAATATTAGAAGTAAAAATGAAACATTTAGAAGTAATTTAAGTGTAATCGACCAGTCTCTGTTGTCCTGTTTCCATCGTAACAGCGCTGGATTTCATGCTGGAGATGGTTCAGCGGGCGAACTGATAACTTCAGACTGCCGCCTGCGTTTCACTCATAGCCGAAAAATGCTGTGACTGACTCTATAACCTGTCCATAATCAGTGTACAATTCTAAGAACATATTTTGACATCCTAAGTATTTATATTCTGTATCTTTTTGAATAAAATCATAATTTTTTATCCAAGGCATCACACAAAAAGAACGATGCGCAACACTCGTTTAGGTGACTCGCATCGCACCCCTGTTGCTTTGCATAAAATTAAATGATATACAGAACAATAATGAATTTGTAGATAAAATAAAATTTACACAAACTTATTTGTATTTTTTATTTGTATTTTAAGAGGGGGCAAAAACTCTGCAAAAAATAACTCAACCCCTGGGTTATTACATCTGACCCAGGATCTGGGTAACACAAAAACTACCCAAAAACTGGAAAAATAACCCTTAAAAAGGCTCAACCCAGGACTTGGGTAGAAAAAATAACCCAAGATTTTTTTTTAGAGTGTAAGAGGTCAGAGAAAAAGAAGACAGTCAGTTCCCTTCATAGATACATTCATATAAACCCCAAACCCCAAATCAATATTTATATTTTTCTTCCAATATTTTGAGCATCATGAACAGTGAGCTTGCTGTGTCTGGTACAGTATTTTCCCTCCTCTCATCTTTGTGTCCGCCTTCAGCGTGTCCCATGTCAACGTCCTGTTTACAGACTTTTTATTATTTCCACACAAATTACATTTTGGGAAATGATTGCAGTGCAGTTTGTGTGCAAGTCCGGAATAGAGATCAGCCAAAATTAAATGGTGCGAAAAACGTCCGGGTCCAATTCATGAGTGGTTGACCAGTGCATCTCTATTTAATACATCAACCAGTTCATTAACAGGAAGTCCTGAGAAATCTATAAATCTTCTGGTCTTCCAAACCGGAGATCACATTTTACTTTAATCTAAACTACAGAAAGAGATGATAAAATAAGCATGCATCATTTGTTTGGAACACTTCATTGTAACTGTATTAAGACCAAGTAATTGACAATCATAATGACTATAGACGATTTAAGAAACAATCACCAATATTTGATGGTGCTGCTGGTTTAAGAATGTTTAACTTTTGGGCGATGAGGAATTTATTTATTTGAGTGTTGATACTGCAAGGTTGTTTCACCTTCTTATCTTTCAATGCGGGTGAATTTAAGGGATAGTCCACCCAAAAATGTAAATTTTGTCATCTCACTCATGTCGTTCCTAACCTGTAGGCATATTTTTCTTGTGCTGAACACAAAAGCAGATATTTTGAAGAATGTTGATAATATGTTCCCACTGGCTTCCATTGTATTTTTCTTGTCCATACTATAGAAGTCAATTGGAACTGAAACTGTTTGATTAACAACATTCTTCAAAATATCTTCCTATGTGTTCCACGGAAGAAACGATAAAGATCCAAAAGGCTCTCTAACATTCTAACAAAGAAGGAAAGCCAACAATTGAGAGATAAAACCACTACATCAATGAAAAAAACAGTCACATGTGACCTTTGTCAATGCCCGATAAACAATACTCTGTGCAGGAGCCATCTTATCTCTTCTAATTCTTGCAGCAACGTTAAATTATCATAGAATTATGTACTGATTTTGCAAAGCGAATCAACATTGATGTTGTTTAACCATCCACATTTTTTTCTTCACAATTGTTCATTCAATTACATTATAACTTATAATTATTTACAATTAGATCAACCTATGACAATACTGACTGAATCACTGATTTAAAGCCCATTCACACTAAGAATGATAACTATAAAGATAAATATAATGAAAACGATATCAGTATACCGACATGTTTGTGATTTTTGTTTGTGTTGTTTTGCATTTACTGATGACAGTAAAGAGATAAAATCCCACAAGTTATTGCTGACCATTTTCCAAAGCTGCACCAAAGTTAAGTAGGATCACACTTAGGTCACACAAATATCTGTTGAGGGAATTATAACCCACCTGACAATGATGTAAAGGTGCCAGAAAAGTAACAGTTGAGTTCATATGACCTGCAATGGGTCTTCTGTGCTTCAGAACACATTTATGTCACACTTCAAGTGAGACAGGGTTAGCTGCAGGTCAGAGTAATGTGCATGCCGAAAGGAGCTTTCACTCCTCCCTAAAGCCCAAACGTCAGAATCAGCACAATCTGTGACTGTTGTAAAATGCAGTCTCTACTGTTGCTAAATTGTGGGACATGTTTAAAAACAAAAAAAGAGCTATTAAAAGCACAATAATCCATGCAAGAGATGCTGTTTCCAACTTCAAGGTGGCTTTCTGCATGTGTGCTCTGAAATGGACCACAACTAGACAAGCAGATTATACCTTAATCTTAATTTATGCATCTAAACAATCAAATACACTCCAAAATATGTCAAAATGACCGGCTTGGAGAGTATTCACTTAAACAGAGTTACGTCTTTGAGAGCTTATGTCTGCTGACAATTGTGCCATTAATGTGAATCATACAAAAAAAGACAGTGAGAAAATGAATTACTCACAGCTCTTGAATGAATAACTTTAGCTTTAATAAGCATTAATCTATCAATGCATTAAGTGAAAACTATGCAGTGCTATTTTACATTTGATTACTTTTACTTTATTAGATTTCTTTTGTAGGCTATATTACTTACATAAGCTGTAATGTTAGTAAACATTCCTAAAATTAAAGCTGTTTATTTCATTTGTATCTTTGTTTGATTTCCATGAACCAATAAGAATACTGTTAAAGTACCGGATCAATAAGCAGCATCAGTAAGAGTAGTAATACCATTAGAAACGTTACTCCAACATACCCACGCTTGCTTCAGTTGTGAACTTATGAACCCGTGTATCACACTTGGCCTGAAGCGATGGTTTATAACCTGATGAAAAGTTACAAATTTTAGTACTTTTCATACCTACACCAAATGTTTTGCTCCAGAAGACATTTATTCATCAACTGGGGTTATTGTGTTCACTTTGTGTGTTTTTTAAAGTGACAAATTTAAGGGACCCGTACACTTGCATTATAAGGTCTCACAGAGATCCAGAGAGACTATTTTTCTAAAAATCTCTGTTTGTGTTCCACAGAGAAAAGAAAGTCATATGCATCTGGGTTGGCATAGGGTGAATAAATGGTGAGAGAATTTTCATTATGGGGTGGCGTATACCTTTAACACCTTTAACATAGCTAATGTAACACTTTGGCTGCCTGCCCTGTGGAAAAATCCAGCGTTGCTGGTCACCAGCAGCTCTTAACCAGCACAAACCAGCCTGGACCAACATGAAATTCATGCTGGTTATGCTGGATTTTGCAGCAGGGTGGTATTGGCACTAGCAACTGCAAAACCTCAGGCTTATATTAAAGTGCCAAAAGAAAAATAAATGACAAAAAGCATGTTGTGTCTTCCGCCCAAGCCTACGTTATGTAGCTAAGTTAGAAAACTGTAGCGTTAGCATTTCACTTACAGTACCACGCACTGGCACCATGCATTTTAGCCATATTTGTATATATGAATGAAATAATGTTTTGACATTTGTGGAATAAAATGTTATTCCTATGCTAATAATGTGTATATTTAAATAAAACAAAATAACAAAAATGATCATAAAACTGTCTTAGTGTTAATTTTCATTAAATTTCGAAATCTATGAAGAAAAATGTTCGTCAACAAAGTTTTTCCCCTGCCAGCGTTTCTCGAGATGTTTTTCGACGCGTCTTTGTGTTCATACCCAAGCGATTTTCACTGGCAATGTGCCGAGTGAATGTGCAAATTCAATCCCTGACAGTAGATGGCGCTTTTTGAAAAACAGAGAAAAAAGTTACAAGCCTATGTACATGAAAGAAAATTAAGTGAAATGAAACTCACTGTTGAATCCTATTTGATCTGCAATTCCTCTCCATAACAACTCCCTCTTATCGAGATTTTTGTAGTCGCTAAATTTCTTCGGGTTCAGACACCAATGAGACCAGCAGCTCTACATTCATCTTGCCTCGTTGCTTCTTCTTCTTTGTCTACTTACTTCCTCTTCTTCATCTTAGGTATCAATGTGTGCTCGGCAAGGCTGTTTTGTGCTTAAGCGCCACCAAGTCGTGTTTTACTCTAACTTCAGCAGCTCCAGGCACGTGAACAAAAGCACTAATCTCATTGGTCAGCCAGTTTTTTAACACGGTGTGTCAAACCAAAAAAATTAATGCAATTAATGACATTAATGCAACTTGGAATTGGAATTACTATTATAAATTTCTCTCTTATAATATTTGAGAGTAGGTTTTTGTTTTACCAGTTTTCATAATGTAGACAGGGCGAGTGAATATCTAAAGTGTTTGGAGCATATGAATCGATATTCTGTTGATTTGTGCTTATTGGTGAAAGAGCAACTTCTGATGAAATGTAAAAATAAATTTCCCAAATGACAACAATTAAAATTGAGCATAATAATCTTTTTTTTTATCATTTTTTTTTATAATTTTAACCATTATACAGTATGACGGAAATGTGTAAGTTGACAAAAACTAAACAAAAACACGACATGGTTGACTAATAAGGGTAAAAACTAAAAGTGACATTTGACACAGGACTAAGACTAAATTAAAAAATAGCTGACAAAATTAACACTAAACTGTGTAAAAGTGGTTGAAAACATTATGCTGATTGTCTCCTAACTGTAAACATTCATTCAAGATATACCCGACTGTGTTTATGTGAAAGAGTATGGCTTTATGTGTGCGGTTGCACAGAAACCGTCCTTCAGACAGCGTGAATACCAAAATGAGTTGTCTTTTGTGTCTCATTTCACTCAAACAGTTTAAAATAACTCGATAGGTAAAACTGGCAAGGCTTAAAAACACATGCAAATGAACTTCCATGACCCCATGACCAGCACTGAAATGCCGTAAGCATAATAGAGACGATAACACAAAATATCGACCGGCTGACACATTTCTACAGTAACAGTGATCAAATGGCCAGAAATCAAGGATTTTGTGATGCATTTGTAGGACTTTCTGCGGTTCAATTCCCATATTGCTTGATTGTGTGGAATACAAAAACATGGAGCAGCCCCACTTTGACTGTTTACGCAGCCTGTTTTAAAAGGGCAAAGATCTGGTTGTGGGTACTTTGAGCTAAGGTGAGCCACTCAGATACAATCTAAAAAAAGAGACCCATCTCTGTGGGTCACCCAGCATGCCTTGTTATAGAAAATGTTGTCTAGACTAAGTGACTCACTATGTTCCTGCATTTATTAAAAAGGAAATGCAACTTCTCAGGAGACATGGCATGCAACTAATGCCCACCGCATGACTAAGTTGTTACTTCACTACTCAGCTGCAAGCATATTTGTCCACAGACTAACTTTATGTTCTCTTGTCACTGGAGACAAATACTGTGACCACAAACTGCAACACAACCCTCTGTTATTGTCATTTTGGTTGAGTGCAAAGCCTGGGTGTTGGGACTCACTACAGGAGGTCATTTGGGAGATCTAGCTGTTGTTATATTTGATTATTGAAGACGCGGGTACTTTAGGAGGAAGACACGTGCAACAGAATTTATGAGTCACTAATGTGTGAATCTGTTTCTCAAGATATCGATATGGTAAAGCTCATTATAGGTAAAATATGTGGCTACTTTTGACACACAGGAAAAAAAGCAATAATTACAAACAGTGCTGGACACAAAGAGAAATGATAACTCACAGTATATGAGCTAAAGTATCATGATATTAAGTAATACTGCAATTCCACTAATAGTGTTCGATTTATGACAAATCCTAACTATAAATATTTCCATTAATGTATTTTATATTATTTGTTACACATACATGTAAATATACAAACTAGGGCTGTCAAGCTATTAAAATTTTACATGATGTGGTGAGTAATTAATCTAATTAATTGCAAATTAATCGCACATCAAATTTGGCTGAAGAATTTACACCCAAAAGATAATTTAAAGTCATTATTGTGTTAAATGAGAAAAGCATCAAATGAACATTACAAAAAGATATAAATTACACATAAAATTAAATGATGGCAGAATTTTCATTTTTGGGTGAACTATACCTTTAATGTTTTATTAATATGGAAATATTAATTTTTTAATTAAATGATACTGTACATAAGAAACTAAAACTGCCAGTTGGTGGCTGTAAATGTCTAAATGAGTAAGTCATTGAGTGATTCATTCATTTGATTCCTTCAAACGGCTGATTCATTCAGGAATGAAGTAAATGGCTCTCTTTATGAATGGGCCATTGAATCATTGGTTCACCCGATTGATTCACTCAAAACAAGGATTCATTCAGAAACGAAGCACTGCATGTGTGCTTGGCTTTATAGGTAATATTTTCATAGGCAATATTGTTTCTAAAATATAACACAATATTAACTTCTTATTCATTGAACTGTTGTATAAAATCAATATCACATTTGCACTTGTGCTATTCGGTTAAATACATTAGTAATTTTAAGGTGTTATTTTTCCCATAACTAATTAATTAAGTTAACACATTAAATCAACAGCGCTGCAAACCTATAGATTATGAAATATTGATCATTTGGTAAGAATATGCAAATAATAAAATGCAAAATAACATTTTAACACGTGTAAATGCTCCAAACGAACAGACGTTCATGTCCCACCCGTCCCACATGCAAATGACACCTATGTTGTTGATTAAGGAACTAATTTATTTACCATTTTAGTATTATTGTTTTAATAAAAAAATGTTTTGTAATAATAATAATAAAGTATGAATTATGCAAGGCATATTTGCTGTATGTTAAACATTAAGGAACAGAATTACATTTAAAATGGACTTTTCATTTAGTTAGACAGATTAGGGTTCACAGACACAGATGATTTTACCATTGCAGCAGATACAGATACTGGCTTCACTACACACTGTAATCTGTCCTGTCCTTTTTGCTTGTAAAACTTGAGCACGTTATGCAAACATGGGAGAGTTTATTGCTGTTATTCAAAGTATGTCTCTCTTTTTAATCAAGTTTTTAGAAGTCCTTTGAACAGACGATTAATTAAATTGTACTTTCTTCTTCAGAAGAGAATTTTTGAAATAAATAAAAGGAACAATTTAAAACTTTAGCAAATTCTTGGACACCTGCTGTCAACTAATTTGAACATTTGCTGAATATTTGCATTTGCTCCTTTTGCAAATGAAGAGTCTATGTCACGTTGTAGTGTTATTTTGAACCTCCATCATTGAATGAAAATATTATTAAGAGGCGATGTATTTATTGTGACAAAAAGCATTCCTATGAATTCTCCATTTCACTGAGTGTATCAATGCAATAGGTTGTTTAAAATATTGAGTGTTATTTCTTACCATTCCTCATAAATATACAATTTATGTTTTTGCTGAGATTCATGCATGGCACAATTTGCAAATAAATTACATTGTGTTTGAAGCCACTGGTCAACTTAATGTAGCTGCAAAATATTTTTAACATTGCACTTTGTATTCGTTTCTCCTGATGTCTTCTTATTCATAAGCATCTTATACAGTATGCAGAACAGTGTTTCAAAGAAAAGTTTTTGTTTGTTTTACCCATGCTATCTTTTCCAGACATATGGCCTAAAAACTGTCCAGTTTCAGTGAACTGAATATCCAGTAGTGCACCATGAATCAATGCGGCTACACAAACACACATTGAACAAATTGATCTTCTTTGGCTTTCAACCCCTTATTTCTTCTCCAGCTTTTCACACCAAACAAACATTGGAGTCTGATCTGTTCTTACAGTGTTCTGTATGTGCTTCCGCTGGATTTACTAAAAAAGGGCTAAGAATTGACAGTGTGCTTTACTTTATCAGCAGTGTTTTCACAGTTACTATGACAGCTTTGACCTTCAGGAAGAATTCCCACTGATTGGTCCTTCCATTTGTGCGTCTATTGCTAGGTACAAATCGTCATGATTGCAATCAGACTTTTTTTACTGAATTCATGCCTTTTAACCTTGCGATCACTTGATGGGAGAAACCAGTGTGTCAGTTGTAGGGTAATGGTGTTTGACATGACACATGGCTCTAATTGCATTCAGCAGGACACTGTGAGGCACAAAATGGTGCCATTGTAGGCACATCCTCTGAAAGCTGAAGTCCAAGGGCCCTATTTTAACGGTTTAAGCGCATGGTCTGAAGCGCATGGCACAGGTGCACTTAGGGTGTGTCCGAATCCACTTTTGCTAGTTTAACGATGAGAAAAATAGTTGGTGCGCCTGGTGCATGGTCCAAAAGTGTTGTACCTAGTCTCTTATTGAGTCATGGGTGTGTTTTGGGCGTAAAGTGCAATAAGCCAATCAGAGTTTCATCTCCCATTCCCTTTAAAAGCCATTCGGTGATAAGACTGATCGCTTATCCAGAGAGGAATCCTTTCATTTTTAATATTTAAAAAACCCCGTGTGTGTAATAAGCAGAGTGTATGTGTGTTGGGCACCCACCTATAGGCGCATATTACGAAAGCACCCTTTAAATGACAAAAAAAAAATACTGCACCATTGACTTTTGAGCAGGTTTTTGTTGGTCAATGGCAAAGTCGTTTTCAGTTGCCTCAAAATAGCAACATGCCAACAATGCACCTGAACACACCTCGTTTTCAGACCAACACACCCATGGGCGAACAGATGGGCGCAATGCTGGATTATTTTAGCAGGAATACACCTTTATCACAGCGGAATTGATTACCGGAAGTGCTCGTTATGTATCGTCCAGTTATGTATATTTTCAATGCGATGTTAACACCTAGTTGAACAAACGCTGTATGTCAGACCACAGACCTGTTTTTATGTGCATTTTGAAGCATCGCATCAGAAGCGAGTGATGAAAATGCCAAATTCCAAAACAAAAAAATCCCTTAATTCGCAAAAAAGGTTTTTTTGACTTAGTTATGCGAATAATGGGAGATGGAAATTTGCTGAATAGATTCTGACGTAGCAAACGTTAAACCCACACAACTAATCGTCTGTTTCCGCTGATGGTGTTTAATTTACTGTTGTTTTTTTTTTTTTTTTGCGAATTTGAAAAGATTTGCTTTTAGGATTGAATCCCAGCTAGAGTCCAAACATGAAACTTTCACCCATGCATCATTGTGTCACAAACAGCACGCTGTATACAGTTCTATGAATGGATATGGAAAAGATGTGCTCCATTTTGTGTGTTTGTGTAATAAAAGTATGTATCATTCCCAGTTAAGGATAAGCGTTGGGGAGAAAAAAGCAGTACCAGTGATGGGGGTCACTGCATGTTAAAGAGTTAGCTAGTTCACCCCAAAATAAAAATTCTGTCATTAATTACTCACCCTCATGTAGTTCCACACCCGTAAGACCTTCATTTGTCTTCGGAACACAAATTAAGATATTTTGGATGAAATCCGAAAGGTATATGACTCGTCCATAGACAGCAATATAACCACCACTTTCAAGGTCCAGAAAGGTGCTACTCTCCTCTCTGCCAGCAATCCACTACAAATTAAAACTAAGAACACAACAAGTGGACCAATATCTCTGCCATATATCTTACTCCCACTAAGGAGTCAACATTCCTCTACAAAAGCTAAATACTGCTTGCTAAGGATAAAAGCAACTGGAAAAAAATTTAACTCAATTGAAAGTGCTATCTTTCTTTCTGGATGACAGAGACAATTAGAGAAATATTCCAAATTTGCAGCCGGTCTGTGGTCTGACATACAGCAATTTTTGGCAACAGTTCATGACTCGGAGCTCATAACGCTCGTGTTAATAGTTAAGGCCTCAGTTTCACTGGCGTGGTAAAGCAATATGATGGCAGTATTTGACTCAGGAAAATGTTGTTTACTTGACTTCCCCTGACCTTTGCAAGGATTTTCCCCCCACCTTTTCCACTCAAAGAATGTTGGAGTGTGAGTAACTCAATGCCAGTTTTACAGCAACCTAAATAGGTGACACAGCTAGCACAAATATTTCAACGAAAAGTGTTCTGCCTGTCAGATTTTTGGATGCAGTCCATGATGGGCCGAGCTCTGTGTAAAGGGACTCATGCATTTCTTTTATGCATTATACATTGATGTCTCCTTGCTGGCTACTGATGATTCTTTTAGGCATCAAATATTTAGGATAAATTATTTGGTGTAGTTCTGGTAGACTGATAACTTAGCTCAATGTTTCTCAGGCACTCATTGGTTTGAACCATTTGATGTCAGATTGTATGAAAGAGGTTTTCTGATCTTAGGTGCCCAGCAGTGATCCACACCCGGCTCTTCTTTAAAAGGTGGTCTAGGGTACAGTTTATGTGTGCTCCTCTACGGTTTGAAGTTAGTATGAGCGCAATCCTTCCTGACACACAGAGGTGAAACGCAATTGATGACATACAGTATATAACAGGGTTGCCAATTCTCACACATTTGGCGTAAGACACACTTTCAAGGAGTCTTCATGCTCTCACACAACCCAGCTAAATCTCACGCCAACTAACAAGACGATGCAAAATAATAGGGCACAACCCAAATTTGTCTTCAACTTCATATTAGTAGAGTTTCATTTGAGGCGCTTACCACGTCAGATCTGTGCTTAACTGTTGAGCCCAGCTCATAACTTACGCTACAGTTCTTTTTTTTATTTGACAACAGTTTGGCACAACCATGCATAACTGAACCAAACTCTATATATATATATATATATATATATATATATATATATATATATATATATATATATATATATATATATAATTTCGAAATGCTTGCTCTAAATTAATTGGCATTGAAGAGCAAGATCATTTAGTGATTCTTCGAATCGCTTGCATCACATCCACGGCACTCAGGTTATGTGCATGGTGGATTTTTTGTCCAATGGGACAAATACTTCAATAATGCAGCTTAACCGGCATATCTGCTCCTGAATCATAAGCCACCAGTATCCCCAGTGGTACTTGTGTTGATGACGCAAACACACCACAGTTCTTACCCTGAAGTACAATGTGGAAAGGGATCTGTGGGGGCAGGGGTGGATGGTGAAATTCAGCTCAGATTCAGACCATGCAATTGAACCAAGTGTGAATTAAACACAAAATACACACAGTCAAGGCACTTGGATCATTATCTCAGAAAGTAGGAGGCAGCTTACTTTTTGCTATATGTCTGCATAGACCTGCTATTAAAAGGATTTTTCTTTCATGTGTCTGGTTGAAATGATGTGTGCCATATGTGGGCAGCTGACAGGTTTCAAAGGGAAATGTATACAGAAGTACTGTGTGAAGAGGATTGTCTTTTTAGGGAAACATGTCAAGATGCTGTAACAAACCTTAGGGAATTCTTTGCTGGTTATCATATACTGACCCACACGTTTTATTGACAATTACAACTGTGAAGCTTTAAATCTGACACTTAAATTTATGATAAAACTAGTGCAATTGCATTTTATCAGATGACTAAAGCTATTTATACACCAAACTATGAACTAAAACTAATCCTTAATGCAGTTTTATGCAGCCTGAGAACTCTGAGAGTTGAAGAAAGAAACAGTCTTTTGATGCATTCACAAACTTATATTGTCTTTCTCCGCCATAGTTTCTGCCTTCAGCTTTGGGGTCTAGGCATAAAAAGCATAAACAGCACACAGCGGCGTGATGGTGATTTATTATGAACTGTCCTAAACAGACACAAAGCAACACCGCAACAAAAGGTGTTTTTTTCCATGTTATTCAGAGGTTTTATTCAAACCAGCCATGACGGTGATATGCGACGAGCGACAGCGAATTCAGTTTTATAAACAGTTTCTATTCTTTCTTGTGACGTTGTGGCTGGAACAACAACATACAAAATATGACAATGATAAGGTACTGATTATGTGCCGTATATAACGGATAATGTACATCCAGCCGGTTGTTATCTCAAAATAAACCCTGACAGGGTTTATTCCGCTTATTACACGGCTACTTGCCACAAGTAAATAATTAGAAAATATATTATTACTTCTTTAAATGCAAAGCTTCCATGGAGAGAGCAGTTGCTACCAGACAGCAACATAGTGTGGCCCAGATCCGGCCCACATCTGGTACATGTGGATTACACGTGGACCAGATGTGGGCCGGATCTGGCCCGACACTATGTTGCTGTCAGGGAGCGTGGCAAGTTCAAACTAGATGGGCATTTAAGGGATACGGTACAGTCACACCACTTATTAAATGGCATTTCACCTCATAAATAATTATAGGGATAAGAGATATTGATTTGAGATGAAACTGTTTTAAAATCATACCTGTTTGCTATCTTATAATCCAACAGTGTACAAAAAAAACAGTCGCAAAATGGCAGCAGCTGCGTTTGTATGAAACAAGAGAGCGAGTCCATTACACTGGATGACATAATTCAAATACTGTACACAAAATATCGATCTGACTACGTTTTAATATTTTATTAGCTCACCGAACGCAAAACTTCGATGAATAAATAGTTCAGACAGAATAGCATACTTTCGATGGCTTTGACTCAATCATTTTGACTCAATCCACTGTGAATGTTGTCTTCTTTCTGCATTTGACTATTGATGTCCTGGCCCCAGAATTCCAGGCAGCTCTGCATTCCACAACTCCCAGGTTGACAGAGTAGTGTTACCATGTGAAAATTCTCAGTCATGAACTTTTGCTTCTCCACTCTTTTTTTCCTGCTACTTCACTTTGTGTGTCCTCACCTTCTAGTAGCAAGAATTAATTTGCATTGAAGGGAACGTATTATTTTAGTCTTGATTGATTGTTTTCGGGCTCTACTAGAAAAGGCTTTCATGCTTCAATGTAAAAAAATATTATTATAGTTTCTGTCTCTATGAAGAACCTCCTTCTGAAAAGCATAATGTGCTCTGATTGGTCGGCTGGACAAGTGCGTTGTGATTGGTCAAGTGCTTTGTGCTTGTTTGGGAAATGTCCCACCCCTTACCATAACCGTGAATTTTTAACCATAGACTGTATAAAACAATGGATGTAGTGTCCGTGACACATTTTTGAAACCCAAAGTGGGCGGAGCTGGCTGTTGAATATATATATAGACCAAAACCACTTTTTGTACCAGGCTGTAAACACAATTTTTTTTTTCTGCTGTCTCTAGCAGCCAGTCGATAAATTGCAGTTTAAGTCACATCCGTGTTGACTGGAAGGTAGCCGCTTGGTTTCAACACAATACTAACTCAACCAGGCCCTGCCCCTTTATTTTGCGTATGCCTTGGGCAGGAATTATTTAAATGAGGAATATTGTGACGTATTCGTTGCCAGAAGAAAACTCAAGATTAAAATAGAGGCGTTTCAGGGAGTTCAGAAACAGTGACAATGATTTAGAGAATAACTCCCACTGAAGGGACTTTGCAGAGCTTTTTCATGCTCAAACAGCAACATTACACACTTAAGACAGATGAAGATGAAAAAAAAAAACATACTATGTCCTCTTTTAAGAATGACTACCAGGCATCCTGGATCTGTTATACTGCCTCTTCACCAGGCGGCACCAAACTCTTGGCAAAGTCTTGTTGGCTGTGAAGCGGGTGCAGAGGGCTTGGGTGGGGGATTCTTAAAAGGACCTTTATTAGTTTCATTGCAAACCTCAGGGGCTTATGGGAGTTTGTAAGTATGCAGTTCACTGCTCTAGATTTTCCAGCCAGCAGTCTCAATAACACTCGGGAAAAATACTAAGTGATTCAATATTCAGATAGCAGAAAGGCCTTGTCCTCCGCAAATGCAAAAACATGGCAACTCCATGCTATATAATAACTATGCTCTTGCCTTAACACCACTGCACAGATTACCTCTCAAGTTATTTACCCTTGCTTTCTTTGAAGCTTGGCTTTTGTGCCTGAGGAAAGTGGGAAGTATTGTATAATGTAGGACACCATCTATTTCCTAGGGAAGGTACAAGTACCCCTGTCTAATGGATTTTGAAGTGTTTTGTAATGCAAGGTGATAGGACACCTACAGAGACAGTGAAGAAGTATTGTAGGGTCGTGCTCTCCAGGTCTGTGAGTAAAGGTTTGTGATTTAGGCAAGTTGAGTCACCACGTGTGAGTGCTAGCTTCACTGACGATGTAGCAAAACACTGGGGTTCATTTATCCAGTGCCCCGCGCCCTTGTGACTACTTGTTAATATATGCAGAGACCATGTGCAGTAAATGCTGCACTATCAGTGCCACAACCTGCATTCCTCCACACGGCTTCTTACTGACATACACAATCTGCTTTTCCTCATGAAGTCAAAGATTAACAAAGTAAGAGATCCCTCTTACTTCTCAACGCCCCCAAACATTTCTCGTTTGAAACGAGAAATATCTCGGGTTTTTTTTATTTATTTTTTTTATGATCCAATCAATTCTTGATGGATAAAATCCCATCTTACTTTTTTTCTTGCTCAGAAACGTGTCATATTACAGAAGTAAAATAGATTGTAACATTACTTTGATGTCTGGCCAACTTTTTGTAGAAAATGCTACACATTTAGTTACTACAAAAGGCCCAATATGTTTAAATATAGACACTGAGATACACTTTTGCACATTCACTGCATTAAATTAATACTTTTTGAGGTTTATATAAATGCAGGTGACCTTACTTTAGTGACTTTAGACTTTAATATATAACTTTAATTAGCCTCATCTGGATTTTATTTAGAAATTATCATTAAAGAAAAAAAATATTTTACGTCTCTAATTATGTTCACATATAATAGCAGTTACTTTAGACATTGTCATTATATTAATATTTGTATGTGCATTTTCTACAATGTACAAAAAAAATATATGCATAAAAATGATGCAAAAATACCTCTGAATGAAAACTAATGAGTTTTCTTTGTGTACTGAGATAATAAGGTGCATAATGCTATTCAAAACAACCTAGAATAAAATGGCAGTGTTTATTTAGGATGCATCACTGCATGACTTGCTTGAGGTCAATGGTTGAGGATTTTCTAAGATGTGTGACATCGCTTCACACACACTTTCATTGCTACCTGTGAGAAATACCTTCAGGCTCTTCTTTAGCAAGGTCTGTCAAACAATAAGCACCTAAAAGAGGTACTGAGTTACTGAATACAGAAAACAAAACAATGCTTTAACAAAATGAATTCTGCATTGCACTGACGCCAACATTTATCATTTCAACATTTCAACTTGAAGTCCCATCATTGTCCTGGAAACACACTAGTCTTAGTAAGAAATATCGCCAGACAGTAGGAATGCACAATTAATCGAATTTCTAACCGCGATTACAAATACGGCTGCCATGATTTTGTAATCGTTCAAAGGCGCGATTACAAAAAAATATCCACTTACATTACACTGCGTGCATAAGAGGCGTGTTTAGAGCTTAAAAAAAAACTTTAGAGTTTTTCACAACTACTTCAACGTGTAAAAGGTCTAACCCAACACAAAAGGAACTACCATTGACGTAATTTGCCAAACGCACGCGAAACACCAGTACCCGCCATCTTTAAAAAGCCATGTACACTGCCTATGTATTTACTCAACGAACTTACTGTACAAACTTACACTAAGGAGAAAATCCAGTGTGACTTTGAGCAGACCAAGCGAAACATGATTATGTATTTCTGCTCAGCTATCAACATTGGGCATCAACTACACGGCAAAAGCTAATACTTTTTCATGTACTGTCTAGATTATTTGTATAACAGTTCTATCTAATAACATATTAGGACTGTTAAACAGATCATAAACAAATGAAGACAGAGAATGTGAGCACTATGTGCTCAGGCTAAAATAAATAGTCTTTCAAAATAAAAGTCTGCCGCGTCACTTCAGAGTTCCTACTGGCGGTGCAAATGCAACCAGGAAAATGGCCCTAGGGGAACATTAGTTCTCGAGGAACCACCCTGGTAGCTAGTTTCTATAACTACGTTCCCAGAATAACATGGTGCGGAAGCCCCTATCATTATTACATGCATATGTTTACTTTTTTTTTTTTTTAGAGAAGAAACCAAACCAATGTATAGTTGATATTTGAGGCTTAATGCTATAGAAAAGCAAAGTGTGTTTTCAGCTTGTTTATTTTTAAATAAAAATATGGCATGCAGTTGCTTCAAACAATGGTATCAAGCTATTCAAAACATCATTCAATGCAATGGTGATAATTGTAATTAATAATTGCAATTTGCAATTTCAAGGGAATAATCAACAATTATGATTTTTGTCATAATCGTGCAGCCCTACCAGACAGATAACTTCTAATGCTGAAATACTGTAATAATGACACAAGCAAAAATTACTTATGCAAATCAGAAATTTTAACAGATAGTAGTCAAAGAAGCAGCACTCATCTTGACTCAAAAGGGGCATGCAATGTATTTTCTTTCTTATTTTTTTCTGTGTGCATTCAGAAATGTTTCATGCTCTCCTCAATAAGTAACGAATAGCGCATCCAGGAACACAATCTCAACGAACATGAATGATAACTAGACAGAAATACATTTGACCTTGCTCAAGGTTCACTTACAATAGGCCATTTAACTAGCTAATCAAAGGGGTGGGATGTTTTGAGAATGATGAGAGACACCTCCTGATAATTAGGCAGTCTCTGATTAACTCCCATTGGGATGCTCACCATTCACCCCTGAGTGCTCTTTCTGTCCTTCTGCCCATGGTTCTTCGACTCCAGTCAGCCACTTATGCAGAACACACGCTTGTTTCTTCTGACCTCTGCCAGTACACAGCAGGCTGCACCTTTTTTTTCCAAAAGACCAGCTGAAAACTGTGTCATCCTGCTTAGGGTGTTGTTTTGGCTTATGTGCACCTGGTCACCTCAAAACATAATCGAGCAATTATTGCACTTAAAGTACTTCATTGGACACAATATTCTAGATTAACCATATATCACACACATCTGTTTTGTTGTAGTGTGAACAGCAAAATCACACTGGATCTTACATTTCCAATTCCAATATGAGCCACATTAATAAATCAGTTAACCCATATGAATATGTAAACAGTCAATATATCAAATGAAAGAAAAGAGCTAAAACAAAACATTTTATTCTAGCTTCATGTATCATTTTTATCAACACTTGAATGTGAGTTTGATCAAAAAACTGAGAAAATTGTGTTTTTGTCAAAGACTTTGTCCATAGATTGAGTTTATTAACACACCCAAATAGGGGTGTGCGATATATATCGTCTACGATAATATTGTGATTGTTGTTTTAACAATGTGCATTATCTGACATTATTGAGTATGTCCCTCACTTTACAAAGACACGCATAGAGAGTGCACGCATACACTACATGATGTAGTCTGGGTTAGACTAGTGTGCTTTCACTGCATGATTTAGTCCAGAGAAGGGCAACCTCGATAATGACGAGGGCCAACATTTTTTCTTCTTCATATCAAGGGGCCAGATTACTAATCCACATTCACACCTTTTATACCGTCTTACTCAATTTACTTCTTATTAAGGGAAATCAATGTATAATTATGCTAATGGGAAACTTTGTTTTCAGCTGACAAGTAATATTACCCAAACAAGCAAATGTAAACATTTAAATTGCACTGTCTATAAATTTGCAACAAACAAATGTCCTATTTTTAATTACAAGCCTAGAGAACATTCTCAACTCAACCTCAGAGAACAGTTAAAAGTGCTTATTCAAAAAGTTATTCCATATGGTATTACCATAATCCACATCCACATTACCATGAATAAAAATACTATTTTTTAAAAATGTTTAAGAAGATTATTAAGTGTATACATTTCTGTCATGCATCTGGGAAAAAGGTTTTGTTGACTATGCATTTTACCTTTTGAAATCTAAGACAAGTGCAACTTGTGGCATCACAGGTGTATCATTCATGCTTTTCGTTAGCCGCTTTTCCAACGTCGAGCCAAACTGTGCCGATCCAAGTTGGCCGGTATGGATATGGTTTTGTTTTCCACTGAGTGGCTGATAACAGAGCTCTTTGGAATGTAATATAAATGAGTCAGTCTTTGCCTTGGTAACGCAAGTGTTTACACACGATATGCGATGTAAATAGTGGCCGTGTTATGGAGGATGATCAGTTATTTTTTTAATTGTATGATTCATTTGTGAATCAAATAGCATGTTTAGCAAGCTACGGAGAAACTGGCAGCCGGGCAACAGACAAATGACCAATCCTAAATGGAAAAACGGATTTTGTGAGCAGTGCAGTGGTGGAATGGCAATTTTTTATATAAAAATTTTTCATTACAGATTTAGTTTCCAAACAAACCAAACGTATGGGTGACCCCTTGAACTTGGTAAAAAGATAATCTTGACTAGAAAACATGATTTTTATTGTCAATTTTTTGCTTATTGTTGCTCATTTTAGTAAACGTTCACATTAGCGTGCACATCCTACGCTGCAGTTAATACGGAGATCGGCTGGAAATAGTGACCTCTCCTGGTTTGGTTTAGTATTAAAGGGGTGGTTCAGTGGTTTTTTTCTAGGCTTGATTGTGTTTAACATGCACAGTTTAACATGTCTTAATGCTTTTTTTTTTTTTTTTTTTTTTGAAAACACTGTATTTTCCATATATTTTACCTTTATTCTACACCTCTGTTTCCACTGTCATATGAACGGTTCGTTTGACTTCTGCTTCTATGAAGCCACTCCCTCCAAATTATGCAACGTGATTGGTTAGCTGTCCCAGTGTATCCAGAGCCATTGTGATTCGCTGAAGCGTCCAGAAACGTTGTGCCCCTTACCATTCGTTATTACTAGTGCTTCAGTAGAAATGTAAATAATGGCGTCTATAATGCTGTATTAAATTGAGCCCGAATTAGACCCAGATGAAGAGGGTCAAGCTGCAATCGTGGCTTTTAAAGGACGTTTATGAATGGTATTTCATTTTGTATTTGTGTCAATGTGTTTAGATATGCTGTCACTGCTGTTTGTTAGCTTTCAATATACGGTTTTATCCTGATTAAAGCTTTACTGTAGCCGAATACATGACTGAGTAGTTGCATTTTTGTAAAGGTAGTGTTTAATTTATAGCATGAACAACTGTTTGTCTATGAACATAGACGTTTGTTGGTGTTTGTAGAATTTATCTAACTGGTTAGCGAAGCAAAAATGAGTTGCTCTTTGTATATGTCTTTGATGCAACCAAAAATAGCAACAGAACTATACGTTTAGAAGACATGTACAAACAATAAAACATACTTACAGTTTGAAGCCAATAAACAGCATCTTCTGCTTTTAAAGTAGGAACTGCTTCATCTTTCAGTAAAAGCCTTTGTGCAAATCCAGCATTGAACTCGTGTAGATTCTGAAAGCTTCTTCAGCGCCGCATCCAGTGTAGAAAAAATCACAGATTATAAAGGGTTCTATTATATATTGACGCGTCGCGCTGCTCACGTCCGGTGTAAACAACCCTTCCGCTTCCATTATGCCGCGCCGCATGGCCTCGTCCCCTTTGTTGCGTGTTCCCGGGGGCGTGTTTTGCAGGGTTTATGATGTCACCAACCCGGGAAGAAGCTTGTTGTAGTCCAAACCGGTCGTTTTTGTAGACATTAAACTGCCATAACTTTAGAAGACAATATCTCCGTTTGCATTGAACTTTCAGCGCTGTAACTTTGCAGATACTGTTTATGCTCAAGCAGCAACATTACACACTAACTAAAGTTAAAAAAGTGAAATCGCATTGAACCACCCCTTTAACATTAGAATCTGAATGCAATCTTTTCGTGACTTACTTTTCAAATGTTTTAAATTTGATCATCCGGGTGGTCCAGTGGGCTGCCAGTTGCCCATCCATGATTTAGTCTATTAAAATGCATTTAGAATGCCCCAATATTCAAGATATAGGGGCAAAAATACCCCTGTATGTCTATTATATTTATATAAGTTAATATGGTTAATCTATATCAAACAAATAGTGCTGTTTTTCTCCAAATATCAGCATGATTACTCATGTGATTTTTGATTTTTTACAGCAGTTCAATAAACAATAAGTTAAGTGTCTTACAAATTAGAATATTGCCTGTTTTTTTCCAACAAAAATATTTCCAATCAAAGCCACAGCACTGTTTTGCGTCTCTGAGCAACATACAGTGGTGTTTCCTTACTGAATGAATGAATCGTTTGAATGAATGATTCAATGACTCACTCATTAACACAGTCAAATGCTTTGTTCCTGAATGAGTCTTATTAACATTGACTTGCTGCCGCCTACTGGTGGTTTTAATTTCACATTTAAAGTATCTTTCTTTTTTAAAATCATTTCAAATATCAGTATTCAATGTTTTATGTTTAAAACATCAAAACATTATTTATGCATTTGCAACTGCAGGTTAAACTCATTCATGTCCCCTCTGAGCTGCATTAAACAGTAAATGCGTAAATGCATCTAAATGTCACTTCAGATGCAGGTTCTGTGTTTCCTGTGCATTGCAAAGATCAATTTTGTTTATCATTATCGATAAAATCCCAGAAAATATCAAGCTATAGTTTTTTTCAATATCACACCCCTACCCCCAAAGTGTTTCCTCTTCATGTGTTCGACATTTCATTCAATAACGTTAGGCAGTTTTGTTTTATATGCTGTTTAATGTTTGATGATCACATTAATTTACATGTGCATAAACAACTTCTATCCGCTCCTTCTGGTTTATGCAGAATTCTTCACTTGTTTTTGTATCCGGAGATGCTGTACTATTTCAGATGATTCATAACAGCGCCTCTACTGTATAACAGTGAAAACACAGATTGCTAGAAAAACTTGTCAATTGCTGGGCAGCGTTGTGTCATACATGATGGAAAATCTTGTCAAAGAGTTAAATTAAGTATCGCTGGGTCGCAAATAAAATTATATAATATAATGTTTACCACTCTCAACAATGACAACGGAAGTTGATGTTACTGAATTGATAATTAAGGCACCGCCTTATATATATTATATAAAGTTCTTCTAATTTTATTTAAAAAAACATATAAACATAAAACACTTTTGTCATGCATTCTCTTTTAACTTGTAATTACCACCTTGCATCACAGAAGAAAATGCTTAAAATGTTAATTTTGACCAGCTATCATCTAATTTATAATGTTCTCATGGTTTGCACACAGAGCTACCCATCCCCTTGACACTACACAACATATAGGATAACATCTACCAAGGTGTCCTCCTAACTGGCTACAGACAAGCAGTGGAAAAAGTCGTTCTTCAGAACATGTCTTGTCACATTTTACACTAAAAAGCTTTTCACGAGCACGGTGTTAGAAACCAGCCGCATTTAATTCTACACACATGAATAGGCAGCGGTCTGACAGCGGCCATAGAGCGACCAAAGGGCAGCGGAGA
The DNA here is from genome assembly GCA_036281575.1 of Ancherythroculter nigrocauda. Taxonomy (NCBI): domain Eukaryota; kingdom Metazoa; phylum Chordata; class Actinopteri; order Cypriniformes; family Xenocyprididae; genus Ancherythroculter; species Ancherythroculter nigrocauda. Next base: position 3,035,233 of record VTFQ01000008.1, on the reverse strand, counting down.
TCCCTCGATAACACTATGCATTGGGTTGATGCTTGCTTGACATTCTCCCACTACATGATGATATCAGCCAGTGTTTCCTAGTATTTGCTGTGTGGCAGCTACAGACTTCATGTCATTTGGCACTGGCTATCGGTTAGAGCGCCAGAGGTGCAACTAAAAGGATGTGACAGCAAAGCCTTGGTGAAATTTCACAGTCAATTTTAGATATGTTTGTAACTAGGGACCTTCAAATGACACAGAAATGAGCTTTATTAGAGAGTACATTTTGGTCATGGGCAATATTTATATTATGGCTAATTCCATTAGCATTAAAAAACATACATGCTGGACTCAAATTAGTCGTCAGGGCATGAATGTAGAGGTCGCAAGAACTAGTAATGTTCTCTCATGTGATTATAAAGATGGTCACTTATGCTAAGCACACTAGCTTGTAAGCTGATGTGGTATTAAACCAAGGCTGCAGACACATAAACAATGGGAAGTTGATTGAATCAAAATGTTTACCTTAATACATGTTTCTTGTCTTATTGTGAATGATTAACTAATGCACATTATTCCAAATAATTATTTTGTTTGCAGAATTGATTAATTATACATATCAGTCCCACCAGGATTTCGTGATATCTTTTGTGATTTTTGCAATCAAATTTTGTGGTGGTAATTTCCAGAAATCTGTCTAGGTATATATAATGTTTCTTTCACTTTAAGACCTACAGTAATGCATGGATCCAATACTGACACGCATCCCAAACTTGTTCACTCAAGACATAACCAGAAAGACAGACATTTTGACATAATTATTTGACCATTTAAGGGCAGTAAGCCTAGAAATAGAACATAATATGTGGTGAAAATACGAATTATGCAGGATTGCAAAAAAAAAATGCGGCATTTTGTTGATTTTGGGTTGTATTCAGCGAAAAAAAAAAAATGGAGGGACTGATATATTAAACATTTTACAAAAAACTTTCCTCTAATTTACAAAACATATAGTAATTAAACAATAATACAGTGCATATTACTGTGTAATTACTATTTGTATGGTCACATTGCACACAGTAGTGGCCAAAAGTAATGCCCGGCCTAAGAAAATTGACAAATTTCACCCTTTATTTAGATATTAATACAAATTTGTAAATCATGTTGTGCTTAGAGTTGATTGTTTTATTTCTAATAAATATAATATAATATAATATAATATAATATAATATAATATAATATAATATAATATAATATAATATAATATAATATAATATAATATAATATAATAATGCAATGAAACATGACAAATTATGCGACATAATTTTGGGCCATGCTGTCATACAAAGAAATTATGAACACATGCAAAAATGAGAGAATCAGCAAAATATTAATGACTGATTATGGTCTAGTCAATGTATGCTTTTTCCTGTCAGCTATTTGTTTTTTATATGCAATTTGTTTTTGCATAGTGAAATAAAACCTGTAGCTGTAGTTTGCCTTTTTTTTTGCCAGATAATTTTGTCAGATAAATACTTTAACCCCCATATTTAGAATATTTAAAAAATATAAAATATTTACTTCATATTTTGATGGTTCAAGCAAACTTGTAGGGTCATTAATGTCGCCATGAAATCAAAATGGAAGTTTTTTTTTGCTTTTAGTATGAATATGTTAGCCTTACTGTTATCTATGAGCTAGTGTGCTCCAAAACAATGACAAAATGTGCATTTAGAAGATATAACCGTTCAAAACTTAGTCTCTCACTTCCACCAATATGGATCACTGCGGATTTCAGCTTGCCATCAGTTTTCTGTCCAATCAAATGCTCTCTAGAATCCCCTACATTATAAATAGACGCTGAATCTGCGGCTAAAATCGACCACTTGTTCACACATTTACTATTTTCTACATGGTGAATGGCACATTCACGCACTATATAGGGTATAGGGAACGATTCAGACAGTGTAAATATGCTTTCCATTGAGGGTCTGGTTTCATGTTAGTGTCACGCAAACCGCAGCGCACACAGTCTGCTCCGGTCCAGAGACACAAGAGCACAGAGCGGATCATATGATCGAGCCAGCTCAGACCACAAAACATATCGGACTCATTTGAATTCTGCACAGAATGCTGTATTTTAAAGCGATATAGAGGAGATTAGGAGGAGAAACCATTGGAGATTAGAAGGAAACTGAGGTTTTACCGATCTCAACAGCTTTGGCTGAGCTGCGATATAAACGAAACGCTATTGAAAAATCCTGCAAGTTTTAAGGCACTTCAGTGGGCCTTTAAAAACAAATATCTCCTCCGGATGTCACTTTTGCCCACGACCAACTATTTGATGTTCACCCTTTCCCATGTGTTTTTTTTTCTTGTTTCCCCAGACATGTCATCATTAATTTTTGCTGTTTGTTGCAGGATGTCCCTTTGAAGAGCTTTCAGACTTCTTCTTAATCATATTTACTTCCTTCAAATCCTTTAATTTGTCTATCTGCTCCCCTGCCTCAGGTCTTTGAAAAGGTAATGAGTCCATTAAAACACACCTGTAAAATTTCAGAGCGAATGCTCACTTGTTTTGCTGTCTTGCTCAATGCTCACCTGCACAGTCTTCCTGACTCGAGAAGTGATGCTAGACTCAATCATGGAATATATTATTGAAGATAACAGTGGGGTTGAAGCCGTTGTTGTTGACATCAAAATTTTACTTTCAGTCCCACAAACATTATCGTATCTTAATGCATTGTTAGCATCGTAGTTAAGAGCATAACATCTGTAAGATCCAAAAATAGACAGCACTTAAGAGAATTAATAAAATCTCTACTAATCCATAATCTAGATGCGGTTATTCTGTCATTGCTGTAATGAGCCCTCATACAGCTTGACAGATGTGTGCTGGTGCACATAGCTGACCATTCTGCCTCCGTTACATACAAACATCCACTCCCTGTCTGAGTTACAAATGAATGACATCTTGTAAATATCCATTAAGGTATTGCAAAACACCCAGTGTCCACTCTGCACTTTACATAACCCGTTTTTAAGCTGTAGATGAAAATTAAAATGCTGTGTTGGCAGTGTTCAACAAGAAAATATACTGTATATTAAAAGATCTTATATAATAGATAAAAACATTTGATTTTTTTCAATGGGAGGGAAAAAAACAGAGGGAGAGGCCGCTTTTGGCCCATGAGTGCACACTAAAGCAACTCACAATGTTTCCATACCAAATTCAGCTGCCGTTCTTGAGTCGTATCTGGCCAAGGCAAGACTGTAATTAGGGAACTAAATGCTGCACTAAGTCAGAATGTGGTTTTGCGAGCATTTCCAAGGGACAACCAGTCTTGTGGTCTGTGGTTTTTATCATCAAATGCAAATTGCACAGTTGAGGAGGAGTGGCACTGACTCACAGGCTTCATAGAGTCCAGGAAGCCGCTCGGCTCGAACATTCATGTGGTGCAATATGTCAGAAGCAACATATTCATGTCTTTTCCAGATTGTGGACGTGCCATTAAAAACACGTTGGCAAAGCTATAATTTACAAGATCACTGCCCTCTCTCTTTCTCCTCCTCTTACTGTTTTTTTGTAAAGCATGCCAACAACAAGGAAGGAAAAGTTAGGCGGTGATGTAAAGAATGACAAAACACCAAAACAAACATATACTAGCATTTCCATAATAAGCCTTTTTATGGTAAGATGTGTAAATATTTACTGCTGTTTAATTTATTACCATTTGGCAGATAGTGATTTCAATGTTTTTTTCTTTCCGTATTTGACACCTGGTTCTTTTCCTTTAGATTTAACAGGCAATTGTTTGTGTTTCCCAAAAGACTCTTAAGTTGAAGTTGGTTTTTACTGTTTTCATTTTCACTTCCCACACTGAAATAAACTGGTGACCTAAACAATAGATAACGTGTAAATTAATTGAGTGTATTCAAATAAAAACAATGTTATTTAACATTACTGAATCAACCTAAATATATTTCAAAATATAAACATATAATATATTAAATTATATGTTGAAAATATTTAGAATAACATATTGTGTTAATATATTACAATATATTTGATAATACATAAGGAATTGTCACTTTTCATATATAGAAAACCATGTGGCATTATTCACCGATATATTCACCTGTATAATTTAATATTCATTAATATATAGATACTAGAGGTGGGAATCGCAGGAAACCTCAGAATACGATATCATCACGATACAGCGATAATCGATATATTGCTAGACAATCCTATAATGAAACATTACGATATCTGTCTAACTATGAAAACAAAAAGGTTAAGTGCAGGTTTTCTCTCTTTGTTAAAGTCCAAAGTGTTAGAAAACAACACAAAATGTTTTTCAGTCTGTAAATTAAGTTTAACATTTTAAGTAAATAAAAATGTTATGCTTATACTTTTTAAAAGCTTCAACTTTGCGTGTTAACTGACACATTTAACCTAAGTTAACTGCTTATCAACATGTTTTATATAAACCTGGTACATTTGCAAAATTACACATATTTTTGCTGTATATTTCCATGTTTCAGAGTTTTGTTCTTGTTAATAAAGAACCACTTGTAATTAGATCCTCTCCTCACTGCACCACTTTGTGACAAAATAGTTAGTTTGTGTGAGCAACAGACCAAAACAAGTCTCTGTTACAGTGCCATACATTGGGGAGAAAAGTTCAACCAACTAAAATTGAAATCAACAAATAGATAAACTTCTAATCCAATGGCAATTTTGCAGCTATTCCTGCTTCTCCCTGCCCAAATGAATTTGCACAAATTACACTGCGTGTCTGACGTACTGTACCAGTATTAAAATAGGTCCTCATTAGTTTTTGTCCTTTTTGCAGCTTGGCAGTATAAGTCACTATCCACTTTTGTGGTGTGGGAAACATTCCACCCAACACTTCCTTTAGTGTTTCATGGAAGAATGGAAATAATACTGCAATGAAACAAGAGCATGATGATGACAACATTTTCATTCAGGGGGACATACAGTACTTCTTTACTGGTGGACAGAGAGCTTATGTCCACATACTGTTAATATTTTACCTGTTTTATCTGTAATACATAAAAAATGAAAGTTCAAACCATAAATAATCCATATGTGACTTAATAGAGACAGTAATAGAACAACTGATCACATTAAGATACTGTAAGTGATGTCATGAGTTCCATTGTTAGTGCTGTCATGTTAGAATAGAATAGAATAGAATAGAATAGAATAGAATAGAATAGAATAGAATAGAATAGAATAGAATAGAATAGAATAGAATTTTTATTGTCCACCAAGGTGAAATTTTGTCTGATTCTTCACTTTTGTTATGGTGTTATCTGTCAGATTCATACTGTGTATTCACTTGCGAGCATGTGGTTATGTTTACCACAGGTGAAATATCTCACTATGAACACTATGAATATAGATAGACCAGTCGATATGAAGCATTAATAGTACAGTTGTTTCTCTCTGTGCGAGTTGCTTCATTTGAATCGGTTGATGTTTAGGAGATCATGTAGATAAACTTACTGTATTTATGTGTGTTTTCAGTGATGATGTGTTGTAGTAGTCGGAAATGAATTCTGTTATGTTTGTTATGATCTTATTCACTGTGGGTTGTTTCTGCTCTGCTGTGAGCAATCGTTTTCTTCGTCTTCTAGCAATTCAGCAAAAAAATGACCCGAATGGTTAGGGTGTACACATTCAGGATATGCAATGAGATGTTACTGTAGTGATGTGAATGCAGTAGCATGGTACTGTATAGATCAGGGCTGCCCCTGACTAAAGATTTTTCTAGTCATCTAGTAGTCACCCAGGGGTGTCCAATCCTGCTCCTGGAGGGTCACTGTCCTGCAAAGTTCAGCTCCAACCCCAAGTAAACACACCTGAACCAGCTAATGAAACATGCTAGAAACTTCCATGCTGGCGTGTTGAGGCAAGCTGGAGCTAAACTCTGCAGGACAGTGGCCCTCCAAGACTGACTTTGGACACTCTTGATTTTAGCCATTAGTCTACTACTCACACATATGTAATATTCATTTAATTACTTAAAAAGATAGTGGTGGGGGCATTGAAAAATGGTTTAAGATTCAGTAGTGAGAAAGAATATTATATGTAACATATACAGAAATTCTAAACCATAATAATGAGCCTTTTAAAATATAAAATAAGCGCTCAAGTGCACACAATAAAGCTTGCTGCAGTGCACCAACATAACTTGATCATGAATGTGTCGACAAAAAAGGAGAATGTCTGAGCATTTACCAATTTATTAATAAACTACTGTTTTCTGAGTCAACGTCAGCTGCAAAGATGAAGCTGATGACTCAGACTCGTCCTCTCGGTATAGCGAATGTGCCTATAGAGAGAAATACACTTTAATTTAAATGTGTCATGCAGTAAGCGTGGTACGAATTGAGCTTCCACACTCTGCACAAATACTATGTGAATGAAGTAGGCTGTGCATTCAGCTGTAAAAAACCAAAGAATACTTTGGGCTCTACTCTCACTCCTCTTATTCTCCAAAATTGGCCTCCATTTTTGTCCAAACCATGAAAGCCAACCTAAAGCCTTTTTATATTGCTCAAGCTCTGAATTCTAAGTGAACTACTGTGTGTAGTAGTGGTGAGTAATCGGTAAATGAGTGTGGCATTTTCAGTGGTTGTGTTTTCCGAATTAAACAAAAGAGCTGTGCATTTTAAGTGATGTGTCTAATGTAGGGAACTGTGTTTAGAGTATTGCAAAAAGTTTGTTTTATTTCAACCGGAGTGTAACGCAGATAATGTGCTTTTAGAAGACTTGGTCTCAAGAATAGGTACGTGAGTAAATGGTTTCACTGAGTGTGCCCCAACTAACCATTTTTAGTGTGTAAGCAATAATAAAAAACTGTAATTATCAATTCCAGAACATAAAACAATATACCCCATGACTGTCTGCTTTTTTTCCATTGTTCTGGGAAAGTTTGAACAATAATTGCAGATGACCGCAGTAAAGTCAACTCAGCAGCAAATATCTGGTTGATTACTGCCAAAAACTGAAGGCCGCAAATACTGTGTACATAGTTTGCTTCTCAGAAATGATGACAAACAAAACATTTTGGAGCGGAACTGTGTTTGCCCATAGTGATGATGCAAAAGCTAGACCACTGCTGGTTTTGGTGTGGCTAACTTGAACAGTGCTGCCATGTTCTGTTCCTGAGACTAAGCTAGCCAAAAACGCTCTCATTCTGCCACACAGGAACGGTTACTGATGCTGGGAAATACACTGAAATGTTCTGCATCCCTTTCCAGCGTTATAGCGTTATAATTCCCACATCCTGGAATGATACATGTTCATGTAAAATTTGACACTTGAAGTAGCTAAAAATTCACAATATCACTAATCTCACAAAAATGCACCACAGTAATGGTTTCCACCAAATCACATAATTACTACATGATACGTGCAGCTTGTTGAGGAGAAGCAAGCTATACACTTACAATCCCAAAATCTCACACACTTACACTGAAGGAGGGACCTGAGCATCTCGAAACCAGAATATTATCATAGATTCACATTTCCTTCAAATATGTAAAAATCTATATGTTACTAACTGATCATGGGATCCCATTGAAACAGTGCAAGAAACTCTCAAAATCTTTTTTCACCCCCTCCACAGTAACCACAGTTACTACAACAGTGTTGTAGTAACAATCACTGTAGCGCTTATATTATTTTGGTGGAAACTATGGTTACCAAGGTACATTTTTGTAAGGGTAATCTAATATAAACCAGTATGTGGGTAGTCATAACATGTCCATGTGATCATTGTTACATGTATCAAGGACTATGTTGAAGACTCTTTGGGCCAGATTTACTAACAGCTTGCGCCAGCGCAAGCCCTCTTTTGGCATTAAAAAACTACTGTCAGGATTTACTAAAGACACCCAGTTGAAAAAAAGTAGCACCGAAAAGGCGTGGACACAGTTATTTTTGTGGCTGACCTTATTGCATATGCATTTGTAGGAGTTTCCCTTTCAGACGCAAAATTTATGGGAGGAGAGTATTTAAATGAGTCACGCAACATTATTTACTAAGGTTTGAGCTAGTCAAATTACTGGTATTTGCGCTATTATTTAACGTCCAAAAAAGCACATCTTAAACCAAACGCTAATTTGCGCTGTTCCCTCAGTACTAATTACTAATTTTACTTAATTACTATGCAAAATGACTCAGTGTATAATTACACTTTTTGCAAATGTTTTTATGAAAATGTAATCTATTAAATGCAATCTACAAATACATAAGTACCATTAAACATTTACGTTCTGTAAATTTGTTTTAATTCATAAATTTGTTGTGCTTATTTTGTAATATTAGTCAGAACTTGTGCAAACAAGGCCAATTAGAAGCAATTTCATGTCATTCTCCTTTTTATATTAAACACACATAAGTATTATTACAATTCGTTACAATACAATCCCTCATTAATGGCTTCATCAGATCAACACCCCTTAGCAGAAAACCATGAAAAGTTTAAAATTTTAAAACAACAAAGGTTCAAAACCTTGTTTGACTTGATGAGTTTGAAACAAGCTCCTAACCACTGATTCGAAACAAAAGATTTGTGCATGTTTTGAGGCTTCATGAAGTGTCCATCTCCAGTGTCTTGTTGGTTATTATTGTACCATGTCTTGTACATTTGATTTGACTAGTATACTTTGGGGTTTTTGGTTCTGGCTGCTGAGATTTGTTTTTCTTTAATAAATATGCTGCCTTTAGATCCATGCTTCAACTATTCCTCCTTACGATCACATTATTAGTTCTTTGATTTCACTGAGGAAATATTGCTATAAATGATAACTTGATGAGGTATGACTCAAAAAATAACAGTGTGCAGATCTGCAGAAACTATATTTGTTAATATTAATGGGTCAGGCAGAGTCAGCAACCTTTTCATAAAATCACAAAGTGACCCAGTGCCAAGCTGGATATCTTCTGCTCTCTTAAGCCTAAATACGGTAAACTCAATATTAGTTGAGGTGTTTCCTTGAAAAGAGTCATGCCGTTTTAGAGACATAAACGCACGCTGTCATTCAAACACAGGGTGTGCAAAAACCTTGCGTATTTATACACTGTGTATTTTTCTCGTTTTCTTCCTGGACTGCCTCCAGCGCTGTTTAACAAAAAGAAGACTGTTTTGAATGAAATGCTATAAATTAGAGTATCTTAGCTTCCCCCTTGACTCTGATGTTTACTTTGGTGGCTGGGAGTCAAGCCAATGGAGAAGGAATAGTTTTCAAAAATAATTGTGAGGCACAGACTAATTACTTGTGATCCGCCTCTGGGGAAAGCTTAATCCCGAATCATGCTCAGTATCTCGATAGAGTGGAAAAGACGATCCGTTTCCTGCCAGTTATTGTGCGTTGTTGCCAGCCTCACAATCGGAGGTCTGTCTGGGGTAATTGTGGAACACCTCGCAGCCGATGACTAATTTCTGTATCTCTGCAGGACCTGCATTGTGCTCCGCTTCAATTTAATATTCTTTGAATAATGTAAACCAGCTATGAATGGCACCAGGATGATATACATCCGATTGAATTAGGCTCAGGAATGCTATCGACAAGAAACGCTAACTGACTGCTGGTTCTCTCTTAAGGAAGTAGCAGTTGACGTGTATAGTGAATGAGGTTGGACTTGTGTGACCCTGTAACACAAAGCCACATGCAGGAACCATGCATCTTGACAGGGCATCTTGTTTTCATTAGCTCTGGCCATGAAACTGAATCATATCACATGCATTCTCTGAATAAATGTGAATTAAGCAGGAGTAAGAATGTATTCGCAGATGCATATTTTGTTTTGACAGGCAAAGTCAGGTGACCAGTCACACCCAGATGACCCTCTGAAATACAAAATCCAGGATACTGACAGGTGAATTCACAAACAGTGAATTGAAGTTCAGTTATTGGATAACACGATTCAACCCAGGCCCATTGGAAAAACATACCCGTGTCGGCATTTCTGCTAAATGATATTACATGTCTTCTGTGAGTGGCACTAAAAGCGCATTTAGTTTTATCCAAAAGAGATTAATGTGAATCTGGCATTGCTTTATTGCAATGGATGTATGGCTTGCATAGACTGATTGACTATTTGAGCAACTAGTCTGCACTGTCAGTAGCTATTTTGTACTCAAACATGCATTAACCATAATGACATGCTTGTTTTTCCTAAAGTAAACCAGTGAGCCATGACTGTGACCAAAGAGAGTATGTGACAGAATGATGACAGCAAATAGACTACATGATTTAAACATGCAAGAGACGTAATTGCTGCAAACATTGGACTGACTAATAATCTCTCATTGACAGTATTATTTTGTGTGCATCTTAATTTAAACGGTAACATAAACCATGAGTACTCGAGTAACTCAGGTATTGTTTTGACAAGTAACCGACTAGGAAAAATCAATAGTCGTGCAACCCCTAGTTAGTTGTTTCTGAATGTTTTCATTCAATACACAGTAAACAGTTGTAGAAGTAGTATCATGAACCTGTGGAAGTAATTATTATAAAAGCCAGATGTGTTTGAGAGCCCACTGTGAGTATGTTGTGCCTCACTAGTAGTAGCTGTGAAATCACATGATTCCATCAAACAACAAGTGGCTGTGGAAATCAGAGGGTTATTCAATCACTGTCCAGATGTGTGTGTCACGTGGGGATACCTTATCTCTAGGGATGAACAACTGTCCTTGAGAAATGCTGAGAAAGGCCCAATTAAAGGCTATTTTTTTGAAAATCAATTGGCAGGATTCCACAATTAGATGAAATTCAAGGGGAGTGGGCTTCAATGGTGGGAAGCAGGTGTAGCGATTTAGCTGTATTATTATTGGTTAATGGCTGATAAGAAAAATGTATAAAGATGGGGACTCAACAAAGACATATTCAGATGTCCTGCAGGCATCTCTGCTTTGTTGATTTGCTCAGTAAAGTCTAATTTTGACTTCTGGAACTCCGGAAGCTGCATTTGCAAGAAAGAGATGACTTTTTTCCACAACAGTTGTTGTATGTAATGCAACAGTTTGGAAATGAATTGTCCGGGCAGTGTCGCTAAAAAAGTTAATGCTATTGCATTTGGAAATAATGTACCACTAAATCCCTATACACCATGGTGTTAACAAAAGCAAATGGGAGATAACAAAGCATTTACTTAAACAACCAGGCCATTTTGGCTTGCTTCTGCAAAATCAAAAATGAATGGCTATTCTCTTCTTAATTTTGTCATTTCATCTGAAAATCAACATTTCTGTCATGACAACCCTCGGGAGATTGGCATGTTTATGGATATGGCAATATTAATGTATTTGGTCTTGGCGGAATAGTTCTGCTACACTACTGCTGCTGCAGAGCAAGTACCGAGACTTGCTTCTGCCAGGATCGCTACCAAATGAGTTTGACCTATCAGCTTGCACCATCTAGAGTTTCATGCCAGAACTATGGTATTTGTACAATGAAGTCAGTCTAGTTTAATTCATCTAATTTTGTGTCTGTGGAAAATAGTGATATGTGACATTCTAAGTGACATTTTTATGTCAGTTTATTAATGGGTGATTTGGGGACACATATTTTTATTTGTGGAGCAAATAATATTGTTTATTCATTTTGAAGTAAAAATATTACTTCAAAAGTTTTCCAGTATTGGCACAGGTGCCATGAGTGGCATGATGTTATTAGTGTTACTATTATAAAACTAATTACATATTGTAAATCATAGGGCTGCAATTCCATGAGTTAGATATACATTTCAGACATTTTATTCATTAAAAAATACATGCTAGTTTACTGAATTCAATTTGAATTCACAGTGTTGCTATTAGAACATATCCTCAATTAAAATATGAACAATTAAAGATGCATATATTCATATGCCTGTATATAAGTCATAGAATAAATTTACCTTCCAGATAAATCTTTTATTAGGATTTTGCTTTGTCTGTCATCGGTTATTGAATATAGCTTTGACATTGAATATTTGCTATGACAAAAAAGCAAACACATTCTCTTCCCTTGCGAACACATTGGCTGATGCATCATCATCCTGCACATGCTAAACTTATTTAAATATGTTACAATTTAGAAGTAAATGCACAATGTTCTTAAGGACTACATCTTCCCCGATCATCCCCTAAATCTTTTATCTGTTTTCTACTTTGCTAAATGTAGATTTGTTTGAATGTGTTGGTTGTATCCTGTTTCTCCCTGGACTTACCTCTGCATAACGTTACATCAGTACTGAGCAAATTTATATCTTGGTCTTCTATCCTGACCTGTTTGGATTGGATTCTGGAATATTCGATATTGCCCTATCCAGAACACCAAACAAGTTGTGTCTATCCCATATTTGCTTGTGGCAAAATGTTGTTCCATTTGTGGTTGTTTACTGTGCGTAGCCATAAATGTCTTTCCTCTGTACACCCTTTCAGTGCCCAAAATATGACTTCCCTTCGCCTCCTTACTTGAGAAAAGAGAAAATATTGATGGATAGAATATTATGGTTACCGATGCTGCCACTCAATGGGGTCAGATATTTAGGCGTCAGAAATACCCAGTCTGGTGTGGAGGTGGAAAAATAGGGTTAGAAAGGATGCTGTGAATGAGACTATGATTGCCACTATGAAGCAGACAATTTTGGTTGGCTGACTACAGTTTATTTTGGATGAGTCACACACATGTCTGTCTCTACTACTTAAGGTGAAAGAATGAAGTTGGTGGAAGAGGATGATTTTCTTCACTGAAAAAACTCCTAAGGATACGTTACTGTATACTGTCTAAGAATGGTGTAGTTACAGCATCTACCAGCAAGGGTTAATGTTTGCAACCCTTCCATCCAAACATCTGGCTCTGTTCTGATATATAACGTCCACTTTTTTCACTTAACACTTTCCTTATCATTGGCAAGTTTTTCCAGCAATCTGTGTTTTCACTGTTATACGGCAGGGGGCGCTGTTACGGATCCTCTAAAATAGTGCAGTATCTCCAGTTGCAAAAACAAGCAAAGCAGAAGATCTGTGTAAACCAGGCGATGATAGAAGTTTAGCTTTTCCAGTATCTAACTACCTTTTCCAGCAAGTAGCGATGTAGCGTGACCGAAAGCTGCATTAAGTTTTACGTTTTGACGAACATGCAATGCATTGAGCAGCGCAGCGTCTTCTTCTTATTCGATCACAAACTAAAATTGTGCATTACCGGCATCTATTGTTTCATCGCGCATCTTGCAGCTTTACAGTTCACTGAGAAGAGATTATGTGATATTTCACATGAATCGACTAGGAAATGTTATACTTTTGTATGTAATTTATGCAAACCAAAGATGCATCTAAGCACAAACAGGTGAATAATAGTCTTTTTAAACTGATTAATTGTCCTGCTATTGCACTCAATATTTCTGATTTTATGATAACCCAACACAGTTTTATAATGAACCTAAAAGATCACTAATGTTGTTTTGTGCCATTGCTTTGGCAAAGCAATCTGTCAATCGAACAGAAAACAAAATCGCGATGTAGCTCATTGTGATTTTCTCACGGCTGTGATCTAATTAGATCGATTGCTAGAATGAAGCTGAGTAAAATGTTTGTTGTTGTTGTTTAAAAGCAGAAACTCTTCTTTCTTTTGATATATTAAATGTTCAGATTTCGGGTCATGAAAGTTTTGTGAATATGATCAAAAATGCTGGCGCTACTTAAAAATGGGGAAAGCCTTTCACATTATGGGCTTTTTTTTTTTACTTTAAGTGTTTCCCATTTCACATTACTGATGAACCTGGATTTTCCTGTCATTCTTGTAAACATGTTTTGTTTTGTATTAGGCCTTATTTTCTTAACAATGGGTAAAGACAGACATCTTATATAGGGCTCATTGTCAGTGTTAAAATTAGTTTTCAGCTTGGACAGCTTTACTCTTTTTGCTGTTGTAATGAGATAACTAAACATCTTTTCAAAGATCTTGAGTTAACTAGGTATTTTTAAGCCCAGACAACAAAACTTTTGGATTTTGGCCTGGCCATTTGGAAAATATTGTGATTTAATTTAATGAAATCCTGCCTGGCTACTGTGCTTATATAAGTATAAAATGTTGACTGCCGTGTACCGTGAAAGGTAAATGTTTTTAGACAAAAAAAGAAAATGTTGATTTAATGCCTAAATTAGTGCTGCTGCATGCGATTCAAGCTAGAGGACATTTTCATATTTATCCGTCTTGATTAATGTCAGTAATTTCCAACTACACTTCTTCATGAATGTTAAATATCAGGTTCAAATGAAACCCATAGTATTCCAATTCATGATATATATATAAGAGCAACATTTGGATCATCAATTACATTAAACTGTCTTAGTGAATTGACAGTACACAATATTAAGTCATGGTGGTCTGACATTACTGATTAAAAATGAAGTGTGTAATTTCTGCCAAATGTTATTGCAAAAAAAATAACTACATGTTCTGATGCTTGCACTGCAATAAAATAACAGATCATTGACCGAAGAAACCCTATTGGTTGAGCCAGTTTTGCTGTGTCGGGTACATCAGTGTTTTGATAGCTCCACAAAGCCACAGTGTTTAGACTTTTCAGGAGAAATCAGCCTACGAATGACTTGCATTTTATGCTTAGATAAAAGAAGGCTCTGTAACATCCAAAAAATGACATACCATACCTTTGAAGAATTAAAACAAGCCTGTCTTATAATGAAATATTCACTCTCTTGAATCCTGTTACGACCTTCAGCACTTTTCTATGTTCAAGTTTCTCTCAACAGAGTGCAACAGTAGGGTTCATCTGCTATAAAAATCCTATTCATGTTTTCCGTAGATAAAAGTATGCCACACAGAGTTCATTGAGGTGTATGTTCCTGTAGATGCCACAAGACTTCACTGCCTATAATTCTGAAGTGAGATCCTCCAGCCTGAGAAGTTGTTGTTACCAAAAGAAATATGCAGTTTTCCAGTCGTGCCTCAGAATGCTTAATTGTAGAATTTTACAATGCCAATGTAAAAAAAAAAAAATACTAGCTGCATCCAAAATTGCATTTGAGACTGTTAAAAAGAATGTTGCATATAGTATGACTATGGGTAGGATGAATGAAATTTGGACATACTACATAGGTCATGTGACCTTCATCTTTTCAATCAGTTGTGTCGCTCGTCTCCCGTGGCCTCATGGGATAGTAGTTCATCAGAAGTGCACTTAAGAATCTCGCCGGAAATAGTTAGTCAGCCAAGCAAGTGCCATTGAGATGAATGTGAATGCAAATGGATAGTTTTCCAGAAGGAAATTGCTGAGCGGATTCTTAAACACCTCTGATTGGCATTGTGTTCACATGCTCAACAGATAGGCTACAATGATCCACGGTTAAAAAACGATCCCTCTATCAGCAGATCCATCTATCAGCAGATATATTAGGAATCTCTGATTGACGCCTTCTTTTAAATGCTCCCATGTGTTTCTGTGTAACACAAATTCATACATTTATTCTGTGCATGAAGAAAACTGTGTACTGTGCACAGATCGCATATATGGCAGGGTATAGTATGCTATGTTAAACAACCAGTGAATGCATACAAAGAAAAAAACTCCAGTCAGGTCTATCAAAGCACTGCAGACACTGACACCTTCCCTGAGAAGGAAATCAATGTACTACAGTGTAAACAGTTACTGGAGCTCAGCTGGATAAAATCAATGTTGACGATCTCTTATCAAATGCAATGTTCTTTTTCTGTGTGTCAATGTAAGAAATATTTATTCAATCTCATAAGCAATGAAACTGACATTAATAACAAGCTTTGCAAGCTACATATTGTAATCTCTAAGGGCCTGATGTGGGCATTTTACATCTATAAATAGCTGCATACTTTGTTTAAATGATGATGATTATAATAAATCTTTGGTTCTCATATAACCGTAGGAACAGAACGTCTAATTATGGCTATAAATATGGCTATGAGTAAGTCTTCTACCTCTAATCTTGATTGGATATGTTTTATACTTCAAAATATGGATTTCTGGACATTGTAAGTCAAGCTGTAAATAGGAAAGCAGTTTTTTTGAAACAAGATTTTGCAGTTGTTATGACACAACATACATTAAAAAAGGAAATAAAATATAGAAGTTGAAAAAACTAATCAAATAAACAATGAACTATTGTTTACAGTGAATTAGAATAACTGAATATCTAACATTGAATCTAACAAGGAAAACTGTGGAGTCATTAGCTTAAAGATGAGCTTTTCTGCTTTTTTTCATGTTATCAGCTAGCTAGTCATGACTGTTTCCCGAAACCAAATTTTCGCAAATTTGTCGTTCAATCATGTTGGATAATAATGGCACACAGGTGGTGGAGTAATAACTTCTTTAAATGAATCCGTTTGAGATTGAATATATTCCAGATTTTTTGCTATAAATCACAAACATGGCATCTGAGGACTAATTCTCATTTTTCTCAGTTATTTTGCTTTGTTTCCAGATTCAATCATAGGCTCGTTCGCACATAATAGAACACGTACGCATATGTGCACTCTTCAAAAACGCCGCTTTAAATCCCTTGACAAACTAAAAGACATTTGTATGTATTTGAAATAAAAGATAGAGTACTGAATGTCAGCTTGCTTATTTTGCTCAAGATAAAGATTTATGAAATCCACATATCATGCAAACAAGAAACTTTGCTTCTAACCACAGGTCGAGAGCTGTCATTCCAACCCCACAACTTTGCGATGATATTTGCGAACTATGGTTTTGGGAAACACAGACTCATTGAACTATATTAATAACGGCAGATCTTGCAACTATAGTTAACTAACAATGCTTTCGGGAAACGTACTCCAGAGCGTTACTGACAGACTGGGAAGAGAGGAGCTGCAACAATGTCAAATATGCATGAAATCATGACAACCTGTTCTAGTAGAGCCCAAAAACTACATCAAGACTTTGTTAAAAAAGCATAGTAGGTCCTCTTTAACATTGGTTTACTATAAGCTCTGTTGCACAACATGGGAATATTACTGAAATGCAGCACTGAAAATTGAAAATCATTAACATCCATCTGCTGCAGTTATTTTCCACCATATTTGATGCCGACACCCTTTCATCTGTTACAACTCATTGATAATTTCATATCATAATTTCATCCCACTGAAAAACTGTTGTTCATATGTGCATAACTGGAAATTATAGCATTTCTGGCATGCTGTAATAATAGAGAGGACAGGAAATAGTGGAGAAAAATGGGAAATAATGCAAGCCAAATTCAGTGACACCTGCATTAGCATCACAGCTCAAAGTGGATGAAGCATGCGATGAGAGATATGTCTGTTTCCAAAAATCAGTGAACAAAACCGTATTAACTGTTTTCTATCAGCCTGAGAGGAAGGAAGAGCAGAAAGCAGGAGATGATTATAAAAAATGACCAGGGTTTATTAAATAATTTTAGATGCATATGTTTCAATTCTCAGACTTCATCTGAACTTCATCTCTACTTCGTCTGGACTTTGTTTGAAATTTTTCTGGCCAGAATAAATCCAACAAGTGTTATTACACCAAAGCAAAAGCAATGGAAACTTACTGCTTCACCGCATTGTCCTTAAAAACCTTAAAATGGAGACATTCACTTATCTCTTACTCATGAGGACAAACATCCCTTGAAACCACACAATCATAAGATTAAACTACAATAGCAAGCATTGCAAGAAAATAATAAAGATTAATTATTACATGATTAAATTGGATAATAAATCATAAACGATTGTGATTTAATGATTATAAAAGAATAAAAAGACAAAGAAAACACAACACAGATGTATGGTCGCTCCGTTGAAGCTACGCACACACATATGTTGATATTGAGAAACCTTAGATCCTTCAAGATATTGTGCATTGTTCTTTTTGTTTACTTGGCAAAGCTTTTGTGAGTATGGACTATGAACTGATATTAAAGTGATAAAAATAGCTGAATATCTTAGAGTTGGTTTCGTGTTTGTCTCCCTGATATATTAGGCCGTTGTGGGGCCTGTTTATCACTAGAGAAACAAAGTGCTTTTCAAAATGTGCTTTTCTTATCGCTCAGAAAACGTGCATATATATATATATATATATATATATATATATATATATATATATATATATATATATATATATATATATATTAGTGCTGTCAATCGATTAAAAATTTTAATCTAATTAATTACATACTCTGTGATTAATTAATCTAAATTAATCGTATACATAATTTTTGTTGTGAAAGTATTCAATATTTCAATTCAAATGAATCAATGCAGGGTTTTTCCTGGGTCAAAAATGGTCTTTGGTGGTGACAGACATGGTCATCCACACAAACAGTAAAACGTGCCCTACCCACGTGATCTGCGAGCCCGATACTGACAATAAAGTACCCGTCACTCTCACTGTAATTCTTTCTTGCCCTCTTTGCAAAAAAAAATATATATATTTTATAGCTTTGTAAGAGAAGATGCTTTTTTGCTAAACCTGAAAAGTATTAAAAAGTAGCATTTAGAAGTTATATTAACTAATAATATAATTTTCTACCATATACAATTGAATGCACCAGCTAACAACAACTTGCTTTGTTCTGGTTTCACCTCACACCTCACCTCAGGCCTAATTTACCTCACATTGACATTTAAATAACCTGAAAATATTGTGGATTATTAAGGCTAATTTTACTAACCACTCTTGTTAAATGGGGTAAGCACACTTATGTTCTCATTTCAGAGTTGTTCGAGTAAATGATTCATTATAGACCGTGTGGACAGATCAGTTGTTGTCATGATTCATTAAAATGAATCTGTTCAAATGAGTCATTAAGTCGCGAATCGGACATTAGGGGACGTTGACGCGTTGCGTGCGAATCTCGACTGTTATTAGGAGATCGCAAAAGATTTGTCAACACAGAAAACACTTCACCACTGGATAGGATTTTCTTTTTGTTTACTGAAAGTGTGGTTTATGTCAGCTGCATGTGCAGGGCGCCTGTCAGAGAAGATGAGGTGACGTTCTTTTGAGCACTATTCACACCCAGCGGTTATTCAGGAAAAACATTCTCCGAATGCGCCTTGTGAAACATGGATTCGGTCTTACGAACTTTTAGCATTGTGTCAGTTGATTTAGATTATTATGTGTTCAAGGCTCAAAGGTCAATACGGAATGGATTAATCTGTGTTATTTTTTTTAACGCGTTATTTTTTCTCAGATTAATCAATCGAAATTAATGTGTTATTTTGACAGCCCTAATATATATATATATATATATATATATATATAGTGACCTCAAAAACTATATGGACATTAAGCCAGACTGCTAGTCCTGTGAATGATTATTATCATTAGTTAGATGATAACATTTCAAATCAAGTGGCATCTGCAAGCCAATGATGCTAGAGCTTGAGTAGTTCAACGCATTAACTGTTGACACGTTCCAACATTTGATAGCATGAAACTATCACAATACTTTTATCTTCATTTTTGAACAGTATATCTGTTGATGAAAAATGTGCTGGTGCTATAATTTCTTCAAAAGAAATGACACTTTCTTTGATATTTTGCAATAATTTTGCAATCTGGGGTTGTTTTTATATAATACATTTTCATTTATACTACTTGTTACATAAAATAATTAGTTAGACATTAGTTATGTTACATAATCTCACATAAAATAATTACTTAGAAATAAGGATGATTTATTTTGTTAGAGCATTTATCTCAGTGAATTAATTACACTGAAGGGCTTGACATAAAAGGATGAAAAACAATATGCCCTCATGAAGGTAAATAATACCCATGGTAATCAACCCTGATTGTGTGTGTCTGTACAGGTCGATGCTGATGATGTCCTCACTAAAGAGGAGCAAATCTATCTGCTGTTCAACGCAAAGCGGAAATGCGAGCGAGTGATCAAGTCCAAACATAAAATTACTGGTAAGTTTAAATGTTCTATTCTTAAAAAAAATGACAGCATGCAGAGTAACAAACTACTAATCTCAGGAGGGCTCTCGGTGTCACTGCATAAACAGCCATGTCTCTGAGCACTATCTTCGCTCTCGCCTCAGTTTAGCATTGCTGAAATGACATCTTTGATGAACGTAGGAGTTGTGGATACATGCGTCTCCATAGGGATGTGTGCTGAGGTCAGGTCTCAGGTGCTTAACTATGACTCTGCGCTACGCCTCATCCAATCAGATTGATGCTGAAATGAACTGGCATTGATTAGGTTGGATCTCTCAGCAACACTCCATCAGTCAGTGCTAAAGCCAAGAGAATTCATTAGTTTCTATTTCACTGGCCTGACATCTCGTGATTTAAGCCATTAAAAGAAAAAAACAAGCAGTTCTGTCAGCTCCCTGTTTAAAAAAGCAATAGACTACAAGGTATAGATTTGATTTGAACATTGGGGGGTTGAAGTGTGAAGCGTTTTATTTTTATTTTTTTGTTTTTGTGGTAGCTTACTTATAACCCACACATGTAAAGCTGATTACTGTAATTAATGAATAATTAACATAATTCATTGTTTGGATATGATACACCGATATGAAGTATTTTATATTATTTAGGCATAACTTTTTCAACTGGACAGATGTTTCTACTTCAGAGTACCATGGGAAGTCTAACTTCACTAAAATCTGAAATTTCCTGCTATTAACAGATTTTCATTACATCAGGCTTTTAATGATTTATGTAATATTTTTGGATATCAGGTTTTTCCTACTATCAATCATCATTAGAACAGAACACATTTTACACAGAGAAAACTAGCTTGGTCTATAATTCATCAAGGTACTATGTACCATAGTTATTGTACTTGTGAGAATTCAAATAGGTTGCACATTTCATCATCTTATCACGCTTTTGGTGCGTACAGGTGATTCACGCAACACTCATGAAAAAAAGAAGTAAACTGCTTCAATCAGGCTGCATTAATATTTGTGCATTTCAGAGGTATTGGATCTGACAGCAGCATCACAAACTGCATAAATGATTTCATAATGCTTTGACGGTAAATAATCGTTTTTCCACACATATATTTGTGCATAAAAATATAACAATATAAGTGAACCTCAAAGGAACTTTAAAATAACCCTTTCAGCTGATGACATAACTGAAACAAAATCATGTCTTTACTTAGTGACTTATGGTGTGATGTCTGAATGATACATTGGCATTGCAACATCAGAAAAGAAAAAAAGAAAACAACAACTGCTAAATGTCCCCAGAAGTTGCCTTGGAAAACAGCATAGCACAGTTCTGTGTAATCCCTTTTGGGTGATTTGCCATGCTAAATAGAGATCTGGGAATAGAAGAGTGTGTTAAAGGGTTTCATTTTTATAGGAACCTCAGTTTCCTTTCACTGTGGTCACTTCATTCCCTGGTGGACTGTCTCAAAGGCTTTTTAAATAACCTTTTTTGGCGGACTATTGTCATAGCCAGACTGCTGTATTATTTTCTTCTCATCACAGGCTTATTTTACTTGTGTTAAGTCACTTTTGTCTCGCAGCATGAAACAGTTAGGGATGTTTATGTCCGAACTGGAGTGAATGTTGTGGAATCTCGTGTCAGACTCTCACACAATGGGAATATGTGCTAGATATTTCAGTTTTGGATGCAAACTTGAATGAAACATGACGTAAGCTACAGTACATTAGTTACACACAAAGAGGACATTTCAAAGACACCCTGTGCTTAAAATAATTATACATGGGTTAAGGATTTTGAATTCAGATTAGAGTATCACCTTTTTCCATTGCATTTTTTATATATATATTAGGGCTGTCAAAATAACGCGTTAATTTCGATTAATTAATCTGAGAAAAAATAACGCGTTAAAAAAAATAACGCAGATTAATCCATTCCGTATCGACCTTTGAACCTGGAGCCGTTCTAGCCACCATTCGACTATAAAATGAAGGAGGGAGACGACTGCTGTGCTGACGGACAGAACGGGCAGAGCTCCTCCCTCGTGCGCGCGAGAAAGTAAGCACCGTCTTTGCACTCTCTCTACCTCACACATAATATCTAAATCAACTGACACAATGCTGAAAGTTCGTAAGACCGAATCCATGTTTCACGAGGCGCATTCGGAGAATGACAGGCACACGTGCAGCTGACATTAACCACACTTTCAGTAAACAAAAAGAAAATCTTATCCAGTGGTGGAGTGTTTTCTGTTTTGACAAATCTTTTGCGATATCCTAATAACAGTCGAGATTCGCACGCAACGCGTCAACGTCCCCTAATGTCCAATTCGTGACCTAATGACTCATTTGAACAGATTCATTTTAATGAATCATGACAACAACTGATCTGTCCAACGGTCTATAATGAATCATTTACTCGAACAACTCTGAAATGAGAACATAAGTGTGCTTACCCCATTTAGCAAGAGTGGTTAGTAAAATTAGCCTTAATAATCCACAATATTTTAAGGTTATTTAAATGACAATGTGTAGTAAATTAGGCCTACCTATAAAATCAGTTAGTTTAGACTGGAGTGAGATGAAACCAGAACAAAGCAAGTTGTTGTTAGCTAGGTGCATTTAATTGTATATGGTAGAAAATTATATTATTAGTTAATATAACTTCTAAATTCTACTTTTTAATACTTTTCAGGTTTAGCAAAAAAGCATCTTCTCTTACAAAGCTATAAAATCACTTTTTTCTTTCTTTTTGCAAAGAGGGCAAGAAAGAATTACAGTGAGAGTGACGGTACTTTATTGTCAGTATCGGGCTCGCAGATCACGTGGGTAGGGCATTTTTTAGTGTTTGTGTGGATGACCATGTCTGTCACCACCAAAGACCATTTTTGACCCAGGAAAAACCCTGCATTGATTCATTTGAATTGAAATATTGAATACTTTCACAGTAAAAATTATGTATGTGATTAATTTAGATTAATTAATCACAGAGTATGTAATTAATTAAATAAAAAATTTTAATCGATTGACAGCCCTAATATATATATATATATATATATATATATATATATATATATATATATATATATATATGATGGTTTAAAATAAAATATGCTTATGAAGTCACTGTGAGCCATTCATTTGTTTTCAGGCTTTTGCCTTTTTGCTAGACAGATGGAATTATTGTGTGCAGATGGTATCAGGACACACTGCAGACTGCAGGTTCTTTCACTTTTCTCATCTCATATCAGCTTGAACAGGAGTTTATTTTACATTTCAAAAAAAAAAAAAAATCAAAAGTGGAAATGAAGTGTAGAGTAATAAACAGGTAATAGACCTATACTCAAAGTTTGATGAGGTCTAGATGTTGATTGGACAGGCTGGCAGCTCAAATTGTTAAAAAACCATGTCTCCATTCTTGGACCTTTGAGAAATCCTTTACTTACCTGAAGGATTGGTTAGAGTAGGGGTGGGTTTTAGGGACAAGTAAGGCAGCATCCATTTCTGATTTTAATAAATATTCACTAGATATGTTTTTATTTACTACAATACACCGAGGTGCAAATCTGTCATTGTTTGGACTAAATATAAATAGCATCTAATCATAACACTGCAGGTGGTAACAGACATGGAGACGTACTAATAATTTCACCTGATTGCTTACTGAAAAACCCTCAAAGTCAATTCCCCAGAAGCCGTTTCACTCGCATACTGTATACATTTCAATAGAGAAGAAAAAAACTATTGCAACTTCTGTTTCATGCCGACTTTAAAGACATCTAATATAAAGTGGGACTGTAATTTCTGTCAAACATTTAACTGGTAAAATATGGAAAATGCATCTGGAAATTGCTGTTTTTGTGTGCAATGTCTCTCAAATGATTTTTAGCTCCTTATCAAGCGTTCACGGTTGAATGGAAAAGTCATAGAAAGCCATTAGTCAAAAATGTGTAAGCCTGAGTTTAAATGAAAATGTATATTAGTGTCATGGTGTTCAGTTTCTTTATCTTTTTCTGCTTAGTTTCATTGTGATGTTCTGTTTAGTTTCTAGGTCATGGTTTTTTGACTATGTTAAGACTGTCAGTCCAAATCTGATTTTTGTGCAAATCCAATTTATATTTATTAGAAGGATAGCCCTTTGAGATGCAACATCTCATTTCCGAGGGGGTCCTAAGCAAAAACAAAAAACAAAACAAACATACAAATAATCAAAGAAAAAAAACAAAAAACAAACAAACAAGCTCAACTGGACCCTCACACCCACTACAAAATTACAGCAATCATATATAAGCATGTAGATACACATACACAATCATCTAATCAACATGAGAGAACTTAAAAACATACACAAGCAATTTTAAGATGAGAAAATAAAAATGACCTAAAGCAATACAATGAGGTAATAGATCTCAAAGACTGAGTGAGATTGTTCCAGTCCGAAGGGGCTTTATACTGAAAAGACCTTCGTCCAGTTTTACTAAAAATTCTGGGAACAAAAAAGAAAGGAAATTGTTCATGTCTTATTCATGTCTGAATAAGATGATCTATATGGAATCAAATATGAGGGACAATCAAAGTAAACACATTTAAAAAGAAACAGAAACCAATGAAACCAATTGAAATCCGATCAGATGTTTTATTAAGATGTGAACTGCAAAAATTCACATGAAATGCAATTTTTACAAATCTGTTTCGAGCTACATCCATATGTGGTCATATCGCATTTCTGGAAATCCGTTTCAGTCTGACCACTCTGATCAGATTTCACGTGGTTTATGTGACTTTTTACGTAAAATGTAACCGCCAGACATTGTTATAGGAAACATACTGAAAGTCGCTGCAGAAACAAGGTTGCGTTTGTTGCAAAGTGCCGGACGAGCAGAAAATGACGCTATAACGGAGACATGTTTTGAAACCGGTGGAGACGACAGCATGTAATAAAACCATAATAAAGCAGCCCATGTTTCTGCCGCTGCCTCAGAAGACGCAGTAGTCCAGCGCACAGCGACTACATGTTGTCATGTAAATAATTCACATTTTTCAATTCACATTTATTTGTATAGCGCTTTTCACGATACATATCATTTCAAAGCAGCTTTATAGAGAATGCATGTCAACATTACAATTTAAAGAATGCAGTTAGCAAATAATGTAATAATTTAGACAATTAATTTACAATCACTGTTAGCAGTTTAACTGAAGGTAGAAGCAATGAGCTCCTGGAAAAATGAATTACATTAACAATAATTAGGATAGAGAAATTGGGCAATGTGCATGTTGATCCAGATGATTGCGTCTTCTGAAGTCCTCGCAGGAGTTGGTGCCGTCTCTTCATATGTGTTGTTCATCTGAGGTCTTAAGAGGCTGGATCCAAACTGAAGCTGATGTCCTCTCTAGCAAATGGAGAATAATTAGCGTAGCTGCTGTTCATGACATTAGACAAAGATAGTCATGTGCAATTGATCTGGTATGAGATGCATTATGTGAATGCTAAAGAGATGCGTCTTTAATCTAGATTTAAACTGCGTGAGCGAGTCTGAGCCCCTAACATTTATCAGGAAGGCTATTCCAGAGTTTCGGAGCCAAATGTGAAAACGCAAGACAATAATAAGACAACATCTGTATTGCAAACCCCTCCATTTTGCGGTTGATGTTGTTGTTTTTGTCGTATGCCTACCAACAAAACGTCATTGCCATAGAAACCAATAAAAATATTCAGAAAAACGAAAGAGCACCACGTGACACAAATCGGATCTGAACAGTTGAGATACACAATGTGGATGTTAATCATTTTAGATCAGATTCCAGTCTGATACACAAATAATTGGATTTGGACTGACAGTAGCTGTGTAAATTATGCGCAAAATGGAAATATCGCATAAAACATTTGCGAATAAAGCAGCGTTTCTATGTAGTCGAAGAGAACAAAATTGTCACTTCCTGATAAATTGGTGCTAAATATCACCAAGAAAAGTAGGAGAAACCACTGTATATAATAATTTTCATATATAATAAATTATTTGCATCTCAGTGCGCACAGTCAAAGCGCAATAGGCTTATACTGAGAGAACCAAGCTGCTGCGTAACCAGCGCCATCTTCCATAGCCTATAATAATAAACAATAAACATATTTTACAGGAAGATGCCTGCTGTTTGGGATCTTGTAATACAGTTCTGGAAGGACAGACTTTGCTCAGGCATTTCAGAACAACCAAAACAGCATTTCAGATGCTGCGCAATGAGATTGGTCCACTGGTTAGTCCAGTTATGCCATCCCTTCGCTAAGTCACATGATTTTTTTTTTTTTTATGCGCATGGAATTTATTTGATAAATGTGTTTTAAAAGTTTTTTTTTTATGTGCATTTTGGTGCATTTTTATGGAAGCCCGTTTCCGCCACTTAAAAAAAAAAAAAAAAAAAAAAAAAGAGCCACTAAAAAAAAGCCAATTGCGACTTTATATCTTACAATTGCGTGATAAAAAGTCAGAATTCTGACTTTTTTCTCGCAATTAACTGATGGTCAGTATTTCTGTCTGTAACAGTGCATCCAACGATAGCCGTGCTGCCGTGAAGTCTGAAGCTGTTGGTGTATAAAATGTGCCACTTCAGCTTTGTCTGATTTATTGCGCCTCCGCCACAGCTGATTCTTCTTCTTCTTATTATTATTATTATTATTATATTGTTATTATTGTGTAAAATTCATTAGTGTATCCATTCTGTTAAAAACAACTTTTATTGACTGTAATTTGTAGAATTGCATTCTACCCTTGAGTTGCAAAGTTGATGAAACATGATAGATATTGGTGTTTTAGTATTAATCCTACTAGATGGCAGTAAAAGCTGTTTTTTCTCCTTGAAACGCTGTGTACAAGGTTACCGTGGAAACATTCTATATGCATATTCCTGCATAATGCATATGTCCAGAGACTAATCTTTATGTGTCTCCTCCAGTAAAATCAATAGGGATGTCCCGATCACGTTTTTTTGCCCTCGAGTCCGAGTCCGAATCATTTGATTTTGAGTATCTACTGATACCGAGTCCCGATCCGATACTTCTATAATACATAAAAAAGAATAAAGAAGAGCGAAAAAACAGATCCAGGAACAGTGCTTTTCAGGTATCTAACAGTCGTTTTCACGTACAGAAAATGGATAAAGTAATCAAATATAAAATATCACTGCATATTATCTTTACTGTATAAAATAAATAAAGATTAATCATTATTGAAGTTACAAAAACTATTCAATCAAGAGCAGTGAGTGATTTCTTTGTTATTTGTTGTTTGATTTAACATTAAAAACAGGCAGCAGGAATAGTTGTTTTCCCTTTAAGACATGCACGATCCAGTACATATACTGTTACACATGCGCTGTCTTTCTCGACTAATATAGGTTCACTTAAGACATAACCGACAATGTTTGCTAGGATACTCGCTAGGACGGTCATGTTGACATCATTTTTGTATGAATTTGTCCGCTGAAGCGACAGACTTGAAAGAGAACTCAGTATTTGCGCGCTGACTGAAATAAGCGTGTGCGCGCTTCGGATGAGCGCACACAAATCTTCTCACAGCGCGTGCGAGTTCTCTTTCGCGTCTTGTTCTTGAAGGTTTAAATCAGCAAGGCTTAAATGAGTTAGTTTAAACACAGACAGCAACGTGTGCTTTTCTGGTCTCACCTGCGCTCGCGCGCTATCAACACCCGGGTGATGACGGCGTAAATGACTGGACATTACAGCAGACGGCACTCGCAGTTTACAAAGAGTGACTGTTTTGTCCACGCATTCTGATTATCGTTGTTGTAACGTTTTGCGCATCCATCGACTGAAACATACATTATTTGAACTCTGTCTGTCTGTTTTCCACGTTGCTGTTTTAAACAAACCATATTAACTAATAGATGCATCGTCATTCGAGATGGACCGCAGTGCAAGTGCGTACCGAACCGTAAGTGGAGAACCGTACGGTTCAATTTTTTACTGAGAACTGTTGCACCCCTAATATATATATATCCGAGTCCTGATCGGGAGGTAACGTCCGATTCCGATCGAGTCTGAAACCACGTGATCGGGCCCGATTTCCGATCACGTGATCGGATCTGGACATCCCTAAAAATCAATATTTCTTTTTTGGTAAATCGCTGCTAAAAATAATCCTTTATGATGTCCTCTATTTTATATATAATAATAACAAAGCATCAATCCTGATGGTCTATTTAATGTATAATAATATCAAAGCAGCAATCCTGATGGTCAGTCGCAATGAAAGGAAACGCAAGCAAAGTAAGAACTGTGAGAAATAACGTTTCACACAGTAGTGAGAAAAAGTCAGAATTCTGAGATATAAAGTCGCAATTGCGAGATATAAAGTCAGAATTCTGATTTTATATCATGCAATTGTGACTTTATATCTCAGAATTCTGATTTTATATCACGCAATTGTAACTTTATATCTCGGAATTCTGACTTTTTATCATGCAATTGTGACTTTATATCTCAGAATTCTGACTTTTTATCACGCAATTGCGACTTAATATCTCAGAATTCTGATTTTATATCACGCAATTGTGACTTTATATCTCAGAATTCTGACTTTTTATCATGCAATTGCGACTTTATATCTCAGAATTCTGACTTTATAACTCGCAATTGCGACTTTATATTTTAGAATTCTGACTTTATAACTCGCAATTGCGACTTTATATTTTAGAATTCTGACTTTATAACTCGCAATTGCGACTTTATATTTTAGAATTCTGACTTTATAACTCGCAATTGCGACTTTATATTTTAGAATTCTGACTTTATAACTCGCAATTGCGACTTTATATCTCAGAATTCTGACTTTATAACTCGCAATTGCGACTTTATATCTCAGAATTCTGACTTTATAACTCGCAATTGCGACTTTATATTTTAGAATTCTGACTTTTTATCACACAATTCTGACTTTATATCTCAGAATTCTGACTTTTTATCACGCAATTGCGACTTAATATCTCAGAATTCTGACTTTATATCACGCAATTGCGACTTTATATCTCAGAATTCTGACTTTATAACTCGCAATTGCGACTTTATATTTTAGAATTCTGACTTTTTATCACGCAATTGCGACTTTATATCTCAGAATTCTGATTTTTTATCACGCAATTGCGACTTTATA
The DNA here is from genome assembly GCA_036281575.1 of Ancherythroculter nigrocauda. NCBI lineage: Eukaryota > Metazoa > Chordata > Actinopteri > Cypriniformes > Xenocyprididae > Ancherythroculter > Ancherythroculter nigrocauda. The sequence goes on along the minus strand of VTFQ01000008.1, from coordinate 3,006,125 downwards.
TCTCAGAATTCTGACTTTATTACTCGCAATTGTGAGATATAAACACGCAATTGCGAGTTAAAAAGTCAGAATTCTGAGATAAAAAGTCGCAATTAATCTTTTTTTTTTTTAGTGGCCGAAACAGGCTTCCATACATTTTGGTGTTTCTATCCAGCAGTTTTTTTTTTTATGTGATATCCCAAAATGTGGATAAAAATAGGTGGAGCTAATGTGAACATCACCCTTGTCACTGTCTTTGAGTTCTCGTTTGTTACCATGGTTTCTAATTCTCACCTGTTCCCTGTTTCTTTTCTTCTCTCTGTGTTTATAAGCCCTGTTTCTTCAGCATTGAAGTTAATGTTATATGTTGTATATCGCTCTATGTGTTTATTAAGGTTTCTTGGTCATTCAATCATTCTGTGTCACTCATCTCACTTTTGGAAAAGTTAAACACTACCTGTGACAATTAGTAGCTCTGGTTTATTTAAATGAACAAGAAACAGAAGTGAAGATTATACAGCAGCCATGATTTGCCCATGACTGTGTTTATGCAGTAATGCTAGTCCAGTCCTGCTCAATGTTGAGTTGTTCTGAACTAAGTCTTGAGTTGATCCAGCAGCAGAGAGTTGTCATGAGGGGTTTAGGGAGCAGTAGATGTTCCTATATCTCCTATTAGAGGCCACTGATCTCAATGCAGCTGGACGCTGATGCTAAGCAGAGATCTGGCACTCAAGTGACTTCTCATTCAGATGCAGTCAAGGTTAGCTTGCCTGAGCTCTGTCACACTAAATGCCTCTCGACATCTCTTTCGTGTCACTGCCAAGATGGACAACTGTGCTCTTTTCACTCTTTCAAAACCATTTCCAGTGTCTTTGGAAATGATGAATAACAGACAGGAATAATTATAATATACAGTGGGGTCTAAGACTACAAGTCTATTTTGCATTTTTCAAGGCTGAGTGGATGTATCGCAATTTCAAACGAACAAGTTACTACAGTTTTGTGAAACAGTCCTGATTAGCAGGTAATTTCTCCAATCATACTGTGATGGTTCAGCAGCGAGTTATGGAAAACGAATCCCTGAAATCTGAGTTGAACTATAAACTTCATCATTTTATTTATTTATTTATTTATTTTTATTTATTTATTTCAGAATTGCTTAGAATTTTGATACATTGACTTTTCCAGTTTTGTATAGTTATACCATTACTGAAACAATTACCTTGAATTTCTTAGAATTATGATGCATAAACTTTTTTTTTTTTTTTTTTTGGTCCCCTTTGGAAATACACCTTTTGCTTTAATAACAGCAACACTCAAGCTGGCATAACTCCACAAGTTATTCTTCTTATATTTGCTTGTTTGATTATTGATCTACAAATAATGTCTTAAAGGGGTCATGAACTGCATTGAATTATTGTTTTATAATGTTTCCTGGGGTGCACTTATAATGTTAGTATGATTTTTACATCACAAATTGTCATAATTTAGAAATAAAAGGCATTTTTCTACCCTGATTTTAGCCTTCTGTTTTAAGGGGCGTGTCTGTGTGAGAGTTCAGTGTAAAAGCCCACTGCTGTGATTGGCTGGCATCTTTGCATATGAAAATAGCTAAGGATTACATGTTTAACTCTCAAAAAATTTTAGCACGTTTTTACTATTACAGTTCTCAAGGTTTACTAATCATGAAAAGTGTTGATTATAGCATTATATTTAGATAGTGGCATGAAAGGTTGCAGTGATGAACATGTAGCCGATCACAGACATGTTGTTGAGTGCATGAAAGCAGTGATCTCGTCATTTTAACTCAATTTCTGCACACTAACGAATGCTTTCATCATAACTAACAGTGCAAACACAATTTAAATAATAGATTTGTTGAATATAATGGGAGTTTTGGCACGACTAATAAACTTGCGCTGTTTGATTGACAGCTCCAGCGATTATAAAGGGAGCGTTCTTTGATCGCTTTCTATATATAATTTAACCACAGTTTAAATAACAGATTATTTTCGTCCTACTAAGAGAAACAACGTGAAGTTGAAAGTTTAGTCACTGGTTTGATTTACTGACAAACGATTTTGAGATAAAGAACATATGACTGTACATGAATTATTACATATCAGAAATCACTGGTGATTTTGGTTACACATAATCAGTACATATCAAACGATCTGTAACAAATCAATAGTGACACAGTAAAAACTTTTCTCACATAATAGTGTTGCGGTATTCCTGTCGGATCCAATATAGAAGGCACAACATTGTTTTTTAACTTCAGGCTCTCTGCAAATCCAGTGCAACTACTGTGTTTTTCCACAGCCTGACACTCTACATTTTGCACTCTTCAAAGACAAGTTTATCACTTAGTTGCTCGATCCAGTGTTAGCTTCACATCTGTTGTTTACCTACTACTTGTTTTGCTCAAATCATTGGGTGGGGCTAAAGTGGTAACGATGTAGAAGCAGGCGTTGACCTTCTTCTGCAGAGGCAGTCTTTCACCTCTCTATGACGTGATAAAGAGGCACATTCCACAACGAGTCGTAATCTGGGCTGTTTTTGAACAAGGAAGCTTTTAGTTCTGAATATTTCTGGATATTCTTGTAGTATGATGACCTGTTATATGTCAAAAGCTCAAGGAAAATTTGATTTCTCAATTCATGACCCCTTTAAATCTGATATAGTTATACTTATTTTTATTATATCATAACTATTCTTTATTTGACACTTTTCAAAAAAAAAATGTTTATGTCCATGCAGGCTTAAATTTAGATTTTTTTTGTTATGTTTTTTTACATTGTCTCAGACTCCATTGGACATATATATATATATATATATATATATTTTTTTTTTTTTTTTTTTTTTTTTTCTTTTTTTTTTTTCTTTCACATTATCTACATTTACATGCAACCAAATAATCTGTTAGGAACTGGATTGATGGTTCAGTCAGACTGAAAAGCCTCCGTGTAAACACCTCAGTCGATCCGATTAAACTCAATTCAAATGAGTGCAAATAACCCATCTTGTTGGCAAAGGCTAATTACACTAACTATTGACTGGTTGAGCCTGACAAAACAGCAACAAGGACAGTGAAATTACCTTTTGATGGGACCGACCCAAGTCCAAATCCGCCTATTTTCGGATCCCAAAAACAAAGTGACTAACGGGTTTTAATTATACCTATAATCAAATACACTGAATATGTTGTTATTATTGCATACTGTTTCATAATATACTACAATACGTTGACATGCATAGTATCTGCCACTGTTTGCACATAGTCTCTGTTTATTCAAAAATACCATACGCACAAACTAAATATAGTTTTAGAAATCCTTTTGTTTGTTCCAGATGTTCATTATTGCATCCAGAGAATAAACCTCAGATTCCCTGGCTGTAAGTTTCATGCAGTCAATTATTAGCATAGGTCATATGCAATGTTCATTCATGAAAAAAAAGAATTTTGTTTTTATCAAATCTTTTCAAAGCCCCCCAGTAATGTGAAGTGACGTTATATGTGGCGGATCTTGGGAGAGATTTCCTGCTGTCTGGTCTTGGCCCTGTGTTGTGGGGCGGTTGAGTCAGATCTGACCTGTTTACCTGATGACTCTGTGCTCTTTCTGGTGGCTGTTTCCTGACCCCTTTTGGAAGGGTGCACACGTCTTTCTGATCATGGACCAGCAGAAGAAATTAGGCTAAGCATGTTATCTCTGACAAAGAGTATGCATGATGTCTTTTTGCTGTTTTTGAAGTGCTGAGACTAGAAGACACTGGTGATGGTTGTAGTGCATTTTGTATTTGGGTCAATGATGTGACACTTTTTTTAAAAAATTGGATCTATTAATTTATATAAACATAACAAAATAGCTGCAAGCAGCGATTATCAGGGTTCAACCCCTTTAAGACTTTTAACTGTATTCATAAAGATATCTTAGCGTATATATTATGTAGCAAGTCTATAAGCAGAGATGAAAAAGACAATTTTCTGCAATTTCAGGTAACTTACCATAGAAATACAATGTATTTAACATTTATAACTGTTGTATTGCCACCCATTGCCCATTCTCCATAAAAGTTTGCATGCCTCTTTAGAATCATTGGCCCTATTTTAAGCGATCTAAGCAAATGGTCTGAAGTGCATGGCGCAGGTGCACTTAGGGCATGTCCGAATCCTCTTTTGCTAGTTTAACAATGGAAAAAAAAATGGTCCCAATGGCTTGTACCTAGTCTCTTAATGAGTCATGGGTGTGTTTTGGGCGTAATGTGCAATAAACCAATCAGAGTCTCATCTCCCATTCCCTTTAAAAGCCAGGTGCGCTTGCACCATGGTGGATAAATACATGGCAGAATTTGCAAGCGGAAAGACTGAATGCTTCTCCAGAGAGGAATCCTTTTATTTTTAATATTTAAAAATGTCTGTATGCTGCTGCGTGTCACTGATGTGTGTGTACCAAACAGAGTGTATGTGGGTTGTGCACCCACCTATAGGCTCATATTACTAACATGCCCTTTAAATAACAAAATTGATTAAAACTGATACAGTAATATTGACTTAGGGAGTCCAGAGAATTGTACAACACTAGGATTAGTTAGCTTTTTTATCTCAAAATATTAAAGGTACAATTTGACTTACCCTATTGGTCCTTGAGGCAAAATTGTTCTGAATGAGGAACTCTAAATGCAATGAAAACTGCAGTATATAAAACCATTTATGTGCATGAAAAACACTAACCTTGAAATTTGACCTTTTATGACATGGCAATATTAGTCTGTAAAAAAAAAAGTTTTTACCTTGAAAAGAATGAATAAGATATGTGCATTCACATATATACAAGGTTAGGAAAATTATATTATTTTATGGACAGTCCATTTGGAAATTTTGGAGTGTATGGAAACGTTTTTCAAAAACAAATGAAACCTATTTGATTTTCAACCTAAAAAAGATTTTTCATTTTCATCATCTTAGACATCTTTGTTTGTTTATGACCTTTTCATGTGTATTTCTTTCTGTTCTGAATTGACTGGCTCTCGTTGTTTTGCCAGGTCTTTTGAAGCAGGTCACATCATCATGTCAGAGCAATCCCAACAGTATTATACAATTTTGCAACATCTGGGATTGTAACATCATTTAGCATGTAGTCTGTCAGCTTCAATGTGTAACACTGCACATTTCCTGCATTTAGGCGAGTATGATGGCTCATGGTGGTTGTCGCCTCACAGCAAGAAGGTCTGCTTTAAGACTCTGCTGAGCCAGACAACCTTTCTGTGTGGTGTTTGCATGCTTTCCCTGTCTGGGCGTGGGTTTCTTCAGGGTGCTCTGGTTTCCCAAATCCAAAGCCATGCAGCACAGGTGAACTGGAGACTGTGAATTGACCATGAGTGTGAATGTCTGCAACACAGGCTCATTGGAAAAACACGCCTCTAGCTACATTTTTGCAAAACTCATACCAATATACAAATCACTTCAGTTTCCAGGCAAAATGAGCATTAGAGGCAATAAAACACCAACATCTTTCATTCCTTTTCACATAAATTATGATTACAAGGGCAGATTATCGATTAATAAAGACTTTATGACCTCAGAACACTTTCACCATAGTGCATGATTTTTAACAAATACATTGGCTACGTTTACATCAGTGTTAATTTTGACAGCAAATTTTGATTTAGTTTTAGTCATAGTCTTTTGACTAAAATGCCATTTAGTTTTAGTCATATTTTAGTCATCGGAAATTGTTTTAGTTTTAGTCTAGTTTTAGTCGACTAAATATCATAAGATTTTAGTCGACTAAATCTACAGTAGAATTAGTCGACTAAAATCTAATTTAGTCAAATTGTAAGCATTAAGCATTTCCAATAAAAATGCTTCCACAGATCCAATACACTGATATAGGTACATCTGATATTCCCCAAACTGTTTATGTTCACCCAACTGTACTTTGCTCACCAGAGCGGACGGTTTTTGACCGTTCAAGTGCAAAAACACGTGAAAGAGCAAAATTCAGTACTTTTCAGGGATTGACACACTTATCATTGAGGTAGGCTACTATTATAGATTACATTTAAAAAAATTTATTAGATTTGATTTTTAGTTTTTCCTGCTTTCATTGTAATTTTAGTTAAAAGTTTTAGTAATTTTTTGTGTTTGTCTTTTAGTTAGTTTGCTTTTAAATGTCTATAACTTTTTATTTTTTGTTTATTTTAATACCTCAGGTTAAGCTAAAGCTTAGAAACTATTAAGTTTACATTTTTATAAGTTTACATTTTTATATATTTATCTTTTATTTCAGTTAATGTTTATTTCAAGTAATGAAGATTTCTTTGGTTTTAGGTTTAGTTAACAATAATAACCCTTATACTTGTAAAATATATTGAATAATGTGTCAAATAATGTTCTTAGTCTTTCCTTCCTGTGACAGAAGATACAGTAGTTTACTATGAATTAAACATAAATTAAATTAAATACAGTTTATTGTTTAAACAAAATAACAATAATGACCAAGAAAAAAATAATAATTATAAACCATCCCGAAATACACCGTGACTCTTTTTCTGAAATGTCTGCAGTCTGCACTGTAGCAGGCTGCTCATGAGGGAGATAAATATGCATTCTTACATCCGTCTAAAACATACTACCATATAAACATCGTGTAGTAAACATTGTCATAATTCATCAACATTAGCTTATAAGCAATCGCTTGGCATAAATGTGCGCTATTCATTAATTGCGCAGCAGTCACATGTGCTGCTGCACGAGCCTGTAGAGGGCGCAACAGCGCCGCGTTTCCCGCGGTTAGATCAGCACATTACACTTCAAATGTGCTCATCTTCCACACAGGACAGCAGTTCTGACTGGATATCTTCCCAAATCGTCCCTCTCTTTCATTTTCGTCTCGTTTTTATTCGTTGACGAAAATTAGAGTAGATTTTAGTCATAGTTCTAGTCATTCAAAACCCATTTTTATTTAGTCATCGTCTCGTTTTCGTCTGTGAAAAAATGTCGTTGACGAAAATTATGACGAAAATTATTCGTCAACGAAATTAACACTGGTTTACATGCACCCAAATAATCCATTTGTAATCATTGACGGCTCAATCAGATTGAAAAACGTTCATGTAAACACCTTAATCAATCCGATTGAGCTCGATCTGAATGAAATTTCGATCGGATTGGAAGGGGTGGTTTATTCCTTTTCTAATCCGATCCAACAGCAAAAAATTGCCATGTAAACGCTTGAATCCGACTACTTTCTCAGTCGTATTCAAAAGTCTCTGAAGCACATGCGTAGTGCAATGTTGACACGCATCACGCAGTGCGCAAGCTCACGTTCACGTATTTATTTGTAAAGATATATGCCAACAGGCAGTGGCGTATGCATCCCTTCGTCATTATATTGTACATTTTTCCGTTTTAAAACAAGAATGGGAGCCAATGGATATCACACAAGAAGCAACGTGCAAACTTTGCGCAAGAGTTATGCCGGTGAAAAAGTCTCAACCTCGGTCAGTATTCACTACAGAAAGTGAAAGTAAAAAGTGACAGAGCTGTCTGACGCTGCATTAACGGAGCGTATTCTCTCAGAGAGACGAATTTCAACATAAAATGCTGATAATGGTATATAATTATCATAATTTATTACATTATTTCTCTTGTGGCCGTACATGGCAAATGAGAATAATAGTATTTCGTGTAAATAGGTTGTTGTTGTTGTTTTTAAAGTCAGTGCTTGAAGTAAAGCTGCGCTTAATTTTTATTCATGACAATATTATAGCCTACACACTTAATAATTTTATAGCCCTGTAATTCATTGTATAGGCTAAGACCTAAAAAAAATTTAGGTCCAACTTTATATTAAGTGGCCTTAACTACTATGTACTTACTTAAAAAAATAAGTACAATGCACTTATTGGGTTCATATTGAATTGCAAAACACTTTTGCTGCTATTGAGGTGGGATACGGGTAAGGTTAGGGAAAGCTTTGGTGGTATGTGTAGGTTTAAGGGTAGGGGGTAAGGGTTAAGGGAGGGGTCAACAGTGTAATTATAAATGTAATTACAGAAAATAATTACAGATGTAATTACATGCAGGTGTTTTTAAAATATAAGTACAATGTAAAAACATGTATGTACACAATAAGTGCATTGTATCAAATTATTAATTTAAATGTAAGTACATAGTAGTTAAGGCCACTTAATATAAAGTGGGTCCAATATTTAAATCATTTTCAAAGATAGCAAACAGGCTAATCTTATATTATCCTCAGAGCACATCAGCTATGAAATTATTGCGGGGAACATTTATTATTAAATTAATTTCATAATGAAAGAAAGAAGCCTAACCTAATAGTAATGTAACAGGCCTACATTAATTGGAAATGCCAGATCCTCTTAATATTGCCAAGATTTGATGCTTTTGACAATATCTCTGGCTATCGTCGATACATGATCATCATCTGTTGATGTAACCCGGGTTACCGCATGTGTGATGGATATGACGTCACACACGCAGAGCGTATGCGCAAAAGTTTTAATCGGAATGTATATAAAACACATATAAATGGATATTTAAATCAGATTACCATGTTTAGAGTACATGTAAACAGATCTGCAGTCGGATTCAATTCATTCGGATTGACGGAAATTGGTGCATGTAAACGTAGCCATTTTGACGTTTGCATTACATAATCAGCTCCATATGTGTGACTTTTCTGATGTAGTAAACTTGCTCAGTAGCTCACCTGGTACACTTGAAATGTGAGTCACGATAAAAGAGCTCAAAGTAGAATCAAACTAAAAATGCACGGTTGCTTCAGCAAATTTGTTTTTGTTAGCTCTGTCACTGGTTTATTGTAGGTGGTACATTATTTTCAAAGGTGACATTTAATTTCCAAACTGCTGTGACACATACAACAACCATCGTAATAAAATGTCACCAGATTCACATTCATCTGTTTCAAATGAAATTCAACATGCTTTTTTGTGCCACTCACTGCCACTGGACATTTCACTTGTAAAGTGTCGCAGACATGTTGTGTGTGTGTGTCGCCCTGTGATGGACTCCAGCATCACTGAAACCCTACATAACACAAACAGTTTGGAAATTGGATGGATGCATTTCCTTTCCCTTTTGTCTCTAACTCGAATTTTACACCAACCGCTCATCGCTGTCTTCCTCTCCGTCGCCGTCAAAGCAATTCTCAGTGTTCTCTTGCTTGTGTGAGGTATTGCCAAAGACAGTTCTGGCCCTAGTACAATAAATGCATGTCATAGCACATTAAGGAGATTTCCTACAGTAAAAACAAGTCTATTTTCAAGTATTCACCATCAAAAGGAAACGTCTTGCTGAGTGAGGAAAGACACGGGGATTGATTCAGCAATGTCTTCTGCTTTCGCCCCTGACCATGTCTTTTGTGAGACCACCCTTGACGTTTTTATGCTGCAGTTTATGTGGCGCTCTCCACTAACCGTTGAGCCAACTATTATTAGACCATTGCATCGTCGTGTTTGCTCAGCAAATAGTTAGCTGAGTCGGTTTATCTATTCTAGTCCAGGCTGGAGGTGGCGGAGCCCAACCTCAAGTCAAGGCTAGGCCTCAGAGCTCTCTGCACTGCGAAGCTTTTATTTGTTATTATTGCACGTTTGTGCTTCGGTTAAGACCAAGTCTCCATGGCGGGGCATGAACAAGGTTCCCATTGAAAGAGACACTGAGGTTTCGACCTGGGTCGCACAGTGCCGGGATGTGGCTTCCACAAGCCCTGAGACTCTCTGGCCTGTGTGTGAAAATAGCCTGACGCTCAAACCTTGCGGTTGGGTGTAAAATAACACCACCAGATTGCTATAAAAGCTTTCATATATCAAAACCCCGGCACAATTCATGCCAGCCGCTCCGAATCTCATGTGAGAAGGGGGCAAGAAGATAAATATTATTCAGAAACCCCAAATGACATCATCAATACCCACAACCTCATCAGATACGTTTATAGCTTCCTCGTAACCTTGGATGTTGGGAAATTATATGTGACGATTCTGTGTGGAGCTATATCTGAAACCAGAAGGCTATTGGAGGTGGTCTGCGGCTTAATGCTCTATATGTAAGATGAAAACCTCGGCATTTGGCTATTGTTATTTTGGAAATGTGAAACACACATGGCACATTCCCTCCAGGACAAGCGACCTGCAAAACAGGCCTGTTGTCTGAAACTCGCCTTTAATTACATTCGCAAAAATTGACAAGCTGGTCTCCAGGCATATAAAATGTGCTCCATCATACGCTTTGATTTTCCCTCTGAAAATCTTTAATTACAGGCATAGGAAAATAATGGATCTGCAGTAAAGCCATACGCTGAGATTTATCCTCAACTAGTTATTTGTGGCAAGTTGGGGGCAGATGGTTTCAATAACAGCGACTGAAAGCAAAGCCAGAAATACTAGAGTTGCCAAGAAAACTTGGGGGAAAAAAAACGAAAAGGCATTTCTGTCAGTCCTGCGGGGAGAGAGGAACTAAGAGTGAGATGATTCTCAACTCAAGCTTTATTTACTATAAATATCTAGTTCTGTCATGAAACTCTAGATGGCGCAGGCTAATAGGTCCTTAACGCAATCTGATCGTTATGACATCATTTACAACACGGCACAAGCTGATTGGTCTCTGTTGCAACTGCAGCCAATGTGCTGCTATTAACTAATAATTTGGTTCGGTGTTGTCTTTCTCTGAAATTTAACGTCTTAAGATAAGTGAACTTTATTATTATTATTCCAAATCACAAAACATTGCACTGTCCGAATCTATCAGTTTCTAAACGAAGCATTAATCATGTTTGATATTTAACAAGCTGTGCATGATGCAACGAGTGAAATTATAAACCATAAGCAAGCTAGCAAGAATATATGCTTTTGCGTTCAACGTCAAAAGCACTAAAAATATGGAAACATCTAAATTAAAACCTGACTGAATCAACCTTAGTACATTAATTCATACCAACAAAATTATTTTTTTATGGGTTAATGAAGGCTAATGAACACTGCTTGAATAAGAACATGTTAAAAGTGAATGAATAGGCATCGCATGAGCTTAGTGAGATGTTCATGCAGTGCAAATCTGTATGTATTTGCATATCAAATGCTATCAGATAATGTATTCTTTGCATACAGTGCTTTGTTTAGCATACAATGCTTAGATTTTTCAGCAGTGTCATGCAGGAAATACATAAAGAGCTAGAATATGTATTTGACCTTCAGATACTATAAACAAAATTCATGTACAGATGGAGCATATAACAAGCCAGTGCGATTCTATTCACTGTGCCTGTAAAGAAGCATGAGTTTCACCTTAAGTTACTTAAAGAATTCAAGGAGTTCAATCATGCATGAGACACAATATCATTAATGTACTAATGGAGAACACTGAGTAATGCGTAGAGTGAAAAAATGCAATTTGAGTTCAAATTTAGTTTCTTAAGAATGCAAATGGAAGAATAATGCTGTTGCTTATGAAGACTGAGTAACTAAACTTCTATGAATGAGAATATTGAGTTTTACTGAACTTGGAAAGAGAATGAATTCACTCATGTAATTAGAATCAATTCACATGATTAACTGGACTAAGCAATTCTAAGCGTGTATAGCTTTAATGAGAGATTGTCTCTTCGGGAACCATTGATGTCACCTTGTTTTGGAAGGAACATTTACATCTCTTAAATATTCATGATGAAACCTAAAACTATTACAACTTCAAATATTATATTTAAGTGACTTTTTTATGACAACAGAGCAGCAGCATGTAAACAATGCAACCAGACAATATGGCACGCTAATTTCCGATAAGGGCAGCGCTGTAAAAGTTGCTAGACTAGGTGCATAGAAAAATATAAGCTTATTTTGTAATAATAACCCCCGGTTTCACAGACAAGGCTTAAGCTTAAAATATGTCAATGCCATTGTCTTGTCTCAAGAAGCACACCAGTATTTTTTTATTTATTTTTTCTAAGGCGTTTATAAAAGCTACTTAAATGTCCTAGTTGAACTAAGGCCTAATCCTGGCTTAACCTAAGCCCTCTCTGTAAAACCGGGTCTATATGTACTAATTTAAGCTTAGATTGATAACAGGCAAGGGTCATAACAAGACAGGACAAGGCAAGACAAACTCAACTAACAAGTAAGCATACAAAACGTGTGGCACTTAACAATCAGGCTAACACAATAGGAAAGGAAGCACAATATATTGAGGAAAGCACACAAGAATCAAGTGAAAACAGCTTCATGCATTCTTTTTTTTATCAGCACTTAAATGTGGGCAATTTGTATTTTAAAAAAAAAAAAAAAAAAAAAAAAAAAGAAACACTTTCAACAAAAAGTTGAGAAAATCTTGTTTTTGTCAAAGACATTGTCTAGATGGGATTCAGAAGGATGATCAAAACAGATGGAGTAGATCAAGTCCATCAACACCCCCACAGCTTCACAGTCGTTTCATCTTCATGAGTTCGACATTTCATTAAGTAATGTTAGGCAGTGTTGATTTATGTGCTGTCACATTAGCTTACTTGTGATGATTCTGTAGTTTTTGCTTTTTCTTCTTCACTTGTTTTTGGAACCGGAGATGCTGTACTCTTTCAGAAGATGTACAACAGTGCCCCCTACCGTATAACAGTGAATACATGGATTGACTGAAAAATTCTGTCAGTGGCGGGGAAAGAGTTAAAGAGGCCATATAACGCCCTTTTAACAAAGTCTTCATTTTGTTTATGTGCTCTACTAGAACAGGTTTTCATGCATGAATGTTTAAAAAACACATAATTTTTCTCATATTCTCCATTGTTGCAGCTCCTCTCTTCCCAGTCTGTCAGTAACGCTCTGTTTAGTTCCTGTCTTTATGAAGCCCCTCCTTCCTTATTTAAATGAGCAATATTGTGACGTGTTCGCTCCCGGAAGAAAACACGAGACTACAATGGAGGCATTTCAGGGAGTTCAGAAACAGTGACACTGATATTATAGAGAATAACTCCCTTTGTACCTTTGCAGACTTTTTTCACGCTCAAACAGCAACATTACACACTAAAGAAAGCTGAACTTCTATCTAACTACTATGCACTAATATTTATTTTTTTTATATATATATAGTTTTTTATACTGTTTTTACATTGCACATATCTAAAAATGCCTGCATGTAATTACAGCTGCAATTAATTGCTGTATTGACATCTGTAATTACACTGTTGACTTTCCCTTATTTAATTAGAGCTGTAATTAATTTCTGTATTGACATCTATAATTACACTGTTGACCTTCCCTTATACCTTAACCCACCCTTAAACCTACCCACACCACCAAACCTGTCCTAACCTTACCCGTATCCACCTCAACAGCAGCACAAGTGTTTTATAATACAACATCAACACAATAAGTACATTGCACCTAACTATTGTTTATTTGTTTATTTATTTATTTTGATGCAAGTACATAGTAATTAAAGACACCTAATATTAAGTGGGACCAAACAATTAACAAAAGAAGCACTAGACAAGGACTAAACGATGGGACATGGTGAAGGGAAAGGAGGAGGCCAGATGAGGAGAGCACATGGCCAATATAAACACAGACAAAGTCATGTGCTCGTACACAAAACAAACACTGACACACAAAACAAGGACAATCAGGACAGAACCCTTGCCTTTATCAGAGGTCTGAATCCTACATACAAAACAACAGCTTTTATTTTAAAAAGCGCATATAAATGTGTTATCTTCAGTCATTTAGACTATTATTCAGACTTATTCAAAATTTTGTCATCGATATATTTCCAGATATTTAAGTTCTATGTCAAAAGTGGCCATTTTTAATTTTTCATACAAGAACAGACTTTGAAATATTGTAGGTGGTCTAGATCTACGCCTCATTCTTTTGTTCCTACACTATTTCATTTTCAAAGAGTTGAATGACATGAACCATTGTTACTAGTGCACAAATAGAAGCTGCTTTGTGCTCTTGGTGTCAGTTTGTCCTGAAGTGTGAAGTTATAGCATGTCGTGAAACAAAGAAAAGAGGTATGATAAAAGTTTGCTGTGTGTTTTAGTTGTTTAAGCGACTAAAAGAGATTTATGCTCCACTTTTGAAGATGGTGTGCTATAGAGGATATTGTGACACTCAGGTGAAGTGAAAACTTATAATTGCAAAAAGGTGCAGAAATGAAAATGGGGTGATAAAACAAGGCTAATGACAATATATAATTAGCTTTTGTTTAACATTTTAGATGAGTTCTTCCTTTCATTTATGTTATTATTATCATTATATAAGTGATATTATCAGCCGTTCACCATCCGACATTACTGTAAGTCTGTCACATGACCAAAATTGATAGAGGTGCAGAACAGAAAAAGAAAAAGGGAAAATGAAAAAATTGATAAACAGCATTTGATAGTCTTAACCTATAATTGTATCACTGTAAGTCTTAAAGTTAATTAATATTTAACACTGTAGCCTGAGAGGACAAAGTGATTCAAGTTAATATCAGTTGATTTCCAAATATCTCAGTCACTCAAAAAAAAAAAAAAAAAAGTGAAATCACAGTTTATTTATTTGAATTACATTCAGGAGAAACTGAGGAGATTGTTAAAAATGTTAACTGAGCCTCCCACCATGCACATCCAAGTTATTGGGGTTTTTGCCTCAATACAGATGAGCATGTTATGATTCTACTGGATGCACAAAAAATAATATATATTTTTTATATAGTTATATTTATATATTGGAGTATACAGCACAACTACATTCTATAAACAAACTCACACCGTAAGTGTTCATGACTCACAACCGCATTTCGGCAAAGCCTACAGTATGTGTTGCATGAGCAGAGTATGTTAAAATTATAGGATTTATATATTTTAATGTCACAGAAATTTGGGGGCTTTATCTAACAGGGTCTTAAATATTCAGTTTCAGGGTTTGAATGCAAAAAGTTACATTTCAAAATGCAAAGACCGTCCGACATTTTATTAGCTATCTTAAAGGTGCTCTAAGTGATGTCACGCATTTTTAGGCCCAAACATTTTTTGTCACATACAGCAAACATCTCCTCACTTTCATAGTGTAGACACTAGGAGTGTAGCGGTACATGTATTCATCCGTACGGCTTGGTTCATGCAATCAGACAATGAATACAGTGAGTCACAGGTGATCTACACTCCAATCCAGAAGGGGGCAACGCTGTTTGCTAACGCAGAAGAACACATGATCTATGCATAAATATGTTTACATGTAATCTCTCATCAGTGTTTCAACCACTAAAAGACATCAATAAAACAGCTTGAGAATAATATCTCACGTAGCTTTACATTTACCTCAGGCAAGTCATTTAGTGTCCACAGCATGTTAGTTCACTGGAGAAATGAACTCTAGAGGAGCATTTCACTAAATATTTGGCACTATATTAGCTTATACAGGTGCTGGTCATATAATTAGAATATCATCAAAAAGTTGATTTATTTCACTAATTCCATTCAAAAAGTGAAACTTGTATATTATATTCATTCATTACACACAGACTGATATATTTCAAATGTTTATTTCTTTTAATTTTGATGATTATAACTGACAACTAAGGAAAATCCCAAATTCAGTAACTCAGAAAATTAGAATATTACTTAAGACCAATACAAAGAAAGGATTTTTAGAAATCTTGGCCAACTGAAAAGTATGAACATGAAAAGTATGAGCATGTACAGCACTCAATACTTAGTTGGGGCTCCTTTTGCCTGAATTACTGCAGCAATGCGGCGTGGCATGGAGTCGATCAGTCTGTGGCACTGCTCAGGTGTTATGAGAGCCCAGGTTGCTCTGATAGTTGCCTTCAGCTCTTCTGCATTGTTGGGTCTGGCATATCGCATCTTCCTCTTCACAATACCCCATAGATTTCTAGGTCAGGCGAGTTTGCTGGCCAATTAAGAACAGGGATACCATGGTCCTTAAACCAGGTACTGGTAGCTTTGGCACTGTGTGCAGGTGCCAAGTCCTGTTGGAAAATGAAATCTGCATCTCCATAAAGTTGGTCAACAGCAGGAAGTGCTCTAAAACTTCCCGGTATACGGCTGCATTGACCTTGGACCTCAGAAAACACAGTGGACCAACACCAGCAGATGACATGGCACCCCAAACCATCACTGACTGTGGAAACTTTACACTGGACCTCAAGCAATGTGGATTGTGTGCCTCTCCTCTCTTCCTCCAGACTCTGGGACCCTGATTTCCAAAAGAAATGCAAAATTTACTTTCATCAGAGAACATAACTTTGGACCACTCAGCAGCAGTCCAGTCCTTTTTGTCTTTAGACGCTTCTGACGCTGTCTGTTGTTCAAGAGTGGCTTGACACAAGGAATGCGACAGCTGAAACCCATGTCTTTCATACGTCTGTGCGTAGTGGTTCTTGAAGCACTGACTCCAGCTGCAGTCCACTCTTTGTGAATCTCCCCCACATTTTTGAATGGGTTTTGTTTTACAATCCTCTCCAGGGTGTGGTTATCCCTATTGCTTTTACACTTTTTTCAACCACATCTTTTCCTTCCCTTCGCCTCTCTATTAATGTGCTTGGACACAGAGCTCTGTGAACAGCCAGCCTCTTTTGCAATGACCTTTTGTGTCTTGCCCTCCATGTGCAAGGTGTCAATGGTCGTCTTTTGGACAACTGTCAAGTCAGCAGTCTTCCCCATGATTGTGTAGCCTACAGAACTAGACTGAGAGACCATTTAAAGGCCTTTGCAGGTGTTTTGAGTTAATTAGCTGATTAGAGTGTGGCACCAGGTGTCTTCAATATTGAACCTTTTCACAATATTCTAATTTTCTGAGATACTGAATTTGAGATTTTCCTTAGATGTCAGTTATAATCATCAAAATTAAAAGAAATAAACATTTGAAATATATCAGTCTGTGTGTAATGAATGAATATAATATACAAGTTTCACTTTTTGAAAGGAATTACTGAAATAAATCAACTTTTTGATGATATTCTAATTATATGACCAGCACCTGTATATTCATTATATTTACTTTACCTGTTAGTGATGTCTAAATTATTTAATATATGTTTAAATAAATTTGTCATGAAACCAAGTTACGACAGTAACTGTATAAATGATTATATTAAAAAAATTAATTGGAGTAGAAAAAATAATTGAAAAAATAATTTTATAATTAGATTTAAAAGTTAATGCAAAACCTGCCTTATGTGCAATTTATATATATATATATATATATATATATATATATATATATATATATATATATATATATATATATATATATATATATATATATATATATATATATATGAATTTAATAGTTCAGGCTCTGTTGTTAATAATATATTAATATTTAATATTATAATAATGTGTAAGAAAGGGCTCCCTGTATATATTTTACAGCATTAGCTGAGATATTTTTTTTTTATCCTTAAGAAAATGTTAAATATATTTTAATTTATTTAAAGAGAGAGACCATTTGTTCAATAAACCATTGTCTAATGAAAAACAAAATAATAAAAAAGAAGCAATTTTATGTTTAGTTAACTCGTACCGAACCGTGACTTCAATACCGAGGTACGTACCGAACCGTCATGTTTGTGTACCGTTACACCCTTGGTAGACTCTCATGTGGTCAAACTTTGATGCATTTTACCAAAACATTACAGTTGAAAATGCTGCTTTCATTATACTTTTCATCTGCTTCCTTTTCACTTGAAATCCGCATAACATGGGTTTGCCCATCAGATTACTGAAATTAAACAGATTATAAATGTCATTTCAGGTTGACTTCAAACTACAAAAGTACATGCACGTAAAGGGCAGACAAGATAACAGTGCATTGAAAGATAGACAGCAGTTGATTGTTACAGTGTTTGACACATTCTGTTCTGTTCTGAGTATATTGAGCAGAGAGAATAGTAGAGATTGTAGCCTTGTCATTCAGAAAGAGCCTATCTAAATGTGTCAGAGAAGCTACATTCTCTCCTCTATAACTGTCCTCAAATTGCAGAGGAGGTTATTCATGTATTGCTGGAGTGGGTGGGTGGAGAGTGGAGTTCACTTTATCTAAATGTCAATCGTCTTTGTGTTGTAGAGGGTTACTGCTCGCCGGAGTGGGATGGCATCGTATGTTGGCCTGAGGGAGTTCCTGGAAGGATGGTGTCCACTGCCTGCCCAGAGTACATATATGACTTCAACCACAAAGGTGAGCCTGCAGCTGCTGACCTGTGGTTAACTGACACATGTCTGAAGCACATGGAGATCCCCTGACAATAATGAATAACCTCCAGTATACTCTTATTTGGAAGACACATCCTCCAGAATCTCTGCCTTTCTCCTCATACAGAACATCGTTGTTGATGCTCACAATTCTTGTCACGTCTTTTAGACAAACATTCCGGGATATGTACATACATTTGTACATTCATAACAAGGTGTGTTTTCATAATGTATCATGTACCTAGACAGTGAACTGAAAACTAGCAGTGTGATTCCTAACTTCATTACATTTACATTTATTCTTTTAGCAGAAAGTGGCAAAGTGACGGACAAATAAGAATATTGTCAGCAAATAATCCAAGGGAGAAAACAATACAAAACGTGCTAGCATTCCAAATTTTAAGAAAATACTAGAGTCGTGTTATTATTCGGCAGCGTTGGAGTAAACGCAGTGCATACAATGAATCAGACTTCTATCTGGAAAATTTAATCTGGTGTAGGATTTACTTTGACACAATTTTCACTCAGAATTTTCAGAAACATATTGAATTAAACAAGACATTTTGAAGTAGTAAAATAGTCATTTCTATTTACAACTTCAAAGAAATAATTTTTTACAGTGTAGGGCTGTTGGTGATATTTGTTCATTTGCTCATTAATTTCCTTGAATCAGTTCACACTGTTTGTTTCAAAGAATCATTTTTCAAATTCTGAATCTTATGTTTCGTGATTTTAGCATTAGGTAAATTCTGCTTATCGGCATGTAATGTTGTTTAGATATTATTAAAGGATTAGTTAACTTGGATTAGTCATCCAAGATGTTCATGTCTTTCTTTCTTCAGTTGAAAAGAAATGAAGGTTTATTGAGGAAAACATTCCAGGATTTTTCTCCATATAGTGGACTTCACTGGGGTTCAACGGGTTCACTTTGTAGACACTGAATCTGTACTTTCACCTTTCCAACATGATTACGTCATGCATGGCGGATCGCAGAGCAGTGCAAGATGAGCATTTGTAGTTAAAAGTATACAAATTGTTTTTTAGAAAATGAGCGATGGTTTCTCTAGATAAGACTCTTATTCCTCATCTGGGATCATGTAGAGCTCTTTGAAGCTGCACTGAAACTGACATTTGGACCTTCAACCCGTTGAACCCCAGTGAAGTCCACTATATGGAGAAAAATCCTGGAATGTTTTCATCAAAAACCTTCATTTCTTTTCGACTGAAGAAAGAAAGACATGAACATCTTGGATGACGTGGGGGTGAGTAAATTATCAGGAAATTTTCATTCAGAAGTGAACTTATCCTTTAATGAAAATAATAAAATATATTTTCTTCTTTGTGTTCTATCAGTGGAAAACTGTGTAAACAACATTGTTTTAAACTAGTTTTATTATTACCACTTCAATGGAAATACATGATTAATATTGAACTAAATACCCTAAAAGGCTGAAAAATATACTGTTATACTGAATATGAAAACCTAGAAACACATTTCGACTTGATTTTCTGCTTTCCAAACACAGAGTTTCCTTGCAAAATAGTATTTACAATAGTGCTTTAGAGATGCATTAATTACAGTAGCTATAGATCTGCATTCGAAAGCACTAATTGGACATCTTACTCAAATCTGTCCACAGTTACGGTTGTTTTTTTTTTTTTTATTGTATTCCTTTTATCAATAATTTAATCCATAAGTGTGCCGCTGTTTAATGCTAATGGGGCAAACATTGATTATTTTCTAAACTGTAGCTCTATTCTGTCGTTCTGATTGAGAAAATCAATATATGATTGTCTTGAAGACACGGATGCTTTGCTAGAGGATGTTTGTGCTGTGTCTCCAGGACATGCCTACCGGCGCTGCGACAACAACGGGACCTGGGAACTGGCTTCAAATAACAACAAAACCTGGGCTAACTACAGCGAGTGTGCCAAATTCCTCAACCATTACAACCAGAACCAAGAGAGGGTAAGACCTTTGACCTTACAGTATGCGACACGAGTGTTATCATTTTCACATCCAGTGCCACCTTGTTTAAATAGCAAATGCACTCGTGCCTATCTGTTCGTCCATGGGCAGGCTGGTCTGAAAACGAGGTGTGTTCAGGTGCATTGTTGGCGTATTGCTGTTTTGAGGCAACTGACAACGTCTGTGCCATTGACCAACAATAACCTGGTCTAAAGTCAATGGTGCAGTATTTTTTATTTATTTTTTTGTTATTTAAAGAGTGTATTAGTAATATGCACCTGTGTGCAGGTGCACAACACGTGTACACTCTGCTTGTTACACACAGGGATGTACAGCAGCACACAAACATGCCAAATATTAAAAATAAAAGAATTACAATGTAAAAGATTATTATTGTGCACATGAAGATAAAAATGCCTACATGTCATAATGGATAGTCATTGCATGTATCAGAATTACCTATCTGCAGTAATGACAAATGAAATTGGCTAATTATTTGACCAATTGTGGCAATACACACATGTATTTAAACTGACTCGTCAGGTTGAGGGTGTCTATATTCCGGCATGTAAATAGCGTATCCGCCATGGTGCAAGCGCACCTGGATTTTAAATGGAATGGGAGATGAGACTCTGATTGGTTTATTGCATGTTATGCCCAAAACACACCCATGACTCATAAAGAGACTAGGTACAACCCTTTTGGACCATACGCCTGGTGTGCCGACTATTTTAAACTAGCAAAAGAGGATTCAGACACGCCCTAAGTGCACCTGCGTCATGCGCTTTAGCTCATGCACTTAGATCGTTAAAATATTGCTCAGAGTGTTATAATGCAGGATAATTAATCAATTTAAAAAAGCTATTATTCACCTGTTAGGGTAAGAAATACCAACCCACTCCTGTACGTAATCTTCAGACGATCTCTGTGAACTGTAAAATGCGTGACATAACAATAGATGGTGGTAAAGCACAATTTCAGGTTGTGATCTAATAAGATGCTGCGCTGCTTCAATGCATTGCAGGTTCATCAAAATGTACGGTAGTTTTTAGTCACATTACACCTCTACTTGCTGGAGAAAGTAGTTAGCTACAGTTTTAAAAGCAAATGATCAAAAAAAATTTTACTGTCAAAAAAATGCTGAAAAATGTAGTTAAGTTAATTGCATCGTTACTTGTGGTTAGCTGCTCCCCAACACTGTGTAGACGTTTCCTAATTTAGTATGTTACCTCTGTTAAATGTTGGTATTCTTTACTCAAAACATGGCATGAAATTTAACAAAACAAACTGAGTGCAAACTGTTACTTTGATTAGATTCTATAGGTTTGTTTTACAGTGTATATAAGACATTTTAACACTCATGCTTCTAAAAATGCAAGACGCAGCACTCAGGAATGGTTTTAAAAAAGTGCAGTGCAGAACACAAGGGTCTCGAGACGTGCTTTTAAGATGTGACATAACAGAAATAGCCAAACAGATAGCTACAGTACTGTTTTTGACATTGAAAAAAAAGAAAATAATCGCATTGGCTATTCAGACACAGCCACTATGAGCGCCTCCGCTGCCATCAAATAAAACAGTTGCCATGCCAACAACATGCCATGCTCACAACGCTTGCCCCGCCTCCTGGATCATCTGATTGGTCCATTGTTTTAGAACTGACATTGATGAGCGGCGGCGCATGTAAAAGTTGACATAGGGTCTCAAAAATACGGCACTCATGTGTGCGATGCTGCAAAAGACGTGAGCGCAATGGCCATACACATCCATCTAGCGCGTGTTTACATAGAAAAACAATGGAAAAGTAGGGCATTGAAATGGAAAAATGCGTTCTGTGTGAACGGCCCCTTACACTGTAACTTTTAGCTTAACTTAGTCAATGTTTTTAGTTACATCAACTCAATGATATTGAGTAAATTTTAGTATATTCCAGTCTACATTTTTCAGTAAACTGAAACATTAGCACAGCTACAGTGCACTGTGAAGCAACACACACTATAGTCTTCAATCAAGCTTTACTCTTCAACACAATGGTAACCACAAATACCTACAGAAACAATAACTGAATTTTATATATATGTGGATTGAACACAATGCAATTAAGTTGTGACAATGTTGAGCAATTGTGTTGCTTTGGCTCGTTTTAAGTATTTTTTTCCCACTAGGCTACATTCATGTACTACTTCACTTGGCAGTAATTGCATGAGGTGTACACATATACATGTATTCATACATATTGCTTCATTGTGAATGAAGCACAGTGTATAATGAGGCAGGTCTGCGCAGAGAGGAATGTCAATGTCTTAATTTAAATATTGAAAACGCAGCACAATTTCAGCACTGTCTGCGGGTGGTTAGTGAATAAGACACAGGTATCTGTGTTGACTTACCATGTGATGCAACTCTTTAGTGAATTCCCCCCTCAGTGATTTCTGCCTAATTGTTTGCATTTTGATTTGTTCCTCACACAAAGATATCATGGCTTTGGAATATAGCTTGGAACAACATGAGAGGAAATGACAGTATTTTAAAGTCAAACCACATTGTGTAGACACAGTTCATTAGTCATCAATGTTAACACTGAAGTCTTTTGTTTGTTTAGCTTTGTTTAAATTCATTTCTCTCATCTGTGTGCTTTTCATTTTGGCGTAGACTGGCGAAAAGCTGAGCTGCGGGCAGAACTATTTACCATTTAGATGAGGAATGCACATAAACTGAACCCTCAGTGGAAAGAGTATTCCACTGCAGAAGTCTGAATTGAATTTAATCAATGGAATCGGCATAATTGATGTAGTTCACCAAAACTTGTTCAACCTATAGGTTACAGAACATCCCATCTAACAGGGAACGTTCTCACAAGGTTCTCTCAAAGTTATGAACAAACGTTTTTTTTCCAATAATGTCGATAGAACATTCCTTCGAAGTTATCTGGTCTTTAATAATGTTCTCAAATCGTTAGCACAAAAACATTATTTATACATTGTTCATAGTACGTTTTTACCAGAAACATTTCAGCGGGACGTTTTCGTCTAACGTTTTTTAATTTGTCTCAGAATGTTCAGGCAACATTCAAAAGTAACAGGTTTACGTTCACTAACAAAAATGAAAATGATGTCATTAATGACTCACCCTCATGTCATTTCAAACCCGTAAGACCTCCGTTCATCTTCAGAACACAGTTTAAGATATTTTAGATTTAGTCCGAGAGCTTTCTGTCCCTCCATTGAAAATGTATGTATGGTATACTGTCCATGTCCAGAAAGGTAATAAAAACATCATCAAAGTAGTCCATGTGACATCAGAGGGTTAGTTAGAAGGTTAGTTAGAACATTCCGGAATCCTTTCCATTGAATTGATTCCATTGAATCCTTTCATCTGTCGGTGTTGGTAATGCACTTTTACGTCGCCGTGGTTGTTTTTGGCGATTAGGACATCCGCGACATGCACACTTACGCACCATTTAAAAAAATATAGCAATACCAAAATACAAACAATGTAGAATAGCTTGAATACAGCGTGCGTCTCCCTCAGACTGTAAACGAAGCTCGGGCACACCAGAGTCGTGAACCCGGATTGACAACAGACCCGGAACAGAAGACAATGCTGAATAAAGTCGTAGTTTTTGTTATTTTTGGACCAAAATGTATTTCCGATGCGTCAAAATGTCACGGATGTCCTAATCGCCAAAAACAACCACGGCGACGTAAAAGTGCATTACCAACGCCGACAGATGAAAGGATTCAATGGAATCAGTTCAATGGAATCAGTTCAATGGAATCAGTTCAATGGAAAGGATTCCGGAAGAGAAGACAATGCTGAATAAAGTCGTTTTTGTTATTTTTGGACCAAAATGTATTTTCGAAGTTTCAACAAATTCTAACTAACCCACTGATGTCACATGGACTACTTTGATGATGTTTTTATTACCTTTCTGGACATGGACAGTCTACCGTACATACATTTTCAATGGAGGGACAGAAAGCTCTCGGACTAAATCTAAAATATCTTAAACTGTGTTCCGAAGATGAACGGAGGTCTTACGGGTTTGGAACGACATGAGGGTGAGACATTAATGACATAATTTTCATTTTTGGGTGAACTAACCCTTTAAGGTCTGATGCACACCAAAATTTCCATCTGAAATTAAGGCACGTTAAAAAAAATAACACTGCCTTCAAAACTTCAAAATGTCATAAAAAAATTCGGAACGTGTTCAATTTTATGCGTTTTTTGCATCCATAGCAAGCATTTTGAGAGGTGTTTTTGACAATTCAGAGCCACCATATAAGCGAACGAATGGCGTCTGACAAGTTGATCCACTTCGTCTCGCAGAACAAAGCACTGTATGACAAACAAAGTGCAGAATACTGGTGGCCTTCTATTAATATATATTTCCAGTATCAAACTAAGTATCAAACTGAGCCGCTGACATCCCAAACTTTGAATCACTTGGGATAATCCTGCAGTCTCTCTTTCCTCTCTACGCAATCTCAGCATTGGATGGACCCAATATTTCCTCTTTCTTTTTCTCTTTTTTTAAGAAGAGAGAGGACAACAAACTGATCCTCACTGCTTGAAGTCTCCATTTTGTATTTTTTTCGCAACAAATTAATTAATACACATCGGACTGTGCAAGGTTTCTGATTGGACGAATTTTTAGGATGAAAAAACATACAAAGATTTCAGACTAAAGACCTTTAGATGTTATATCACAGTAGTAGTATATATCATGATATAGTTTGCTAAAAATGCAACAAAAATAGTTTGCATAATAAACATCCATGTGGTAATGTCTGTTTTTGAATAATGCAGTGAGTTCATTCGTTTACGAATGAAAAGTACTTTGTCTCATTTTACTGCAACTGAATCTAAGCTTAAAAAAAATTATATATTAGCACCTGTGACTACAAAATAATAATCTGTATTAATGCAGCAAGCTGTCAAGCTTTTCATTGTATTGTCTTGTTTGGGTTATGTCCTGCACAGTTTCATTTTGCTCTTGCATTTTAACTTAAGGACTGCCTTACTCTGTAATATCTTTGCAGATATATCAACCACACTATAACACAATCTCTACAAGCTAACATCTTTTACACTCATACCACTTATTTCGTTTTGCAAGGCATTTTGGTTTGTTTTAGTTCCACAAATTTACATGAATATATCAAAATGAGATGAGATAATGTGAATGTCTTGATGAAGTGGATTATTGAAGGGTTAGTTCACCCAAAAATGAAATTTCTGTCATCAAGTACTCAACCTTATGTCATTCCACACCTGTAAAGGTGATGATACACTTGGCAACTTTTTGAGCAATGTTGCCAAGCAATGTTGCGTGGGCACATTCCCACTGAAAATGAGCAACAAATTTATGTCTGAATACTTTAGATCGGCCGTGGGCAATTTTTTGAGATGCAGCCGATCACGTGACCGGCTTGGAGTTTTCAGAAAAAAATCCAAACAAGATGGCGGCCTCTCAGCGGCAGTTGAGTGAAGAAAAGGAGAGTGAATTTATATCTTTTTACGTGGGTAAGTTGTCATGTGTCAACCCAAAACAGGGAATTTACCTCATTTAATGCTTAAATTACCAACAGGTGTCCAATTTAATGTGTGTAGACTATAATTCAGCCATCAAATGTTTTCAGTTAAATACTAAAAAGATGCATTCTGTGTAACTTCTGAAGTAGTGTAGGCCATAGGGTGTATGACATGTGAAAGTAGCTTTTGGTGTGATCGACGTGGGTTCGAATCCGCCTTTTGCCAAATTGGCTCTTCTCCATTTTCCTATCACAAATCAGATCAGAAAGGCATTTATATTTAATAAAAATGAACAAAACATTTTTGAAAAGTTGAAAAAGTGCCTAACAAGTGTTTATAATAAAGTATTTATTGGGTTGGCAATAGATTTGCTCCTCTCTGATTGGTTGCTGCCAACTGTCCGTTGCCCTAATTAGTTGCCCTGTGTCTCAGCAGGTTACCTGTTGATGGCAACATTGCTCAAAAAGTTGCCACATGTATCATCACCTTAAAACCTTTGTTCATCTTAGGAACACAAATTAAGATATTTTTGATGAAATCTGAGGGTTTCACATAGGCAACAATGTCATTGCATCTTTTGTGGTCCAGAAAGGTATTAAAGACATTGTTAAAATAGTCCATGTGACTACAGCAGTTGAACCTTGATGTTATGAAGTGGCAAGAATACTTCTTGTGCACAAAAACAAAACATAAATATCGACTTTATTCAACAATTTGTTATCTCCCCTGTCAGTCTCCTATGTTTTCTGATGACTTTTCTGGAACTTGAATGATGGTAATTACGTTGCTTTCTTTGGGGGATAAAAAAACCCCTCGGATTTCATCAAAAATATCTTAATTTGTGTTCTGAAGAAGAACAAAGCTCTTATGGGTTTGGAACGACATGAGGATGAGTAATTAATGACAGAATTTTCATTTTTGGGTGAACTAAATTTGCCAAAATATACTACTAATTTGCCAAAATTCAGTTCAGACATTTAACACGTTGCTCAAATCTCATTTGTTCATTCATTAACAAGTCAGATAATCTCTGGATCAATTTATTCATGTTCATAACAATTCTGTCACAAAGGTATAATTTGCTTTGTAGATTAGCCTTTCAGACACTCTTCTCAGATCCATGGATGCTCACTGCACCCTGATGTTCAAATATTCAATTATAGTTTCCAATTTTTTATTTATTTATTTTTTACTATTTACCACTTTTTTGAAAGATATCTTCCTTTGAACTGTAACACCGTAGATTGAGAGTGGAGATCTATATATTGAGGTCATGCCTTTTTGCTTCCCATGTTTATATTTGATGAAGTCCCAAGAGCCACTTCTGTAGTTAATGAAAAATTCATCCATGCAAAATAAATGCAGCCACGATGGCTGGGTTTGGCCATCACCCCTCATGCTAAATGTTAACAGCTGGCAAATCTCTTGTTCTATCAGCCCCGGATTGCTCTCCTCTAATGCATGCCACTGATCCAGCTATAGCTCAGTTAGTGCGGTCGCGATGTGAAGTCACTCGGCTGACTGCAGCCTGAAGTAATCTGAGTTGAAAGTGTGGCCGCTGACTGCTTCGCTTTTGTCAGGCCTCTGAACTTCAAGACAAACTGTTTTCACATGAGGCAGTGAGCAGACACCTTAGTCACAGGGTGTCAGCTTGCTCCTCAAATAAACATTTGTGTTTTTGATGGAAAAACTGCCAAAGGCTTGGTAATTCCTTTACCAGCTCTGCTTTGGTTTACACACCAAAAGATGCAACTGCTTGAGCTTTGCGTTTAAGCCCAAACAGAAATCAGACACTGCTGACATGAGTTTCATGTGATGTAAATAGTAGTAAACATAAAGAAACTGTGGGATTGTTTCAGCCAAGGTCAAAGTGGAAGAACAAATTAAATGGTTCCAGATTAGACTAGTCCAAGGAAAAGTCCTTGTAAATTAACAAGACGTTACATCAAAGGCTGCAGCACTGAGCACAGCTCATTACAGCCATGTCTGTTGAGCACAAATGCAATAATCTCGCCATCGCAACTCAGTTTCTCCACTCTCATGAACGCTTTCATCATAACACAGTGCAAACATACTGAAAACAAGAGATTCGTTATGCAGTGCAGACAACATTGTTGATCATAACGAGTTTTGGTGCAGAACTCAAGTGATTGACTGCTTGCTTTCTGTAAAACATTTCACCACAATAAGGTGGACGACGTTCAAAATGTACTTGTCCTGTTCTGTTACTGGTGCTGTTATTGTTCTCACTCTCTTATTGTCGTCTTCATTCTCAGGAGGTTTTTGACAGACTTTACCTGATCTACACAGTGGGCTACTCCATCTCTCTGGGATCACTTATGGTGGCCACAGTCATCCTCGGATACTTTCGGTGAGAAAACCCATCCTTGTTTTCACAGAAAGGATTCATGAATCCCTTCACAAATGAGAAATCTTCAAAAGCAATTTTAAGGGCCTTTTCCTACTTCTGGGCATTGTGCAGAAAACAAGTTTGTGTGATTCTCGTATGATATCGTCTTGATATTTTACTCTTTTTTCTTGTCTTTTTTACTTTTCTCTTTGATCCATACAGTTTTTGCATAGATATTGCTTACAACATGTCAGCGTAGCAGCATATCTGCAAGCTTTAACAATGTCAGTGTAACACAGCTATAATCTTTACAGAAAATTAAGTGATAAATTATGCATTTTTCAAACAAAGGCTGAGTAGTCATTTTGTGTTGATTTATAAAACAATTAGGTGATAAATAGATCTACAGTACACACACGCTGCAGCTGCTCTTAGGCTGCAATCTAATATAATGCACCATTTTTATATCACTTGATGCTAGTTTTATGGTATCCACATTTGAGTTTTCTCCGGGAATCAATATTCCTCATTTAAATAATTCCCACCCAAGGCAAACACAAAATAAAGGGGCGGGGCCTGGTTGAGTTAGTAGTGTGTTGAAACTGGCGTTTATGGTAAGAGGCGGGACATTTCCCAAACATGCGAAGTGCTTGATCAATCACAACACACTGGTCCAGCCAACCAATCAGAGCACATTATGCTTTTCAGAAGGAGGGGCTTCATAGAGACAGGAACTAAACAGACTGGGAAGAGAGGAGCTGAACAATGGAGAATATATGTGATTAATGTGATTTTTGAACATTCATGCATTAAAACCTGTTCTAGTAGAGCCAAAAATTCAATACCAAGTAATCAAGACTTTGTACAAGGGCATAATTGGGCCTCTTTGAATGACTTTGAATGTTTTTTTAGCATTTAATTGGAGTTGGTATGTGCTTTTTTTCTCTTGAGGCATGAGCAGAGAACATTTTTGTCTAAATGATTCATTACTGAAATTGTCACTTGTCATTTGTGTATGAATGGCTTTACAAATGATTTAGACAGAAATATGTTCTGCTCGTGTTTTAAGAATGAGGCACAATGGCTTTGAGGGGTTAATGTTTTTGAATTTGTGGAGAAACTATTAAAACTAAAGTAAAACTTTGTGTTCTGACTTGACTAAAGTGATCAGTTTTCCAAATGAACTGCATCAAATGAATGTTTTTCTAATAGTTCACCCAGTGTGTGTGCTGGCCCCTTTTCAATACTAAGACATATGAGTGCATTTATTACTTATGCGTTCAATCGTTCCATTTTCATTACTAATTAATGCAAAGAGGTTCCCTTCGTTATTTATCCAGTGGGCTTATTCAAATAAAGGGTCGGGTCGTGTGCGGAACGAGCCGCTGACAGGCACCAGATTAGCTTGACTCGGCTCCAGTGCTCCGTGTTTTTAAGAGGCCTAGGCACCCGGAAATGCAGGTCAGGAAAATGACTTTAATAAGGGCTCGTTTGGGCTGCTGCTGAACCGCGGCCAGCCTTTCCATGCTCTGCACTCACAGTGTCAGCAGTATGGTCTCAGGTGCATGAGCTTCAGGACATCAGCCATGCAGTGCGGTGACTCTCAGACATTACCTCCAGTGTCTGAGGCATGCTCCGAGAAGCCAGATCTGCTCTCCGGAACCTCCCGATCAATCGTTCCCAGTGGGATGGTGGTTAAACAGCAGTTAGTCTAATGACGAGGAGGGAACCGATTCCACGCAGTCACCATAAACCTCTCCAGGAGGCAGAGGAATAACACAAATAAACCCAAAAGGCTTCACATTTCAGTGTCTTTCTGAAGAAGAGACTGAATTGAACATTTGAACTCTTTGTTTTAGTAAAAAATGACACTTTTTGACACAACAATTGGAATGGATACTGATCATGCAAGAAAATGACAATTATCAATTATATGGCTTTTGCAATAGAATTATGGCCACATAAGTTTATATGATAACAATCTTAAAGGTGCCCTCGAATGAAAAATTGAATTTATCTTGGCATAGTTGAATAACAAGAGTTCAGTACATGGAAATGACATACAGTGAGTCTCAAACTCCATTGTTTCCTCCTTTTTATATAAATCTCATTTGTTTAAAAGACCTCAGAAGAACAGGCGAATCTCAACATAACACCAACTGTTACGTAACAGTTGGGATCATTAATATGTACGCCCCCAATATTTGCATATGCCAGCCCATGTTCCCAACATTATGAAAGGCATTAGACAAGGGCAGCCAGTATTAACGTCTGGATCTGTGCACAGCTGAATCATCAGACTAGGTAAGCAAGCAAGAACAACAGCATAAAATGGCAGATGGAGCAATAATAACTGACATGATTCATGATATCATGATATTTTTAGTGATATTTGTAAATTGTCTTTCTAAATGTTTCATTAGCATGTTGCTAATGTACTGTTAAATGTGGTTAAAGTTACCATCGTTTATTACTGTATTCACGGAGACAAGAGCCGTCGCTATTTTCATTTTTAAACACTTGCAGTCTGTATAATGCATAAACACAACTTCATTCTTTATAAATCTCTCCAACAGTGTAGCATTAGCCGTTATCCACGGAGCACCATCAAACTCATTCAGAATCAAATGTAAACAATATAACAGTATACAATACTCACATAATTCGACGCATGCATGCCGCATGCACGACGAACACTTTGTAAAGAGCCATTTGAGGGTTATATTAGCTGTGTAAACTTTGTTTAGGCACTGTTTAAGGCAAGCGTGAGCTCCGTGGGCATGGAGCACGAGAATTAAAGGGGCCACACAGCATAAATCGGCTCATATTTAATGATGCCCCAAAATAGGCAGTTAAAAAAATTAATTAAAAAAAATCTATGGGGTATTTTGAGCTGAAACTTCACAGACACATTCAGGGGACACCTTAGACTTATATTACATCTTGTAAAAAACGTTCGATGGCACCTTTAAATCTTAAACAATCTTGGGCCAGTAAAGATATACATATCATTCAAATAAATGTATATTTTTCCTAACAAAATATAGTTTGTAACAATCAGCTCAGTTTTCTGTAATATATTTTTTTTTTATTATTATTATTTTATTAGTATTATTATTGTTGTTGTTGTTATTATTATTATTATTACATTTTGGATGTAGCTTTTTATGACCATTTTAGTGACTTTAGTTTTTGCCTCTGCATTTTTTTTAAAATCCCTAATTTGAGACCACAATTTCTAAATGTAATTTGTCCTAGAACTTTAAAGCTACAATCACCAAATACAACAATCAGGTCTGTTTAGCCCCCCTAGCAACGTCCTAGCAACCACTCAGACAGGCCTGCAAAAATAATGGAAACAAATAAAACCTTAAAAGAGCATGGAAGTGCCCATTTCTATAGTCAATATAAATGTTTCTGGTGTTTCTTTTGGCAACAAGTATGTGATGTGTGCAAAAATAATAAAAAAAAAAAAAAAACATATGCAGTCATCTATGGCTGTCACGATAACATATTTTCACTACACAATTGTTTTGGCCAAAAGAATTTACAATAATAATATCATCACAATATCTATAGAAATTTTGAATAAAAAAAAGCTTTAACAATACAACTAAGACATCTCATTTAAGGCTATAGCAAACTAACTGCAGACAATGTCACCCACAAACTACGTGATTTTAGCCCTGATTTTCCGCTTAACAGCAGTTAATTGAGATCACATATAAAAGCCCAAAATCGTTAGAGAGCCTCAGTAAATCTCAGAACACTCAGTAAATCATACCAACAATCATAATCTTAGCTTTAAAAAATCACTGAACTTTGTGCACAATTTGTGGTGAATGTCTGGTGTTGGACGAAAGCAACACCTGCAATCATTACTGACCGGTGGAGGTTCTGAAACAATTTTTGAAATTGTGCTCTTGTAGTACAAAATTGATCAGCTATTCTCATGAGTTGCTCTTGTTTGCTATTGATTGCTGTCTGTGTTGAACGAAGGGGCATTATAGTGCAGACATTCCTGTGCTCTTTTAGTTGACGTCAATACAGGATCTGTTTAAGACAAAAGTGGCCTATGATATCAGACATCCATTGTGATTTCATGAATAAACATGCATGTTTGGTTCAAGCACATGTATGTTTTGCACATTTGCATACACATTAGTATATGTTGGTAACAACATAAACATTTTATGCATGAACAGCTTTAGAAACGTAAAAAGTTTATTCAGCATTTTAGGTTATTGAATACTGAATTCTTGGAACAAATGATAAGGTTTTAAGGTCACATTTACATCATTAATTTAATTTTGTTATGTGTGATTTCTGGTGCTATATTTAACTTCATCACAAAAGATATCCCATTATTTTAAGCAAGCCTGAATATTTATGTTAATTTTAACACTCTATCATTATTTAATAATTACTTCATTCTTTTTTTAATTATGACTTTGTTTGCTGTGGGACAGCTATTAACCATAAAATTAAAATGCACCATTAATGGATTTTTGCTTTTTTCCAAGACTTTTGAAGCTGTAAAATCATTATGCATAGATATGTGTTCTCATTCGTAGTCCAATTCAAACATTGCATTCATGTAACTATTCCAAATTGTCGGCTCAAGCAATTTATGACACAGTTGTTTTCAGCAGTAATGTCAAATCACACTGGGTGAATTTCAGTGGGAAGTAAGCATCCACTCCAAAGGGCAGAGTCTTTGAAGTAGGAGCAGGGCAGTTATCTCAATTTGGAAATCTGGAACACACTTGGCAATGGGAGCAATAAAATGAAACTCTGAATGTGACCACGACAAAGCGTAGTGGCCTCCATTATCCCGTTAGCTGTACTTATTTACTTTGATAGACCCTGCAGGTAGTTATATTTAGCAAACAAATTGCCTTATTTATTACCTACAAAACTTATTTTAACTACAACATGTAGCCTTCACTGTTGGCCTTGATGATTTGATTTGCTCACTTTCATTCTGATTGATCCCTCCCATTAAAATGCTTGTTAGCACCACTACATTGAGCTCAAATCCTCATGTTTCCATTATGGTAAAACCTTGTCTCGCTCTTTTAGATAAATCTGATGGCTCCTGGTTGTTTTGTTATATTATACTCACTTTTAGTAATAATCAAACCACTATTCAAGCATGTATTGAATCTGGGGCTGCTGGTCATTTTATCAATGCTGCCATTATCCACAAATTAGCCATTGGTACTGCACCATGTGTTCCTCCTTTGTCTGTCACAGCGTTTATGGGTGAGCAGGCTCTGACTCATAAGTAACCCAGCCAATTAATTTGTCGGACCTTTACATAACAAAAAGATTCAGCTATTCAGCATGTCATCTCCTGGAGGTTAGGAGAGATCCTGAAGTGGAGTGCAACCTCCATGCCATGCCTCTTACCAGCCAAATATCAGGACTTTCTTATGGTGTTTAACATGCCAAGGCCACTGAACTTTTTCCTCACCATCCCCACAACAGTGCCATTGATCGGTTGACTGGTGCTCAATCTCCTAAGATTAAAGGCTACCCCCTGTTGTTGCCCGAGACCAAGGCGATGGAGAATCGTAGTGTTGCATTTGGGCTTCTTCCATCCATCGACTACCTCACCTGCTGCAGTTTTTTTCTTTGTGGAGAGAAAGGATAGTAATCTCCGGCCATGTATAGACTACAGAGTACTCAATGCAATAAGTTCCTATACCCCCTGCCTCTGGTAATAGCATCAACAGAATGGATAAGTGAGGTCACATTTTCTCTAAGCTCGATCACCGCAGTGTCGATAATCTCATCCGTATCCATGGAGAGGAAGAATGAAAGACTGCCTTTATCAGCTTGGGAAATTCTGAATACAAAGTCATGCCTTTTAGTTTGTCCAACACTGCATCAGTTTTCCAATCTTTCATAAAATAAATCTTTAAGGACATGATAAATAAATAATTGTAAACAATTGTGTAAAAAGATGGCATTTTGATCCATTCCACCTCATTTGGAGCACCTGACGAAGGGCTACAAAGGCTAAGCAATCAACTGTTTGTGAAAGCTGAGAAATGCCTAAATGTACCAACCATCTCTTTCCTAGGCTACTTGTCAAGTGCTGGAGGTGCTTGCATGGATGAGGCCAAAATCAAAGCAATCATAGCCTGGCCTGCTCCTTAGGCTGTCAAAGAATAGCAGAGATTCACCAATTTCTACAGATGTTTAATCAGGGACTTCAGCAGTGTAGCAGCACCCATCAACATTACTTCAGTCAGGACCACTTAAGTCAAAAATTACAAGAGACAAAATTTAGTACATTTTTTATTGGCGTATTTTGCTAAAGTTACAATTTGGTGGTATGGCTCTGTTCTAAATTTCCCGTCCTTTTCATGAGCTCCATGAAAGCCAAGACCGGGAACAGCAGCAGCTTCTGGGGACAACCTCCCATTTAGAGCAGCAGAAAATCCCCCTTTTGAGAACAGAGCATGCATCAATGACAACAGAATGACACTGATTAAGTTATACACAAGTTTAAGGAGGAGCTGGGGAGGAGGTGGGTTGCAAGCAGCGTGCAGTGGAAGCAGCCAAGCAGGCAGAGAGACGGAAGCTGCGTTTAAGTAATGCGCCTTATTTTAGAGTTCCCAATGGAGTCCATAGAAATCGGATCAGCTGATATGGGTGGGGTTGGAATTTGCAAATCAGCTGATAGCGGAGCTTGACTACGAGGCCTGCCTGAACTGATGCAGACTGCTTGATTTCTGTGTTTCACCCCCAAAACACCGTCATCGAAAGTCATTGTTTTTTTTTTTTTGTCTGACTGAGCCTTCTACCATCTAATAAACATCAATGTAAATAATATATCCGGGTACCATCCCCGTTCCAGTGTGCAGATTGAGAGGCTTAATCAGGAGGTGGGTCAGTTCCTCCATTCTTAATGCAACTGCAACCAACAGGACTGGTGTTGGTTTCTCCTTTGGGCAGAGTATACCCAGAACTATCTCTGCAAGCTCTCCACTGGGTTGACAGCTTTCCTGTTCATCTTGGGGTTTCAACTCCTCTCTGCGACTGGTATGGTGAGCCTTTGAAACTTCCAGCGATAGATTGTTGGATGCGGTGCATCAGATATGTTTGGGAATAGCTCACATTCATCTACAGAGAGCTATCCATCACCATAAAATAAAGGCAGACTATTGGCAACCATAATGATAGGTGGTGTGTCTGTATTGGCAAGAAATCGTTATTTTCATTGGAACGGGGTAGAGTTGGGAGCTTGAAAATATCCATACAACAGTACATTGTAACTACAATATTTGTTGCTGTGCATATACACCGATCAGGCATAACATTATGAGCACTGACAGGTGAAGTGAATAACACTGATCATCTCTTCATCACGGCACCTGTTAGTGGGTGGATATATTAGGCAGCAAGTGAACATTTTGTCCTCAAAGTTGATGTGTTAGAAGCAGGAAAAATGGGCAAGCGTAAGGATTTGAGCGAATTTGACAAGGGCCAAATTGTGACGGCTAGACGACTGGGTCAGAGCATCTCCAAAACTGCAGCTCTTGTGGGGTGTTCCCGGTCTGCAGTGGTCAGTATCTATCAAAAGTGCTTCAAGGAAGGAACAGTGGTGAACCAGCGACAGGGTCATGGGCGCAGGGCTGTGCACAGACCTTTTGAGGGGCATGTGCTGAAACTGAAAAAGGGCACATGTGAAGACGAGCGGGGAGTATACAATACTAGATTAAAAAAAATTATCTAGCGAGCAAATACATGCATATTAACATCGTAAACATTAACCATACTGTGTGACCATATAAGTTATAATATGATTACGTTAAATTATAATGAATTAAGTGTATCAGCAGATAGCCATCACAAATCAAAGAAGAAATTTCTTAGAAATATATTTTACCTAGCTGACGAGAATCACTCATTTGCTTTGTGTTAAAACTCAAATGCAGTTACGCCGGGCTTTTGACCAGCGAATATGTGCAAATGTGCAATTTGTCCGTCATTAAAAACGACGGTATCACATTAGGCTACGTCATCATCATAGGTTATGAGCGCTCAGTTTTTCCGTTTGTAAAATACGTTTGGCCAAAATCTCAATTTATAAAAGATGTAGTACTACTGTATGCACAGGCTATTTAAGGCTATTTGTAGGCTATTGGCTATGACTAACTTAGAAGGCAAATGTTAGCCCCCTCCCTCTCTCTCCGCCGCCGGTCTCAGGCCTCAAATGCATAAAATATGAAACTTTATAGACATACTAGTGTTTCTTTCGTAAAGACAACATTGTAGTTATTCAAACAACAAGATATTTATTTACCGTTGCAAGACGTTCAGCTGCTCTGCTGTGGAACTTCAGTTCGCTGCATTCAGGGGGCGGAGTTAAGAGGTTTGACTGACAGTTTGAGTGGAACCAAAATGATTTTGTCACAAGCTCTTTTTAATACCTTTTTTAGGCTAAATATATTTGCGAATCAGACAGACAGACGTAAAGGGTGACCAATAGCATTGATTTATTGAAGAAAATAAATAAAATAAAACACCTCCAAAAAAAGGGCACTTCGGAGTGTAAGTACAAAAAGGGCATGTGCTCTGCACAGGTTGAGCCCTACCTGTGCACGTGCCTGCATGGGCGGCCAAGACTCTTTGATGCATGTGGGGAGCGAAGGCTGGCCCGTGTGGTCCGATCCAACAGACGAGATACTGTAGCTCAAACTGCTCAAGAATTAATGCTGGTTCTGATAGAAAGCTGTCAGAATACACAGAGCATCAGTTTGTTGCATATGGAGCTGCATAGCTGCAGACCAGTCAGGGTGTCCATGCTGACCCCTGTCCACCGCCGAAAGAGCCAACAGTGAGCATCAGAACTGGACCATGGAGCAATGGAGGAAGGTGGCCTGGTCTGATGAATCGTTTTCTTTTACATCATTAACTACTTACCTACACTTAACTACATATCTATATAGTAGTAAAATATAAGTACACACATATATATATAAAGATTTGTATAGTTTTTTACATATTGACAGCTGTATTGTAAACACTATGAGATGAGATGAGGGCTGCACTTTTTTTTTTTCACAAGACTGCAACAAATCTGGAGCAACTATACCTTAATAGACTTGCTCTGGTCAAACTAGTTTGAGAAAGTGTAGACAAACTGAAGGGAATCTGAGTAACACATGCTTGCAATTTTGTTTTTATAGCTTACTTTTTGAGCCCTGGATTTTCAACATTTGTGCTTTCTGAACCCTTTAAATCCAAAGAATGTGTTACAGTCAGCGGCAGACTCATCTGGCCCTAATTAAGATGAGTATTGTTCTTCTAGCCTCTGTGAAAGGGCATTGGAGAGCAACCAAACACAGACATACACAGCTCAAAGTATCTGCTATTGCATAGTACTGAGTTCTGTGATTTTATGTACCTTGATTCCTCACACTGTTTACACCTAATTACAAAATAACATCTGTTTGACCTCATTTCTCTCTTTTTTTCTGTTTTATTCTTTTAGGCGGCTACACTGCACCAGAAACTACATCCACATGCACCTGTTTGTATCGTTCATGTTGAGGGCCATTAGTATATTTGTGAAAGATGTGGTGTTGTACTCTGGTGCTGCATTACAGGAAATGGAACGCATCACTGTGGAGGATCTCAAATCCATCACAGAAGCCCCTCCTGCCAACAAAACCCAGTTTGTAAGTGCAGCACACATACAGTCATATCTCACAGTAAAGATCTCACAGTCATATTGTGTTGGTGGGAGCACCGTTATCATCTGAAAGCATTTGCCACTAAGACCCTGTAGCAATTTCCACATACACTGTATGCATAACCAGGATTTTAACAAACACCGGTTCCCTTTCAATTTCCCTGAGGATTTGCCGATAGACGCCGCTTTATATAGGTTGCGAGCTGCTTCCATTTGGCGCACTTAAACAGCATTGGCCAGTTTGAGACACTGGCATGGTTCAACGAGGCTTAAGTATTTTCGTAGACGCTCAAAGGTGTTTCCACATAATATCAGCTTCTGACAGAATGTCTTTCAAAACTTGTTTTAAACTGTCCTTCTATGTAAAGAATGATTTTTGTGGGTTGGTCAAGTTACATGTCGTCTATATCTCAAGAGCAAATGAACACCTCTTCTAATCAATATGTACTGAATTGACTTTTCTTTACCCTTCAAGATTGGCTGTAAGGTGGCCGTGACTCTCTTCTTGTACTTCTTGGCAACTAATTATTACTGGATTCTGGTGGAAGGCTTGTACCTGCACAGCCTTATCTTCATGACCTTCTTCTCAGACAGGAAGTACCTTTGGGGCTTTACTCTGATTGGATGGGGTGAGTAAACTTGTTCACGTACACTTTATCTCCAGTACACAACACTAGGACATAATTATTCAGCTTCTGGCTACAGACACCAAATCATGTCCAATAATTACTGCTTTCTTCAGACTTTTTATTTGGAATAAATAACTAAGTGGGCTATCAATTAGTAAATCAAACAGAGTTTTGATTTTGCTCTTGTGTAATGGCGGCAGTTAGTTAGTAGGTGTTGCTAATTGTTTCCAGTGCTGTATCTTTTGGAGACACATTTGTGGATGTACTTTAGACTCCACGGCTCCTGCATTGTACACACTGTGCGGAAAAGTTGGACATGCACAGCGCATACAATGTGGATGCTGTGGCGTTAAGCCACTTCTCTGTTGCAGAGGGTTGCAGAGCCATGGCTCAACAATAGGATTTTCTTCTGCTGCGCCAGTACTTTAGCTTTACACTATGATATATAAACAAGCTCTGCCAGCATTTTCACTGGTCCCACCAGAAATTTACTATTAAAAAAAAATGTTTATTCATTTTCAATTATAGCTGGAATATATTATACAGAAAAAAATGTAAATGATGCTGTATGCATGCATAAAAAAATCATGGCATACAGTATTTTTTTAATTTTTATTTAAATAAATGTTGAGCGCTGTGTAAAAATAAATTCATATGTCCTTCTGTATGTTGAACTTGGTCACTAAAGTTTTCTCTACACAGGTGTTCCTGCGATGTTTGTCACCATCTGGGCCAGCGTGAGAGCCACTCTTGCTGACACCGAGTAAGTGTTTGTGCTTGAAACAGTTAATGTTCATTAATTCAACTTGTCAAACAAATAAAAATATTCTCTGCATGGTAAATAGTGTATGCACATGAAGCATGTTTTGCAAAAAACATGATATCTATGTATAGTAGGCTAATATTAAATAATATTAATAAGATGTCTGGATTGATATGATCTGGTTTATAATCAACAGGTGCTGGGATTTAAGTGCAGGAAACCTGAAATGGATTGTGCAGATCCCTATTCTCACAGCAATTGTTGTACGTTTCCATAAGTAAAAAGAAATGCATTCAAAAAGAGTTTTTGTTGCACAAGTTTTATATTTTTAAAAGCATGAGAAGTATAAATTTAGTCAAGTGTTTACACATTTTTGACTAGTAGTTTAAGTTCTGTTTGCATGATGCATGCATGTGTCTCAAGTAAATTTCAAATATTCTGTTTATTTATCTGCTTTTATGTGAATACAGTGTAAGAATCTTCAGGAGGTATTTAATGTGTCTATAAGTCTCAGTTATGATCCATTAAATATGTACTTTTTCCCCAAAGGTAAATTTTTTGTTGTTCCTGAATATAATCAGAGTCTTGGCAACAAAACTTAGAGAAACAAATGCAGGGAGATGTGACACCAGACAACAGTACAGGTAAGACTCTCTGAAGAATAGCCTTTATTTAAAATCTTTTAGAAATCTTTTGTAACATTACTGTTATTTTTTATCAATTTAATGAATCCTTGCTCAATAAAAAGTGTTAGTTACTTTCAAAGAAAAGAAAAAAGAACACACTGACTGTAGTGTATATTTAAATGCCGTTTGGTTCTTTATCTTGTTTGTGTCCCACAGAAAGCTGTTAAAGTCGACTCTGGTCCTCATGCCGTTGTTTGGCGTTCACTACATCGTGTTCATGGCAATGCCCTATACAGAAGTGTCTGGGGTCCCGTGGCAAATCCAGATGCATTATGAAATGCTCTTTAACTCATTCCAGGTAAAACTTCAAACTTCTTAAGATGTAGACAATTATGATTGGACATAGACAATAACTTGTATATTTATATTTAAATCCATGCTATGTTTTCCAGGGATTCTTTGTTGCAATTATATATTGCTTCTGCAATGGAGAGGTAAGAATGAATTTCTGTAGCTTCTGTATCTCAAAACCTTGTCGGGTAATTGTTAATGGCCACATACACAGAAGTTACACAAACTCTGCTTGTCTCTGCATGTTCTGGACAGGCTGCCAGGTGTCTGTGTTTTAGTGGTGGGGATTTTTTAAATAGCAGATCCTGACAGTTTTAGGACCCTAATTAATTTATTTTTTGTACTAGCACTTTATACTATTTTATTTACTATTCAATTCTGAATTTAAATGATTTGTTTTCAGTTTGAATTATTTCAGTTTAACTGATGTATTCTCCTAACTGTTGGTGATGCTCTTGAATTGTTTAACCTAATTTGTTTAATTTTATGAGCCCCTGTATTCTGGCTTTAAATTCATATTTATTGGAAAGAAAGACCTTGTTTTCTAATACTGAAGGGAGCTATTTTTTGTGCATCTGCAAGAGCGTTTCATTAGCTACTATAGGTAAATAACTAGAAGAATAACAGTGCAGTAGCCACTTTTTCCAAACTCATTATTCTCTCTTTCCCCATTGCACATCAGCTCGGAGAGGTGTTTTATTTTTTAAATAAAAATGAAGAAAGTATTTGAAAAGTTGAAATAAAGTGCCTAATGGGTAGGGTTATGTGGGGACAAGTAATGTCCCAATAAAGCAGCATCCATTTATACTGCTCTGTAAATAGCATTTAACACATTTCTTTACTATTACTAGCAGTTATTTATAGTAGAAGTTGAAACAACTTGTTTTATTCTCATTCTGACCACTCTGTAGGTCCAAGCAGAAATCAAGAAGTCATGGAGTAGGAGGACACTCGCTCTGGACTTCAAGAGAAAAGCCCGGAGCGGCAGCAATACGTACAGCTATGGACCCATGGTGTCTCACACCAGCGTCACAAATGTGACGGCACGGGGCCCTCTGGCCCTGCACCTCACTACCCGCCTGGGGCCCGTCACCATCAACGGCCACCGGAACCTTCCGGGATACGTAAAGAATGGCTCCGTCTCAGAGAACTCCATCCCATCCTCGGGTCAGGAGCTCCACATACAAGAGGAGGAACCTTCAAAGAACTTCCAGGTGGAAAAAACCATCCCAGTGGTGGAGGAGGAAAGAGAAACCGTCATGTGACTTAAGAAAGATGACAAATGATGTACAAAAAAACATTGAAGGATTAGCAAGTCCTTTGTTTCTCAGGATTTCCTCACAATTTGGCTTGTGGGACCATCTCAGATGTGTTGGAGACACATTGACTAACCTCATGGACCAGATATGATCAGTATCTTTTAAATGAGCCACAATGTTCTTGCGAGACTGGAATCTTCTACAGGCACCGGCCTCTTCACCAGCAGTGTTTGCAGGACGAGAACAGATTTTGGTTATGGTGAGCACCATAATATATTACACGTGTGTTTCTGCGTTGTAAACACACAATGCCAGCGCTTTCAGGTTGTCGTATCTCCTCCAGATGAAGAATGGTGATTCTGCTTCATAAACAAGTCATATGAAATATATGGCACGGTGGACCATGAATTGTAAATAAGACATCCATGAT
Source organism: Ancherythroculter nigrocauda (assembly GCA_036281575.1). Lineage (NCBI taxonomy): Eukaryota > Metazoa > Chordata > Actinopteri > Cypriniformes > Xenocyprididae > Ancherythroculter > Ancherythroculter nigrocauda. The sequence goes on along the minus strand of VTFQ01000008.1, from coordinate 2,964,295 downwards.
ATTTTAAATAAGCCTACATAAAAATGTTTTTGATCAGCACTAATGTCATTTTATTTACACTAGTTCAGAATGATGCAACTGTCAGCAGGGGCGATGTATGTATTATAATAGCAGGTTTTTGTTAGTAGAATGTGATATTTATATGTCTCTAAGCCTTGAGAGTTTATCAGTACACTGACAAAAAATGATTTTCTTCCTTAGTATTTTTGCCTTGTTTTCCAGTGCAAATGTCTCAACATTCTTAAATCAAGGTACATTTACTGGAGAAGAAAAAATACTCAAGACTTCATATCTTAAAGGGGACCTATTATGCCCCTTTTTACAAGATGCAAAATAAGTGTGGATGTGAAGTTTTAACTCAAAATACCCCACAGATAATTTTTTTATAGCATGTTAAAATTTCCACTTTTGGGGCGTGAGCAAAAACGTGCCGTTTTTGTGTCCCTTTACATGCAAATGAGCTGCTGCTTCCAGCCCCCTTTCCAAAAAAGGCTCGGGCAACAACAAAACAGGACAATCTCACGCACTGAAAATGTCAGAAACTTTCATTAGCTGTGTCCAGCCTTTTATGTTTCAGAATCAACCCTTGTGAAAATCCAGCTTTGAACAGAACCTCATTTGTGAAGCAGTTCGGCGTAAAATGATTGGCACAAACATGTAAGATTTACCTACTTTCTTCGGGACATTTCCTTTAAAAATTATATTTAACCACAATGTCCTCAGTGACTTAGATGGCGGAAGTCTATGAAGACTCTTATGTGCATTGGTACAACTTTCCAGAAAAGGGTGAGGCTTCAAGAGCTCATGTTCCGGCATACCGGCAACAACAAAACAGGACAATCTCACGCACTGAAAATGTCAGAAACTGTCAGTAGCGATGTTCAGCCTTATTTGTTTCAGAGTCAATCTTTGTGAAAATCCAGCGTTGAACAGAACCTTGTTTGTGAAGCAGTCCGGCATAAAATTATTGGCACAAACGTATAAGACTTTACCTACTTTCTTAAGGACATTTCGTTTTAAATTAAACTTCAGTGTCCTCAGTGACTGGTGGCGGGAGTCTATGGAGACTCATATGTGCATTGGTACATCCCAAAACATCTCAAATGAGCTGCTGCTTCCAGCCCCCTTTCCAGAAAAGGGCGGAGCTTCAAGAGCTCATGCTCTGGCATACCTGCAACAACAAAACAGGACAATATTACGCACTGAAAATGTCAGAAACTGTCAGTAGCGATGTTCAGCCTTATTTGTTTCAGAATCAATCTTTGTGAAAATCCAGCATTGAACAGAACCTTGTTTGTGAAGCAGTCCGGCGTAAAATGATTGGCACAAACGTATAAGACTTTACCTACTTTCTTCGGGACATTTCCTTTTAAATTAAACCTCAATGTCCTCAGTGACTGATGGCGGAAGTCTATGGAGACTCTTATGTTCATTGGTACATCCCGAAACATCTCAAATGAGCTGCTGCTTCCAGCCCCCTTTCCAGAAAAGGGCGGAGCTTCAAGAGCTCATGCTCCGGCATTCCGGCAACAACAAAACAGGACAATATCACGCACTGAAAATGTCAGAAACTGTCAGTAGTGATGTTCAGCGCCTTATATGTTCGAATTGGAAGCGTTGAAAAGACCCTCTTCGTGAAGCAGTCTGGCGTAAAATGATTGGTACAAACATATAAGAATTTACCTACTTTCTTCAGGACACTTCCTTTAAAAATTCAACTTAACCACAACGTCCTCAGATGGTGGGAGTGTATGGAGACTCTTATGTTCATTGGTACATCCCAAAACACAACACTTCTAAAGCCTCTTTGGTGCAGATATTGTACAACTCCAGCTGCTACAGTGAGGATACAGAAATGACGCACTCTGTGCTTCTCACTCAGCGCTGTGTCTAAGATAATAGGGCAGATCGTCACCGGCTGTGGGCGGGGCTTCTCCATGACATCATCGTAGAGGGGAATCTGAATCAGCTCATTTGAAGAGACTGCTTTTGATTTATGGGAATCATAAAAAATGAGTGGATTTTTACTATTATAGGTTGGTTGTTCTCACACACTGCACATCAGTGTTCAAACACATTATAAAAGTGAATTATGCATTATAGGTGCCCTTTAAGTCATTTTGCTTCTCAAGTAAATATATCTTGATTTAAAAATGTTTAGATATTTGTACTGGAAAACAAGACAAAAATACTGAGGAAAAACATCTGTTTTTTTGCAGTGTAGATTTGCCAAGTCTTGCCAAACGGTCTTTTTTCTCTTAGTGAGTCTGACAGTGAAAACAAAAGGTAATTCCCTCTGAATCTGTGTAGATTTATATAGTACATTATTGCCCGTCATGATGAAGCAATTATTGCATTTGTAAAATGTCAAAGCATTTTGAAAGACACATAGCATGAAAGAGAAATTCTATATCTGTATGTTTCATGTTCAGGGTCATTTTTGGCTGCCTTAACCATTGCAATCTATTATAGCAGATTTATCATAATACCGTCAATAATAATATTTATAAAAACTGGATTTGCTCAAACCCACTACAGTGCTACAATGTTGTTGGTGGATGTCAGAATGGTTGCTAAGTTGTTCTGAGTGGTTGCTAAGGTGTTGCTAGGGTGTTTGATAGAGTTTACTGGTCCAGTACAAAATCTCTATAATCCGAACCTTTGTTATTTAGTCAGATCACATATAAAACAGCTCTTATTAACAAGCCAAATGATATGAGGTGTTCACGTCAAAAGAGGACGACTTATGAACAGGCATTTAATATAAAAGGCAACTCCATGTATGAACAATAATTATAACATTATATAACAGATCCTTACCATTTGCATTCAACAGAAATTAAAATTTAATTCAAATATTTTCATAAATATAATTAAATGCAGAGCAAATATTGATCTGTTGAGCATTTTATCATGACATATTAATGAACGTTATTATAATGCCTTGCAATATATCCTTTGTCAGCACCCAGAATACCTTTCATTTTGTGTTTGTTATTTTGTGTCCTGTTTAGACTATATTTCGAGTGTCAGGCCATAAACAAATATACATAGTAAATACACATTCTTGGAAATGACTGAGTAAATTGATTCGCAGCATCATGATCTGCACAGTTTTCTAGGAATTATTGCTCAGTGTTAAAAGCATCATTAGAGCTGTTTACTGAAAACACCCGAACTTCACTTTCATCATTATCGTATAATGAATGAGTCGTATGTGTCGCATATAGATTTCATCCTGAAAAGTCTTTCATTATATGTACGCTTCACTCCACTGCCTCAGTCAATCACTTCATATTGTTTGTCATATATTACTGTATACGGGAAGATGAAAATCATCAGATGCCAAATTACTATCATTTCATTTTTTCATTTTTTTTTTACAGCCATAAGGAAGAACAAACAGGGTTTGTTATGTGTGTATGAGGATTGTTCATGAAGCCATCATCTGTTGGTCAGTATTACAGTTTTTGAGGCTCATGGTCTGTTATGTGTAATCTAATGCTGCTTTTTGTTACTCCATGTATAAACATTCATATTGTGTTTACATAATAATGAACAGGTCCATCCAGTTATGAGCTCAATGTGTTCCTCTGCATATATTCTGGAATGTAATATGACTATGAAAGGGCAGTAATTCATATGCTGGCAGATCAATATACAGCAGTACATATGCTGAAATTAAGATCCTCAAAAAAAAAAAAGTTTAAATTCAGATTTCCAAACAAAAAATTATAATGCATATATATGATCTCATGAATAATTGTAACCTATTGTGTAATTGTAATGCTTTATAATACACCTTTAGAAAGTGTAATGCATTAAAACACGACAAATAACCAATTTCAGATGTAACAAGGGATCTGTGAATATGCATTTTAACTTTGGTTACACTTATTTATGAAAAGATATAATGCATTATAATGTACATTATGATTACTTTTATAATGCATTATACATAAAAGCTTTAAGTAAAGTGTTACCGGATGATTTTGCTTGTCGATACATTCAGACCTTTACTGTATTTATAAATAAATATACTTATGCATTCTGCTTTTCTCTATATAACATGTTTGAACTTGAATTTGAGGAAGAAAATGTCTTTTTTTTACCATTAAATTCAGTCTTATTTATAAAATGCCATCTATGTTTGCACTTGTTATGTGTCCTGGTCCTCAACAGCAGCTCAGGCTGTTTGTTTTAGACGAACAGCGATTGATTGGGAATGGTGGGTGTAGTTCAGATCTTCAGGATTGAGGTGTCTTGTACAGAGAACAGATCGATCAATGAAGAAAATGATCTTATTTTTACTGCTTTGAATGACTGTCCATCTCTGCTTTCCTCCTGTGCATTTTATTACCCATCATTCTTCATGTCATCATTAGAAAAGTGAATCTGACACATTGCAACAAGGAATATTTTATTCAAAAATATTTTTGTCTTTTGTCTACCGTTTCTTCAATGTCGAGCTCCAAACAAGCACCATAGAAGCACATTTGAATTTTTCGGAGAAAATACTCCTTTAAAATATTTTAAAGAATGAAAATTTGACATTGTTGTTGTTGTTGTTGTTGTTTATATGTTACATAAATGCAAAATAACTTTTCTAAGTACACCAGTGTTGTATTATTTAGTGCTGATCGTGTGTATCATGTGAATAAGAAATAAATGAAAAATGTATAATTAACAGAGAATCATTTATTGTCCATATTTACAATTTACAATGAAATAAACAAACTGTAAATGTACATTTACAAATCTTCTTAGAAAAATCAATTATAAAATGGCTAATGGAAGTTTAGCACACACCATTAAGGTGACTAGATGATCATTTCTTTGCAGGCTTCTTGGCTTCACTGCCTTTGGCTCCACCTCCTTTCCCTCCTTTTTCTTCTCCACCTCCCTTTTTACCTTTCCCTCCATCTGACGCTTCTTTCTTTGATGCTCCTTTCTCTCCCTTTTCCCCTTTCTCTCCCTTTTCCCCCTTCTTCTTCGTGGCTTCCTCCTTCTCCTCTCCCTTCCCTTCTTTGCCCTCTTTCGCACCCTTGCCTTCCTTTTTGCCGTCTTTATCCTTCTTCTTTGTTCCCTTTTCTGCATCAACCTTTCCCGCGACGGTTGGCACCTCCTCATTCTCCGTAGGCTTCGCCGCTACACCAAAGAGAAAGATCAGGATTAGGTCAACAGTTATTTGATGAAATATTAGTTTAACACTGAAAAAAATAATGCTGTAGGAATTACAATTTTCACTCAGAAATTACAAAGGAATGGACTGAATTAAACATGACATTTTGAAGCAGAAATAATTCAACAGTATTTTCTTGTAAAGCTATTGCAGTAATCACTCTTTTATTTACAACTATGAAAAATCTTTTTTTTGCATTGTAGTCTCCACCAAATGCTAGTAAAAATCGGTTACACTTTATTTTAAGGTGTCCTTGTTACAGTGTAATTACACAAATAAATACTGATTAATGTTAATGAACTAAATGTACTTACTATAGGGTTAGGGCTTGGTTTAGGGTTAGTTGCATGTAATTATGGATAATTTACTGTTATTACTACAGTAACTACAGTACAGTCCAAAAGTTTGGAACCACTAAGATTTTTAATGTTTTTAAAAGAAGTTTCGTCTGCTCACCAAGGCTACATTTATTTAATTAAAAATACAGTAAAAACAGTAATATTGTGAAATATTTTTACCATTTAAAATAACTGCTTACTATTTGAATATATTTTATTAAGCAATTTATTCCTGTGATGGTAATGCTGAATTTTCAGCATCGTTACTCCAGTCTTCAGTGTCACATGACCCTTCAGAAATCATTCTAATATGCTGATTTGCTGCTCAAGAAACATTTAATGTGTACAATATTTTTTTTCAGGATTATTTGATGAATAGAAAGTTCAAAAGAACAGTGTTTATCTGAAATCTAATCTTTTGTAACATTATAAATGTCTTTACTGTCACTTTTGATTGATTTAATGCATCCTTGCTGAATAAAAGTATTCATTTCTTTAATTTCTTTTCAAAAAAATAAAAATAAAAATTCTTACTGACCCCAAACTTTTGAACGGTAGTGTATAATGCTACAGAAGCTTTGTATTTCAGATAAATGCTGTTCTTTTGAACTTTCTATTCATCAAGAAATCCTGAAAAAAAAGTACACAACTGTTTTCAACATTGATAATAATCATAAATGTTTATTGAGCAGCAAATCAGCATATTAGAATGATTTCTGAAGGATCGTGTGACACTGAAGACTGGAGTAATGATGCTGAAAATTCAGCTTTGATCACAGGAATAAATTACTTTGTCAAATATATTTAAATAGTACACAGTTATTTTAAATTGTAATAATATTTCACAATATTACTGTTTTTTACTGTATTTTTAATTAAATAAATGTAGCCTTGGTGAGCAGACGAAACTTCTTTTAAAAACATTAAACATCTTAGTGCTTCCAAACTTTTGGACTGTACTGTACATGTAACAAGGAGCCTGTTAAATAAAGTGTTACCAATATTACATTATTTTTATACTTAAGCTTCTTGTCAAAGTGATACCAAACCACAACTTTACACTCATGGATGCCAGTCACAGTCTATTTTGTGCTACACATCACAGGTTATAAGTCAGATCAAATAAAAATTATTTTAAATTTCATGTAAACATAGATCATGTGGGAGCAGTTTTGATTTGAATATGTAGGCTGTTCCAAAGTCTCGGAGCAGCTACAGCAAATGCCCGTTCGCCCCTAGACTTTAGTCTGGTTTTAGGGAACACTAAGATCCTCTGATTGGCAGATCTAGAGCTCTCTCTTTTTACCAGGAATCATATTTGGTAGAAACTTGATTTTTATGACTTGATTAACCTGTCTATCCAGCTTTAATGTGTTGTCCATTAGATTTTTCACATATGGCCTAACATAAGGTGCTAAAACACAGAGATTTAAGTTCAGTATGCTCTGGGCATCAGAAGGGGTAAAAACCACAATCTCCGTTTTACTCTCATTCAGACTTTAGAAATGTAAGGACATCCATGCTTTAATATCAAAGAGGCAAGGACCACAGGGTCTAAACCATTTGTATGTTTCAAAGTAAGATATATTTGTGTGTCGTCTGTGTAACAATTGTAACTTATACCAGATAGACAGAACCAAGTGGAAGCATACAGAGAGAGAATAATATGGGACCAAGAGTAGGGACACCACAGGTCAGAGGGACAAAACCAGAGAGAAATCGCCCAATATTGACTGAAAAACTCCTGTTTGTAAGATATGATTGAAACCAGCTGAGGGCAGACCCACTTACGCCCACCGCCTGTGCCAAGAGGGACAAACAGGTTTACTGTATCAAAGGTGGCGCTGGAGTCTAAAACTACCAGTGCTACAGAATACCCAGAGTCGGTGTGTAAGAGATCATTTGACACTTCTCCGTCTCAGTAGAATGAATTTTCCTAAAATCCAATTGAAACAAACTGTGCATCTAAATCAGCTAAAATATATACAACTTCATTGTCAACATTTAGTCTGTTTTGGTTTCGTCTTTACTGTGTTTCGTTCCTGTTTTACCTGCCTGAGTCCCTTGTTGTTAGTCAGTTCCCACACCTGTTGATAACTTTCTCCCTGTGTTTTCTCAGTTCATCGTCCGGTATCATCAATGATTTACATGGTGATGCTATTCAGTCTTATTAGTTATCTCCAGCATGTTTCCTTTTGGATATGTCATTAAAGACTCTTTTGTTTATCTTTTTCAGCCACCACTGTGATATTCATATAATAATAAAGTTTAATATAAATGAGTCAACCTGACTACATTTATTATACCAACCAAAGGCATTCCAGCTATGAAAACAACACAATCCAGCACAGCGTATAAAAGATTCACACACTACAGTCATAAATACTACTGTTACTAATGTTATTTTGAGAACAACTAGGTGTGTCCCATTTCACTATTCACAAATAGTGAACAAAATTACTAAAACTTTGGTAACACTTAAAGGGTTAGTTCAGCCAAAGATGAAAATTATGTCTTTAATAACTCACCCTCATGTCGTTCCACACCCGTAAGACCTTCATTCATCTTCAGAACACAAATTAAGATATTTTTGATGAAATCCGATGACTCAGTGAGGCCTCCGTTGCCAGCAATGTTAACAAACTTCTCAAGATCCAGAAAGCTACTAAAGACATATTTAAAACAGTTCATGTGACTACAGTTCTTCCTTCAAATTATAAAGTGACGAGAATACTTTTTGTGCGCCCAAAAAACAAAATAATGACTTTTCAACAATATCTAGTGATGGGCGATTTCAAAACACTGCTTCATGAAGCTTTAAAAAGTTGTAAAGTTGTCATTTTGTTTTTTTGGTGCACAAAAAATATTCTCATCACTTTATAATTGAGGTTGAACCACTGTAGTCACATGAACTGATTTAAATATGTTTTTAGTAGCTTTCTGGATTTTGAGAAGTTTGGTGTCATCGCTGGCAATGCAGGCCTCACTGAGCCATTTCCTCAAAAATATCTTAATTTGTGTTCTGAAGATTAATGAAGGTCTTACGGGTGTGGAACGACATGAGGGTGAGTAATTAATGACAGAATTTTCATTTTTGGGTGAATTTACCCTTTAATTTCGGTAGTTCACTAATTACATTCTACAGACTACAAGTAGCTTTGCAACTACATGAAAACTTATTTCTACTAACCCTAACCTAACAGTCTACTAAAACTCTAATGAGAGTTAGCTGACAAAGTTACATTTAGTTAGAAGAATGCCTAAAGTTGATTATCGAAATAAAGTGTCACCAAAACTTTAACTAAAAAAAAAATGAAAAATATGAAAATAAAAACAATTCAAAATATTAAGAAAAACAATAATAATATCTGAATGACACTAAAATATACTTGCTATTTTTTTATCCACCTATTTTTATGCGCATTTTGGGATATTGCATAAAAAAAATGCTAGATGGAAACACCAAATTGCACATGAATTAAAAAAAAAAACTTTTGCACTCAATTGAGTCATATAAACTTTTTATCTGATAAGAAAACATGTGCATAAACTATGATGGAAACACATTTTCCGAATAAATTCCTTAATGTGCATCAAAAAAAAAAAGACGTAGGTTTGCGATGGGATGGCATAACTGGACTAACCATCTGAAATGCTGTTTTGTTTGTTCTGAAATGCCTGAGCAAAGTCTGTTGTCAAAGTGGTTCAGTTTAATTCCCTCCCAGAACTGCGTTGTCAAACAGCCGGCATTCACCTCCAGAAGCAAGAGCGTGTCCTGAGATGCAAATAATTTATTATATACGAAATTATTTTATACAGTGGCTTTTCTTACTGCAGCAACTTTCATTTTTCTTTAGTGCCAGTTTATCAGGAAGTTACAGTTTTGTTCTCCTCAACTCACTGGATGGAAACGGTGCTTTATTCACAAATGTTTTATGTCATATTCCAATTTTGTGCATAAGTTAAATTCGTTTTTGATGGAAACATAACTACATACTGAGCAGCCACTGATAGAGATGTTCAGAAAGAGCTCAGAATGGAGCAGACAGGAGATGATGTCTGTTAATTGGTTTCAGATTGATCAGCTGGCGGACTGCAGTCCTGTGAGTGAATACGCTGTCTTCACTGCGCTCAGAAAACACCACCTAATCTGACATACACAGTGTGACAAAAGATGATTTTACATGCACCCAAAACCCTCATTCTTTCAGCCTTTTCAAAACATACAATCATCTTTCTTCAGCCTTTTATATCTATATAATAACAATGGTAAATTAAAGTTTCAGCAAGTGTATTTTGAGATTTTAACAAAGCTCTTTCTCTCGCTGTGCACAACCAAACGTGTGTGCAGAGATAGTCTTTCTAAAGGGGCAGGGTTGAGATTGTCTGAATCGTTCTGTGGCTGCTCTGAATTCCATCAAACATTTTTATGGGAAAATGTTCCAACTGTAATATTTTCCCTCCCGCACTTTCACCCTATGCACACAATCTCAGCGCATTCCTCCTCTGAGGGGCCGTTCTTACTCCATGATTTATACTAGGACGTGTACAAGACATACATGCTGCTTTTGAAAGAATAATATTTTTGTCGTGTTTAATAACATGCATTTATAATTGGAACAAACAGGATAAAATCCGGTAACACTTTATTTTACAGTGCCGTAGTTACACGTTACTACATGTACTTACTGTAGTAATAACAGTAAATTATGCATAACTACAAGTAACTAACCCTAAACCATACCCTAACCCTAACTAACTCTATAGTAAGTACATGTAGTTAATTAATAGTACTCAGTACTTATTTGAGTAATAACAATGTAACTATGGCACTGTAAAATAAAGTGTTACCTAAAATCCTCATGTAAAGCAGTCAAGGGATGAGCGAGCCAAGCTCTGAAGTAATGAAACTAACTCAACAAATGTTTCACAATGAAATAAGCAACTTTTATACCGCAGTTTATCACATTTAAACATGTCGGATGTTTGTTCAGGTGGAAAAAATGTTTTTATGTTTTCAAGACACTAATATTGAAAGCTCACATACGCTTTTAATGTGTCCATTCAGTCTGTCACAAAAAGATGATGTGATGAAAACTCTATTTTCTTTCATTTGGTGGATATTAATACATCAGTCACCCAGAACAAAACAAGGAACGTCACAGTTCATGTCGAAAACAAAACATCTGAGCATAAAAGAGCAATGGAAGGAAAATTACACCTCTCTATATAACATGAAGCAAAGAAAATCAATGAAAATCCTGTATATATTTGTGGAGAGGAGACATGGGAGAGGAACATGCCCAGGTCATCAAAAGCAAGAAATTAACTAATGAAAATCAAAAGCAAGAATTAACTAATGTCAAAAAACACATTATTTTCCTCATATTCTCCATTGTTGCAGCTCCTCTTTTCCCAGTCTGTCAGTAACGCTCTGTTTAGTTCCTGTCTCTATGAAGCCCCGCCTTCTGAAAATCACACTGTGCTCTGATTGGTCAAGCACTTCAAGCATGTTTGGGAAATGTCCCGCCCCTTACCATAACCACCAGTTTCAACACACTACTAACTAACTAACTAAACCAGGCCCCGCCCCTTTATTTTCCATATGTCATGGGTGGGAATTAATTAAATGAGGAATATTGTGACGTGTTCATTCCCGGAAGAAAAGCTTTGTTTTTTTCCAGTTTTGTTTTGATTTCAGCTTTGAAGCACAATTTACATATACAGGACATAAAGCTGTAAAAATGACCTGTTTAATATCATAACATGGATAGTTTTGATCTTGCATGCTGATAGATTCTGCTGTTCAAATATGACAAATACGTTCAACATATAATGATGTATATAGTATTGAAGGATCTAAGAGTGTAACTTGAGTTATTTTAATAGCAACGGCTTAAATAAAACACACACACACACATCGGTGTTGTACTTCATGCCATTTCATTATCTCTTTCATATTATCTTTATCTCATTCCCCCTTTCTTATAGCAATTTTATAAGTTTGTGCTGTAAATTTGTGCTGGTCTCAGTAAAGTCTCTATTAGTACAATTTCTCTTATCATTAAGAAACTGCAGTTAAGACTACTATTATAATCTCTGCTCATTTATAAAAGCACTTGCCTATTTGGTAGATAGAAGAGTTGACATGACTAGTTAGATATAAAAAAAAAAAAAACTGGTATCCAGTCTTATCCATATCTGTATTGTCTAAGTCAAATCAAAAGTCTTTTTTAATTATATAAAACTGAGTCGCAAGTCATCAAATTTCAGACTCAAGTCCAAGTCATGCGACTCGACAACCCTGATATTTATATCTACTCCCACTGCATCAAAGGTTGCAGTGCATTGTATCTTATCACAGTTGTGTCTGTTGAGCATGAAATGCAATAATCTTGCCATTACAACTCGATTTCAGATATGTGAGCTGCAGTGTCCTCGCTTGTTCCACAGTCACAAAAGAAAAGGAGGAGAAAACAACAACAGACGGCACTTTGATAAGCGCTTGTGTCACTTAAAAACAGTACAAAGACATTTTGAAAGGCTATGCAATCGACTGTAAAAAGCAGAAGTGTAGTGTAGACTTTAAAAGGATTTGGATTTGGTGTCTAATTTAATATTATAATTAGTCAATAGTTAATTATATACTTCAATCTGTGGTGCTGGTATATTCTGCTATGACATTATCAGTTTACAGTCAATTACTCATTAAGCATATAAGGGTGCTGAGTTAATCACAGATTTGACAGAAGATGGGAGAATTGAAGCCCCTGAAATAGGGTCTATCAGTGTCTTATGACCACACAGCCCTCACACGGTTAAATGCGAGACTTTATCTGCTTTGGAGAATAAATCTTGATTCCTGAGAACTGCAATCTTGGACCTCATTTATTCTGCCTCTCTTGCATTTATTAAAAGCAATCAGGCCAAGATTATCAATATCACTTACATTTTCAGTATAGAGAATAGTCATATGTTTGTGACAAAACCAAACTTTATGGAAATTCAGAGGAATTGATTGTGCTGCGTGTCAGTTCACTTGATTTATGTGTTTACGAGCAAAGCTTCACCTTCTGACACAAAACACCACTTCATCATATCACTGTGCAGTACTTACTTGCTTATACATCAACACACTACACCATTATAGCCCTGATTTTCAGCTCGCCAACAGTTAATGTAGATAAAGTGACAATCACTGTTTGTAACTGAATTATCAATGACGTGATTTGAGAGATGCTTCACCGATGCCTGAAAGATATTTACAGTGTTGGAGAGTAGCTAACTACAAGTAGCGACGCTACTATATTTTTCAGTAGCTTGACAGAAGTTCAGCTGCTTTTAAAACAGGGGTCGGCAACCCAAAATGTTCAAAGAGGACCAAAAAAACAAATCTGTCTGGAGCCGCAAAAAAAATTAAAAGCCTTATATAAGCCTTATATGAAGGCAACACAGGCTGTAAGTGTAGCTATATTAGCCTACTATCAAAATGTTTATTTAATATATATAAAATATATTTAAAAACTGCTGAAAGCTGCAGAAAAAAGAAGCAAATGGATTGTTGCAATTCACAGAAACAGCTGGACTCCAGGCAGAGAAACATGGATTTGCAGTTATCATTTTGTGTCAAATTGTTGGATTTTGAGGTAAAATCATTCCATATATATTGTATTGTTATATATTATGTTGACAAATCATCAATTAAATATTTTTCATCTTATATTCTGCATAATTGTGTTTTAAAATAAACACTGACAAAAACTATACTATAAAACAATATGTTTTAGGGCTGGACAATATGACGATATATATAACATTGATATAAGTGATTACGCGGATTTAAACCTACCTATATTGTAGTTATATAAAATATTCACAGGCAGATTTGCTTTATGTATTTCCCCGGCGTCGAAATCAGACACATATAAATGTCAGGAAACACGAGTCCTGGCTGCATGTCAATATCCATGGATTAGGTTTATTTGACATGTTGTAAGAAACACTTTCGAGCCCAACCTTTAGTGTAATTTGTTTGTTTTACTCGCGTTTTCGCAGTTTCCTCTATTAAATCCAGTCACGCATCAGGGCCCTCATTTATCAACAGTGCGTAGAAAAGGTTCTATATTTTGTCCAACGAGTGAAATTTAGAATGTGCCTAAGTACAAGAAAATCCGCATTTATCAAACGTGCGCACACAGTTCTTACGCACATGAGTAAGCAATCATTGTTGATAAATCCCACATGTGCGTAAGTACCATGCTCATTCACGTTCACGGTCATTAGCATTCGGAAACGCCTCCAATGAACCATATATGGTGACAACACTTCCCTTTAAATATCACGTGATTGTGTTTTTTCCTCACCGCAATAATGGCAAAGAGAGCTCTTGCCAAGCAGATCAGCATGATCTTGGAAAACACGCTCTCTGTGGAGCGCATTGTTTGCAAAGTAAAATAAAGATAAAGTTTACTTAATTTTTCTTTTGCAAGTTTTTGCACACATAGAGTATTTAAGTTTCTATTAAATTTCAAATATGGATTTAAGTTAATCTACTTAGCTAAGATAAGTAAAATTATAAGTAATTTTTTATTTAGTTGAAAATTCTTTTGCAATACATTTTACACACACAAAATAACGCTCAATGAACCCATGCTAATAATGTGTATGCTTTACTTAGAAACAACAAAGCAAGTAATATTACAGCTATTGCGTAGACACCATATTTACATATTAGAAGTAATGCTACGCTTGAACACAGAGACCTCAATACTTGGTACACAACACACAATGACGGTAACATTCGATGGAACATTTTTGAGTGTGATTGTGGCATTTTGAGTAGAAAATGAACTCCAAATGTCACAAAATGGCAAGTTACTAAACCTAACCACAAAAGCAATGATAAAACAGTGTAAAAATAGCTGGAAAACAGCGAAAAATTGACCTCATTAATTATTCAAGGCCCAGTGCATGATGGGAACACCAGTATCAGAAAAGTTGAGTAGTTTTACTTAATTTTATAATGTTGATATTTACACTTTAATTTTTACAAGCTTAAATTGAGTACTACTAACTTACATTTGTTTTTGTTTTTCTGTAGTATTTACTTCACCATATATATATATATATATATATATTTTTTTTTTTTTTTTTTTTTTTTTTTTTTTACAGTGTAGGGTTTGACACCAATTACGCATTGTGTGTAAAACTAGACAATTGATAAATTGAGTGTTTTATAATTAAAGGAAACACAGAACATGTGGATTACTTAATGCATACTGTGACACTCTTAAATGATCTTTGTGTGTAGTGTCTCTATTCTACCACTAGATTATCTGCGTAAGCATGCTCAGAGGTGTGCTTATATTTACACACATTTCTACGTACAAGTACAAGTTGGTGAATCCCACATTTTGCGTGAAACTGTTCTTACGCACTCACTACGCACAAATCTGTCCGTACGCACCATTGATAAATGAGGGCCCAGGTTCTTTTGCCACTCAGGCCAGCTGAGGGAGCGTGCTTTCGACGGGAAAGTGACGTCGATGCATACCCTCGCGCCACGCTGAAACGTGTGTCGCAGCCTATGACGCAAATCTTCGTTGACAGAAATGTTGAAATTTAATATTTATTATACACATTTTTACAGCATTGGGAAACATTAAGAATGTTTGTGTCATGTTTGTCCTCCTACAGAAACCATACATTTTTTAAAAAGCTCCGCACGCGGCTCTAGAGCCGTGGGTTGCCGACCTCCGTTTTAAAACAATGCAGCTAACTACGTTTTACAACAAGTAGCAGTGTAGCACGACTAAAAGCTACATTTCGTTTTGCACCATTGCTTTGGCAAAGCATCATGTCAATCGAAAAAAAAAATTACAATATAACTTAGTGTGCTTATCACACAGCAAATTCTGTGATCTAATTAAATAGGTTGCGGCAGGTTTCAGAACGAAGCGCACTGTGTTCACACAAGCAGCTCAAGATTCGCGTCTCAGAACAGCTCCGTTCACAGTAAAAGAGCTTCATCACTGCATGTGCTGTGAGTTTAACCTGCACTGCATTTTGTTCTTGCATTGATGTTTGTAGCAATTTTGCACTTTGACAGTCAGTTTGTGATATATATTTGAGTAGTGTGTGTGTCTTCTTTGGAGAGTTTACAAATAAAACAATAGGCTAGAGCTGCACGATCCTGGATAAAATGAGAATCATGATTTTTTTGGTTTCAAATAGAGATCACGATTCTCCCACAATTCTGAATATAAAACTAAACAAAATAACATGTAATTTACAATAGGTTCTGACAAAATATTAATTGCTGGACTTTAATTGCTGGAAAATGTTTAATTTGAATTAATAATTTAAAAAATTATTATTAAATACTTGTTTCATTACTAAATGAATCAGTGTTTTTAAACTAATCTTTTGAAGGAATGATTCAATGACAAATACATTTTAAAAGTCACTTGTCGCCACCTAGTGGCATAAGATGTAATTGCTAAAACTGTTATTTAAAGCGCGAAGTTCGTTTCAAAAGGTGTTTTGCTCTATTTTGATCGCTATCATAGATATCATTGTTTATATCCTAACTTTAAACTTTTATCTCAGTACTTCTGTGACAATTTAAATATATGTAACAGAAATAACTACTGTGTGGTTCAAAACTGCTTTCTCAGGTTTTTAACTCTAAACCAGTGGGTTATAAATTATTTAGGGAAACATTATTTCAGGGAAAAGTGCAGGGGTCCAAAAAAGACATTTCTCTAAGTGTGTAATAATGGTTTCTTTACACCTACTCTATGCATTTTTATGACCAAATTTTATGCACCCACAGCATTTTGTTGATAACATTGCACAGCCTAAATGGATTCTATGGCTTTTATATCTTCAGTTTTCTCAAATAACTTCTAGTCTGTGTGTGGCCGGCAGCCGTGAGGTTAATGATTTGGCCTGCGAGCTGAAAGGTCAGGGATTGAATCTCAAGGTTACTAAGGTGTGTGAGTGAAGCAGGTCTTGGAGAATTACTGGGATGACACTTTGTCTCTGCTCTTCAGAGGCTCTGGGCCTGAAAACGGCCATGCTCTGGGTAATTCATTAAAAGCAAGGATGGTAAACATGGATAATGAAATACATTCAGAAAAGCTTGACGTTTTCAAACTGATTTCATTGTGCAGCTTTGTGACAACTCAATATCTACCAAGAATTAGCTTAGATACCAACAATAAGCAAGTATTCACAACAGAAACAAACCAACTAAAAAATGTTTATACAACTGAAATATTTGAATTCTAAATGCTTGAAAGACAAACCAACAGTGTTGATTTATTTTCAGAGACTCCACAGTTATGAAGTCGTCTCAGGTTAGTTGACCACATTACAGTTTCATTTACAATGATACAATGATGTCATTTGTCAGAAATGCTCTCCAACACTGCACAATAACAGCCAACTGTAATATACTTGATATTTAATAAAGTTATTTGGAATGCATTTTTTGGACTCTGTGGGCATGGCTACTTGGCACAAGTGATGAGTTCCTTTTTCAGTAGGGTTATAGCAGGGCTATACGCAGGGTTTTATAATTACCGAGGTCCAAAAACTCAGTTTACGGTGGTGTTTGAGGGCATGCCCTGCATCCCTGATTATATCAGTCATTCATTTAACATTTCTATTGTAAAACAGCTGTCAAATATTAAATGCTTAGTTTTGCTACTTACAGCTTTTCTCGCACTTTATGAGCATTCACTGAAGCGTTGTGCTGGAATTCACTCTCAGCAGTTTCTATGAACATAAAGCCCGCCTACACTGATTTGATTGGTCATCTTAAACATTTTGACATTGATGAGTGGTGTTAGAGGCAGCTCAGATGAGAAAGTCAGTTATCTCGGTATTGTGCAATGTAGCACCAAAGTAGAGTTAATATTAGGCAACTATTTCACTCACCAGCCACTTTATTAGATACACCTTGCTAGTACCGGGTTGGACCCTCTTTTGCTTTCAGAACTGCCTTAATTCTTCATAGCATAGATTCAACAAGGTGCTGGAAACATGCCTCAGTGATTTCAGTCCATATTGACATGATAACATCACGCAGTGAGGCGCATCCATGACACGAATCTCCCATTCCACCACATCCCAAATGTACTCTATTGGATTGAGATCTGATGACTTTCAAGGCCATATGAGTATAGTAAACTCACTGTCATGTTCAAGAAACCAATTTGACATGATTTGTGCTTTGTGACATGGTGCGTTATCCTGCCTGAAATAGCAATCAGAAGATGGTACACAGTGGTCATAAAGGGATGGACATGGTCACCAACAATACTCAGGCAGGCTGTGGCGTTTAAACAATGCTCAACTGGTACTTAGGTGCCCAAAATAGCCCTCACACCACCATCAGCAGCGGCCTGAACCATTAGAGGCTTTCACACCGGAGGAACATTTTCATAGTTCTTAGAACTACTGGCTGAAGTACCCCGGATTTTGCAGTGTTCGCACTGCAGGAACCGGGATTTTAGTTCTAGGAACTCCTTTTGGGAGAACAAAATTAGCTCCTACTTCACAGTAGGATCTAAACCAGCACTATAGGAACTATATAGGAACTTGGTCAGACGCATGTCAAACACTGGCACCCGGCATTTTTAAAAAGCCATGTAAACATTTAGTTTATGAACATGGAAAACAGCAATAACGGCATCTACCTGTTGTCTGCATGGTTGTGTTCTTTTCTCCGCCTTGATAATGACATAGGAGATTCCATCTTCATCAAAGCCCCACTTTTTGCTCTTTCAGTCACGTAAATTATGCATTTACATTCCATCATTATCACGAAACCCATGACACACAACAAACACAGTTCTGATCACGGCATCCTCCATCCACCGGCTTTTAGCGTTTGTAAATGTTGCACTTATAGACGCTGCTGTCAGCCACTTCAGAGTTCCTATTCCCGGTGCGAATGCAACTAGGAACATGGCCCGGGGAGAAATGAGTTATCGAGGAACTATCCTAGTGGCTAGTTCCAATAACTGAGTTCCTAAATCTATTCGGTGTGAAAGCCCCTATTGATACAGGGCAGGATTGATCCATGCTTTCAGGTTGTTTACTCCAAATTCTGACCCTACGTTCTGAATGTCACAGCAGAAATCAAGACTCATCAGACCAGGCAACATTTTTCCAGTCTTCTATTGTCCAGTTTGGTGTGTCTGTGTGAATTGTAGCCTCAGTTTGCTGTTTTCAGCTGACAGGAGTGTCATCTTCTGCTGCTGGAGCTCATCTGCTTGTGTGTTCAGAGATACTTTGGTTGTAACGAATGCACTCTAAAACCTGCTGGGTTAAATATGGACAAAACCAGGGATTGGGTTGTTTTCACCCAGCCATTTTTTCAACCAATTTTGGATTTATTTTTTAGCCAGCAATATAGTAATATAGTAAAAGGCATGTTTTTGCTCACCCCCAAATAGGTGCAAATTTGTGGGGTATTTTAAGCTGAAACTTGACCAGACCAGAGACTTATATTACATCATGTGAAAGAGTGCATAATAGGTGCCTTTTAACCCAACCTGCTGGGTTTGTCCATATTTTACCCACCTTGGGTTGTTTTTAACCCAGCATTTTTTAGAGTGTGCTGCCTTTCTATCAGCTGGAACCAGTCTGGTCATTCTCCTCTGACCTCTGGCATCAACAAGGTGTTTTCGCCCACATAACTGCGATTCACTGGATGTTTTCTCTTTTTGGGACCATTCTCTGTAAACCCTAGAGATTGTTGTGCATTTAAATCCCATTAGATCAGCACTTTCTGAAATACTCAGACCAGCCACCATGCCATGTTCAAAGTCACTTAAAATACCTTTCATGCTCAGTTTAAACTCCAGCAGATCGTCTTGACCATGTCTACATGCCTAAATGCATTGAGTTAGATACATTATATGAAGTCAATTGTTTAAAGTTAAACATTGAAAACTGTCCCAGTTACACTGCAGTCTTTTTCTTTTTGTGATAGGAAAGTAGCACTATATAAAGCATACTACTACAAAAAAAAACAATTGTCAAGAGTGTTGACTGAATCAAGGTTTTGATCACACATATACTCTTGTGCTGTATAAACAATACGACGTGTCTCTGATCGTAAACCGCACAATCAGGCCTCTCCTCTTTGAGGGATATTTAAATCACATTTTTTATGGGTGACCTAATTAATCCAGATGTAGCCGCAGTGGAAACCCACTGACATTATTTGCATAGCTGCCTATGAAAAATGCATATGTCCACAGAAGAAAGCCACAAGTGTGTAACGCATTCCATCTATGAACACAAGGAACAGGCATTCGAAAGGCGCCTGACGAGGGGCACTTCCTGTGCTAAATGGTCTCCGTGGTATCTGGGAGAGTCCCATTAGAATGTCTTTAGCTCTAATGATGAATATAATTAACTCAGGGTTTGTGTGGGGAAGTGCAAGCCTCAGTGGGTTTGTTTGTTTCAAACACACTCCGTTATCCCTGGCACTGTGTGTGCGTATATACTTCATTCATGTGTGCAATCTGAACGTCAGTGCTGAGCTCCGCATGTCATTCCATCTCGTGCATGTTACAGTTTTCTGAGACCCGTTGTTCTGTAAAACAAAATCTTGTCTATTTACAGTCTGTCAAAGAATGCTTCATCAAACATGAGCCTCTTGAAATAATGAGGCTATAAATATTCTTCTTTTTGACAGCTGACCCATAATGTGACGTTGCACACTGTATATAGTGCAGTGCAGTGGCGGCTACTGGTCTGTCAGAGAGGGGAAGCTCATTTTCGGCCTACATCATAAAATTGTCTATTTATTTAAAAGTAAATTCTGCCCTACGTTCCTTTTCAAGAAAATGGTCTGTGACCCTGTCGTACCAACTAGGAGTCTTTTCAAGTGACTTGACCAGTGTCCTCTCAATATTAAACTCTGTAAACTGAAACAAGGAATGTGGTGTATAATTGTGTGAAATGTATGATGAAAATCAAGCAATTTCGCCAAGCAAATATCAAAGAAATAGGTTGCAGCAGTTTTTATTTCGACTGAACTTGAGAAATCCGCGATGGGACTGAGCGCGAATAGCTTCAGTGATTCCTTATAGTACAGAATCGCTGTCAGTCAAAAGGAGATGCAGTCTTTCGACAGACCCTCCAATCATCACGCAGAAGCTCGGAGTCCGGGCCAGCCCACTCCCCATTCACCCTCAGAGACGCTGAGCGTCTGTGGGCGGGACATAATCGCAGCGTTTATCCAATGACCGTCTAGTTTCGAAGCGCTGAAAAAAACCGTTCAAAGCAGCCCCATTGAAGTCAATGGACGCTGGGCTTCAATAGGGAAATGCACTGTGACGCTGCGGGAATGTATGAGAAGGAAATCGAGTCAGCCGACCTGCTATATGTAACTGATTCTGAACGAACTCGTCTTTGAGATGAACGTTTTCTAACGCATTTTTAGTCAATAAAATGTTAATACAATAGTACATATTTGACCATTAATTTTGTGACATTATAAGGGAAGCCGAGCTTCCCTTGCAGTCTTAAAGAAATCGCCACTGGTGCAGTGTGTAGTGGTGTTAAAGACCTTGTTTGTACTGTAGTTCTGAGGTTTGATTCCTAAGAATTGACAAAAGCTTTTAGGCCTGAAACATACTCTAAAGAAGAACACCTAATAGCATTTTATAATATGTTCATTTTTGCATTCTAAACACTGTGCACTGTAGTGAGCATTACCATACACTCTTTCATGTGAACTGTAGAACAAGAGTTGAATAAGCAGGTTGAAGTTAACCTGCTGGCATGTTTATAGCTACCTATGGCAGAATCTTAAATATGTACTGAAGCAACAACACTTGCATTTGCCAAGCATTCGCATATGCTCATTTGCATCTAGAATATTTGAATGTCTGGATCAAAATTATTGATCACTCATCTGGAACACACAGGAATATACAGTTTCTCACTTTTTATTCAAGAGAACGTTTCCAACTCCTCAGTTATGAATACCATCTGCCTTTGACATGCAATTGCAAGTAGCAAATCATGGTTCATCGGTCATCAGTTGCATTAATGCTTGTTTGTATGGAAGTTTGTTTCTGCCACTGAAAAAAAATAAAAATGGTAATTGCGACTTTTTATCTCACAATTCTGACTTTCTAACTCACAATTGCGACTTTATATCACACAATTCTGACTATTTTTCGCAAATCTGACTTTATATCACGCAATCCTGACTTTATTTCTTGCAATTGCGAGTTTATATCTCTTAATTCTGACTTTATTTCTTGCAATTACAAGTGTATATTTCACAATTTTGACTTTATATCACGCAATTCTCACTTTATTTCTTGTAATTGCAGGTTTATATCTCGTATTTCTGACTTTATAACTCACAATTGGAACTTTATATCATGAAATTCTGAGAAAAAATGTCAGAATTGCGAGATGTAAACTCGCAATTATTATTTTTAAAGCAACTATTATTATTATTTTTTTTTTATTCCATGGCAGAAACAAGATTCCATACCTTTCCCATCCACCAATTGGTTGGGGGAAAAAAAAATCTATTTAAAAGTGTCTCCTTTGCTTTGGTACAAGCTAGTCGGGTTACATTTTGCTGGAGTGTGAGCTAAACTAACTTCTATTGTCAATAATCACTCATCAATCCGATTCATGGGGTCAAGCAGAATGCAGGCAGAATTATTTCTTCCTCTTCAAGCTTTACTTCAAATCTGTTGGAAATTTCAACCCGACCATCATAATAACAACATATCAATATTCATAATTATGTAACATTTTTATTTATAGGAGACACCAATAGGCACGATACACCTGTACAGGTCTGGTCAGAAAGTTAAAAGGTTAATTATTTATTCAAGTTTAAACCTAATTCTAGATGGCACCAGGCAGTTTGCTGGCATGCTGTCGGCTCTCACTTATACCCGTTGTTTTATATTTATTGTTATTGGCGGTATGGTTATTAGTTCTAGACACCAACGCTGCATGTTTCTCTACTATGGAGGATCACTTCTTCAACTCAAGGGCTTCTTCTACTTCTCCTGTGGTCTTCTGTGACTCGACCGGCTGTTCTCTTCATTGTAACAAGCAACTTAGAAAGCAAGAAAAGCGCAGTGGACTTCTTGTAGGCTATGGAGATGTTTCTCCAATGTTTCTCCACGATGGGCCTCTAGGCAGCTTAAACTTTACTATGTGTTGGAGCTACAGCCTACCTGTCTTGATCCAGTCTTTCCATACTCTTTTTACGGATCATCAAGACAACGCTGCATCAAGAGGGGTGTCGACTTTCAGAATCTCTCCTCTTTGGAATACGCTAAACCATCTGCAGAGCTCTTGGACACCGGCCCACGACGTGAAACTGCGCGAGATCCATTTACAATAAATCAATTATCTTAAACGACTTTTTTATATCACAAGAATTGGACTTTTTATTTTTGATGGAAACTTGGCTCAACGCTGGTGAGTTGGATGCATTTGCAGACTTATCACCAGAAGACTGTAATTATTTTAATTCTCCCAGATTATTGGGGCCGAGGAGGAGGTTTTATTTTTTAAACATTTTAAAATGTAGGCTTTTGCCTACTGCTCAATACCTCACATTTCAGTTGCAATTATTGTGAATTCGACTATCTAGCCTGGTGATTTATTCCCTTATTTATAGAACACCAAAATATAATAAGGATTTTATTCATGAATTTGGGACTTTTTTTGTCTAATATTGTCCCTGCAGCGGATAAACTGCTAGTGGGCAACTTTAATATTAATGTCTACTGTATATTCATGTCTGCTGCCCTTCTCATCACCTGGTGAAGGAATTTGTACAATTCATTGACTCATTTCGTTCAACATGTTAATGGTCCTACACACGAACATGGATATCCCCTTGATCTTGTTCTATCTAATGTAATGCTTCTGTATTTGCCTCAGAGTAATTGGAAGGATGTGCATTATTCTTGTGTGATCAATCCATTAAAACACTTTATTTTAAGGTAACATAGTTACATGTTACTACATGTACTTACTATAGTAATAACAGTAAATTATGCATACAGTAATTACAAGTAACTAGCCCTAAACCAAACCCTAACCGTAACTCTGTAGTAAGTACATGCAGTTAATTAATATTACCCAGTACTTATTTGAGTAAGTACAGTGTAACACCATGACCTTAAATGTTCTAGAATGTTCTAGTTAAAGAAATGTTCTAATGTCTTCTTAGATTCCATAGTAAGGAGTGTTTTGGAAGCATCACGGAAGGCACAACACTGATAAACTTACTATGTTGTTTAATGAGACTTGTAGAATTATTTTAGACTCACTTGCCCAAATTTAGCTCACACCCATGGTTTAAACACCATACTCATGTTCTTAGGCAGGAATGTCGTAAAGCATAACGTAAATGGAAAAAAGATAAGTTACATGTTTCTCTGGAGATTTTTAAGAATTGCCTGTCTGGCTATCAACTCTCTGTCAAAGCAGCTAAAATTAAGTATATTTCAGATTTAATATCTAACAATTCACGTAATATAAAGGTGCTGTTTAATACTTTTGATAGGACAACATCCTAGGACAACATCGTACCCAGACGCTACCCCTGAGTTGTGTTATTTAGATTGAGTAAGATTGAGACTTTATATTTTTGCATTCCTTGTGTTTATCATCCCATTAATTTTTCCAATCTTGCTCTTTTTAATCCAGTTGATCTTAATAAATTGAAACCGACTACCTTACCAGCGGATATTATGCCTCTTTAGAGATGTTATTCCATCCTGTTTTAAGCACGCAGTGATAAGGCCGTTTCTGAAGAAGCCAAATCTCTATCAATTCAGTTTTAATAATTTTCAAACTATTTCCCCAATGCCTTTCTTGTTGAAAGTGTTGAAGAAGATTTTTCTTCAACTTTCTGCATGTTTAACAGACCATAACGAATGACCTCTTGCTCACTTTAGATTCTGCCAATTCGCCCATTTTAACTTTGCTTGATTTATTTTTACTTATTTACTTATTTTTAAGCAAAAAAAGCAATACAGATAAACACACAAAAATAAAAATAAAATACATGCACAAAAGAACCAAATATAGACAGAGAATATAGATATAGAAGATAATTTTGCTCAATTTAACAGCTTCAATACAATCCATCATACTATTATTTTAGATCACCTACAGCAGGAGGTTGGCATTAGCGGCATTGCTTTGTTCTGATTTTCTTCCTATCTCTCCAATAGGTATGTTAAAGCTAGAACTGGTAATCACTCATCTCCTTCGGCTCTTTTATCGTGTGGAATGCCTCAAGGGTCTATTTTGAGCCCAATTCTGTTTTCACTGTAGGGGTGAATTCAGGTTGATTGGGACACTTTTTCCAAGTCATCTCAATGGCAAAAAGTGTCCCAATCATCCTGAATTCACCCTATATGTTTCTTTGCTGTTTATTTTTGGGAAATATCAGATAGCAACTGCAGACGACACAGAATTGTATGTCCCATTACACCTGGTTGATAGGTCCTGTTTCAACATTAGTAATAGTCTTGATTGAAGTTGTAAAAGACGGCTGAGAATTTTCTCCACTTAAATGAGAGCAAAACTGATGTTGTTGTTTTTGGCCCTCTTAGCTCTTCACCCCTAATCTCTAAATACTTGGGGTCCCTCTCTGGAAATGTTCACCCATATGCAAAAAGTAGGTGTATTATTTAATTTTGAGTTGAATTTTGAAAAACAAGTTAACGCTGTAGTGAAAAGTATAGTTTCTGTCACCTAAGGTTAATTGCTAAGATAAAACCTATGCTCTCAGTGAAAGATCTGGAGATGATCATCAATGCATTTATATCATCCAGACTGGACTATTGCAATGTTGTGTATTAGGCCTTTCCCAGTCATTGATGAACTGACTGCAGCTGGTTCAACATGCCACCACAAGATTACTGACAGGTATAAGAAAGAGGGACAGAATTACTCTTATTTTATCATCCCTTCATTGGTTACCAGTCAGATATCAGATTGACTTCAAGGCCCTGCTATTATTTTTAAAGATTCAACTGGTCTTGTCCCCTCATATCTATCAGATCTTGTTATTCTACACCGGCCAGTAAAGAATTTGTGATCTGCTGATAAATTTCTGCTTCAGGTACCATGATCCCAACTGAAGCAAAAAGGCAATAATGCCTTTTCAACATTGCTGTTTTTTTCTCTCTCTCTGCTCAGTATTTTCTTTAGTTATTCTTTCCAGCAGATACAGCAATAAACTCTTCTCCAGCTCCCGCAGGACCCCTCTCTGTGGTTTTCTTTTTTGTCTGTCTTTACTTTCTTCATTGCTGGAGCAGTGAGCTCTTCCTCAAAAACAAACCAAAACTACCCTGTAGGGGAGAACATGTCCGGCAGCAGGACTTGATAGTGTGAAGCAAGGCAAAAACAGAGAACACAGGGAGAATAAATAGGGAAGTAAATGAGGAAGGTAACTAACAATTAGGTAGCAAGGAGGGCGGGGTCAAGACATAAGATGGAGGAGAACATGGCACATAGAAACAAACATAACAGAAGGCATATGCAGACACCAAACAAAAACATCTGTCCAGGCACTCAACAAAAAAGTACAATGCCATAGGAAGTGAGGGAATGAACCCTCACAACAAAAGATGATAAAAAATATGGAGCATGAATGTCCGGACCCTGACACTGAACCGAAACCGAACTAGACAAGAGCGCCGGGATCCGGAGACCAAGCTCAACTCCTGATGAAGACCTCCTTCCAAAAATTGGCATGGAAAATATCATGGTCATACTAATGGCACCCAGTTGGACACACATGCAATGGTTTTCTGACCTTCAACCTCATGATAGAAGCTCATGACCTTCAATCTGTCCTAGAAGGGGCTCCCCTGGAGCTTCCCCTTAGATGGTATCTACTGTCTCAGGCCCAAGGAATGTTGTTCCATTCAATTCCTCAGGAATTTAGTCTGTGGGCCTGGCCCATGAGAGGGCCAGCATCCTATCAATAGCTGCGTTTCCACTGTCAGGCCAAAGGCGGGCATGCTAGTGCACGCCAGGGCCAGTCGTGTTTCCACTGTCACTTCCGGGGCTTGATCGGGCCTTGTCAGGGTTTCCTCAGGGCCAAAGGCCAGGGTTTTTGTTTGCTCGCCAAATATCTTCGTCCAAAGAAGGCCAGCTCGGGCTTGAGGGAGTGGTTACGAACAAAGGCGGAGTTTATCTGTCTGGAGACTGCAGTGCCGCAGATGATTTCATATGCCAGCTAACATCAGCATTAAAGACTTTTAAAATCATTTTAGCTCAAAACTCACTTTCAGACAGCAGTGAGTGTTTAAAATAACTTTTGTTTGTGATCCGATGTGGATTCTGATCACCGTATAAGGCAGGAATATTTATATGCAATTCAAAAGTCTATGCATAACTATTACTATAGTACTGTTTACTATAGTAAACATGGTAAATACGACTGAAGAAATCAGACAAATCAAGCTATCACAATCATGTATTTATTTTATCTGTCAGTACGTCTCATCTCTTACCGGACTGTCTGATATCCATATTTAGCTCCGCATATGTCATAAAATAAAGCAACTTCCTCTGTTTCTCTGACTGAAAATATAACTGTATTGGGACTGTCACTGGAGTGAGTGCTAAAGCTCCTCAGGTCGTATTTTTGGTGGTAAATATGTAGAAATGATCACTGTCTAAATGTGATGTAAATACAAATTGATTCATTATGATCAACATATCACTTATTATATTGTAAAACCATGGTAAAACATCGATGATTGGGTTTTAAAGCTTTAAGTAAACGACAAAAATAGCAACAAACAGCTGCTTTTATCATGTTCGTTTTACGATCTTGCAATTTCTTTCTGATTAGTTTTCTGATAAAACTTCCATTTATTGGTGAAATGATGGGTTTGTGTGATGTTCCAGAGAGGCGTGTTATGGGTGGGTTTAGTGAAGCTTCAGGCATGATGGTGGAAACGCAGCGTGATTTTGGGCTCAGTGCTACAGGTCCGAGGCAACTGGCCCAGCCTGGCCCATTGAAAGCCCTGACTCACACTGACCCGACAATGGAAAAGTGGCTAATGGGTCTCTCTCGGTCAGTGGTGCACACCTTGCAGAGTGCAAGGGAAATACCTACTAGTTATCATCGAGTGGTTATCGATGGTGGATGTTTCAATTATTGTGTGAAGCATGCCAGAAAGATCCACATGCTTGTGATGCAACTGTAATTCTGTCTTTTTTTCAAGAGCTTGGGAGATCACTGACTATGCTAAAAAGATTTTTGGCAGTGATAGTGATTTCTCATGCTGGGTAGCCTGCCGGAGACAGACAGGGCTCTGATTCATCAGTTTCTTAAAGGGGTGAAACGTTTAGCCCTCAAAAGGTTATAACTCTGCCAACATGGGAATTTGGAAGGGTCCTTGACGCTCTTGTCGAATAATCCTACAAGCCCTTGCTAACATCAGATCTCAAGTGGTTGTAGATAAAAACTGCCTTCATTTTGGCTATTACATTAGCTAAAAGGGTGAATAAGTTACAAGCTCTGTCTCTGCACAAAGATTGTAACAGATACTTACTCCAGCACAACCAAGCAATTATGCTTAACACTTTTTTTTCCTCATTCAGTAGAATGAAGTCAAAAATTGACATGGTTGTGCCAGTGTAGGGGGCTTAAATTTTTCTGTATGCATGCAATGGCTATCTCATTGGACTGTGTACACAATTCAGCAGGCTTTTGTGTTTTGTTTATGTGTTTTGGGTTTCTGAGCATCTGGCAAGTCGACCCAAGTGCAAGGCAGTCATGCCTCCACAGGATGGCAACAACACCTACATGCCCTGTCTCTGTTTTGCGCATGCATTCATGGTTAAAGAGGACCCCACCTCCTGCATGAATTTTTTGTTCTGTCGGCTCATGCCAGAGAGACTCGCTGGCACTTCTTTTGTGACAAATGCTAGGGCAGTTCTCCTCCTCTCCCCCAATCTAAGCATTTTAAGCAAGGCCTGGCTGCGACCGGGGCAGCACTGGCGCAGCAGGTGGAGGGTCTGATGGCTAAGATTAATACAAATGCTGGTCCTTCACTTTTAAGTTTGCATGCAGGGCTGGAGCATGAGGCATTTTCATCAGCGCAGCCCTGGTCTAGCACAGAAGTGGGCTTAGAAGAGGCCTTATCAGACCATTTGCACCGCATGACTCTGCATAGACATCAAGGATAATCAATCTGGATTCGATTACTTATTTTCTTGTTTTTTTTGAAGTTGTGTTTAGTTTGTATAGAGGAGGGTTTTTGTCAAGCGCCAAAATGCACTAGTAGGCTCTCGCTTTTAAGGAGCGCTATACAGCATTTATATTCAGAGATTTTCCTCTTCACTAAACCTGTCTTTATCATCCCATTCATATACAATATGTATCTGGGTGGAGAGATAGTCTGTATGGGCAGTTAAACTTGTGAAACAAATGCGATTTGCATCTCAATGATCAGAAAAACATTAGTTTTAACCAATTCATTTCGTGTATTCAATATTCATAAATAAGGATTCTTAAAAACATGTACATCTATAAAGTTCATGCACAAATAATTTGCATTTTAGATGCTCTCAATACATCAATATTGTCTATGCAAATGTAAGTAAATGTATGTGTGGTAGAACCGCTCTTTACATAAAACACATTCAAATAGTAATGAGATCACATTCACTAAGTGTGAAAGTGTGCGATGGCCCAGTAGTGCACAACACAACAAAATGTAAAAACATTGAAATCAAGAAATTAACTTGTAGTTCAAAGAAACTAACTACTATCATGAGGTTTAACTTAGCTAATTAATCATTAGTTACTTATTGATGCATGATCCTCCCCTTTAAATAGCACAACACTTCCTTAAAGCCCAAAGTATTCTTCGTTTTTACATGGACATAGAACAGTGGTTCCCAAATCTAGGGTACGTGAGAAGGCAGACAGGGTACACAAACAAAATTTAATTTTACCCCACCTCAGATTAACATTAAAACCCTTCTGGTGTAAAAACATGAAAATGCTAGAGCCGTAAAAGGTCAAATGCATGACATCCAATCAAATTACCTCATCTTTTGCATTCAAAACAGGCTGCATCCACACAAGCATATGGCATGTTGCATGCAGAATATGCTGCTTTAGCAAATCGCTCTACATTACTGCCGTCCTCGATAATGTACCTTTGTAAAAGTGAGGATTTAGCACTTACTAACATGAAGAACAAATATAGATGCAGACTGTGCATAGAGATCGATTTAAGACTCAAGCTCTCTTCGATACAGAAACATATCCTGTGCGAGTTCTTCTTGTTCTTAATGTTGATCATATATTATACAAGAAAGAATGCAATTTTTCCCATATATCCACACGACTGCAAATGTGACATTGATTTTATACAGTTCAACAAACAAAAAGGTAATATTAAGCATTTGTGACTATTTAATTAGAATGAAATAAAATAATGTGAATTCATGTGATCAAATAACTGTAACAAAGTTCAAGTTCACCGTTACTTTAATCGTAAAATAAATGTAAGCAACAAAATGAAAGGACGACTGCAGAATGTCCCAGGCTCCCGCCCTGCTTCATACCACAGTAACGTTAATAAACCTTTAATACATTAGCTCAGTTTCTAGTGCCACGTTTAAAGACCCCCTGTGGAGAAGATCAAGTTTTTAATGTTGTTTATATGTCTATGTGGTGTTTTTAATGTGCTTTAAGACAAACCATGTGCAAATTCATAAGTCAACATTGCTGAGTATTTTCTCTTTAAAACTACAGAAAACATGGTTTGAAATCGCTGGTGTTTCTTACGTCACAAACATGTAACCAATCACAACACCATGTCAGCGGGTTTTAGCATATCATTAACTGACCGCGCAAGGGAGTCTCAAGAGAAGCCAGGTTATCCCCGTTTTATGAAAAATTGTGTAGATTTAGCAATATAGCGGGTGTATGATGTATATTACGATGTTATGATGAACTATATGCCTTTCACTGACGTTCTGAGTTGTTCAAAGCATTTCTAAGGATATAGTCACTACTTTAATACTGAACCGGCGTTCTGATGTAGAACTTGGAAGCACTGGACGTAAACAGCGTAAGAGAATGAACCACTGTAGTCACGTTGACTATTTTACTATTTTAATGTCTTTACTACTTTTCTGGATCTTGAATGACGGTAATTTCATTTCTTTCTATTTTTTTTTTTTTTTTTAAAAACCTCTTGGATTTCATCAAAAATACCTTAATTTGTGTTCTGAATATGAACGAAGGTCTTACGGGTGTGAAACGACATGAGGGTGAGTAATTAATGACAGAAATTTCATTTTTGCGTGAACTAACCCTTTAAATATTATGCAATGAATGCATTTAATGAATATTATTTAAAGTTCTTAATGCACTAAAACAATTATAGCACCCTCGTTTAAACTGTTCAGGAAAGGAGTGTTTTGATTCTGCTGTGAGGTTAACTTGTTGGATTTTTATATTTTGTTGTGTTGTGCAATATTAGGCCACTGTAATTGCATTGTGATAAAAGATTACGAAGACACCTTTTTTCCTGTGGAAAACTTCAGACCAATGAATCATGCACAGTACGACCAGAAATGTGTGTTATGAAAGTAAATGTGCCTAATACTGATTCCTGGTGGAGACACAGACAGAGAAAGAAAAAGTAAAGATCTGTGCTTTTCACTCATTCATTACTTTATGTTTTCTAAGATGCACCCAAGCCTGAATTTTGTAAGGATTCATTTACACTTGCATCTTTCCCTTACATCTACTGACAGCAGGCAAAACACAACCTCGAGAACACCAGCTTCATCACATATAGTCTTGAAAGCCTTTTCTACTCTAGGCCATCAGGAGTGCAGGCTGAAGACAGACAGGCAGAAAGAACAGGAAGCGCACAGTCTAAGTGACTGGATTGGCAGGTTCATCTTCTTCCCTGACCGCAGGAAGTTGTCCACTACCACGAGCCTGTACCTGCTCAGAGACTGTCTGCAGCGCTGGCGTTTCCGCAAGAGCTGAGTAAACACACAAGGGTAGTGAAAAGAGGGAAAAGAATACAGATAAGCAGAGGCAAAGATCAATACCAATAGAAAAAGACAGATCTGACACATCAGCTGGAACAAGAGATATGAACTGAGGTGAAGAAAATTATATGTGGAAGAAATGTGTGAAAGGAAAAATGGAAAAAGGAATTCTGTCAGGATGGAAATCTGCATACATTTAGGCCATGTGGAAAGTCAATAAGGAAGAAGAGGACTTTGGGAATAATTATCAGTGATCAGATGAGTCAGAGTCTGAGTTGTTTAGCAAGTGTTTCAATGTCAATTATAAGAAACACCAATAACACATTATTTCTACCTAAGGGGACGATACCTGCCAACAGCGCTTGTTTTTTCCACAGAAGACGATATTTGTTGTATATTATATTCCCCTGGTTTCACAGACAAGCTTAAATCTAGGTCCAGACTAAAATGCATGTTTGAGCTGTTTTAACTGAAAGCATATCTTAAAATATGTCAGTGCCATTGTCTTATCTCTAGATGCACACCAGTAATGTTTTTAAGGTACGTTTATAAACGATAACCTAATTGAACTAAGGCCTAAAGGATTAGTTCACTTTCAAATGAAAATTACCCCAAGATTTACTCACCCTCAAGCCATCCTAAGTGTATATGACTTCAGATGAACACAATCTGAGATATATTTAAAAATATCCTGATGCGTCCAAGATTTATAATGGCAGTGAAGATGGGCAATAAGTTTGAATCTCAAGAAAGTGCATCCAACCATCATAAACATACTTCGCTTCAGAAGGCCTTTATTAACCTCCCGGAGCCGTGTGGAGTAGGTTTATGATGGATGGATGTGGATGGAGACACTTTCTTCAACTCATACTCTAGATCCCGTTTACTGCCATTATAAAGCTCGGATGCATCAGGATATTTATTAAAATAACTCAGATTGTGTTCATCAGAAAGAAGAAAGTCATATACACTTAGGATGGCTTGAGGGTGAGTAAAGCTTGTGCTAATTTTTATTTGAAAGTAAAATAATCCTTTGATCTAAGGCCTGTCTGTGCCATAATGTTTTAATGCTCACCTTTTCATCATTTTAAATGATATCTTTACCCATCAACAGCTTATGTCTCAATAAAGGTATGACATTGTGAAATCAAACACATCATTAATATGTACGCCCCCAATATTTGCATATGCCAGCCCATGTTCAAGGCATTACACAAGGGCAGCCAGTATTAACGTCTGGATCTGTGCACAGCTGAATCATCAGACTAGGTAAGCAAGCAAGAACAACAGCGAAAAATGAAAGATGGAGCAATAATAACTGACATGATCCATGATATCATGATATTTTTAGTGATATTTGTAAATTGTCTTTCTAAATGTTTCGTTAGCATGTTGCTAATGTACTGTTAAATGTGGTTAAAGTTACCATCGTTTATTACTGTATTCACGGAGACAAGAGCCGTCGCTATTTTCATTATTAAACACTTGCAGTCTGTATAATTCATAAACACAACTTCATTCTTTATAAATCTCTCTAACAGTGTAGCATTAGCCGTTAGCCACGGAGCACTATCAAACTCATTCAGAATCAAATGTAAACAATATAACAGTATACAATACTCACATAATCCGACGCATGCATGCAGTATGCATGACAAACACTTTGTAAAGATCCATTTGAGGGTTATATTAGCTGTGTGAACTTTGTTTATGCACTGTTCAAGGCAAGCGCGAGCTCCGTGGGCGTGGAGCACAAGATTTAAAGGGCCAGTAGCCCTGAATCGGCTCATTTATAATGATGCCCCAAAATAGGCAGTTAAAAAAATGAATTAAAAAAAATCTATGGGGTATTTTGAGCTGAAACTTCACAGACACATTCAGGGGACACCTTAGACTTATATTACATCTTTTTAAAAAAGTTCTAGGGCACCTTTAAGAATCGAGGGTATGTAAACTTTTGAATGGGATCATTTTATTTCATAAATTCATAAATTCAGCTTTTTTTTTTTGTTTGTCTACTATATGTAAACATCTTTTATGTAAAACGTCTTATTCAGGACAGTACCTAATAAAAAAAATAACATGCATTTTGTATGATCCCTTATATTTTGTTAAAATAATAAAAATTTGCAGGGGTATATAACTTATGAGCACAACTGTATATATGTATTCATTCATTTATTGAATAGGTTAATGTGGGATTATTACACATTGGGAAAATTGATAGGCTAATAATGGGAATGGTATTATTATTGAATTGCTATTATTAATGGAAATTGATCTGATTGACATTGTGAAATCAAACACACCCACCTGACAGAAGCCAATAATGAACTCACAGGTCAATACCAATAGACCAAAACAAACCTTAATAAAATAAGATTTATATATATATATATATATATATATATATATATATATATATATATATATATATATATATATATATATATATATATATGAGCACTGATTGATTACTTTAAACCAGTTTCAGTTTAATGAGTTTGCAATTCTGCACGTTGTGTTTCATGTAAAAATTTATGATTTATTTGAAAAAAAATGAAAGTATGAAGATCTATCTCTAAAATAAAAACATACAAATGAGGTCGTACGATTACAAATATGCAACAGAACAAAACAGCTACAAGAACAGATGTATGGTCACACATCAGACAACAAGTGTGCTCTTACCTCCCGGCACATCTGTGAGCTCGTTGAGGGGGGGCACCGTCTCCAGTGTGTTGGCGTACGTTTTCGCAGCTAGTCTTTGAGCATGCCGGGCCTCGATCTCTTTTTTCGTTCGTGGAATTCGGCATTTGAAGATGCAGCACAGAGTTATTACTGTGAAATGAGGAAGAGAGCTTTGAAATCTTTGAAAGAGATTGTCCTTCACAACACGCAGCGTCTCAAATCTCTTTGTTCTGTAAATGCTATTTTGCTCTGGGGAAATTTCATTAAATCACTTAATGTGATTCACGACATGTAAATAATTAAATGTTTATTTTGACATCCATTTATGTGAATTCTGTATGCAAATATATGCATAGCTTACCATTTTAAAGAGGTCACACACAAATACAAATTCTTCCATCATTTACTCGCCCTCATGGCAATAATAAAAAATGTATAATTATTTCTTCTGAGGAGGAATTGTTAATAATATACCGGATGCTCTTTTCCATGCAGTTATAATGAATGGAGACTAGATTTTTCAAGCTACAAAAAGGACACAAAATGTGCCATAACTAGGCTATCATCATAATTCTATCAAAAATATAGTCTATAAAACTTGTGTGCTGTATTATGTGCTCTTTTTGTCACTATGGAGCTTGACAGGCCCAATCCTTGAAAACAGTGGCTAATTGGATGCATTATTGCTTGAAATGTAAGATAAACACTTTTAGACACTTACTAATTGCTAGGATGAACATGGAGAAAATTCCAACAACCTGCCATAATCGAAGACCCCAAAACACCACTGTTTCTGAGGTGACCGGATCGGGCTTCTTCGGAGGATCTGTTGGCAGGAGCTGTAGGGAAAATAGGAAAAAAATATATATATTTTTTCGTGCATCTCTTTCCATTTCCAGGTAATTGCACCACCCAAATGGAGGGAATGGTAACAATAGCGGTGATTAGGAACTGCAGGAAGATTTCACTTTCTCATGGTGATGACAGTGGCTGTGAATTGCTTGGAGTGCATTTTTAGACAAATGGAAGGGGAAAGTGGAAGCAAATGGCAGTCTGAAATACAATAAAATAAAAGAGAAAGAGATTCTAAGCTAGCATCCACTGAGGATCTGTTCCAGTGGCAACCTTTATATTATTATTTTATTCTAATTATTTTTTTCTTATCACCTACTGTGTTCCATTGTTTTTTTAACTTATAATTGTGGGGTTTCATGGAATATTTGTCTTCACAAATAAGAGATATCTCAATCTGAAGGTTTTATAGGATATTATCGTGAAGCAGTTGGATTTGTGCTGGTCAGAAAAAAACTATTATTTAGAGAGATTATTTAATAAACCCTGCCCACTTTTAATCATCATCACTTTATGTCCTGCTTTCTGCTCTTCCCTGGATTCTTCTGTCGAACTCTTGGGCTGATAGAAGATCTTAAATTAATATTAAGTCTTAGTTAATACAGATTTAGATCCTAAACTAAATACAGGGTATCAGACAAAATCCTGCCAACTGGTTTTCGATACCAGACAAAGCAGATATTATAAATATGGGATATGGGATATGATTAAGAGACTTGATCCAACATTACTTGCACAGGGATTCTGTCTAACAATTTCCATTCAAAAGTTTGGAACTACACAGCCAATTTAATATATTTATGCTTGTACTGAGCAATGTAGCATTAACAACCCAAATTCTGGAAATGTTGGGACGTTTTTTTAACTTGAATAAAATGAAAACTAAAAGACTTTGAAATCACAAGAGCCAATATTTTATTCACAATAGAACATAACAAATGTTTAAAGGGAGAAACTTTTATCCACCAAATGAGCTCATTTCAAATTTGATGCCTGCTACAAGTCTCAAAAAAGTTGGGACGGGGCAACAAATGGCTGAAAAAGCAAGACATTTTGAAAAGATTCCCCTGGGAGAACATCTAGCAACTAATTAAGTTAATTGATATCAGGTCTGTAACATGATTGGCTATAAAAGGGATGTCTTAGAGAGGCACAGTCTCTCAGAAGTAAAGATGGGCAGAGCTGTGAAAGAGTGCGTAAAAGGATTGTGGAAAACAATGTTCCTCAATGTCAAATTGCAAAGGCTTTACAAATCTCATCATCTACAGTGCATAACATCATCAAAAGATTCAGAGAAACTGGAGAAATCTCTGTGCGTAAGGGACAAGGCTGAAGACCTTTATTGGATGCCCTCGGGCCCTCAGATGACACTGCATCACTCATCGGCATGATTGTGTCAATGACATTACTAAATGGGCCCAGGAATACTTCCAGAAACCACTGTCGGTAAACACAATCCGCCGTGCCATCTGCAGATGCCAACTAAAGCTCTATCATGCAAAAAGGAAGCCATATGTGAACATGGTCCAGAAGCACCGTCGTGTCCTGGGGGCCAAGACTGATTTAAAATGTCTCAAAATGGAAAAGTGTTCTATGGTTAGATGAGTCCAAATTTGGCTTTCTTGTGTCCTCAGGGCTAAAGAGAAGGGAGACCTTCCAGCATGTCATCAGCGTTCAGCTCAAAATCCAGCATCTCTGATGGTATGTGGGTGCATAAGTGCATACGGTATGGGCAGCTTGCATGTTTAGGAAGGCACTATGAATGCTGAAAGGTACATAAAGGTTTTAGAGCAACATATGCTCCCCTCCAGATGACGTCTATTTCAGGGAAGGCCTTGTGTGTTTCAGCAGGAAAATGCAAAACCACATACTGCAGCTATTACAACAGCACGGCTTCGTCGTAGAAGAGCCCGGGTGCTGAATTGGCCTGCCTGAAGTCCAGATCTTTCACCTATAGAGAACATTTGGCACATCATTAAATGAAAGACAACCACAAACTCTTCAGCAGTTGGAAACCTATATCAGGCAAGAATGGGACCAAATTCCAACACCAAAACTCCACCACGTCCCAACATTTCCGGAATTCGGGTTGTAATTCATTAAAGATGCACTCAAACAGTAATATTGTAATCAGGGCTGTCGCTAGCAGGGCTAAAGGTGGTGATGATTCTAGGGGCCCCTGGGATCAGGGGGCCCCCATGATTTCAATAATTTAGAAATAATTTTACTGCAGTAATAAAAGGTTTGTGCAGGTTAAATGTGTTTGTCAAACAGTTAATTGGTGATGGGCCCACCCAACATCTCATCCAAATGTTACCAAATGTTACCAGTTTACTTTTCTTTTTTTTCTTTTTTTTGTATGAATTTTGGACCTATAGCATTTTTCTTTTACTTGTTTACTTTATTTTTAAATGTTTTCAATGAATTTTGGACTTCAAGCCTTCTTTTGTGAATTGATTTATGAACTGAGAAATAAAGTTGAACAAACATAAACATGGACTCTTAATGATGATGAACAGAAAATGAAATATTGCATATAAAAGTATATCAAAGTTTGAACTAAGATGTGCAATACAGTAAATATGCTTACACTACCCTAAATCAATGGAAAGATGTGCTGTCCCAATCATCCAAATGTTACCATTTTTTTTGTTTTGTTTTTTTGCTCAGTTTACATAAAAGTGTATGTCACACAACCTTTCATTATAATATGCCATTGTTTCCTCCTCAAATGGATAGTTAACATCTTCAGTATTCAGAAATGTATCATGTGTTGAGCTGATGTTTTTCATTTATGACAAGAAACCTTGCACAAGCCGGAAATTCAAAAACTGTCCCAATCACCCGTATACTTCATCTGCTAGAGAATTTTTTTTAAAGTTTTTTATTTAAAGCTCATTGTTGTATTTTACTCTATCTGCACTCTTTCATTTATGTTGTATACTGTAATAGACACTGAGCTGCCAAATTATTCTTGAATACCAATAAGAGGTGTTTTTGTTACAGTGTTGTGAATTGATGGCCGAAGTTTGATTCTGACAGAAGTGAATACGTTTTTGACTGAAATATTTGATTTTGACATGGAAGTCGGAGGTTTGTACAAGCTGATTTGTAGTTACGAGATTGTGTTTATAGTTCTGGGAAAATGGTGAATCGTTTCATGAAATGTGTTTTAGCAATTGAGAAAAACTAATATTGAATTTCCATTTTCATCAGTCAGTCTACTAAGAAAACACTGTGTTGCGTAATGCCTAAAAAGTTGGTGCTCAGCAAAACTCTCTTATTATTAATAGAGTTGAAATTGTTGTGCTGTTCAATGAACTGATAAAACTGCAAAGCAGTATTTTCTCATTTGCTGAAAGTACACTTACATTTCTGGAGTGGCAGGATGGGAACAAAAATGATTTACCTGAATATTTCAATAAACTTATTGCTAGAATGCCTAGAATACCCACACAGATGTCATTGCTGTAAAATGAAGAGTTTTTGTTGTTCTTGTTGTTTTAAATCAAGAGCAGTTTGAAAAAAAAAAAAAAATAGGCATTTGTTGTATTTTAAATGTTTTAGTGTAATTTTTTTGGAAACACTTTAGTAAGGGGAACACATATTCACTATTAACTACAACTTTTGCCTCAATAAACTTAATTTACTGCATATTAATAGTCAGTAAGTTAGTTGTTGTAGCGTTTATTTTTATTTATGGGGTAGGATTTAGAGATGTAGAATAAGGTCATGCAGAATAATATGTGCTTTATAAGTACTAAAATTAAAATGGAAGTGGAAAATCTAAAAATAAAACCCAAATCAAAATATTAATAAAAAAATAATAATATCTGAATGATACTAAAATAACACTGATATCAAGTATCTTTTCAAAAACTAAATTCCAAACTTCGGAATGTTTGGCTCCAGCTCTGGCAGGTTCCAGGCAGCATGTGTGACAGTCGCTTTAAGGTGAGAGTTTGTTGCCTGTGTTTAAATAATTCAGCATGTATGTGTCATACAAAGCATTGGTGGAAAGTTGGGATCAAGGATTCGGTCACTGTTGACATGGTGATTTGTTATCCAAGTTCCTCTGCACAGGTTATCACTCCACATCTATTGTAGACAGACTTCACTTGTCTCCAGTTTCCAGGACTGAAGGCCATTTGTACTGCTCAATAAATCTATGAATCCTTGGTGATACAAAGCTTTTCAGTGAAGGAAGCAGTGCACTGTCTTCATGGAACTGTGTTGTCCACATAAACATTGATGTAGTTGGTCATATAATGACTGTCCATCGCCTCAGACCAGTTCCTCACAGTTCTGGTGGTGACACGCTGCTAGTATGATAAGATGTCATGTACCAACATGGTTATAGTTTAATATGCCAAAGAGATATGGCCTTTTGACCCATGCAATAACAATTGTGTTCTGGTTGGTTTCTGGGCCATCCAAAGCTGCGAATTTATTTTGTGCTCAAAATTGGAATAAGGCATAAAACATTTGTGAGTAAAGCAGCATTTCCATCCCATGTGTTCAAAAGAACAAAACCGTCCCTTCCTGGGAAATTGCAGTAAAACATCTGAATAGAAAATGGAAGTTTCCACCGTCAGGAAAGACATTTCCTCCAACATCAATGACTTGTGACTCAAAGTAGCAGATGAAACGCACAAACATTGTAATCTGAGATGCGATGGTTCGCTGGTTAGTCCTGTTATCCAATCACAGCCTTGGTTGAGGCAAAAAACTGCTTCAAAGATTAAATGAACCAATTTAGCAATTGATGATCTTCTGAACAACAGCTGAAATGCATCATATTCCTGTTATCACTGTAAAGCTGCTTTGAAACAATCTGTACTGTATAAAGCGCTATATAAATCTCCAACCCTAAGTGTCACCAGATCAAATGGTGAGGCTTGCATTAGCAGGAACTACTAATAATCAATATTGACTTAAACCATTAGTATTTAGTATTGACTGATTATATTTTTGCTAGATAAGATCAGTAAGGCTGGAGATAGCAGATGTCCTTTCAGCTAAAAGTAAATTACTATTGATGTTTCAGTCTTATTCAATAAAGCCTGAGATTTCCACATGGTCCCTCGCTGTGTCACATCGATAGAGAGAGTGCTAAAAACCCTTTCAGACATTCGGAGCTTGACACCTGTTTCAGTCAGGTCTAAGCAAGTCTACTGTACAAGCAAGCTAACAATTTACATGCAGAAACTCTTCAATGTGTAGAAACAGAATAAGCCTCAGAACTCCAGAGCATATATTTATATGTTTGATTGATAAATGGATAGATGTATTGGCCAGAGAATGACAAGAAATCCTTTTTATTTCACTGACTGTGTAATATCGGAGAGTGGAGTGCCTCAGGGATTTGTACTGAGCCCATTCCAGCTGTGAATAAACATTACTGAAAGCAGAACGAAATGTCTACATTGACATCAGTCAGACAGTTAGTAACATTTTGTAGTTTTACAAAACCAAATAACAGAATTCTAGACAAGGAGATACATCTGAAAGGTGCATGTATTATTACTAAATTACATATAATAATGTGCAAAAGTCAAGAAATATTAAATGCTTTACGATGGTTATATCTTTTGCTATAGTGTTCCAGAAAGATCAATCTTAGATTTCCAACCACTAAGATCAATTTTAGATTTACAAACATTACTTTTGCAAATATTGTAATAATCTAGTGAT
Source organism: Ancherythroculter nigrocauda (assembly GCA_036281575.1). Classification (NCBI taxonomy): domain Eukaryota; kingdom Metazoa; phylum Chordata; class Actinopteri; order Cypriniformes; family Xenocyprididae; genus Ancherythroculter; species Ancherythroculter nigrocauda. Next base: position 2,923,468 of record VTFQ01000008.1, on the reverse strand, counting down.
TTTTTATGAATAGAGGGTATTGCTTACGAAGAGATTTTGAGTCAGTCTGGCTTTACATGAAGAGCAACTAAGATAATTCGTAGAGGAAACTATGGTAATTCTCAGAGATGAATATAACAGCCTTAACAACCTGTTCAAGTATCATGGAGAAATCGCCATTGTTTTTCTTACAGACTTCAGACTCGAGCGCAGAACAGCACATGCCTATATTATAACTGAAGTGAAGTCACAATAGCAATAGACTGTGAAAATACATTGAATGTGTTATGATGAATAATGCTTAAAATCTAATGTTAATGTAAATCTAATTCATGGAATTATTAACTTTTTACTTTAAAAAAAACTACCCTCAAAATCCTAAAAAATGAATTACTACTACTACACGTCTCCCATATATATATGTAACGAAGCGGGACTCAGGCAGAGATCCATTTGCAAGCTTTATTAAATAAGAGCGTGGTCGTACAGGCAGGGTCAAAGCAGGGGCAAACAGGAACAGCAAGGGATAGGCAGAATCATGGTCAGGATACAGGCAATGGTCAGGACAGGCAGATATCACTCACAGGTCAGGAAACAATACACAGTCCAAAGGCAGGCAGCAGAGGGTCGTAAACGAAAGGCAAACAAGATCAGAAACAGGCAGGCAATCAACACAGGGAAAGGCTCAGAAATGCAACACAAGGGTAAACAAGACTTCGCCATGAGGTGGTGTGTGAGTGAGTCTTAAATAGTCTAGATAATGTGCCTCAGCTGTATGTGGCAATTGATGATTGGTGTGGAATGTGTGCATGTGACTGGCCAGGAGGATTATGGGAATTGGAGTCCAGGAACTGACGGTGATCGTGACATATATATATATACAGATTTTTTATATCTAACATATTATGCAATGACAAAAAAGATCACTAAATCATACAAATATTGATGTTTCAATGTCAAATTATAGTCATTCAATAAATGTATTTAAGTTTCGATTTCTGACATTTTTGATCAGTAGAAGTAAAAGGAGTGGCATCTTTCCCAACTTATCAGTGCTTCCAATCCATTAAAAAAAATTTACTAATTAATAGCACATTTTTTTTAAAAATTAATCGCGATTAATCACACTTAACATTAAAGTTTTTAAATATAATTTTATATTGGAATAAATTTATAAATATCTTGAATCAAAGCAGTTATCAAACACTTCACAGACTTTACTATATAATTTAGATTAAAATATAGATTAATATTCATTTTTATTAAAGCTACAAAAGTTATTCAATTAAGAGCAGTGAGTGATTTTAATTTTATTTTGTTTGATTAACATTAATGGCAGACTGTAGCAGGTTTATTAGGCTGCTGTCACTTTAAGACCTCATATTACATTTTGTTCTGTTTATGCAACGTTTTAGTAGCTTGTTTTTTAATGTTCAGAGTTGATCTGTTTATCAGAATATGTTGCTTGTCACCGTTGTTGAGATTCATACGCTGATTCTTGATGTCTGTGTGTGCCTAAATTTTTTTTTTTTGTGATAAGGACAACTTTAAAAAAAAAAAAAAAAAAAAAAAAAAAAAAAAAAAAAAAAATTGTATTGTAAAAGTTGATCTGCTGTAGAATCACAGTGCTGCTGTAATCAATAATGTCAATCTAACTCAGAGATTGGGCTCTAAATGAGTTCAGTGATTCAGATCAAATAATGATTATGTGAAAACACCACCATCATCATCATCATCATCATCATCATCATCATCATCATCATCATCTTTTAACTTGGCTTGTCTGGTTAGTTTTAATGCAGTTAAAACTGCCCAAACAAAATCTAATATTAAAAAGTCAAGGGTCAAGAGCTCAACTAAAACAAACCCTGACCTCGATGATGGTAACTTAAAAATTGTGATTTTCTCCTTTGGTGAAAAACTATAAAAAAGTAAATGTTTGGAAAAAATGTCTGTAGAACAGCCAAAACAAATGTTCCAACTGCTCATCAACAGCTCCTTGAATTCACACACACCATGTCAAAATGGCGTCATTACCTGCCGCAAACCAATGTGTAGGAGGCGTGGTCAGGAGAAAAACTTCATAATTTAAGTGCATTTAACTTACATTTATTAACACATTCAAATACACCCACAAATTAGTAGAATATACTTATATTTTATAAGTAATGCAACCAAACTTAAATATTTTAAGTATATTGTAATTATATTTTTAAATAAATATAAAATCCGGGCTAAGAGTGTATGTTTTTGTGTTAGTTAGTGTTAGTAGCACAATTTGACAGCGGTAAACGCTACCAGTATCATATTGATGTGATTTTGGGCTTTATTAACGTCTTTATCTACCCCTACCCTAAACTATGGAAGCTTGTTTGTGCCACTGAATAAAAAATAACAAAAGGTAATTGGGACTTTTTATCTCACAATTCTGTGAGAATTGTGAGATTATATATTTAATTTACTTTTGGCATTTATGCCTTTATATGCTTCTGAATCTCTGTTGTGCTCAATCCACAAGGCTATGGCTCAACCATCTTCTTCTAATATCAATTAGCTCTGGTTATAAACCATATACCCTATAGGCAAAGAACCGCACTAAACAATTGTGAATTGAAAAATACGCCAAAACAATTGAACAATATTTGAATAAACAAATATCTCTTTAAATGAAAAGTTTTTGACTGAAACAAGTAGGTCTAACTGAAAACAGAAAAGGTCATGTTAAATATCAGCGTTAAGGTTGATGCTTTTAAAGATTTATTGAGTCATTCAACGTTCTTGACAGCCAATCAATCATGAGATGCAGACTGTTTGGAGAGTTCAACTGGCAGTAGATCATATATTGATATTTTTCGTTGTAATGTACTTCATGTCTCTTCTCTTCTATCCTCCAGAGAAATAAAATTGTAGATTCTTATTTGAGGTACAGTCCTTAACAAAAACGTCTCTATCTGCACACATTCACATATGTAAAAATGAATTAGGCATATATTTAAATGTGTTCGTATAGTATGTTAAATAGCATGAAGAGCTTCTTCCAGCCTTATATGATATGATATAATTGTGTCTTATAATACACAGATTGCTTGCAGCTGATTCAAGAACAAATCTCTTCAATTACTTGGGTGTTTGATGTGTCTATAAATATGAATGAGCATCACCCTTTTTTCCAGTTCAACTCTGTTGCCTGCTGAGCCAACTGGAGCACAAAATGTTACCAAACCATAAATTTGTGCTCCTTAAGATGTTTCATGTTGGAATTCAGGCAGGGAATATTGGAGGCACCTGGGTAAATGGCCCTATAATGAGTGTTTAATTAGCAGTGAGTGTAGGAAACAGGTGCTGTGAAGAAACCTGTAGTATTATCGGTTATGAATGTAAACTAAACTTTTGCCTGCACCTTAAAGATGTGTCTGAGAACAACTGATGTTGCGTATTTGGGGTCTTTTAGATAGCACACCTTGTGTTCTCTTTGCTGCTCTGTATATACCTGACGAAGGCCTGTGTGCCGAAACGCGTTGGCAAAATAAAGTTTTGATACATAGCTCAAGTTTCATAGTTTTTTGTTTATTTTTGACTCCTGCTGTGTGCTGCTGGTTTTGTTCTTAAACTACATATTTCCATGCACCTTGTTGGATGTGAAGTTGCACCAGACTAATTATATTACACTGCTCTATATATTTGTCAGACAGACATTATTCAGTGCCTCACACTATAAGTGCCATGTTTTTAAAACGCCGTGTCAATACTGTAAAAGTACTCTAGTTCAGCTTTGGAAAAAGGCATCTCGTGGCCCCTGCGTTCAGTTCAATTACACTCCATCTACCTGGCTGATTTTAAGAGTGGCTCTATTCTATATATAAAACATACTAGTTTTATTCTACATTATCATTACATCAACATTTTCTGCAATTGATTCAAGCATATAACGTACAGATTCCATTTAAAAGTACTGCTGGGTTAAAATTTTGCTTAAAATAGGTTGTAAATTAAAATCACTTGAAATTTGAATCACTTTGAAAGGTGAAATTTACTGATTAGCAAGAGCACCTAAAAATGGACAAAAATATAGGGAAAAGTCACCAAGAAAGACACAAACTGAAAGCCAGTAATACACAGTTAGGAATAAACTGTATTATAGTGAATCGACATGATTAAAGCATTTTTAATCACTCTTCTCAAGAGCCATTCCTACTTTTTCAGTTCCTGTTCACCAGTCATTCACAACTTCTCTCCGATTAGTTTTCTTCTATTTTCCACACATATTCCCGTCATGAGAGCTGTGAATACCGATATGCGAGGTCAGCACTTAAAGAATGGTTGGAACTTGACGTGCATGAACTCTTTCACGGCCACATTCCCAACCCAGCATCGTTGGGTTACTGAATATGAACGATTATCAACCCAAGTTGGCTCAAATCAACCCAACATTCTCTGAACTTTAGCTAAAGTTATGAACAAACATTCTTCCAGTTACATTAATAAAACATTTGTTCAAAGTTCTCAAACATTAGCACAAAAACATTATTTATACATTGTTCATGGAATGTTTTTTAGTTGAATGTTCGTCTAATGTTTTTTTAAATGTTGCTATTTGTTTCTGAACGTTCAGAGAACATTCAAAAGTAGCTTTCCCATAATGTTTGCAAAGCAATAAAATGGAAGGTTCTCTTAATGTTCGCATAACCAAAAAAAAAAAAAAAAACTTAATTTTCATGTTTCACAGGACGCTTCACATCACAAGAGCATAGCTGTACTGGGTGAACTACTGAGAAAGTTTACTACGCCAAAAATTAGTATTAGTATTAGTTTACAAATGATGCACTATGGTAAAAGTGTTTTGAGGAACCAAGGAACCACACGAAAATAAGTCATTATTAATCATTTATCTGCCCACGTAATCATAATTTGTGTGAATAATTATAATAAAAGTTGTTGGTGTTTTACTGCAACTAGTTTTTATTTCAGCTGGAAACTGCAGTGATATATAAGTACATTTTTGGAGATTTGCAGAAATGTATGTAAAGGGCTAACAGACCTCATTGGTTATCGCCCGTCACGCACACACATTTGAGCTTCTTCTTTTCCTTTTAATGGTGGTTGGTAAACCCCCTTGAAGATGCATACCGCCACCTACTGCAAGCTTAGGATAACCTAGTCTCAGCCTCAGACGTCACGCACACGGACCGTTGGCTGAACATCTGATGCATATGGTAAGTGTATTACTGCCCTCCACAAGTCAAAGTTTGAACTAAATTGTCAAATACAATATGCTAGTGCAAGTATATAACAATTAGTTCAAACTTTGACCTGTAGAGGGCAGTAATACACTTAGCAGAGTCTACACTGCTGGAATTCTAATAAAGAAGAAGAAGAAGAGAGCTAGTTCAAGATGAGCATTTATGGTTAAAACATATGTATTTTTCATTTTTTTTAGAAAATGAGTGATGGTTTCTCTAGATAAGACTCTTATTCCTCATCTGGGATTATGTAGAATGCTTTGAAGCTGCACTTTAACTGTGATTTTTCAACCGTTTGGAGTCCAGTGAAGTCCACTCTAAGGAGAAAAATCCTGGAATGTTTTCATCAAAAACCTTAAATTCTTTTCGACTGAAGAAAGACATGAACATCTTGGATGACATGGGGATGAGTAAATTATCAGGAAATTTTAATATGAAAAAGAACTAATCCTTTAACTGGAAACACTTCAGGATTTTCTTCATCTGGTTGGTTGAATTCTACAGGATGTCCGAGAGATGTGTGTGTCACAACTGTGACAAAGAGCGCTTACCAGGATCAACTAAACACTGGATTTTCAAAATTATGTGAAGTTCGCGGCTCCATTGTTGCAGTGAACTTGCACAACGTTCTTGAATGAATAATTTATTAGATGCATGCTGCTCTGTTATTGTAGGAACATCGATTTTTACATTTTCACCACCCTAAACATGACGCGGAACAAAACGAACTGTGATTGGTTGCATTACATGTCAGTCAAATGTCCTCTTGGGCGATCCATGGCCGATGAAAGATGCGATAATGTCCAGATCTTCTGCTGTCAGTCTGAACATCTGGCTATGTGAGACTAAGGATAACCAATACCGATCAGATAAAAAATGCTTAATCGGCCCGATAAATACATAAAAATAAAATTTCTGAGCATAAATTCACACTGAAACAAGGATACCATAAAACTGGTGTTGTGACTGCCATTTCATTATGACATTAATGTTTACTTTAGGACTTTGTTTAAATCTCTAAAATTAAGGAATAGTAATAGTGACACTAGTCTTAGCAAGCAACCACTAATAATTCTTCCAGTGGCAACTCTGTTTCGAAGTCCTACAGAAAGCTGGCGAGATCTTTTGTTTAATAACCTTCAAAGATGAAGTTTAAGACAGCTATTATCCACTTCTTCTATTTCATTAGTTTCTTTCAACACTTTGTGTGAAAAAGAGAAACCTAAATGTTTGCCATGCACATCATGAATCTATTAATTTACTCTGGAAACTTCGAGGAACTGACCTTTCAGGAAACTGAGCTCTAATGTAACTAAACTCACAGGAAATTGAAGCAACCAAGGACGAATTTATTTATATCTTTTTGTCTGACAAATGCAACAGTGTCCTTGCACTATTGCACTTATATAACTGTACAGTGGCGTTTGACTGTCAATAAATGTTTTTGAAATACCATAAGCGCTAATTTAATTATGTAAGTAGAGAAATCTACTGCAAGACTAGGTGCGATTTTAACCTCATGTGTCCACTGCTTTCAAAAAGCCATCCGAATTGCTGCAGTTTTGTCTGTAAATGTATTCAGTGCCATAAAACTGAAAAGCAGTTGACGCTAGCCTGATACAAAGAGAACAACAGCAGCAGTGCAGTTTAAGGGCCATAAAATCCAAGCAGCTCTTACCTCTGGGTCTGGTATCTGGGCAGCCGCATTGAAGACGTGGTGTGAGATCAACACCGCCGTTACGCTCATCAGCAATGGGACGAGGCTTGGCGGTTGATGCCTAGGCCCCTCCATCGCCATTTTCCCTCTCCTTCTCCCACGCCTCATCCCTCCCCCTGCTGCTTCTGCCCGGAAAACTGCGCAGGACCACAATAGTCCAGGTGATTGATAGCCGATCAGTGCGAAATATCCACCACCTCCCCTACATGAATGCTGCTCTGGTCTCTGTCCTAACGCTCCACAGAGATACTACGCTCGCCGCTGCAGAAAGCCAGCCACTCGGCTAAAGGCCATTAATTAATTAATAGCCCTGGTGTCGTTTACAGCCTTGCCGCCCGGAGCACAGAGAGGTTACGAGAGTTGTGGGGGGAAGGGAGTTACAGGGAAGGACACAATGAGATCAGAGGAGTTGTGTGACACTCTGGAGACACTTTGTATTTTGATTACACATTCATCTTAATACAATGCCTGGCCCAAGTATTGGCAACAGGTTTTCCAATAATTATGTGAACAAAGTTGTTCAGCTGTCCACTGAGATAAGGGGAATTTACTGAACTGTAAAATGCTCACTTTTTTTTTGCTTTTTTCTAAAATAGTCTTACAGGAAAAACATGACTATAACTACATTTTGGTAAAACTTCACTGCGGTTTTCAGCTGAAATGAACACTGGTGGTAGTAAAACATCAAGTTTTAACTTTCATTTCTTTTCACAGCGGCATATTTTTGATTAAGACATATTTTTGCACAGTTCAAAACATCTTAAATCATTGTGCATGATTTGTAAACGAATACATTTTTGACTGGTTGCATCACATAAACAGCTCCATACACTCTTAGAAAAAAGGGCTGGTGTGAGTTGGTGTGTCACGGCCTTAAAGAGGAGCTATTCTGCTTTTTTCACATTTTCATCTGTCTTTAGTGTGTAATGTTGCTGTTTGAGCTTGAAAAAGCTCTGCAAAGTCCCTCCAGTGGGAGTTCTTCTCTATATCAGTGTCAGTGTTTCTGAACTCCCTGAAACGCCTCCATTGTAGTCTTGAGATTTATGTCACAATATTCATTATTTAAATAATTCCCGCCCAAGGCATATGCAGAATAAAGGGGCGGGGCCTGGTTGAGTTAGTTAGTTAGTAGTGTGTTGAAACTGCCGGTTTTGGTAAGGGGCAGGACATTTCCCAAACACGCTCAAAGCACTTGACCAATCACAACACACTGCTCCAGCCGACCAATCAGAGCACATTGTGCTTTTCAGAAGGAGGGGCTTCATGGAGACAGGAACTAAACAGAACGTTACTGACAGACTGGGAAGTACGGAAGAGGATTAGGGCCAAGCAATAATAAAAAAAATCAAACCATCTCGAGATTAAAGTTGTTAAATTACGAGAAAAAACTTGTTAAATTTCGAGAAAAACTCATAAATTTTCAAGAAAAAAGTCGAGAGAAAATGTTGAGAATAAACTCGTTAAATTACGAGAAAAAACTCGTTAAATTTCGAGAAAAAAGTTGAGATAAAATATTGAGAATAAACTCATTAAATTACGAGAAAAACTTGTTAAATTTCGAGAAAAAAGTCAAGATAAAATGTTGAGAATAAAGTCATTAAATTACAAGAAAAACTTGTTAAATTTTGAGAAAAAAGTCGAGATAAAATGTTGAGAATAAAGTCATTAAATTACAAGAAAAAAGTCGTTACATTTCGAGAAAAAAGTCGAGATAAAATATTGAGAATAAACTCATTAAATTACGAGAAAAACTTGTTAAATTTCAAGAAAAAAGTCGAGATAAAATGTTGAGAATAAAGTCATTGAATTACGAGAAAATGTTGTTATATTCATAATTTAACAAATTTGTTCTCGTAATTTAATGACTTTTTTCTCGTAATTTAATGACTTTATTCTCAACATTTTATCTCGACTTTTTTCTCGAAATTTAACAAGTTTTTTCTGGAAATTTAACAACTTTAATCTCGAGATGGTTTCATTTTTTTATTATTGCTTGGCCCTAATCCTCTTCCGTAGGGAAGAGAGGAGCTGCAACAATGGAGAATATGGGAAAAAATGTTGTGATTTGAACACTAAAACTCGTCCGTTCAAGGCCATTGGACAATCTTAATCCACCTTTTATTGACATCTAAAAAAGGGTCAGATTGACAAAACACCTTCAAACTCTCTACACCAAGTTAATACAAAATTTGGCTAAAAATCTGTTGAATAATAATGTACAATATATTTATTTGCTTTTTAGACTTATTTTGCCCTAAACTGTCCATTTTTTTTTAGGTTAACAAATGTACTAAGTCAAACTAAATGCATTATTAGTCTTTGTGGTTAATTTGCTATTTAATCTCCATTTTTGTTAGACACACAATGTTATTATGAAGCGAGCGCGGTTGTCCGTTGTGGTCTCTCAGTTTTGGATATACAGCTTTTTGGGATGTGTGTTTAAGTTTGTTAGATATCTCATGTTCTTTGTCTGGTGTTGTCCTTCAGTTGATGTTACGTGTGTGTACGCTTGTTGTCAGTTTTTCCTTGCCCATGTCTGGATTTATCAGTTTTTGCCTGGATTTACTTTTATAATGTTTGTTTGAATAAATGTTTGCTGCATCTGGATCCTACTCTCGTTCCTCTGAAACCACCATTACAGTTCCCCTCATGAGATCATTTTATGAGTTTAGTTTTAATTAAACAATTTTGTTTTAATTCATTTTTAATGTTATGAATTAAACAGCTCATAAACATGCTTTATCACTAGAAAAAAAAAAATGAAATAACCCATTGAAAGTATTATGTAATCATTTAAGACATTTCTCCTTATATATAACCATTTTTTTTTTTTTTTTTGCATAAAGCGTTCTTTAAAATTGAGTCAAGATCCCTAGAGTTCTATATATAGAGCCCCACTGAACCTATTACAGTGTTTAATAGTTAATTCAGAGCAGGCATCACCACCAAGACACTATCAGAGCTCTATTTAGCGCAGCAGGATTTCAGATCTCTGCTGTATTGAATTATATTTGCATTAATCATTAAATCATCATTGGCAGGCTGTGAGCAGATGGCTGGTGTGACTGAGGGGAAAGCAGCTGTCAGTTATCAGAAGCAAACTAATAGTGAACACAAAATACAGATTTTATACCTTTCAAATAGACAGATTTCCATATCACCAAATAACTTCATAATAACTGGCAACTGCTATATCAAGCTTTAGCCACATACATACACCGCGCTCACATAACGCAGTTCATACTATTTAGCAAATTATTATTTATATTACTTCTTCAAATATCAATGTCACATAAAATATCTGGGTTATTAAACTAAAAGTGAAACCATTCAAAAATGTTTGAAAAAAAAAAAAAAATATATATATATATATAATCATATAGTCAGGGTTGATATAGCCTGTCAATCAAAAGGAAAATGCACTGCATTTGTGCTTTGTGTAAAGAAAACACTAAGAAACCAGTTTGATGTTCAATATTAATAGTAATTATATTAATTAATTACATTAAGAAAGTTAAGAAATATTAATATAATCTTCAGAATTTAGCTAATGTGTGTTAATATTAACTGTGTTTGTTTATAACTGATACCAGTTACTCTGAAACAAGTTGATAAAATGGAGAGAATAAAGTTTTTATTTGCATTTCTTTCAAAATATAATAGTTAAAAATATAATGATTAATTATTAATTATAATGAAATTATCATTAATTTAAAAGCCCTCAAACTATTGGTATCGTTGGCTATCGGTATCGGTGGAGAAATTTAGTATTGCTGTTTAACGATACACTCAAAAAAATAACTCTTTGAACGAACATAGATTTCCACATGATTAAGTTGCTTTATTTCAGCATTATGCCATTCTGTTATTCCAATTTAATGTACTTACGTTGGGTCAACTTAATTTATTAAGGTTGATTCAACTTATTTACTATGGTTGGGCACAGCTTAATTTAATAGTGTCAGTCCAACTAATTTGCAATGTTTTGGAAAATAAATAAAAAGCAATAAATAAATAAATAAAAAATAAATTGTTTAAATAAACTGAACAGCATCAAAAAATCTTTTTTTTTTTGAGTGTACTAAAGTTTAACTTGATGTACTAAAACAACTAAAATTAATAAAAATGATAGACATTTAAAAAAAAAACTGAATGAAAAACAACAAAACCTATAACTAAAATGTAAATGTAAAATATTAATAAAAACTATAATAGTGTCTCAATGATGCTAAAATAACACTGTGCCAAGCTCTAAACTGATAAATGTGGACAATTCGGCATTAACATCATGAACTTGGAACTGCTAAATTATTGTTTTCGAACAGGTTTCCTAAACAAACCCTCCGTCTGCCATTGGCCAAACAAACAGGTGTTCCCAAACTCATGCTATCCAGCATTTTATCTGCCTGCGTACTGTTTTATGTTATTAAGAAGAGATGTTGAGAGGAAGAGGTTGGATCAGATGGTTGAAAATATTGACATAATAGTGTAATTCAGTGGTTTCCAAACTTGGGGGTCCAAAGTCATCTACTCATTTAAAAATACTGACTGAGTTAGAGAATATGTTATTCAAATTTGTTCTTTATTTTTGGATTTTCCATCCTTCTTTCAAGGGATCTGACATTTCTGGGCTGTGATCTTCTTAGAGCGTGATCATGCTGGTGAGAGGATGTGGTTAGAATTCATCAGCAGCTTATTGGTTTCAGCCTATACATCACCACAGCCTGACTGACAAGGTTTTCTCCACTCCCTTTGAGAGCTGCAAGAGAAGATAATGAATAAACACAGCCAAATGTCATGCTAATGTTAAGATCTGGGGATTAGGTGATGGGTGCTAATAACCCAACCTACACTGCTGTTATGAAAGGAGGGAAAGGAATTAGATATGAATGTCGTGCCTCTCCTGGATTACCAACTCTATCTCAATCAGATATTACATCTGAGCATGTGTTTCTGCACTACTTAATGCAGCTGCTTTTAAACATGAGGCATGCATATTTTCGAAATTGACTAGTTAGTGGTCTGAACGAGCAGTCAATCTTAAGGAAGCCTGTTTGTTTATGGTCATGTCCAGCAGGGATTGGTCAAAAATAACGCCATAAGCGAACACAGTAATTCTTGCTGTGGAAACTCAATTCTGTGCGTTGTTCTAACCCAAACCATCTCACAAAGCAATTCTTGTTGCAAAGCAAGCATGTGTTTCATTCTCAGTGTTCCCACAAGGTTGGATAACGGTGCTAAAGCGGGCATTTGTGTAAACAATCTTCTTCTACTTAAAGGGGTGGTTGATTATGATTTCACTTTTTTAACTTTAGCTAGTGTGTAATGTTGCTGTTTGAGCATAAACAACATCTGCAAAATTTGGACACTCAAAGTTCAATGCAAAGGGAGATATTTTCTTTTTTAAGGACTACAACAAACGGCTGGTAGGGACTACAACGAGCTTCTTCCCGGATTGGTGACATCACAAAATTTACATAAACCCCACCCCCAAGAACACGCAACAAAGGGGGCGGGGCCATGTTGGGCTGCTTTAGAGAAGAGGAAGTGTTGTTGTAGTAGAGTGTTGTTGTCATGCCGCCATTTTACACCGGACTGCTTCACAAATGAGGGTCAATTCAACACAAAAGATGAACATGACGACACATGCTAGTGGATGAGTTGAATCAACTCCACAGCAACTACATAAATTTATCCACTAACCATTCAGAAACGTCTAAAAGTTGTAACTTCTTCCTGAGTCTCTCCATCAGTGTCGACTCCGGTTTGAACAATGTAAGGCTGAACACCGTTACTGACAATCCTCATTTTGGCTGCGTGAGATTCTCCAGCTTTGTTGTTGTTAAAGCTCCGCCCTCTTCTGGAAAGGGGGCGGGGAGCAGCAGCTCATTTACATTTAAAGGGACCTAGGCTCATTGGAAAAACGTGCCTCTACCTACACTTCTGCAAACCTCCAAACATGTACCAATACAAATCACTGCAGTTTCCAGCTGAAATGAACACTAGAGGCAGTAAAACGCCTTTTCACACAAGTTATCATTACAGGAGCAGATTAATGATTAATTATGACTTATTTTTGTGTGGTTCCTTGCACAATACTATGTTATGACCTCAAAGCACTTTTACCACAGTGCATCATTTGTAAGCTAATACGTTTTGACGTTTACATCACATAATCACCTCCATATGTTTGGCTTTTCTGATGTAGTAAACTCAATGTGAGCACCTGGTCAGGTGAGAGTCCCGTGAAACACCAATCACCATAAAAGTGCTCAACAACTAAAAGGGCAAGGTTGTTTTAGCAAATATTTATCTAACATTTGCTTTTTTTATACTATTGGTAGGATTTAGTGTATATGCTACGTTATTTTCCAACGTGATCGAGCATTATCCTTTTAGTGACACTTACTGAACATTTTATTTCAGAACTGCCACTATCATGGTACAACAACCACCCTAATAAAACACTGCCAGATTCACTTTCATCTGTTTCAGACAAAACTAAAAATGCTTTTAGTGCAAGAAGCTACATATAAGTAGGCATAGTATAAGTAGGCAAATTGGGATACAACAATAATTTTGAAGCTCATGAGTGATTATGCTGCCTTCATGTGCTCTTGGAATTATCGTAAATACAAGTTTCCGAGGAAAAAATTGCACATGAATGCAATGCAAATGCAATCACCTCCCATCTCATAATCAAGACTTCAGAAGTGGGGATAGCAAGTGAAGGCAGCTTTATAGTCACATTCAGGGCTTGAGACTTTTTTGCTCACCAGCCACTGTGGCTAGTGGTTTTCCAAAGTTACTAGCCTCAGCATTTTCACTGGCCACATTGATACCATGGGAAAAATCTGCCATATAGATATTTTTAACATTATTTGGCAGCAGGTTTATTAGGCTGCTGTCACTTGATGCACAGATGCATTATACTGTTACACATGTGTTTTCTTTCTCAACTGTTTACATTCGCCAAGACTGGCATTTTGACATTATTTTCTGTGTATTTGACTGTTTATAGGCAATAAGCAGCGAAAAATAACTCAATTTATTACCGAGAGGCACCTTCATGTGCGCACTTTCGGTGTGAGCACAAAATCTGTGAGAATTAGTAAAATGCATACATTATTCAACCCACCAAAGTGGCCAGTAGGAGTGAATGTGTCACACGCCACTGCTGAAATATACCTGCATTTGGCGGGTTTGCAGGTGTTAATGTCAAGCCCTGTCACATGGCATTTATGGCTCAGGTAATTGCTTAAACTAATCGACTCCAAGGCAGCAATGCCTGACTAGCCTTGGCAGATGAAGGAAACCAAGCGTCACAGATTTACCACCTGCTACACCTGTAACATGATGTACTTGTGATGGTACAAACTTAGAAAATTCAGATGGTGCTTAATTATTGTAATTCAATTGAATGCTTTGGATTACAGACCAATGAACGCAGCAGGTCTGTATGCCGATGCGGTATTAACTACACTGGCAGTCGTTCCCTCGGATAGATCCAATCCAACTTCATGTGGAGCTTTTATTTTACAATCACTGTCTCAAGCTGATTTCAGATTCATAGTCGCTGGAACCACAGAGGGCAATCTTGAGATAAGTGTGTCATGGAAAAATCGTGTGAGAGCGATGGATACGAGTTTTGAGGGGACAGACATATACAGACGTTGACTCAAGGTCGCTTTACTCATCCAAAAATAGGAACTCACCACAGATCTTTTAAATTACACAGTAATAGGAACTGACCCTTTTCTTTCAATGGTTTCATTAAAAGTAATTAAGCTAAAAGAAAGAGCTACACCCGTGGGATTGTGGAAAAACGGCATATCTGCGTTAAAGCGGTGCATGAGCTGCCACCCAGAAGGCCTCTCATAAAACCTGCTGCCAAACCGTAACGCTGAGAGACGTGCTGTGGCTCCAACGAGGGCACCAATCCCGTTTCCCGGCTTCTTAGACGCAACCCCGTGACTTTATTGTGCTACTTTCGTGTGATTTTGGGTCAGGAAAATAACATTTCTGCTATATGGGACATTACTGTGTACTATTAAACTGTTTGTGTATTTCATGTTTTTTTCTAATAATTAATCTCATGCAAATTCACTCATGACTTAATGCGTAATGACAGCCAGACTAACGTACACACGGAGGGATGTAATTATGCCCATAGTCTCTCTTAATGCGGCACATCATTTATTTTAGTCTTAATTAAGGGATCCTGAGAGGCTGGAAAGACAATTCAGCCCGTTTCTCCACTTCTAATTTGACATACACTGCCATCTTGTGGTTAAAACAATGATTATAACACCAATTCAAATTAAAAGTGATATTTGCTTCATTCTGGGTAATATTAATACAGGGAGCAAGCATCTGATATCCAAAGTTATACCTTACAGTTAGCTAATTAACCCTACAAACCCCGTCATTTTTAGTCAATATTTTTTCATGTTCAAATATGAGTATCAGATATGATCAGTGTTTATTTCTCTCAATCATCATTGCATTGAATTATATAAAACTATACAGAGCTTTGATCATAAAACTAAGCATTTAAATATAATCTTACTAAAACATTATTATTGGCAGATATAGACTGATATTTCTATGCATTTTTATGTAAGTATCTGCTATGCTGTTATAAAAAATCTCATTGATTTACATTACAAGCATCAGAATTTCATCTTAATTTTTGGCCATATAAATATCAGCATCTGCACCAAATTGCATATTTTTCCCCAGTTAAAACTGAGGTGATGTTTTTGAGTTTGAGCTCCATATAGCCTACATGTCATACTATAATATGAGCCATGATGCATCACTTGATGCAAACATTTTTTAGATTTTGTCTAAAGGTTCAATAAACTTTTACAAGCAATGCACGGTTGTGCTTAAAACCACACTCTAAAAAATGCTGGGTTAAAAACAACCCAAGTTGGGTTGAAAATGGACAAACCCAGCGATTGGGTTGTTTTAACCCAGCGGTTGGGTTAAATGTTTGCCCAACCTGTTGGGTAGTATTATTTAAATAAACTATTGTTTAAAAATTGCCATATGGCTAGCTTAAAATGAACCCAAAATGGGAAATTAAAAACAAGATGCAATTAGAGGCAACAATAATAGACAAAAGGTGAATGTTTATTAATAAGATTTAATATTTTATTAATATAAATTTAATAGATTATTAATATAAATTTATTAATAAGCAATTTAATAAATGTTTATTGTTTAATAAATATTCATTGAACATTAATAAATGTTAATTTCCAACATACTTTGGGTTAATTTTAATTAAGCAATACAGTAATTTTTAAACAATAGTTGAGTTAAATAAAACTACCCAGCAGGTTGGGCAAACATTTAACCCTACCGCTGGGTTAAAACAACCCAATTGCTGGGTTAAAACAACCCAATTGCTGGGTTTGTCCATTTTCAACCCAACTTGGGTTGTTTTTAACCCAGCATTTTTTAGAGTGCATTAAAACCACATATTACAAGCTTCATTCTGCAGAACAACTGGTGCTTGGTTTAGGCCCAAGTTTTTTGTTTTGCCTTGTTTTTCTCACACCATTTGAGGTGTCTATAATATAGTAATGTGCACTACATTTAATCTTTTTTAATTACAAGCTATTTCATTAATGATTGCACTGTGTAATTACAGTGTAGCCTGGAAGTGTGACTGGATATGTGCAAGTTTCATTTCTTTCCTGATCATGATGCTAAATGAATGCGTGTATTCACACGGCAGTGATTTGCTCTCACCTCTTTCACAACGCCGTCAAAACTGGCATAGTCCACTTTAACCTCTGCCTGCACAGCGGGGACTTATTTACCCAAGTTCCTGGATGTAGTCAATGGTGTGGAGGAAGCACTGGTCCGGAACGAGGGAATACCTTGGAGGAGCAGCCCAGAGAAAGGGCCCATTCAAAGATGGAATGACAAATAGGTGAGTCTGTTTACGTACACGCTGTTGACACAAGCACGCGTTTGGCTCGGTGGGTTATTGCTGGGTATTTGGGAATAAATCTAAACCTTTCAGGGCTACTGGGGTCTTGCAAAACAATGCCAATCTGTTTGGTTTAAAGCCACATATTTCAAAGTGCTGGCTTTTATAATGCCCTTCACTGGTTCTTATGTTTTGAAATTGTCTGTCACATCAATAAAACATACAGTGAAATCATTTGGCATGTTAAATTGTCTCAGCATTTTAGTATCTTATTATTATTTATTTATTCAAAATATCAGTAACCAAACAGTTCTCGCCCCCCATTGTCTACCATAGAAAATTTTCCCTACTATTGGTTACTGACATTCTTCCAAATATCTTCCTTTGTGTTCAGCAGAACAAAAGAACAAATAAATTCTTACAGGTTTGGAACTACTTGAGGGTGAGTAAATGATGACAGAAGTTTTGTATTTTGGGGTGAACTGACCCTTTAAAAGCAAATGAAAGATATACAGTAAGATTTCACTGACCATGTGAACTTCATTTGAAGCACCGGGACATTCTCAAACCACAGGGATAACATAGATCAGCTTGAGTGCTGCTGATCATTTTATTTATTTAGTAAGTTAGTTAGTCAAAGTTAGGCAAAGAGAAAGAGATTATTTGACCTTTAATAACACCATACATCACATCTAATAGGATTCAGCTCTTGTTTTGGCAAACAAATCCACTTTATTTTCTTACCTAGAAACTTTGAAATCAATATTAGGTCTATGTGCTTGAATGAGATGATCAGAACATCCACTCAATTTTTCTTTGATTTAATACTCAATCCCTCAATCATAAACACAAAACAAAAAGATAATGGTGTACTTGAGTCCTTTTATAAAATGAGGTTTCTTAGAAGTCAGCAATATTATACTGCTGTGTGTAAATGACTTTAACAGCAGTGTTATTCAACATTACATTTTTAAAGATTTTATTATTACAAATATATTTAAATGCATAACAGTTGCAAAACAAGTTTCAATAGAAATGAAATTGAGGTATATTTTAGTTGACCACTGATGCTTTTCAGTACATTCAGTAACTTTAACCAAGTAATTATGTAATTACATATAAAGATGTACTTAAGTGGGTCAAAAAAGCACTTTTATGTTCAACTAATTGCATTTAATATAAATTTAAACTATAAAACATTTTAATTTCAACTGTAAATAACATGCAATTAAGTGTCTGAAAGGATCACATTCAGTTCACACTCATGTATATTCTTATAAGTGTATTGTTACCATAATAAGTACTTTTTTTTTTAAAAAAATTATACTTTTTTTCACAAGGCAAATTATGACTGAATTTTCATTTTGCTGTGAACTATCCCTTTAAAGCCTTTACAACTGCAGCTCAGTCGTGTCAAATATTTATGAACATCTCTTATCTGAAATCTCATTTCAAAAGCTCTTTTTATTCCTTCGACGTAAATAAGGCATTTTGCTTTTTCCGTCATTTCCAATCCCGGATGATATTTTTGTCTTGTGGTCCTTGCGCTCGTAACAGCCTCGGGCTTGCCAGTGTCCCTCAGGGTTCTGGGAAGATGAAATAGTGCGCTGTTTCAGGAGGAGCACACTGCTTCAGCCACAGGTTTAAATTAAGCGTGGTGGAGCAGCGCTGGGAGGGGAGGCCTCAAACCCCCTCCGGCCGCATAGGAAAGAGAATAACTCAAGTATGGCAGCATGAATGCCGAGGCTGATACGGTAAATGTAAACAAGAGGAGAGACACGGTAAGAGAGAGGTCAAGGCATCGCACACATATCGCTTCAGCAGGGGGCGTTTCACATTCTGGCCAGCTTATTTTGGTTTTGCTTTTCATTTTGGTTTCACACCACGACACACAAATCAAGTATTAATGAGCAATGTGCGTCAGAAAAGAAGGCAGGGAAGTTTGTTTCCAGTTTAGAGTGCCAAGGAGAAAAACTTTGGTTTACCGTGATGATGTGTCTATTTACACTAAGTGCAAATAACCCACCTTGTTTGCAGAGGCTATTTACACTAACTCCTCCCAACATTGTCTGATTGAGCCAGAAAAACTGCAAAAGAAACCTGTCTGATAACAGAAGCAGTGGTGTAGAGAGTAAGACGGGTGGTGTGAGCTTTTGTCACAACTGAGTTAAAATTTGCCTTTTTCCAGACTCATTCATCTCACTTTTTTACCATCGCACATCAGCTCAGAGAGGCATTTATTTTAAATAAAAATGAAGAAAATATTGGAAATAAAGTGCCTAACAGGTAGGGTGAGGGCTTTAAGGACTGGGACAATAAGGCAGCATCCAATGAGCTTCTTCCCATGTTGGTGACATCACAAACCCCAAAATTTACATAAACCCCGCCCCCGAGAACACAAAACAAAGGGGGCGGGGCCATGTTGGGCTGCTTTAGAGAAGAGGAAGAGTTGTTGTAGTAGAGTGTTGTTGACATGCCGTCATTTTACGCCGGACTGCTTCACAAACGAGGGTCAATTCAACACAAAAGATGAACATGACGACACATGCTAGTGGATGAGTTGAATCAACTCCACAGCAACTACATAAATGTATCCACTAACCATTCAGAAACGTCCAGTTTCATTCTAAAAGTTGTAACTTCTTCCTGAGTCTCTCCATCAGTGTCGACTCCGGTTTGAACAATGTAAGGCTGAACACCGTTACTGACAATCCTCATTTTGGCTGCGTGAGATTCTCCAGCTTTGTTGTTGTTGAGCTGTTAAAGCTCCGCCCTCTTCTGGAAAGGGGGCGGGAGCAGCAGCTCATTTGCATTTAAAGGGACACACACAAAAACTGTGTGTTTTTGCTCACACCCAAATAGGAGCAAATTTGACAAGCTATAATAAATGATCTGTGGGGGATTTTGAGCTGAAACTTCACACACACATTCTGGGGACACAAGAGACTTATATTACATCTTGTAAAAGGGACATTATAGGTTACCTTTAATATATATAATCATATAGACTGGATATGTTGTTATAATTTCATACCGTTTTATAATAGGTGCATATAGTATCTGCCGCTATATGCACTAAGTATAAATAGCATCTAACTACTATTTACAGGTTCTCATTATTATTCTATTCTATTCATAACTTTTCCTCCAACAGAAAGTGTTTCTGAAATATGAAACATCTCTCAATTATCTCCTGTGACCTCACAATGCTGGTTGGATTGATGTAGTTTAGAAAGTAGGGCGCCATGAAACAAGTAATGTAGTATGTGTGTTGGGTCAACAGCAGACTTGGCAACATATAAACTGAGCATCCCCTTGATGGCAGTTTTGTCCTCTGTTTGCTATCAAAGAGCCAGTCCTAACTAAGTCTCAGTCTTTCTGTGGGCCTGCTGGAAGCTCTGTGCTGCTTGGGCCATCATGTCCTTGTAGAATTGCAAGTCTTCTTTCTTTTCCTTCAAGGTGTTCCTCAGAGTGGTTCTCAAGTTTTCATTTTCTTCTAGTTGCAGTGCCAACCTGCATGGACAAGATACCAGTGCATTTATTTACTGGTCCAGAACAATCAGTTTGCTTGAGCAAGCATCACTATTACAACTCTTCATGAACATGATACCCAAATAGTGTTGATAGTTTAGGAAAAATGTGCTATTATGTTCTACGCCAGTGTTTCCCAACCCTGTTGCTGGAGGCTCACCAGCAGCACACATTTTGGACGTCTCCTTCATCTGACCCATCCATTTCAGGACTTGGAGTCTCTACTAACGAGCTGATGAGTTGAATCAGGAGTGTTTGATTAGGAAGAGTTTGAAAATGTGTATTGTTCGTGTGCCTGCAGGAAATGTTGATAAAACTTTCAGATACTAATTAGACCGCAGCTCATTCAGCTCAGCGCAGCATATTTTACTGTAAATATCTCTTACAATCAGGGCAAAACGTGTCAACAAATTGAGCATTTCTGTGTTCTAGGTACTGTGACAGTTCCGACAGAGATCTTTTAAACGTTGCATGTGAATATTAGTGTTAATTTCATCAGATTTGTTTTTAAATTTAGTCTTAGTCCTGTGTCAAATGCACTTTTTATCATATTTAGTCGATGAACATTCATAGTTTACATGTTAGCGAAATTAACATGAGCTGCATGATTCTGGATAAATTGAGAATCAGGATTCTCCCACGATTCTTAACAAACAACCATACAAAATAACATGTAATTTACTAGAGGTTCTGACAAAATTGTTAATTGCTGTAGTCTATTTAAAATTTTTAATCTGAATGAATTTTTTTTTATTAAAAAAATCGGATTGAGTAAATGATTCAATGACTCACTCATAAAGACTTCACTTGTTTCATTACTGGATGAATCAGTGTTTTTGAACGAATCTCTTGAATAAATGGTTCAATGACAAATACATTTTTTACATATACATTTTAAGTCACTTATCGCCACCTACTGGTGTAATGATGTAATTGATACAATCATTATCTGAAGCACCAGGTTACTTTCAAAAGGTGATTTGCTCTATTTTGATCGCTACCGTAGACATCAGTGTTTATATCTTAACTATAAACTTTTATCCAGTACTTTTGTGATAATATGAATATTTATAACAGATTTGAATGTTCACTTTGATTTTGTCATAGACACAGGCGAGAGATGATATTGACTGGGTGATCACGATCTTTTAACGAATAATCGTGCAGCTCTAATTAACACTAGTGAATATTTTAACATTCAGGAACAAAAGACGTACTGTGCTTTGAGTTCACTGAGTTGAGCATCATGGCTGACCGCGGAGAGGCTTCTGGGAGACGAGCCCTCCTGTTTCTCAGGGAGACTCAGAGTGCTGCCCGAGCTTCCTACATCAATACAAGAAAATACAATGGATTTCAGTCAGAGATGGCTAGTTAATCAGATATTCTATGGACCTAAAACTGGTTTTAGTGACACTCCTAAACCATGAAAAACATGATTATGCTAGTTTCAGTCTATATGAGGCCATACAGAACCTGTTTTGCTCCGATGCATTGCTTCTTTCCTTGAGTCCAGTTTGGCTTTCTCCAGCTGCTGCTCCAGTGAGACTGAACGCTGCCGTTCTTGTCTGAGTTTCTGCTCCGCTTCTACACACTGGCGCTTGGCCTCTTCTTCCCTGTAGACCAAATTAAGACCATTAAATGATATAAAGTGTAGCCGTCCATTACAGCAATTACATGTGTAATTCTGTTTAACTAGCATCAACAAACAGAATTACACAAATAATGATTTTTTAAACAGTTGTGCCATGGTGAAGTTAGAGAAGCATATGCTATACTGTTTTTAGTATATTATGTGCTCTAAATTTATGATTCCAACATAATGACATAATAACATGAATATATGCCTTTATTTAGATGCATTATCTTTAAGTCGTTATGCTTGTTACCTGTTAGTTTTCTTAATGATTTTAAAAATCTTTTATTAGTTTGTAAAGAATGATTCATTCTAGAATGATTGGGGTGATTTTGTAGGGAAGTGAATCTGCATAGAAAATAATAAACAAATTAAAGAATAGGTAAATACAACAGAACAACGATACAAATTAAATAAACAGCGCTTTATGTTTTTCAGGTAACAGTATTCAGGTACAGAAATTTAATAATCAAATGCAAAATAACGCATAGTCTTCACTGTATAAATGAACAGCATTGGATAAGTTACTCTAAAAAAGTAATTAATTACAAGCTACTAATTAGCCATGTGTATTGAAACACACTGAAGCAAAATTTCCCCAGGGGGACAATAACAGTCAATACAATAATTACATCTTCAACAGTGTAATTAGATTACTGTACTAATTACTCTCTCAAAAAAAGTATGTCATTACTTATCACTAATTACTTTCTAAATCCCATATCAACCTCAACCAGATAAATGATACAAGGATAGACACGAAACTGCGCTTTTAATTCTTTCAAATAAGTATAAAGTAGCATAAATTATTCTTGAACTGACTAAAGTAGGCTATTTAAAGGGAGGTTACATTAAAAACATCTCGGGTTACGAGTGTAACCCTTGTTCCCTGAGTAAGGGAACGAGACGCTACGTCGGATGACGTGATGGGAACCCTCTGTATTTTGTGTTCGTGAAGCACCTCTGTATCCAACCAATGAAAAGACGTGGCGTCAGAGATGGGTGACGTCACGGATCAGGAAGCTATAAAGCACACCTGAACACAAAGCACGCCAGCTTCTGTAAAATGTCTGAAGCAAGCGCACCAGGTATGCAGGAGATACGGCCACGTGACGTAGCATCTCGTTCCCTTACTCAGGGAACAAGGGTTACACTCGTAACCCGAGACGTTCCCTTTCGTGGGAACTATCGACGCTACGTTGGATGACGTGATGGGAACGCAATCCCAACTACGCCGTCTCTCTGAGTGCCTGGCTGCTATCTTGTAGCATCCTGACCCCCGGAGTGATGTTAAGGTGAAGATTGTAAAATCTGATAAAGGTGTGCTGGGATGACCATCCAGCCGCACCACAAAATGTCGTCCATAGAGACACCAGATAGGAGAGCTCTGGACGCGGCCATACCTCTCGTGGAGTGAGCCCGCATCATCAAAGGACACGGGCGCCCCACCGTCTCATACGCAAGTGAGATGGTCTCGACCACCCACTTGCTCATCCGCTGTTTAGATGCTGGGCCCCCCTTCTTAGGGGACCCATAACATACAAACAATTGTTCTGTTTTTCTCCACAGGGCAGCTCTGTGAACATACGCATCTAATGCTCTTACAGGGCAAAGCAGATTCTTCCTTTCCTGATCCAAGTTTGCGAAAGGAGGCAGGCAGAAAGCCTCAAGTACAATGGGGCCTGGGACCCTCGTCGGACCTTTGGAACATAGCCCGGCCTGGTATGCAGAAAGGCTTTCACCATACCAGGTGCAAACTCAAGACAAGATGGAGCGACTGACAGCGCTTGTAAAATCACCAATTCTCTTCAAAGAAGAGACGGCCAAGAGAAAGATAGTTTTAAGTGTCAAGAACTTGTCTGACACCTCCTCTATTGGCTCGAAGGGAGCCTCAGCCAGCCCTTGGAGCACAATAGTGAGGTCCCAGGTCGGGGTCTTTGTGCACACCACAGGTCTCAACCTGAGTGCACCACGGAGGAAGCCTACTACTAGGTGGTCTCGACCCAGCGAGGAGACCCCCAACAGGGATATAATGAGCCGAAATAGCGGCCACATACTTTCAGCATGGAAGGGGTTAAACCTTCCGAGAACTTTTCCTGAAGGAACTGAAGCACGTCAAAGACAGAAGAATGGACCGGGTCCAAATTATGCTGTTCACACCACACAGAGAACAATTTCCATTTATATAAGTACAACTTCCTCGTGGAGGGAGCTCTGGAGTGAAGGATGGTCTCCACAACCTCGGTTGAGAGACCAGTTCCTATGTGCCTTGCCCCCTCAGGGGCCAGGCCCACAGTTTCCACATTTCTGGGCGGGGATGGAGAATCATGCCGCCCGCTTGAGACAGGAGATCCTGCCTGAGAGGAAGCTCTAAGGGAGAGCCGTGAAGTAGAGACATTATGTCCGAAAACCATATTGTGGTCGGCCAGTAAGGGGCCACTAATATTAGGTCGACCTTCTCCTGGCGAACCTTCTCCAGAACTCCCGGAAGCATTGAGACTGGGGGGAACACATACAGACGTAGCCTCAGCCACGTCTGTAGCATGGCATCCAGCCCTAGAGGTGCTGGGTGCTGAAGTGAGTACCACAGAGGGCACTGAGCTGACTCCTCTGTGGCAAATAGATCGACTTGAGCTCGACCGAAAGTTTTCCATATCAACTCCACCACCTCGGTGTGGAGTTTCCATTCCCCCGGTCTCGCGCCCTGCCTCGACAGGGCGTCCGCTCCCACATTCAACCGCCCGGGGATGTAAGCTGCTCTCAGCGAGAGGAGCTTTCCCCGGGACCAGAGGAGGATGCGACTGGCCAGCTTGAATAACAGGCGAGACCGCAAGCCCCCCTGATGGTTGATGTATGAGACCACCGCAGTGTTGTCCGTGCGGACCAACACATGGTGATCTCTCAGGTCTGGGAGGAAGTGTTTTAATGCAAGAAACACCGCCATCATCTCCAGCCGATGTATGTGCCAGGAGCGCTGATGGTCCTCCCAGAAACCCTGAGCCGAGCGACCACTCATGATCGCCCCCCAGCCCGTGAGGGAAGCATCTGTCGTAAGCATTACACGACGACCAGAAGTCCCCAGCACGGGTCCCTGGGATAGGAACCAAGGCTTCTTCCACATGACCAGAGCACGAAGGCATCAGCGCGTGACTTTGATCATGCGAAAAGGATTTCCCCTCGGGGAAAACCCCTTGGTCCTGAGCCACCACTGTAGGGGTCTCATGTGCAGAAGGCCAAAAGTAATAACGTTGGACGCAGCTGCCATCAGACCCACCAGTCTCTGAAACTGTTTTACAGTGAGTGACTGGCCTAACTTCACCCCTTTCACGGCCCCGAGAATGGAACTCACACGAGCAGGGGACAACTGCGCCTGCATCGTGGTGGAATCCCAGATTACACCTAAGTAGTTTGCAACCTGACTCGGGACCAGCACACTCTTTTTGGCGTTGAGCCTCAGCCCAAGCCTCTTCATGTGCGACAGAACAACATCTCAATGTTGAAGTATGCGTCTTTCAGATCTATCGCTACAAACCAGTCCTCGGACCTGATCTGAGGGATGAAGTAGCGGCTGTAAAAGCCCGACATTTTGCTGGGAGGGGAAACCCTTTCTATAGCCCCTTTTTGCAAAAGCGTCGTTACTTCTTGCTCCGTCACCAGAGACTGCTCTGGGGTTACCACCGTAGGAAGCACCCCATTGAACTTGGGCGGTCGTGAACCGAACTGAATTCTGTAGCCCTGTTCTATCATGAGCAGCACCCACTTCGAAACATTCGGGAGATTTTTCCACTCTTCCAAATATTCTACTAAGGGAACCAGTCTCTCGAGACTGGTCTCTGGTGTTTTTTGAGCACTTGGCTCGTCTATCTGACGCGGCGCACCGGCAGACAGACGAATCACGTGCTGGCCGACCCTCCTCGGAGGATCGGTGGAAACTGCTGTGCCCTGACTCACGCTTGGTGGCAGGGTTGACAGAACGGTCCCCTGAGGGCACCGAGGAGGACCCGATATCCGAATCCCCCCGGAGGGGGCTGCCCTCGAGATATCCTGCACTATAAATGTCAGGACCTCTTCTTTGAAGCCTTCCGAGAGATACTGACGGTCCTCAGATCCGTCCTACCTCCGGACTTTTAAATTCCTCCGAATTTAATGTATTCAATATTTCATTTAATCCTCAAATTAAATGCAGCCAGTTCTTATATAAATATATATTTTTTGAACAGACTGAATATATTTAGAATACAAAAAAGAATTATAGCTCGTAATAATTCGCAAGGTATTTTAGGGAAAGAGAGAAAGGGAACTCCCGTCTACTCAGATCCCTTAATATATACATACACACACATGCATAATTACAGACACGTGATATATGCGCAGCCTCGGCAAATGCAAGACCCGAGCCGTATTTTCATTCTTGCAGACTTAATCTACGCGCTGCCTCGGCAACGCGAGATCCGAGCCATATATTCTTTAATGAAAACTCAATCCACGCGCTGCCTCGGCAAGCGCGAGATTCGAGCTTTGCAATAGACTTTTATTCCCTCGAGAATAAAGCCAACAGGAGTGGAGCTACAAAACTCCCGCTAATGCATACTTTTCTTCGGGACATTTTTATGAATGAACACGGTCACTGTCAGTTGTGAGCTGACGTGCGCGCTCCACTCCCAGCAAACAACACATAAATCGTGTGTATCCCAACTCGCTTTGTAGTGTAGCACAGGGGGAAAATCAAACTGCTGTTCACGATTGATTTGTTATAAACGTGTGATTTTGAAACATGATATGTGTGTGTGACTGTGAGGTGGCGATCCTCAGATCGATATCACAATATCCACCTCCTCAGAGCTGGACATGTGAGTATCGGTGCCTCAACCCGGGGGAAGAAACCGCAGAGCGTGCTTCCACCTGGAAGACGGCGCTGAACCTGGCAGGTGAGGGCAGAGAAAAGGCGCACCCGTCTCTAATCCCTCTGTCAGATCCATTTGTGAACCCCACGAACGGAGCCTCCGCCCTGCCTCAGCAGAAGCAGGACCCGATCCGCGGGGAACACTGGAGCAGTGTCCTGAGAGCGAGTTTTTACAGTGCACACAGACGCTTCCTCGAGAGCTGCCTGGGCTCACTCCCATTTCACTGCTGTTTCTCGCCATAATACGTGTCTTTTTTATATATAAATATATGGATTGGTGTGAGATACTCTTGTCCTCAGACGAAGAGATCTTGACTTGTTTATATGTAATAAGACAAACAATACCAAATAAGACACAAAAGATACAGAGAGCGCTTGCTGAAGACAACAGAAGCTGGCGTGCTTTGTGTTCAGGTGTGCTTTATAGCTTCCTGATCCGTGACGTCACCCGTCTCTGACGTCACGTCTTTTCATTGGTTGGATACAGAGGTGCTTCATGAACACAAAATACAGAGGGTTCCCATCACGTCATCCGACGTAGCGTTGATAGTTCCCACGAAAGGGAACATACATTTTAACATTAGATGTTACATGTTGTTGTTAAACCCACTATTGTTTTATATAGAATTGTTCTGTAGTCTATACAGTATACAGCATTAATGCAATTATATCAGAAGTAACTATAATTAAATTACAGGGAAAATGAAGAGTAATCCCTTATTTTACTTTTTCAAAGGAAAATAATGAAATTACAGTAACAGTTTACATCCAACATTGCAAATTAAATATAAATAATCTTTGTTAAAGCTACAAAAGTGATTTTCTCTTTGATGATTAACATTAGTCACACAGACAGCATCAGGTTTATTAGGCTGCTGTCACTTTAAGACCGAATGCACGGATCTAATATACTGACACACATGCACTTTCTTTCTTAACTGTTTACATTCTACAAGGATGGGTATTTTGACATAATTGTGTGTATGTGTCTGTTCAAGCACAAAAAGATTTGATAACTGAATTTGGTGTTCATGTGCTGTCTGAGATGCAGCTCTGTGTGTGCGCATAGAAAACAGCGTGTGAGTTCTGAATTCACTTCTCTTTCGCTTCTTGTGCTTGAATGCTTTAAACTCACTTGAATGTTTGCAAATGAAAAACTTTCACTCAATGATGGTTAAACTTTGCAATTGATCCACGAATCATATGCGTTCCAAACCTGTGGGCCTGGTCTGTACAGAACTACGATCCCTATTTAATCCAAAAATATACTTTGGCCAAAAAAGAAAAAAAAAATACATACATTTCAATGCTTTCAAAGCATTACATGTTTTCAGCTCTTTTTTGTTTTTAGTTTGTTCCAAAATATTTATGTATAATTTAAAGTCATTTATTAAATGTGAAAAATCTGGTTTGCAAAGAGCTCGCTTCTTTTTATTCATATGCTATTTTCCTAATAAAATAAACAACTCTGTTGTTCTTTTACGGAAGAGGATTAGGGCCAAGCAATAATAAAAAAATAAAACCATCTCGAGATTAAAGTTGTTAAATTTCAAGAAAAAACTTGTTAAATTTCGAGAAAAAAGTTGAGATAAAATGTTGAGAATAAACTCGTTAAATTACGAGAAAAAACTCGTTAAATTTCTAGAAAAAAATTGAGATAAAATGTTGAGAATAAACTCGTTAAATTACGAGAAAAAACTCGTTAAATTTCTAGAAAAAAGTCGAGATAAAATGTTGAGAATAAAGTCATTAAATTATGAGAAAAAAAGTCATTAAATTACGAGAACAAATTCGTTAAATTACAAATTTGTTCTCATAATTTAACAACTTTATTCTCAACATTTTATCTCGACTTTTTTCTCGAAATTTAACAACATTTTTCTCATAATTTAACAAATTTGTTCTCGTAATCTAACGACTTTTTTCTAGTAATTTAATGACTTTATTCTCAACATTTTATCTTGACTTTTTTCTCGAAATTTAACGAGTTTTTTCTCGTAATTTAATGAGTTTATTCAACATTTTATTTAGACTTTTTTCTCGAAATTGAACTACTTTAATCTCGAGATGGTTTTATTTTTTTATTATTGCTTGGCCCTAATCCTCTTCCATATTCTTTAAAGTTATCATTCAAAAAAAATAAAAAAGCACATCAGATACACAAATTCATATCATATACTCCAGTTTTCTATTGATATATATTTCTAAATCTTTCCAAAATATTCTTGAGTAGATACAGTAAGAAAAAATATGTGAAATAGTTTCTTTTTCCCATCCACAAAATTCACAGTTATGTGAAATATTGAGTTTCCAAAACATGCTTAACAGGATAAAGTCTATGAAGTATTTTGTAAGACACTTCCTTAATTTTGTTATTGATAAAAAACTTATTTTGCAGTTTCCGTGCTTTGTCCCAAGAGATATTACCAAATACAGAAGACCAAAGAAATCTTGCTGCAGGAAAAGACACAGAACAGAGAGAATTTCTTATAATCTTATTTCTACATTGATGTTTCAAAACATCAACATTATCAATGTAAATATTTCCACAAGGATTATCCATGTTGATTTCCACTGAACTAGTGATCTTTAAAAGTAACGTCACACTCTTTGGAATCGCGTCAAGAACAATAGCAAAGTCTCTTGGTTTAATTGGTAATTGGAATTTTTCAAGAGATTCAGTATATGACAATAAATATCCATTGGAATTAACTAATTGCCTTACTAAAATAATCCCTTCATTGAATAAAGTATAATAGAATAGTGATTTGTTTTTAAATAGTGTCTTTTATTATTCCAAATGAAATAATTGTGCGGTGAGAAACTGTGCTTGTACCACTTTCCATGTTAGCCGGGCTTGTCTGTGAAAACTGGCCAATTTAATTTTGTCAACAGAAAAATATTGAATGCTTTATAAAAATCAATAAATAAAATAAAACTACCATCAATAATCTAGTCAAATATTGTTCCTGATTAGACATGAAGCCAGACTCGATTAATTTTGTCTAAAACTTGCTTCATTCTTCCAGCAAAAATCATTGCAAACAACTTACTGTAATTACTGAGCAAACTAATGGGCCTCCAATTTTGTCCTTATTAGTTTTGGGAATCAATGTTATGACCCTGTGTTTTAATGAAGTGGGCAATTCACCTTTTTGTATTGCTTCTACAAATACTAATAATAGAAAGGGTGAAAGATCTTAGAAAAGGTCTTATTAAAATTCTCCTGTCATTGCCTGGAAATTGATTGTTTTGATTGAAGATAATGCACTCTATTGATGTCCATTCAAGTTCAGTTCTGTTTTTCTGATATCACTCTCAAAGCTTTTAAAAAAGTATCAATGTTGGAAGTAACCAATCTTTTATATTTTGCTTACAATTTTCCTTGGTTAACGGTTGCCAAATGAAGATGTTTTGTATAAAGTTATAATTTGAATTTCTATAAATTGTGTCCTACCTGGTTTGCTGTATTTTGCTCAGCTCCAGCAGTCTGTCTCTCTCCACACTCGCAGCTTGATAAAGAGCCTTATACTCCGCACACTGGGCCTGGAGCGACGGGATTTTAACAGCACACTCTGGACAGGCCGCTTGAGCATCTCTGAAATTCAGTGCAGGACAGGACTTAAAAATAGACTTCTATTGTAAATGTACTACTGTAAATGTATGTAAAATGTGTTTGGGGTGGTCTCTCACTGTCCCAAATCAAAAGATCACACTGTCTCTATGTCTCAAGTCCTTCCACGAATGTAAATCAGTGGGACTTTTTCATGCGAAAGGTATAGATTATACATTTAGTAAAGTAATAGCATATCTCTCCTCATCAAGGTCAGGTTCATAACACAGGGCCCTAATAAATAACTGAAATGGATAGACTAATATAAATGAAAACACAAATATTAAAGATGAAAACAGAAACCAAAAATGGTTTGCTCAGAAATCTGATGACAAGAAAGAAAATCACAGTTTATTTATTGTTGTAAACTATTGGCCAGATTTACTATACAGGGCAAATGAGCGTGAGACTGCAATCCCATAAAAGCTCTGTCAGGAGGGTAAAATTGTGCAGCTGATCTACTGAAAATGAGCAAATGAAAGAACAGACGCAGCAGCTCATTTCTATAAAGACCAACACAATCTCGAGCAGCGTGAATAAGCACAGAGCCGATGATAATCAGGTGCAGGTGATCTACTAACAACACAGACGCAGCAAATTAAAAATAGCGTGGCTTGGCAAACGATGTGTTTAGATAACATCTTCCTCTGGCCTTCCAAATAAATGAACACGAGTGAGAATATTCTCTGTCCTCTCACACGCTCTCTGATCTCTGTGCTTCCTCTTCCTACAGCAGCTGTCGCAGCATGTCAAGAGCTAAATGGGTTAAGACATGCTCTTTTGGGGCATTAAAAAAAGCGAAAATACCATTTATCTCCTATAAATTTTCATCTAAAAAGGGACGTGCTTAGTAAATCCTGACAGTAGTGTTTTAACGTTTATGGCATTTTTGTTGTATGAAAACACAAACTTTTTAAAACGGGTTTCAAAGTGCACGTTTTTGAAAACGATACCATTATCATCTCTGTGTAAACTACAAAAATGTGAATTTGTGAAAACGGTGACGTCATGCACATGTGAGTTACATATTCAGTCGCCAAGTGACATCGCCAACTACTGGCCAGTCATGCATAATACAGCGATTTTAGTAGTTTTTGTGGATCCGTGTGAAAGGGGATCGTTTAGACAACCTTGTTGTCTGTATGTGGAAAACGCAAAGGAAAAACTTTTCTGTTTTTATTACATCATTGTCGTCATTTTTTCTTGGTTATACAGATGTTAAAGGTGCCCTAGATTCAAAAATTGAATTTACCTCAGCATAGTTGAATAACAAGAGTTCAGTACATGGAAATGACATACAGTGAGTCTCAAACTCCATTGTTTCCTCCTTCTTATATAAATCTCATTTGTTTAAAAGACCTCTGAAGAACAGGCGAATCTCAACATAACACAGACTGTTACGTAACAGTCGGGATCATTAATATGTATGACCCCAATATTTGCATATGCCAGCCCATGTTCCCAACATTATGAAAGGCATTAGACAAGGGCAGCCAGTATTAACGTCTGGATCTGTGCACAGCTGAATCATCAGACTAGGTAAGCAAGCAAGAACAATAGGGAAAAATGGCAGATGGAGCAATAATAACTGACATGATCCATGATTATATGATATTTTTAGTGATATTTGTAAATTGTCTTTCTAAATGTTTCGTTAGCATGTTGCTAATGTACTGTTAAATGTGGTTAAAGTTACCATCATTTCTTACTGTATTCACGGAGACAAGACTGTCGTTATTTTCATTATTAAACACTTGCAGTCTGTATAATTCATAAACACAACTTCATTCTTTATAAATCTCTTCAACAGTGTAGCATTAGCCGTTAGCCACGGAGCATAGCCTCAAATCAATGTAAACATCAAAATAAACACTGTACTTATGCGATTAGACATGCTGCATGACGAAC
This sequence comes from Ancherythroculter nigrocauda, assembly GCA_036281575.1. NCBI lineage: Eukaryota > Metazoa > Chordata > Actinopteri > Cypriniformes > Xenocyprididae > Ancherythroculter > Ancherythroculter nigrocauda. The sequence goes on along the minus strand of VTFQ01000008.1, from coordinate 2,890,998 downwards.
ACTTTGTAAAGATCCATTTTGAGGGTTATATTAGCTGTGTGAACTTTTTTATGTTGTTTAAGGCAAGCGCGAGCTCTTGGGGCGTGGAGCACGAGATTTAAAGGGCCACACACCCTGAATCGGCTCATTTCTGATTATGCCCCAAAATAGGCAGTTAAAAAAATTTATTTAAAAAAATCTATGGGGTATTTTGAGCTGAAACTTCACAGACACATTCAGGGGACACCTTAGACTTATATTACATCTTTTTAAAAAAAGTTCTAGGGCACCTTTAAAGGGTTAGTTCACCCAAAAATGAAAATTATGTCATTAATGACTCACCCTCTTGTCGTTCCAAACCTGTAAGACCTCCGTACATCTTCAGAACACAGTTTAAGATATTTTAGATTTAGTCCGAGAGTTTTTTGTCCCTCCATTGAAAATGTATGTACGGTATACTGTCCATGTCCAGAAAGGTAATAAAAACATCATCAAAGTAGTCCATGTGACATCAGTGGGTTAGTTAGAATTTTTTGAAGCATCGAAAATACATTCTGGTCCTAAAATAACAAAAACTATGACTTTATTCAGCATTGTCTTCTCTTCCGGGTCTGTTGTCAATCCGGGTTCATGACTCTGGTTTCGTTTACAGTCTGAGGGAGACGCACACTGTATTCAAGCTATTCTACATTGTTTGTATTTTGGTATTGCTATATTTTTTAAAATGGTGCGTAAGTGTGCATGTCTTAATGTCCTAATCGCCAAAAACAACCACGGCGACGCAAAAGTGCATTACCAACACCGACAGATGAAAGGATTCAATGGAATCAATTCAATGGAAAGGATTCCGGAAGAGAAGACAATGCTGAATAAAGTCGTAGTTTTTGTTATTTTTGGACCAAAATGTATTTTCGATGCTTCAACAAATTCTAACTAACCCTCTGATGTCACATGGACTACTTTGATGATGTTTTTATTACCTTTCTGGACATGGACAGTATACCGTACATACATTTTCAATGGAGGGACAAAAAACTCTCGGACTAAATCTAAAATATCTTAAACTGTGTTCTGAAGATGTACGGAGGTCTTACAGGTTTGGAACGACAAGAGGGTGAGTCATTAATGACATAATTTTCATTTTTGGGTGAACTAACCCTTTAAGGAAACTTTCCATTTTCTTATTCTTCAAACATTATGGGAACGTTACTTTTGAATGTTCTCTGAACGTTCTGAAACATGTAGTAACATTTAAAAAACGTTAGACGAACATCCAACTAAAACATTTCAGAAAATAAAGTTCCAAGAACGATGTACAAATAAAGTTTTTGTGCTAACATTTTGAAAACATTAAAGTCCCCACAAAATCAAAATGGAAGTTTTTTGTCTCTTAGTATGAATATTTTAGCCTTACTCTTATATATAAAGCTAGTGTGCTCCAAAACAATGACAAAATTCACATTTAGAAGATATAAGCATTCAAAACTTCCACCAATTTGAATCAATGATTTTGATGACATCACACTGCACTTCAGCTTCTCATCAGATTTTCTGACCAATCAAATGCTCTCTAGAATCTAAAGCATCCCGCCCCCTACATTATAAATAGACACTGAAGCTGTTAGCAAAAGCCAAATGTTAGCAAAAGTTCAGAGTTTTGGCCCTAAGAATGTGAATACCTGGCAGAGTTGCTGTTCTCTTGTCGTGATGTCAAAGGCCTTGTGTTAAGTTGGCTTTTACTCTCCGACTGCTTCTGCACCAGACACACAAAACGTGCGTAAGCATGAGAAAGAAAACGCTGATGCTGATCTGATCAGATGTGTCATACCATGAGGGCGAGCTGCTGGATCTCCTGCTCCAGCTCTTTGACCTTGTTCTCCTTCTCTGACACCATGAGTTTGAGCTGCTGGATGAGGGAGGCGTGTTGCTGGGCCTCGTTGTGCAGCTGCCTCTCCAGGCCCTGCTGAGCCTCCTCACGCTGGGACCCTTTCTGGCTGAGATGACCGAACATGGCCTGCCACTTCGACTGTTGCTTCTGTCGGAAGAGGAAGTCAGAGATTAGCCCAGCCTAAAATACTCAATAGCATCTGCTTTAGATCATTTGTCTGTTTAGGATTTCATGTTCTTTATGTAGACAGTTTCAGTAGTTTATATATTCTGTATTGGGTATCATTTACCAATAAGGCATCGACCAGCTCATCATCATGTTTGCCCTTATCCAGTAGAGTGCTGATCTGGCTCTTCAGGGCTTTGATTTCTGTGCTCAACACTTTGTTCCTGGCTTTGGATCCCTCCAGTTTCTTCTTTATGTCTGAGTTCTCTTCAAGCAGAACTTCATAATCCATAGTGAGCTTCTGAAAAGACACAAAATGTGGATAATAAGGAAAGTTATGACATAATCAGACCCATAAAGATGTTTAATAAATGTGCACAACCTCCAGTGCCTCCTTCCTCTCCCTCTCTATGTGACGGATGTGGCTGAGGTTTCTGTCTTGTGTCTTCGGTAAGCCTCCCATTCTCGTGATCTCTTCTTCAAGGCCTTGGTCACATAGCTGCTTCCTGTGAGATGATTGGCTGAGCTGTTGTTCCAGGTCTCGCACCTTCAGTGTATAAAATGTTTACAGAGGACCTATTAAGATTTATTGTGTAATGTTGCTGCTCCTGTATTTTCTAATTATATCTCCCAAGTGTACATGCTACCAGTGCCTAGAATTAAAGGTGCACTATGTAATATTTTCTGTCCGCTAGAGGTTGCCTATTGAAAACAAAGGTGTAGCTTGATGACGGCAAGTTTGAGCGCGGAATCTTGGGACATGTGGTCTCCACCTCAACGGCCAGTGCAAAAGAATAGGACTCGGGAAGAAATCATGTTCATGGATGTGATTATTAACGTTACTGTAGTGTGAAGCAGAGCAGGAGCGAGTGTTGTGGAGCTGAATGAGGAGCTGGAGCGATTGATCAACACACGCCTCACGAGCAGCGGGACTTTTATTATGACACAGTCGCCGGCGCTGCTTCCGCTTTTCCGGTCATGAGTATGAGGTAACGCAGCTCTGTTTATCATATTAGATACATTTGAGTGTGTTGAAAATGATGTTATAACGTTATTCTGTGCGTTCGCTCGGCGGCTGCTGTGAGACACTGTTACACACTGCAGTAAGATAGATCGATTTTACAATATCATATTAAATGCTGGATGGCTTGTGTTGATAAATGACATGCAATTCATTTTAAAACGTATCGTATGATGGAGGAAATGCTGTATTACTGTTACTAAAAATAAAGCTGCATCTGATTATGCTATGTTAGCTATTTGACAAAGTAGTGTTTTTCTCTGAGGCATGGTAAGCATGGTACTCGCAAAAAAATCAAGAAAATTATATTTAAACAATAAGACTAAACAAGTTAAGCTATATAACAATAATTAGTTTTCTATCTATAAATACGGAGCCTTGGTTAAAATTGCAATTTTCTCACGATTTACAAATAGTTGCAAACATTTGGGATATTGTAAGTACTCAAGTGAACAAAATATATAACACTGGCCTAGTGGTTTTTAGATATTTTACTGCAAAATTCTTAGATATTGCACCTTTAACACTCGCCACGCACCAAATGCGGTGTCACTCGCCAGTTGGCCGGTAACATTTTTATGAATTCTAGTGGACAAATTCACATAAAATTATGTCAAAAAATAGCAAGTACCCTAGTAAAGGTAGTCTGTTATGTCTTAAGTGAACATAAACAGTTAACAACATAAACCAGTATCAGTATATTAGATCCGTGCATTCGCTCTTAAAGTGACAGCAGCATAATATTCCTGCTGCTGTTTGTGTTTTTAATGTTAATCAAACAACAAACAACAAAAAAAATCACTCTCTACCCTTGACTGAATAACTTTTGTAACTTTAATAAGGATTAATTAATAAGGATGTTTAATTTATACAGTGAAGACTATGCAAAAAAACAGTCGATCAATTAAAAGTCGTCAGAGAGCATGTTGACTCACTCTGTTCTGAAGGCCGAGGATCTGCTGAGAACGGCCTCTCCAGCCTCCCGGGGTACACAGTATCTGCTGAATATTGACGTCCTCACCCACCTCACAGCTCAACACCTGACAAAACACCTGGACTAGATCATGTTGTTCACTCTAAATAACTCAAGCACAAACCTCGTTGAGCACAAACCTTGTGAGCTATTTTTAACTCTTGTTTAAAGGTCTGGATCTGGTTGCGGTATTCAGTCATTTTGAGCTGGGCTGCAGATAGTTTCTCCTGCAGTGATTTCACTACCGGGCTGTTCTGCACAAAAACACATTGAAAGTCATTTGAAAACAGTTACCAGTGTCTAATCATGCACCGAATGAGTGATGACACAAAATTACCTCAAGACAGTCGTTCACAGTTCTTGAAGTCTGCTTTTTGTTTGTCGTCTTTGCAGGATTAAGTAACAGTGTGGCCTGAAGCTAATAAGAAGATATTGAGGAAATGCCACATTGACCAAAACAGCTTTTAAGTAAACAGTTCTGTTTCTTCTTTACCTCTTTCTCCAGTTCTTTGACCCGATTGTTAGCTTGTTTAGTTTTGGTCTTTTCTCGCTCCATTTCAGCAGCTAATTCTCGATTCTTTTTTGACAGTTCCACGATCTTGGTTGCTGCTGCATCTCCTGCTAAACCAGCAGTACCTTGAGGGAAAAAAGGATTGTCACACTCATTATATACCAGACAGATATTCAGTGGACCTCTAAAACTATTTGGGCACTTAATGCATGAAAAACATGATATGACAAGCAACATTTCACAAAATACATTTTGTTATATATATAACTGTTCAAAAATTGTGGATCAGTAAGATTTCTATTTTTTGCTTTTAAGAAATAATACTTTTATTCATCATGGATCAGGATAATTATCATTAACTAAAAGTAAAACTATTTAAATATTAGTTTAAATACTTGCACTAAAATTAAAGAAAAAAATTAAAATTAGAAACGTTCCCTTGGCTAAAATAAGTTGAAGTACTAAAATTATTAATTGGAAATAAATAAAAATAAATTAAACTAAAATTAACTTGAAAACTAAAAATATGAAAATAAAACTAATAAAAACAAAAAAACTGTCAATAATGCATTAAATTGATTAAAAGTGATGTTAAATACATTTGAACTGAAATAAAAATAAATTAAACTAGAATTAACTTGAAAATTAAAAATATAAAAATAAAAGTCAATTCAAATATTAATAAAATTATAATAAAAACTAAAAAAATGTCAATAATGTGTTAAATTGATCAAAAGTGACAGTAAAGACATTTCTACTGAAATCAAAATAAATTAAACTAAAATTAACTTGAAAACTAAAAATATAAAAATAAAAGTCAATTCAAATATTAATAAAACTAATAAAAACTAAAAAAAACTGTCAATAATGTGCTAAATTGATAAAGTGACGGTAAAGATATTTCTACTGAAATAAAATAAATTAAACTAAAATTAACTTGAAAATTAAAAATATAAAAATAAAAGTCAATTCAAATATTAATAAAACTATAATAAAAACTAAAAAAAAAAAACTGTCAATAATGCCATAAATTGATCAAAAGTGACAGTAAAGACATTTAAACTGAAATAAAAATAAATTAAACTAAAATTAACTTGCAAACTAAAAATATAAAAATAAAAGTCAATTCAAATGTTAATAAAACTATAATAAAAACTAAAATAACTGCCAATAATGCATTGCATTGATCAAAAGTGACAGTAAAGACATTTATAATGTTACAAAAGTTTTTTTTTATGCTTTTCTTTTAAACTTTCTATTCATCAAAGAATCTTGAAAAATAAAATGTCTGATAGTTTCCAAAAAGATATGAAGCAGCACAACTGTTTTCATCAGAAATGTTTCTTGAGCTTCAAATCATCATATCAGAATGATTTCTGAAGGATCATGTGACACTGAAGACTGGAGTAATGATGCTGAAAATTCAGCTTTGATCACAGGAATAAATTACAGTTTACAATATATTCACATAGAAATTTTAAACTAATATTTCACTGTTTTACTGTATTTCTGATCAAATAAATGCAGCCTTGGTGAGCAGAAGAACAATAAAATGGTAGTAGTAGTAAAAATATACTGACTACATACAGCCACCTTAGTCAAGGACACTAGAAAAGCTTTTATCATTTGTTTGCAGATTCCACATACAATCCAATAGTATGACATTCATATACTTTTAAGTGTGATGTAAGTGTCTTAATATCCACTGTATGTACATCAACCTCACAAACAATAAAGCACTGTTTACCTGCCAAAGCCAGCCTCTCCTCCTCTCTCTTCTTCTTCAGGTGTTTTATCTCAAAGTCTTTCTCGCTCAGCAGTTTGTGGAGTCGGCCGTTCTCGTCTCTCAGCTCCCTCAGACGATCATGCAACTGTTCGTTTTCATTCTGGATCATTCTGAATTAAAGTACAATTAATATTTTTCATAACACATGATAAATATGTGGTGGAAGTGTGAAACGACCCAGACCGGATTTGAAGTTGTCTGCACAGGTACACTACACCACCTCTCCATGTGGATAGCATTTGCAGAGCAGTGCAAGACGAGCATTTGTGGTTAAAAAGTATATACGTTTTTATTTGTTTTAGAAAATGATCAATGATTTCTCTAGATAAGACTCTCATGAAGCTGAGGCTCTTTGAAGCTGACCTGAAACTGACATTTGGACCTTTGGTAACTAGTCCAGTCTATTGTAAGTCACACTATCTGCTAAATTCCCTATGAATAATTAAATCAGGTCTCATTTCTGGCATGATGAACTGTGGTGTTGACCTGAAAGGATCTAGTTCTGGTAATGACCATAGTAATTATTTTTGTGAAAGCAGCACTGTGAACTCACCTTGCGTTGAACAAATCCATCACGTCCCCGTCCTCTTCCATGAGATTGATATTGTCCAGGCTGCTGAGAGGAGAAGTCTTCTCTGTATCCGTCCGTTTCATCTCCAGTCTCCTCTGGATGCGCTGCACCTGTTGCTCCTGAAGAGTCTGAAACTGAAGCCTCAGGTGCTCCTTTATCTCCTCACTGTCTCCATCCATCACTGAGACATCAGAGACGACACAAAACAGCATGAAAGCCTGTGTATGAACATTATAGATGATTAAATGATGATACAGATGAGACAAACGCATCTGGAGTGGTTTTTAAAGCACTGAATGTCTATCAAAATGGCTTTTCCTCATCTAGAGTTTTCATCCATTGTATATTTGTATTGATGTGTTATTTCGTTCTTTAATCTGTGTTTGTTTAAAGCACTGTGAGCTCAGCTGTATTGTGCTAGATGCGAATAAAATGCAATTATTTTTATCACTAATACTACTATCAGCTTCTATGCATCATGTGTATAATATTAGAGCAAGATAAATGTCGATTATTTGTGACAAACTCTTGAACTCAAGCAGTCAGTTTAAGACTTACCAGACGAATTTAGTACGATTTCCGTCAACCTATTTGGGAATTTATATGGTTTTAAGTCATTTTATAAAAATGCAAAAATATTATCAAATATGCTGAAGGATTCGCGAGGTGTTTTCCGTCCATTTGTATACGCGACCGTCTCCGTGGAAACGCGTCGCCAGGAAGCGCGTGCAGAGACGCGTTTGAGAGTCACGGGACATCTGAGGCTGTTTCTCAAGACCGGATTTTCCAGAGTAATAACTGGACAGAAGAACACGAGGAAGTCTATCTCTGCCCATTCCTGCACATGTTTAAGTAGCGGGACAGCAGCACCACCCAGTGCACGATAAATAACACATATCATTGCATCACAGATGTCATAACCTCTTAAAACATTTGTTATATTTATCTATATCTTTATTTTACCGTGTGTATTTGTGTAATTTCGTTTGTATGTGTACTTAATGTTATCTATGCTTATATAAAAAGGTCAATAAGCCAAACATTTTTTCCAAACAACATTTTCCGTGAAATGATTCATTATGCATAAGGCAAAGACGCAATACCTCTTCTAGTTCTAATGGGAAAATTATTCCTTAAAGGGATAGTTCAGCCATAAACACAATCAGAGATATATTTGGGTCATTGACGAATAAGGTTTTTAAAAGTGTAAAAAAAAAAAAAACATAATGGAGATATAATTAATTTTGTTAAGTGTTAAAAATGAGATTTAAAAATGGTTTTTATAATCAATTATCACTGCTTTTGTCATTTTTTACAAGATGGAAAAAATTTGTCACCAAAAAAGTCATTTGGTTTAACCAAAATTTCGGTTTTACCGAATGACGATATTTTCAAACAATGCTAACAGGCTGATATCTAGCTAGCTAGCAAAAGAACAGTAGTTGCGTCCCAAATGACGCAATATACACTATGCACTTATACACTATGTACTTGTGCACTATGCACTCATCCATGTAGTGCGTGAATTGTATAAGGTTATTTTATCATTTAACAACGGAGTCCGATCCTCCCCTTCCCCTCCACTACATAAGTAAAGCTGCGACAGTCGAGTGCACAAAGTGTCCAACATTCCACACTTCGTTTTTTCCGTTAATTTAGTGCATCATCCGGGTATTTAAAGTGCACTTTTTCTTTTTGGAATATTCTGTGTGAACGCACTACTCGCACTATTTATACTTAAAAACGTCATAGAATAGTGCGTAAGTACGCGAATTGGGACACACCTAATCAAACATTTTATATTTAGTACAAGTTTTTAAAATATTACAACATTTTCCATGTTTTATAGCGGTTGTACCGAATGACCTGATGTTTTGGGATATTTTTCAAATAGTTAAAAGAGAGTTAGTTACTTTGCTTCACGACCATGTGGTCCTTTATAGGTGTCTGAATGATGTCACATCCTGTCACATGATACCAACTCCGTGATTTGATCTAAAATGGTTCCTTTTTATTGGTTACGCCGAATGACATCAATGCAATTAATTTTTCTGGACATTATAATCTAAAATAACTAGCTTTCGCCAGACGACTGTACGCATACTGCGCCAAATGAGTATCAATGTATGACGCAGGATGTAGGAATAGCGTAAGTAGAGAGTTTTATAAATACGGCTGGGCAATAAACTCAAGATCCTCTCATATTTCTCTTTAAAATTTCTCATTTTAGCCTTCTAATATGAGACTGGTGTTTTGTTTTGCTCTATCCTCTGTGCTTCAGCATTCGTCATTGCGTCGGGTCAGAGGTTACGCTTCCGCCGCAAATCACTTTGTTTCAGAAGGTCTTTATTAACCCCCTGGAGCCGTATGGATTATTTTTTATGATGGATGGATGCATTTATTTTTGGCTTCAAAACACACCCCCGTTCACTACCATTATAAATCTTTAGAGAGCCAGGATATTTTTAAATATATCTCTGATTGTGTTCACATACACCTAGTGCATTAGGCTTGAAGGTGAGTAAATCATGGGATAATTTTCATTTTTGGGTGAACTATCCCTTTAAGAACTTATCAAATTATGAAGGCACCATTGTTGATTGTTTGGTGTCTAAACAACATAAAAAAAGTCAGGGGGGAAAAAGTGTTGCATAGTTCCCTAGTGTTACAGAGATATTGTAATATGCCAGAAGTGCAAAAAAGCCATTTAAATTAATAACTGATCCACCAATATAACACCATTATCAAACCAATATTTAAGAAAAAAAGATTTGTGTTTATATAAGATGTCCTTGTTGTTCCATTTGGACATACAAACCGGATCTGAACACAATGTGGGAGTCAATCATTTTAGATCAGATTCCAATTGGATATACACAAATAATCGGATTTGGACTGACAGTGTGACGTGAACATATGAACAAAAAACAGAACTAAATGTGACCATTTTTGTTTCTGTCCTCGTTTAAGTTTTCATCAAAGTGCAAACCATGAACTGTGTTGTTTTTAGCAGCCTTCCACACTGCTTCCCTGAATCTCTTGATGGTGAAAACTTGAGGCCTTGACTCGTTCAGGCACTTGGTGCCCAAATTGTGCATGACATCAATCACATCTGGCATCTGATTTCTTTTCTTGCAGTAACACCTCCTGACAGATTAATTTCCTTGCAAACGTTATTGTTCTCCACTTCTGGGATGCCGTGAGGTTTCATGTTCCATGTCACATGTCAGTCAGGAGATTGTTCTCATATCTCCACCCATCTTTCCTTACAGGTCCTTGATTTCTTTCAGGTTGCCTACAGAAATTGAAAAGTGTAGTTTTTTTAGTTATTGGAGGCATACTTTATGTAAAGGGAAGCAGAGGAAATTCTTCTTTGTTGTCCAGGTTGTGAATCACACAATTTTGTATTTTCTAACTCGAAAGATCTCATCTTGGCCTGTCCCATGCGTTACATTATGTGTATCTACTCCAGTCTGCTTGTTAAGCGAGAGCCGCGAGGGAACGTGCGAGGCCAGTGACGCGAGTGATAATGAGCTTCAGCTGCGTGTTGCACCGGTCTCGAGTCTCTCACGGAGGAGCTCCGGAAGCATAAAAGGGGAGCGACGACAGTGAAGGACGAGAGAGGACCAAGCCTGGACTTAAATTTATGTTTTGTTATGTTTGTGTCCTCATGGACAACTGCCGGCATTTTACTTTCGTTTTGTATTGGTTTATTTTTAATTAAAGTTATGTTGAACGTTCGCCGGTTCCCGCCTCCTTCTGCCCGTATCTATAAACTTTACTACAGTATCAAATATGGTTTCCAAGTCCAAACTTCCAGAATACCAAATTTCAACAGCTGTTTATGAGCATAATTTACTTATAGCTCACATTTAAGCTTTTAAAAACTCACACACTACAGTCTCCGGGCTCACGGTGTCCCAGACAACCATATTTTAGTGCTCCATTATACTTTTTTGGATATTGCAATTCATGTAAGGGAAGTTCCCTTGTCCTGTGCTTCCATTTCAAAAGAAGTGCACTATATTTGTCTAAAAGATGTGTAGTTTTCCAGTGGGCCTGAGTTAGAATCCTTGGGGAAACACATTGTTCACATTTGAGTTCGATTATAGAGTGTCATTCCTGGTTATCAGAGATGTGTAATCCATCTCATTATCCACCATAAACTGTCTATTAAAAGTACCTTTGATACTAGCAATATCATTTCCTGAGATATGATTCAGTTGCTCAGAAACTAGTCCACGTATGATTGTGTTACTCATCTCCTCCATTCCCAACATCACCCAGCTTGACCTAACTATGTCAAAACTGCCATTACTGTCCGATTTGTGGAATGGATGGTGCTAGTTTATATGTAGTTTGTTATAAGTATTTCCCATTGTTTTGTCTCCTGTGCTTTAATCCAGAGCAGGATTAGTGGCGCTTTTGCACTGTGAAATGATGCGGTGCTAGAATGTTACTTAGTAACCGACATCCAATCACATGTCTCATATTCACATGCTTTGGACAGTCACTGAAATACTGCACGTTGTATAAACAGTAATTTCAGGGAAAAATGTCAAATAGTGACAGATGTGACAATTTAAGTTAAGACGAGACATTTCATTTATACCAAATTGTCCAAAAAGTCCATTCAAGATAAACTTGACAGCAGTTGGCAACCTTTAATATGAGGATGTGCAACGCCTTTATGTAAACAGTGCATCACAAATCGAGAAATGATTCTGGATCAATTCAGATATTTTCCGTATGTATCGCGATTATCTCTCGAATCAATTCTGAGCTTAGTTTTCAACAGTAGATGGCGCTGTGTGCTTTAGAAACAGATGTACTCTGCTTGCTCCTTACACACACCACATGAACCTTCTATAAAATAATCATTCATAAACTTCAAAAACGTTTAAGCAGAGTACAAGGGTGTTTGCTGTGGGCTGTTTACATTAATCTCACGTCATTAAAGCATTCTGAGGTGCAAATACATTCTCAGACTCTTCAGTGCTCTTCTTCATGAGCATTTGAGTGTGCGGTTAAAATATAATCTAGAGCACCATCTGCTGTTAAAAACTAAGCTCAGAATCAATTTGGGATGCATGTGGAAAATATCAGAAACGATCCACGAATCGCAATGCATCGATATATTGTCCCAGCCATATAAACACGTCTTGTACTGCGTTCGTCCAATCAGTCAACATTGACACCACAAATATGCAAATAAAGACATTAACCCAGGATTTAGGAATGTAAAGTGTGAAACATTAGCTTATGGGTATCCAGGATTAATTGTTAACGTAAATAGGCCCCTCATCTGCCACAAATACTGCTAGAGAATGACTGTAGCCACCGACTCTCTTCTACTTTCAAGGCGAGGTGCTCGGCATCTCAAACGAACATACCGATCTGAAAGATTTCCCACTTGAAGTCAGGAGAGAAGCTGAAAATCAGACAGACACTCTTCCCGTGGTGATGATCACACAGTGTTTGCTGTCTTTACTGCAGATGAAGTTGGTTAGATGTATTGACAACGATGTCAGCATTTGTCAAATAAATAGATGTTCATTCAATACTTAGGCATTGTATTAAGCAGTAGCTATGTACAAGAATAAAGTTCAATATAATAAGCCTATATATGTAAAAGAAAGAAGAATGAAAAAACTAAATGAAAACAGCACATACCAGGAACCAAACATACAAAACAAAACAGATAATCTCCTCCCTCCTTCCATCTCCACCCTAGGGATCAAATCATGCCACACTAATGAGGCGGTCAATGCCACAGAATTACTCAAACTGTGCTATCAAGATAATGGAGAAAGGGAAAATAATCTAATCAAAATGATCCGATTTGTTTAACAAAAAGTAATGAATTAGTATCTTAACCATTTCTTCCAACCGAAGTGTAACAGATGGGATTTCTGTCTTTTCCAGAACCTTAGAATAAGTTTCTTTGCCACAATACGTCCATAGGACAGAAACTGTTTTTGACCTTTTTGAATTGAAGTGAGTTTATGAAAAATTCTAAATATCACCAGAAATGGATCAATCTCTAATATACCATGTAAAATATCTGACAGAATTTCAAATATATCAGTCCAGAATCTAATTAACTTAAAACAGAGAACATAATATGCAAGAGAGTGACTTCATCAATCTGACATTTATCACAAATATCACATAGTGGAGTCAATGGATGATCCTAATCCCAGTCCTTATGACTGTTCTCTAGTGCATTAGTCCAGAGCTTGACACATATCTCCTCCCCAACTTCTAGCTCCCACTGTAATTTTATACCCTCTGTAGAAGGTAAATACTTGTGAGTTATACAGTAGAGATGTCTGACCCCACATCCAAGCCCCAAGAGATCATCAAGTAGGATTAGGCTCATTAAAACAGGGCGAATGCTTCCTTACATAATCCCTAATCTGCAAATATCTAAAAAAATAAAATAAAATAAAATAAAAAATTGCTTGTATTCAAAGAGTATTGTTCATGCAACTGACCACAGGAGGCAAATCTCCATTGACGTCTTTATGCAATGTTACTAAGCCACCACTTACGAACTTGAGCTTGCTTATGTGATCACTTTCTAATTTCCTCATTTGTTTGGCAGCAATTGTTGTACTTTTTTTTTTTTCACCAAAGTTGTGCAAATAGGAATCCCCTAATAAAATGGTCTGAAAAAAATTCTTGTTATTCCAAATAACAGATTTATGTCTGACAGCAATTCAGTGACACAATACCACTGATTACATTGATAAAGTTGCTGCTAGATAACCTACTTTTCCAACCATCCAAGGCAGTTACAGAATGTAAACGGAAAGAATCTATAATCTTTAGAATGTTATCTCTCTGACTTTCTATGTTGGAATGTTTTTTGCTGCCATTGATGTCCAAATATCTGGGTCATTCCTACAGTTTGGTGGATTTTATGTGGCCATGAAACAATAGGCTACTGCATATATTGCATAAAATGTTAATCAACTTTAATGCCATAAAGTTTCACCTTAATAGTTGTTCCCCAATTCACCCTTCGTCGGGAGTTTGAATGACAGGTGATCTGACCGAATAATGCCGATCATAATGCCGAATCTGCCATTTTGTCCGACAAACAAACCAGACAATCAGTGGAATTTAATTTGAAAATGGTGTGTATTAACATTTTTACGCGGTTTAAACAACATACCTACTGATGTTCATTCCTGTTTATTACACGTTATAGCTAAGAGATGATCGGTCCATGTGCCGCTTGAACTGAGGCACTACAATCTTAAAGAGACACAAACTTCAACTTTTTGAAGCACTTCACAGGCAAACGTCCCCCAAACATGTTTTTTCAACTTTACTTTGAAATAAGGCTTACATATATATTTTTAAATTAAGAGTTTAAGTATTAGTATATACATTTACTTATTATCTTTGACATATAATACAATTTATTGTGATACTTTTTTTTTAATGTTTAAAACCATTCAATTTATGTCCCTCAGACTCCAGTCCAGCCTGTTATATTGGTGCTACTTGCCCTTTAAAATCTTGAGAGTATTCCCAAAGTCACATGACTTGCTAGAAGTGACAATGTAAATGTGAAATATTTGGTCAGGATTATTAGGTTATACTAGCCTGAGTATGACCAGTGTGTTTTATGATGTCACCTGTTGGAGTTTGGGTTCCTTGCCGCTGTCGCCTTTGGCTTGCTTAGTCGGGGACACTTGACATTTGACTTGACATTTGATATTCAACAGTATTCTTGACATTTATTCAACAGTGCTTTGATCTGCCTGCATTGACACTATTCTTTAAGAGCTGCTGTGCAGCAAAAATTATGTACCAGTTATCAATGTAAAGCTGCTTTGGCACAATCTGCATTGTAAAAAGCGCTATAGAAATAAAGGTGACTTGACTTGACTTGACTATGATAAGACAGACATTTTCTTCCTCTGACAAGAGTAAAAAATAGTTGTTTAAAAATGTTTTCAACGAACCTTCTCAGTCCAAAAGCAGTACTTATTACTTATTTGTTCGTTCAGCCAGCAGGGGGTGCTAAAAGACACTGTCCTTTAGATGAGATGTTGAACTGGCCTTGAGTCTCTACAAATCTCAAGGTGTATTAGTCACTGCTGACTGACGTTTCTGATCAGTGTCTTATTCACTTGTTCACTTGACTAAATGTAATAAACAGAGATGGAGAGAGAGTTGTTGGACATTAACCTGCAGTTGCTGGATCTGACCGGCTGTTTCAGGACTTCATAAGCCATGATGAAATCTAAATGATCTAATAAGGCAATGTCTGTCAGAACAGTGACTTACGCAAAATTCACTCATTCCTGGAATACAGAAGCCTGCAATAAATTTCCGTAAGTGTGCTAATGGTACATTCCATTCAAACCTCTATTTAAACTTTCCCATATAATTTGTTCAGTATACCACTACCTAATATAATCATTCCTGTCCTATAATATCAAAAATAATCAAGAAATCCTAATGTGATGTGTCAGATTAAAGATTTCTGTCTCTGCTCTTGTTTAGCTTTCGAATTAAACCTGGCATTGTAAACTACAAACACTGTTAGAACTGCTCATGCAGTTTCCTTTTAAGTCACTTTGGATAAAAGTATTTGTGTGAAAACGTCAGAACATTTGGCAGTCTGACCAAATAATGTTTTAACAAGGTGAATAAGGTTCATTTACACTGTTTTCTCCACTGTTTTTTCTGTTTTTGGATGAAGTGAACCCACTCAATTATTGATGAACTTTCCACAGTTATTGAACTGAACTGAATTAACTGATTTTAACTGAATAATGACCTTTTATTATTCTTTTTAGAGCTGCTTTATTGCAGAGTTGAATTCTGTGAAGAAAATGTGTATTGTATTGTATAGGCCTAAGTAAGGGATAATCCACAACTAGCTGTGCATTAAATGATTATAATGCATGACATGGAATGCATTCAAATGATTTAATGCACAGCTAGCCGTGGATTATCCGGCTTATACCACAGTGAGGCCTGCATAGACAGCAATAACACACCCTTTTTCAATGCCCAGAAAGCTACTAAAAACATATTTAAAACAGTTCATGTTACTACAGCGTTTCAACCTTAATATTAAAAAGTGACGAGAAAATAGCAATCACTAGATATTGTTGAATAAAGTCGCTATTTTGTTTTTGGCACACAAAAAGTATTCACTTTATAATATTAAGGTTGAACCACTGTAGTCACATGAACTGCTTTAAATATGTTTTTAATAGCTTTCTGGGCATTGAAAAAGAGTGTTATTGCTGTCAATAGAGGCCTCGTGAGTCATCGGATTTCATCAAAAATATCTTAATTTGTGTTCTGAAGGTGAACAAAGGTCTTACGGGTGTGGAACGACATGAGGGTGAGTAATTAATGACAGAATTTTCATTTTTGTGTGAACCAACCCTTTAACCTTACTTGGAACTTCCTGTGCATTAAACGGTTTTAATGCACACCTTCCAGCCAATCAGAATCGAGTATTCAAGGATTCATTGCATTTTGTAATGTAATACTATAGTAATATGCCCTGCACAACTTAGCTACATAATAGCTGTATACAAACTAATAAACATCACAGAACAAGAGCGCAAACACACACAAACATCTCAGATCTTACACATGAGTCTGAAATAAAAAGTCTTTATTGGAATTACAATATTTTTATTGGCAAAGATAAACAGAGCTGTAGCCGAGATCCTCAAAATATAGGTCACTCTAAAGGTATAATATTGTGAGTTTTATTTGAAATATGAAACAGAAGGTGCAATAGTTTTTTCAATAAATCAATCAATCAATCTACAAAAGAACACACAACTCTCGTTCATTCCTTCCACTCACACACACAGACACACTTTAAAATGACCGAGCAAACATGTGAGAGAGTTGGATCAACTCCTGAATATTCTGTAAAACTAGTACAATAAATAATTTAGCGGTGGCGAAGTCCCCTCATTGTGTTCTGTGCGTTATACATTTCACAGATATAACTAGAATGATGGTTCATTGAAGGTTGTTGTCCTGGAATTTAGTCTGCTTAAATGATACAAGAATGAATCTTGAATGAATGACAAGGTACGAAGGTCTTAACACCACACCTTTCTCTGAAACCTCGACATAAGAGCAGCAGCCTTCAACATAAATCAATCAAAACATTCAAAAACAACCATTTCATACTGTGTTCATCAGTTTGATACCGATATGATACATAAATAGTAGTTGGCAGATACAAAAATAGCTACTTTTCCATCCCTTACAATGTTTCTCAAACAAGCCAGGCAACATAATGGATACACTAACCTCTTTACTGAGATTTATTTAATGTTTAAATAGGAAACTGTGTAAGGAAATGATTAAAAAAAAAAAAAAAAGTCCTAAATTATGTCAGCAATAAATAAAAAAAATTGACACCTTAATATGAGGCAGTATTAAGGATATCTCAGGAATCAAACACATTTCTCTTTACTTTTCCATTGCCTTCTGCTCCAAAGCTTTCTGCGCTTGAGCTGGTTTCAGAACGTACTCTTTGTACATGGAGTAGACCACTCCTGCCGACAAAAACACAAAACATGCCTTTAAACCAGGGTTTTGTTACACAGGCAGGGTCTGTGTGATTGAGAGCATCACCTTACCTAAAGTCATGGCTCCCACCACGAAGCCCTGCGCCGCCACACGCATGTGAATCAGGTGCACGGACATCTTCGTGTCTCCTCGACTCTTCATCTTGTACAGCCTGTACGCCACAATGCCGAAGAACCCGGCCATCCCTGAACAGACAGCGAGAGATCGTACGATGAATGAAACAGCTGGGTTGATGTCAAATGTGTGCATTTTCTTAATTTAATACAGAGATACTGTGAGCGAGCGACAGGTTATGATGTTTAAAAGAGTTTACCTATAGGGACAAACGGATTCTCTTTGGCTTTTCTCATGAACTTGGATTCATTGTCTTCGTATTCCATGACGGTCATCTTGACTAAATGGGAACAATTACAGAACATGATTAGATGTCATAAATGAAAGGCCATTCTCTGATTCTTTACACAGACAAGTGTTATTAAAGGTGCCCTAGAATTGAAAATTGAATTTAGCTCAGCATAGTTGAATAACAAGAGTTCAGTACATGGAAATGACATACAGTGAGTCTCAAACATCATTGTTTCCTCCTTCTTATGTAAATTTGATTTGTGCAAAAGACCTCTGAAGAACAGGCGAATCTCAACATAACACCGACTGTTACGTAACAGTCGGGAATCGGGATCATTAATATGTACGACCCCAATATTTGCATATGCCAGCCCATGTTCAAAGCATTAGACAAGCCAGTATTAACTTCTGGATCTGTGCACAGCTGAATCATCAGACTAGGTAAGCAAGCAAGAACAACAGCGAAAAATGGCAGATGGAGCAATAATAACTGACATGATCCATGATATCATGATATTTTTAAATTGTCACAATTGGGATGTAGCAAGGGTAGGGTTTTTTTGAGTGTGTGGATTAAGTGATGTTGTGTAAGACATGATTGTTGCAAACATGGAAAATATACTGTGATGCAAGAAAAATTTCAGACAAGTTCTGACAATAAAGTATATCATATCATATAAAATAAATACTATACTTACATGATCTGATATGCTGCATGACACTTGGGTAAAGTTGGTTTTATATTCGCACATTCGGACTTCTGATAAATTCAGACTTTCCAATAAATGTGCAATAAATTAATGTTTGCGAATTTTAAGCAGCGACATGATATTGACAACCAACGATTGTCAACTTACAACATTTTTCACAGTCGATCAAAATAGGCAAGTATTGTTTTAATGGCATATTTACTTGTGAATGTCCACTGAATGTCCAATGTAGTGTGATTAACAAGGCTATTGAATACGGATGTCCGAATGTGCGAATATAAAACCAACTTTACCCAAGTCTGCATGACGAACACTTTGTAAAGATCCATTTTGAGGGTTATATTAGCTGTGTGAACTTTGTTTATGCAATGTATTATAGAGTTGCAAGCTCGGGGGCGGGGAGTGTGAGCATTTAAAGGGGCCGCACACAGAATCAGCGCATTTTTAATTATGCCCCAAAAAATTGAATAATAAAAAAATCTATGGGGTATTTTGAGCTGAAACTTCACAGACACATTCAGGGACACCTTAGACTTATATTACATCTTGTGAAAAAGGGTTCTATGGCACCTTTAAAACATTTAATATGTTAAATTCCAAATAATA
Source organism: Ancherythroculter nigrocauda (assembly GCA_036281575.1). Classification (NCBI taxonomy): domain Eukaryota; kingdom Metazoa; phylum Chordata; class Actinopteri; order Cypriniformes; family Xenocyprididae; genus Ancherythroculter; species Ancherythroculter nigrocauda. Next base: position 2,871,850 of record VTFQ01000008.1, on the reverse strand, counting down.
AATGGCCAAATATCCATAATATTGAAGACACACATATATCTGCCAAATAATCAAACGCTAATCACCAATTCCAAATTATTAAATTAAATTCCAACTGATCTGTTACCATCTCCTACCATTATAAAAGAAGAACTCGTGACTTTGTCAAAAGTCCTTCTCAAGGAAATCAATCAGCATGGTTCACCAGCAAAAGTGATACTCGTGTCATGTTATATATGAAGGTCAAACGACACACATAGGTCATTTAAAAAGCGACTTTATACGGTTTTACTTAGATAACTAGTGTTTATGTGTAATAAAATGTAAACAGCCATGACAGCTTTTTCTAGATCTTTTTTTTTATCAGCTTCAATTAAACAAGATGCGCCATTTCCTCAAGAGATAGTTTAGAGATTTGTCTCTGAAAACACACAAAATGTCGTCCTATGGTATTTGAACATAATATATATACAAGCAAAACATTCAGATATTAAATAAAATGTCTAACATACCTTTTCTTGTAGTTTTCTGCTGCACAATGGAGTGAAACTGCTCTTCTCTTGCCGGTTGAACGTCTGTACGTGACTGACAGCGTGATGGGAACACTATGATGTAACATTTCTTACGTCAAAGTGACGTACTGTACCGGCAATTCGTTTTACAAAATAAAAGTCGTTAAAAAAATGACTGTTCAGCGTAAACAACCAGAACAATACGTTTTGTAGCTATATATTGTATATTTTTAATCCCAAAATAAATTGAAAAAAAAGTAAACTATTGAGAAACCCAACACGTAATTATTTTTATGTTTTTATGAAATTGTGTATTTCCATCTGAAATTTTATTTTGAAGAAGTCGGCGTTTAAAACATGTTCCTTCTCAGTGAGGGGGCGTGTCTATGGGCGTGACCCTCGCGTGCTGTGCGTCTGAGTTCAGGCGAGTTCAAAGCGTGATTACAGTCTGTATTTTACATTCTGTCTTCAGGAAAGGGCGTTTATCTTTGTCCCAACTTGTCCTTTATTTTTACGTAAATTTTTATTTGTTAAAATAAATTCACATTAGGTTGTGTAACCTATTTGGATCATATTTATAAATATGATCCAAATAAGTGGTATTTCATTGTATTCGCTTGTATGAGGTATTTTCCTGTCGAACACTATTTACTGCAGTTCTGCCGCATCAGCTGCCTTCTGTTCAATCACTGCACATGATGTTTTATTTATTCCAGTTTTACTATTGATGTAATAATCGGGGTTAAATACAGGCATCTGTATGTATGTGTTGTCTGAACTCAAATATGACAAAATATTCAGTGTTATTTACAACATGAACATATACAGTCGCTATATGACTTATAGTTTGAAGCTGAGTCATCGTGAGTCATGACTGTACGCTGCGATACATGATAGTACACAACGCGTAACAATAAATGTATTAAATATTACTGTGACCTTACATGTAACATGTAAGCATGCGTTATGTTATGTTAACATATATGGTATATACTGTATGTTGACATACTGTATTAGTAAGGATGATTCAGCCAAATTCAAGGATGCAAGTCATGGTGGAAAACAAAGCAAAACAGGTTGTGCCAAAAACTCTTGCTGTCTCTAGCTATACATCATCATATAAATCTATACATCTATACATCATTTAAATAATACAAACAGAAACTGGAATTTACTCTCTGCGATGCATGTGCTAAAATATACAACAAATAAATAAGCGTATTAACTAACTCTTCATCGATTCACACAAATGAAATAACAGCTATTCATGACCGAGACTAGTGGAACACACTTTGCTTGGAGTAAACATGTAGGATTTTTGTCATGAACAATTTAAATATTTGAGGTTGCATTTGATTCCCCACACATTGATGTTATCCAGACACATGCAACAAGTGTCCAAAACATTTGTCTTTAATTAACTGCTTCTGCTATTCTAAAACAAGGCCAACACCAGTATGTTGTATTGATAGACTAAAAACAGTACATAAAGATTATATATTATATATATTACGTATCTAAGAATAAACATGCACACTTTTTGAGCTGGTACCATGGATGCATGGACAGCTAACTTACAAAGATTTTCATATTCTTCATATTCTCTGTTCATTAGTGACAGAAACCATTGGGGTCTTGGGCTGAGAAAGCATCAAAAAACGATCCAACAGCACCTCAAGTAGTTCAGGAGGTTCATGAAGAGGAAGCCTCCAGGATATTCAGTTGTCAAAAACCACTGGAACTTCAGACAGGACCTGCTTCTATGGTCAGATGAAATAATAAAAAAAGAGCTTTTTGGCAGCAAAAGCCTTTCTGCTGGAGGTCCTGGACATCTTGTTCAGATACATGGTCTCATGGATTGCAAATACCAACAGATAAAAAATCAAAACCTGACCAATTCTGCTAAAAATCGTATAATGTGCCGTGGTTGGATCTTCCAAATAATTGGGTGCCAATAATTGTGGCCAACATGAACTAGAAAAAAACATTTATTTCATAATGAGATTCTCCCCCTACTTTCAATTGTTTTACTGAAAAGTTAGAATTTTGTGAAATCCTTGAATGAAAAATCAAAAGGATAAACAATGTAGACTTATTTTCACAGCCGCCTTTGATCATATTTAACAAGGGTGCAAATAATTCTGGAGTTGACTGTATAAGGCCTTTTTTTATAAACTTATTAAATGAAAGCATCATCTTTTATGTAAAATCCCTACATTTAGTCCATAAATGTAATTAGAATAATTAAAAACTATAGAGATGTTACCAATCAAATAAAACCCAGTATAAACAAAATTAATTTTGCACCACTAAAGTGGCACAGAAGCTGCATCTGAATTAGGTTTTATTTTAAGGTGTCCTTACACTAAATTATACATTTAAGTAGCCTGAGTAATATTGGGTTAGGATTAGAGCGTGGTTTAGGGTTTCTTGCATGTAATTATGCACAATTTATCCTAATTACTGTAATAAGGACATACTGTAAAATTAAGTGTTACAATGCTTTATATTTACATTATTTAATGCAACAGTTTGTTTTAATGCATTTACACATGCTGTCATAATACTCACCAGTCAATCAGACCTCAAATGCACTGCCAAAAATGCAAACTTTTTCTAAGGAGAGAATCTTTACCCTACAAACTTTTTGTAAAGTGTTGCTAGCATAAATTACAACCCGACTCTAATATACATGGGTCTGCTTTCATATTTGAAAGAAAGGAGTGAAGAGTAAAAAGAAATTTCAAATGTGATGCTATAAGAAGACTTTGAACCCATAACAAGTAACCAAGATAATGGTAGTTTATATTTTAATAGTTTTTATTGTTTAAATTGCTCCATATAAACACAATCAGATCAAATATTCATTCATTAAAAGCAAATCTCAAAATATATGATTTCTACTTTGAAATTAGTAGATCCATTTTGATACAAAGTCAGCAGACGATTTAGATAAAAACAGTACTTGTTTCCTAATGTAGCGTTTTTATATGACTAACATTAGCTGCTTTCCCGCCGTCAGGCCAAACTGTCCTCATTGCTTAACCGTGCCCATACGGCTTCATTTTCCACTCTGGGGCTGATAATGGAGCTCTTTGTGATGTAATACAAATGAGTCGGTTGCTGCCTTAAACAAGAGTTTACAGATGATATGAGCTGTAAATAGCATTCGCGTTATGGAGGATGATCAAATATTTACAGAGAAACTGGCAGCCAGGCAACAGGCAAGTGACCAAACCTGAGTGGCAATGTCACCACACGTATACTACCAGCACGGTTAGTACTAAGAATTTTGTGCCGAGAATGGTTTTTAATCGTGCCATGCCATACCAGGCTCAAGTGGAAATATAACTGTAACTTCTGTTCTTCAGCCCAATGATGGAAAAGCGGCTATTGGCTCTATGCTGTATTGCTAGAAGTGTCTGCTACAGTAAATGAATACATGTGAATGTAATGTAAAATGTAAATAAACATGCAAATGAAAACAATCTCAAATACCGAGTAAACATAATAAGAAATGATGAAAACATTGTTAAATGTCATGACAAATCTAAAATTCCCCTTGTGTAAATAATGAAAAATACCATTAATCTAAAAGACATCTTAAACTCCCAAGAAAATTGATCAGTGCTAGTAAAAGTTAAAGAAGATGTCAATCTACATTCTGTATCCCAAACCCATACTGTAATCCTCTTGAATAGAAAATCATACTTAAATTTAAATTGTACATACTAAGCATAGTAATCACAACTAACTGTATAGCTAAGATGAGATGTAGCTGTAAGAAACAGAGGAGGTGTAGTCGACACTGCCTCTGCGTGATCCACTTCTTGAGCCAGTGCGAGATCCTGCTCTGGACCCTGTGCGAGAGCTTGGTCCTGACAACACGTTGTAGGGGCTGCTTATGCCTTTAGTAGACATAGAAGTAGCCTGGAGAATCTTCATGCCATTGTTCTCCTCCACCATGCAGTTATCCATGGCCTCTTTGTATGAGATCTTAAGTTTGGTTTTAGGGCAGGTAAGGTTCTTAATGTAGTTCCTTGTATCCTGCAGCTTTTGCGCCCCTTTGCCATCAAGCCATCCTCGTCGGATGGACTCCTCAATGCTGACCCGGCGGCCAGTTTCTGGATCTACAAGTCCACCTGTCAGGTACTGGAACTCCAGAAACCTCTGCCCTGCCTCATAAGGCAACCATTTTTCCTTCATGGCCTCGGCAGCAGAAAGTCTCCTCTTGGTCTTCACATCTTCAAAACCTGCATAAGCCTTCTGTGCTGGTTTTAGCTTGACAGCCATGTCTTCATCAATAATGCTTTGTTGTACAGCATCATTCAGAGAGAGTCTCTGGCCAGTAGAAGGATTGACAATTCCTCCAGTGCAAACCTGGGCTTCCAAGAGCCGCTGAGCGGTGATGTTGTCCACTATTCCACGTCGCTGTGCCTCAGGGATGGTTATCTTCTCTAGGGTCTCTGTATCAAAAATGGCTCCCACTGGGCTCTGGTCATCAAAAATATCATTTGGAGGGGAGAGTGTAATGGATACACTGGCAAATCGTTTGCGGACAGTTGGAGATGATGGCGCGATCTGCGTGGGACTACTGCAAGTAGCAACATCCTCAGGACTGCTGGAGCAGATGGCAAGCTCCGAACTATTGCTTTTACTTGTGATCATAGCTGCAAACTCAGTGAGTGTCACGGTCCCTGCACGGTACTTGTCAAAGGTTTGTTTATCTATGATTCCCCTGTTTAGGCACTCTTGAATGTCATACTGCATTCCAGTTTTGCGATCAACAACAAGCAAACGCTTGTTTCCATCAGATGTTTCGATAGTGATCTCCTCCCACTCACACTCTTGTTCGGAAAGCTCCAGAAAAGTGTCATAGTCGATTAACTCTCGATGGAACGCTTCTCGAACGGTCATCTCTTTGCCATTGTCAGGGTCTACAATCACCACTCTCCTCTTGCGCAGTGTGTTCTTTTGAGATGTTGTCTGCTTCGGCTTCTGCTTGTCCTTCAAAGGCAAAAGGATAAGCCCAGTCTTAGGATCTGTGATGCACCTCTTTTTCAAATCCAGATATGTGAGGTTTTCATGGGTGTTGGGGTCAAAGAAGCCTTTGGTGTCGTCACCCTCATACGACAAAATATCATTCATTTCACGGTCAAAGTAGCCTTTCCTGTACGCCACTTCCACATCAATTCGATGACTCCCTTTAGGATCTATGATACCGCCACTAGCTATCTGAGCTTCCAGGAGTCTAATTCCATGACCCTTCTCTATGATCTCTTTCTCAATAGCTTGAAAGAGTGAGATGATGTTTCCCGTTGCAGGATCTTTGTATCCTGTCACAGCCTTCTCAGCAGACAGTAGCTTGTCTTTAAACTCCTTTCCCACAAGAGCTCTCCTCCACGCTTCTTCAACCGTCATGCAGACATTGTTGACTGGATCGATTATGAAACCAGATGCAGCCTGGGCCTCCAGGAGCTCCAGTGTGGTTCCCCGTCGAATTAGACCTTCTTTCATGGCCTGATAAAAGGGCATGACCCTATCCTTGGCCTCATCATAGATACCAGCGATGCAATCAGAGCCACCCAGGTAAGATCTGAGTCTGTGCTCGATATCTTTGCCCGTTAGTTTTCCTTGTTTTATTTTATCCAAATCTGTTTGATCAAGCAAGTTGGAATCTACTAGCTCAGTAAGTGAGACCTCACCACGCAGACCTTTCACTGTGATATTCTGGACAGTACCCTCACAGACAGACTTGGAAACCTCATCAGTCTGAGTATGTCTGCAGGATGCAACTGGACGCTGTTGCAACCTCCTCAGTTCCATTTCCAAAGACTCCTTCCTCCGAGAGAGCTCTGAGATTTCCTTTTCTGAGCTGTGAAGACGATTCTTGTAGCGTTCTTCCACACTCCTCAGCTCAGCTGTCAATCTTTGGATCTCACTCAGGAAGGAGGCTCTGTCTCTCTCAACTTTGTCTCTATCTACCTCACTCTGTCTGATCTGCCCCTCTTTTAAATCATATTGGCTTTTCCAGTACTTGAAATCCTTGGTAATTCTATCAACTTCATCCTGGAGACGTTGCTTCTGTTTCGTCTCAGACTCCAAGGAGAGTTTGATGCGCCTGAGCTCCTCTTCATACCGCTGCTGCTTTTCTTTGTCCTGTTGTGACAGCTTCAGTTTGATTAAAAGACTATCTCTTTCTTGCACAATCTCTTTGTAGTTGGCATCAGATCGCTGGATCATCATGGATGTCTGGAAACATAGAAAGAGAAATCATTTTGATTATAATTAGAGGATTTAACAAAGGAAAGATTTATGCATCACACAGTTTCAAAATGATTGATGAAAATGGTTAGAATAAAGCAACAAAAATTAGGATTTTTTTTAAACCAGAGAAAATATGAAAAAAGATTGCAACCATGCAGTGTTATGCAGAAAATGTGCTTTCAAAGGTCATTATGCAGCAAAGCGTTACCCAGCAAAGCCATTTTTATATTAAAATGGTGATAATTTTTTTTATTCAACTGATTTGGAAAAAAAATCAGTTGTGTCGCTCAGAATAAAATACCTCCGTGAACTGCTTTTGGATTTGGGCAATTTCCACCCTTAAACTTTCCCTCTCTTTAGTCAGTTCATTGATTAGTTCCTGCAGTTCCAGTGCTCTGTTATTGCTGGTTTGTAACTGGAACTGAATGGCAGACAATCGGGAAGCACTTTCACTCTCGATGGTGCTCAGGCTTCTTTTCGCATCATCTCGCTCTAGTCGCATACTCCTTAGTTCCTCTTCTAGCCGCAGACGCTCTTTGGTAAGGTTCTGAGTAAGGCTCTGCAGCTTCTCAATCTCGCTGGTGCTCTCATTTAGCGCTCGACTCTTGTCCTCTATTGTCTTGTAGAGGGAATCATTTCGTTGATTGGCCTCACGGACAAGAGCCTGTTCCCGTAGAAGCTGCTGTTGCAAAGCCTTCAATTCTGCATTCACTCTGGTCAGATTCTCTACGGTGACTATGTACTCCTTCTGGATTTTCTGCAACTCATCCTTAGAGCTGCGAAGCTCCTGCTCATACCTGCGTCCAGAAGTACTTTCCTTCTCTTGATGGACTCGTAGTGTGCTGATGGTAGTGGTGTATTCCCGGCACGTCTGGTTCACCTTCTCCAGCTCCGTTTCCATTAGTTTTCTCCTCGTGAGCTCATCCTGACTTTTCCTCTTCTCTTTCTCCAGTTCAGCCTGCAACTCGGTCACCTTGGACTGCAGTTCACCGATGCGACTCTGCAGTCTGGCGGCATTCTGTTCCAACTTGCTCTTATCGTTTTTCTGCATCTCTATCTCTCTCTTCACAATGAGTAGCTCTTGCTCAGAGATCTTTAACTTGTTAATGACCTCTGTGCTTGAAGTTTGCTTAGCCAGTATCTCAGCCTGAGACTGTCTGAGACTTTGATTCTCAACCTCCATGGCTTTCCTACGCCTGGTCTCGTCTTGTAGATTCTGGGTCAACAAGGTAATCTCACGGGCCTTTTCCTGAGCAACTCTGTTGGCATCTGCCAGTTCCACCCTGTGTCTTGTTTCAATCTCTTCCTTCTGACGTGTTATGAGATGAATCTGTGTCTCCAGTTCCCTCTTGCACCTGCTTCCCTCGCTCGCTGAAGACCTCTGCTGAAGTGCGTCCTCTTCCGCTTTCCTCCGTGCTGCTTCTGAGTGGGAGAAAGAAAGCTGCACCTTTCTTAGTTCCTCTTCCAGGTCTCTTTTCTCAGAGGTTAACCTATCCATTTGAAGTCTTAGAGTTGATGATTCCTCCTCCTTCTGCTGTGTTGTCTTGAGCACAGTGGTCTTGGTGATGTGGATCTCAGATTCATACGTTTGCTTTAGGCTATTAATTTCCTGGTTCAACTGCGTTCTTACCTTTGAGGTCTCAGCTTCTGCTGCGCTGCGCCGGGAGGCCTCATCGTCCAGCTGTAATTTCAGCCGTTCAATCTCTCGTTCCTTTTCTTTGATGGCCCTCTCAAATTGGCTTTTGGACATACTGAGCTCGTCCAGTTCTTTCTGTCTCTTGCGGATAGCAAGCTCATACTCCTCCTGCTGGTTGGTGTATCGCTCCTCAGCCAGCCTCCGCTTGCGTTTCTCCTCCTCAATAAGAAACGTGAGGCGGGACATCTCATCTTGTAAGCTCTTCAGCTGATTATGGGTGCTGTCCAGGCTTTCCTGAGCACTACTGCACTGCCTAGCCTGGGTTCTCTTCACCTCCTCCATAGATATAAGCTGCTCTTTAGACTGGGTTAGCTCCAGCCGGTAGCGAATCAGACTGTCCTCCAGTGACTTGTTCTTAATGGTTTGATCTTGGAGGTTGTCCTTGTGGCGTCTCAGTTCCTCCTCCAAAAGCTCAATTTTAGTGTTCCGCATCTAATTCAAAAGAAAAGTCCACAGTGAGTAGTAGTAGTAAACCAAAATAAATAAAATGCGTCTTAAACAAGTGAATGCAATTTAACCCTGCCAAATATTTCTCACTTTTAAGAAAGCGTTATGAGGATTGTACCTCCTTTTTGTTTCCTATTAGTACTACACTTGGTATCAGCACTACTAGCATGGAGCCTTAACCTTATACCTGCTAACTTGAATCATATGTAGTGTAATATTTATATCTGTATTTTTTTTTAACTTCAATTAATTAATGTTTTTAATAGTTTAAGTTTTAGTTAATGATAATAACCCTGCTTATAAAAGCACTATAATAATATAAATTATTAATTTATATGTAATTTGGCACTGGCATCTAATGAACTCCATGCTGTCGCGACACCCTGATTTGGATTTTCATTTAGAAAGATATATTCACTACATTTTGTCTTAGACACAACATTTACCTTTAACTCCTCCATGTTTTTTAGCATTTCTCCAAGGAATTTGTAGTAGTCACTTGAACGCGTCAAGAGCTCTATGTAGTGTGACTGCAACTCCATTGCCTTTAGTGAAGGTAGAAAAGATATGTTGAGTACTCATAAATTCAAAATAAAGTAAATCAGGTGAACTGTAATTTTAAAGGGATAGTTCACCCAAAAATGACAATTCTGTCATCATTTACTCGTACTTTGGAAGTCGATGGGGTCCATCCACTGTTTGCTTACCCATATTCTTCAAAATATCAAAATATCTTGTGTGTTCAGCAGATGAAAGCAATTCATACAGGTTTGGAACAACTTGACGGTGAGTAAATGATAACAGAATTGTAATTTTTGTGTGAACTATCTCTTTAGTTCACAATGTTTAGTGCTACATGTGAAAGGTTTCGTTACCTCCTGCCTCAGTTCAGTGGCTGGAGACTGCAGCATAGTCTTCTTGATGGGAATGTTGAGCAGCGTCTCCAAACCTGCACTGTAGGATGCCAGCTGGAGCTCATAGTCCTGCAAAAAACAGTGATATAAGAACTCAGATTTTGTACCGTTTGTATATACTTTATGTAATAATTAAAACAAAATAAATATGAGTCTCACCTTTATGGAGGCAGCACAGGTGTCTGCGTCTTTGACCACATCATCCACTTTTTCTTTCTTTCCTTTTATCTCAGAATACAGCGCCTGTTGGTTGACAAAATATTTTTCTCAATATAACATATTTTATCCAAACCACACAGCAAAATCAACTTAGTTAATCAACTCTGCGCAGAGTACATATGTGCCCTCTCTAAATAGTGTTAAAGTAACACTGAAGCAGAGTTAAAGATAATTAAGCGATTAATTAAGTGATGATTGAGTATTATTGATGAACACCTGCTGTTAACAAGCAGAATTACTAAAGAAAAGAGAAACACAAAAAAAACCCAACTGACTTTAACACTGCTTCAGTGTTAATTTAACACTATTTAGAAAGGGAACATGTACTCTAAGCAGAGCTGATTTAACTCTAGGACTTTAGACTTTAACTGAAGATCATAAAATGATGACAGAAAAGGACTCATCATTTTTTTTTGCGAAACAGACACTGTGGCTCATGCTGTGTTTGTTGTTATATGCTGGAAACATTGATGTGCCCTGATGAGTTAATATCTGATGAATATCTTTGGTTTTACATGAAAGTATCTTGTCAACTATTTGTCTGTTTCAAGTTTGAAGTCTATATGTCAGACTAAATGTAACCTAAATTAATGCTGGACTAATTTAACAAATATTGGAAACATTCCTGTTGCTGTAAAAGGGCAGGTTCACTTGATTTTGAAACAGATTTAAGGACATTTGACCAAACGTGGGAATTAATTATTGGACTGACTTTTTGCTGGTTCAGGTGGTCCATTAAACTATCCACGCTGTTGAATTTAGTAATCTGGAGGGCATCTTGCCGCTGACGTGTTTCCTGAATCCATCTGTTTATCATGGAGCTTGTTTGCTTGTAGTGATTCAGCTGTTTCTCTTGTTTTTCCAGATCCCATACCCTGATAAACAAGCAAGGAATGGAATAAAATTATAATTATGGTGGTGGTGCTTTCTACATTTCTACAACATTTGTTGCTCTGTATCCCAAAAGTGCAACCAGCACCATTTCTCTCCACACCTGCTATCAATCTGAGTCACAATCCTGCGCCAGCGGTCAGTCATCTGTCCGACGAGCTCTGTGTATCTGGACAGATCAACATCACACTGATGGAAAGATTTGTCTATTTGACTGTTCCAGTGTACAGCCTTGGACAGCTCCGACTCCATAGCCTTCAAAACACCCTTCTTCTGCTCCAGTTCTGCTTTCATGAGCTGCATGGCACATTCAAATAGACATATAAATGAGACATGCTCTATGATTTTGAGTCACAAGGACTGAGTGATTCATGTTTTTACACGTTATAACAATACAAGTCAACATTATTATGACTAAAAGTTTGCTTAGAAGTATTTCCTGCTAAAGCAAGGCTCTATTTGACTCTGGTCAAGCGTATCCATAGCAGAATGGAAGTGGCCTTGGATTGCAATAAGCCCAGTGCATTATAGGTGTTGAAGTTCTCCTACCTATTTGGCTAAATAGGTCTTTTTTCTGTTTTCTCTAGTCAGGTAGCACCAATTTCTGAATCTGGAGTCGCCATTTAAATTATTATTCTACAGGAAGAAAAAAGTGCATAAAATTCACCTTCAGAGTCGTGCGGTAATTTTCCACTTCATTCAGATCAAGAGAACTCGTCTCTTTTTCTGTAAGACGAGCCTCATGGACTTTAATGATGTCCTCAGCCTGCAGGATGCTCTGGAGCAGAGCCTGAAGAGCAGTGAGCCTGGAAACACAGACAAACACCTATGAAACTCTACTCATTACTTCTCAGACTAATACTTTCTACTGTCATGTATAGAAATAACTATCAGTCTGCCATTCATAGGTTCATTTCCCCATAAAAGTGTCTCTCTAAGCCCCTCCTTTCCAAGAGCCTGCTCTGATGATCCAGTCTGATGTGATTGGTTTACTCTACTCTGATTGGTCAGATGGTCCAGTCTGATGTGATTGGTTTACTCTACTCTGATTGGTCAGATGGTCCAGTCTGATTCGATTGGTTTACTCTACTCTGATTGGTCAGATGGCCCAGTTTGAACAGTATCAATGGCGTTGCATCTACCACATCAATCTTATCCTTTAAAAGTGCTTGAAAAGTGTTTGAGGGCGGTTTAAAGTAGATGTTGCTTGGGGCAGCCAATGAAGACCATAGGCTGCCATTATGTAAATGTCTCAAAAAGACCTACCCAAGTTCAAGCAGGAAGTAAGACTGGAATTACTGACTCATTTCAGGCAATTCAGAATAGCTTCTTTCTTTTAGAAGACAAAAACTTCATTCATCTTTGATCTCTGAAACTTTGCAGACCTTTTGTGTTCGTTGTGACATGTTCGTTCCCCAATGAAAACTCAAGACTACAATAGAGGCGTTTCAAGGAGTTCAGCAACAATGCGCACTAATATAGAGAATAACATCCTTTGGAGTGACTTTGCAGAGCCTTTTCATACTCAAACAGCTACATTACACACTAAAGAAAGATGAACGTGGAAAAAAGCATAATAGGTCCTCTTTAAATGTTCTTGCCTCTGGATATATGCGGTTGATAAGCCTTGCAGACTGCCCAGTTTCTGGTTGATGATGTCCAGTTCACTGCGCAGGTACTTGGTCTGCTCTGGGTTAGTGCTTCCATCCAGTTCTCTTAAAATCTTCTCCCTCAGATGCAGGTACTCGTCCCGGATGGAGTCCAGATCACGATGTACACCCTGACAAAACAGTCCGGAAACAGACCATTATGCAAATGTACTTTTTAATATTGGCTGATAATTGGCTTGGACAATATATTAGTCCATCACTGGTTGTAGTGATTGTACCTGCAGCAGCACAAGTCTTTGGGAGCACTGCTGTACACCGTTCTCCTTCAGAGACACGTGGAGATTCTGAATCAAGCCTGACTCCGCCGCCTCTAGTCTGCGTCTGAGAGCGCTCAGGTCTGTCATGAGATTTACATTCAGCCCAGAGCTGACTGTTGTCTTCCCAGGCGTCACCACCTTCTTCCCATCTGTCTCCACCATTTGAGTCACTTGAGTAGTTGTTTTCGTTCCACTCAACCCTGAAAGACAAAAACATCTCCTTTGTAAAGCAACAGTAACTTGGGCAACTTCAGTCTTGTATAATAATTAGAGCATGTGACTGGATGTGTAGAACATGTGAGTGTCTCTGGTCTTACTATAGCTGGGCAGTTGGATCACCAGCTGGTCATAATGGGATTGTGCTCCTGCGTATTGCATCTCCATCTTTCTCTTGTCTTCATCGCCAAACATCTCAGAGCCGAGACTGTTACGCATAAACTCCTGGTAGTGAATCTCCAGGCTCTTAATAATGTTGCGATACTCCTCAGGACGCATTTGTGAGAGCTAAAAGAGACAAATGATTCTGTGAAGCAGCCATAGATTGAGATATAATTGAAACATAATTCTATATGAAACCAAAGATCAAGTCAAAGTGGCTTTACACACCGTAAAATAATGATTTTATCTTTTTTTTCTTGTTTTCCAGTAAAAATATCTAAAATAATCTTAAAGTAAGATTCTTACTTAAGAGGCAAAAAGAGACTGAACATTTTAAGTCTTATTTATTGAAAAATTTGTGAGTTTTTGCTTAAAACCAGAACAAATATCTATATAATAATAGTCATGTTTATTTGATGAATTGCACTATTTAATGATGTTTTTGTCATTATTATTATTATTTAATGGAGCAGTAAGCATCCAAAAGCAACTGGAGGTCAATAAGCTCTGATGCTGCAGCATCTCATACCATAGAGAGCGTGAGGGAGTTGATGTGCTGAATGTCCTTCATGCAGTACTGCCAGGAAATCAGACTCTTGATGTTGATGTACAGCTGACTCCAGATGGACATGATGGCTTCATAGTACTGCTCGTTCCTGTCAGGCAATCAAAGAATCAATGCATTTCTGTACACTGTCAGTTGCTCTGTGATCAGTGTGCATGTGTGTTTTTGTCATACTTTTGTGCCAGACTGATGCTCAGAGGGTTTGGCGGTGGGATGATCAGACACACGGATGGGATCAGCATTTCCAGTCCTCCAGGTCCAGTGACATGCCACTTGCTGCGCTGCGTGTTGTCCTTCAGAATGCCTTCATTCCCCTTCATAATGCCCCTCTGTAACATCCACACTGTGTTTCAGTGTTTCATATGGTTTTGCAGAAACATCAGAAATACATGCACTGTGCGTTTACATACTAAACCGAGGGTTCTTCTGGAGATTTAATTCTAGCTTGAAATGACACCTGAAACAACTAACCAAGGGCGGACTAGGGCTGGAGCTAAAGATGCATTCAAGTAATTTCAAAAAGATCATATTTACGAGTTGAACGAACATGAACGCCCCCACAAAGTCATAATTACGAGTGGGAAACGCTGGATTTTTCGAGATGAGGGCGTGTCAATGAGAAACACGGCAGAATCAAAGAATGCAACGTCACTAGTTGAAGGTAAATTTTTGTTAAAATTGAATGTTTACTTGTCTCAGAAACAGAAAAAGTTATTATATGCTTGGTATATGCAGCAATTTTCTAGAAGTAGAGTTAAAAAAACCTTGCTGTACAAACACCGCCATTCGATGGAAGTGACTGGCATTGTAATTACGACTTCCCAAATTGTAAATACAGACTTCCCAGGAGGACTTGAACATACCATAAACTCTGGGTTCTGTTACAATCATTCAAATTATCACAGAAATACTGGGATAAAAGTTTATAGTTTGGATATAAACACTGATGTCTACAGTAGCGGTCAAAAAAAAGCAAAATCACCTTTGGAAAGTAACTTGACGCTTTAAATAAACATTGCATCACATCGTTACACCAGTAGGTGGCGAAAAGTGACTGTTAAAAATGTATTTGTCACTGAATCATTCATTCAAGAGATTTTTTCAAAAACATTGATTCATCCAGTAATGAAACAAGTGAAGTATTTATAAGTGAGTCATTGAATCATTCACTCAATAGATTTGTTATATATATATATATATTTATATGTGTTTGTGAACGATGAGGCTCACCTGATCCTGTTTGAAGTCACACAGAGCTTTCACGATGACCGGACTGCTGCTCTTCTCCTCTGGGTTACGAGGTTTCAGACACACGATGTTCTTGGACTTGCTGACCAGCGTCTGAACCTGCCTCTTACTCTCTATCATCCTCTCCTTCTCTTTCTACACAAACACACCAACATGATTTTGTGAGCACATGGTGATTTTTCAAGTGCAGTCACACCATATACAACTTCACAAGCTATGTGTTTGTCTGATTAACTCTACAGGTGTTTCACTCTGAGATTTTGAGGCAGTCACCTCCAGGTTTTTGAGCATTTCAGTGAGATTCTCCAGAGGTGTGTTCTTGTCACAGATAAACTTCTTACGGATCGACTCGTGGTCTTTCTGCAGTCTGTGGTACGTCTCATTGGCCTCCTTGAAGAACTACAAAGGAATAACAACAGAATCAGTCCTCTCAGGCCCAAACTCATTTATCACTGATAATCTTGGTCTGCTACAACCAGATCATTGAGCCAGCGTGTATGTTTATATGAATATTCATCAATTCTGTACTACTCACTACAATTTACAGTATATCATCATATGGGCCAGCTCTATCCCTTAGCCATGACCAGTTGTTTTAATCATAAATCAAAGATTCCTATCCAGCCGAAGCCTTACTTGGCTGTACGCGGCGTTCTCCTTCAGGTGAACATCGATGCACTTGGTGATCTGCAGTAACCAGCTCCACTGGGTTTGAAGCGTGTCCATGTAAGCCTGAAAGAACCAGAGAGAAGAGCTTATTCACAGTGCTGTACAGAATTCATTTTACAACATTATACAGCATTATAATACAACATTACAGTTATCTTTGTAAACCTAATAAAACGATCTAAATCTGATCTGCGCCTGTACAATAAGTGGTTCAAGCTAAATTAATTGATGAAAATTCTTGTAAAATTCTTAACTATGGAAAACTATTGCTATGTGATTGTCAAACAATTTAAAAGAGCCCATTATATGAGTCTCTCTGGCCCAGGGTCAATCTATGGGCTTTTTCACTTGTTTTATTGTTTGTCATTTAAGTCCGAAATCACACTAGCGAACCTCCTGCACGACATGAGGTATTACTCAAATCTACAGCACAAATGAGAAGTTTTTACAGCCTAAACGTAAGTTGCATTTAGTACATTTAAAACCTATTAACTTTAAATAAATAAAAAAATGTGTGTAAATAAAAAGTGTGTACTTAAATAGTCATGAAAGTGAGCTTAAATGGTCTTTTATTTGATTAATATTACATTATCTGTAATTCAGTAAATATTAGATTTGAAGTGCACACTCAATACAGTTAAGTGCACTTCTTTTTCACAAGGGTAAGCTAATTTCATAGCTAATATTTTCACATTTTTGCATAATTTAAAAAAACACATTGATTGGAAATGGTGCTTCTGATCACAAGTGATTGTATTTTTTCTACTCATTTCAGTGCATGTGTCATAATTCCACCAACACCAGTGTCTCTTCAGTAGCCAAGAACACTAAATTTAGAGTTTTGGTGGAAATGACATCACAACTGAGGGAGAGTTGTGATTGGCTAAAATCACAGCTGTGATTCACAATGATAATAAAAGTTAATTATTTTATTCTTGGTGAGAAAGTGTCTTCAGTGCAAGCTGTGCTTCATTCATCACTAATGGACCTTTTTTGACTGTGAAATTAGGCTAAGCCAGAGTTTTTCTGTGTGTTGAGCAGGTTTCCTCACATCGATCTTATCCGACGCTGGGTGTTGGTTCTTCAGGAGGTTGTCCACCTTCACCTTCAGTTTATTCAGCTCTTTCTCTTTCTCTTCCAGATGACTCATCAGTTTCTAGTAGGAAAATAAGATAAAATCATCAGGCACTTACATGAGAGTTTTAATAAATATATTATATGTTCATTGTTAGTTATGGGATTGCAGTATCTCACTAATGTGCCCAGTTTAGTAAATCTGGCCCTATTTCTTCTGCTCATGTTTAAACAGCATGTGTCGACTGAGTGCGTCTCCTCACCGAGTAGCTCTCTTGTTTGCGGGGGATGTAGTTGTCGATGTTTTTATCGCCCCAGTTGAACACAAGCTCCTCCTCCTCCCTGTCGTTGACCCACATGATGGCTCTGGAGATCTCCTCGATGATGCCCTGCAAGTCTCGCAGCTGAGCTGCACGCAAATGAGACATTTTCTGCATGCAGGGAAGAAGAAAAGATCGCAACATATTAATGCAGTCAACAACAGGTGCAAGATTCAGCTCGTGAAGTTGGACGAGGAAATGCAGAGATTGCTACTTTGAAGATGCTCAAATATTGGAAAGTTGGTTGCCTTTTAAATATGAATGTATTTAAATTCATAATGTTTATGTTTTGGATACTTTTTGAAAATATTATAATATTTTATTAGATGACTTTTACTTAAGTAATAAATTGGTGTAAATGTAAATTCTAGGCTTTTATTCACATATGAACACTGATCTGCGCACATGCATAGAGCACATCAAATATGGTAAACAGAAGCTCAAATGCTCTTGACATGCAAGAACCAATGAGGTTTGCTCTTGTACGTCAACGACTGTTTCATTGGAGTTTATGTGACAGTAAGTTAACCTTTCTTTCTGTGGTAACTTGGCATCAAAAAACCACACAAGAGAGGAGAATGCAGGAAGGTTACAGAGACGACAAACACAGCCTGGCTATATCAACAGGACAGAACACTCTTCTTCCACAGGTAATTTCCCACTCAACATAAGCATACACACCCCCTAGCGGTCACAACTGGAACTGTCAGAATTGTGCTCAGTCTACTACACTTTCTGTGAGTGTTTTTGGTGTTGTTGATTGTATAACACTGCTGAGGTGCAATTAGTCTGTATTGGTTAACTGATTGAACCTTTAACCCTGTTAAAAATGCTTTGGTTACCTTTAAATGGTCATTCTGATTGGGCAGATATTTCAATGTTGGCATGATCACACCATTTACTGAGGCATCTATAGACATCTTTATTGATGTTCTGCTAATTGGCTCTTGATTCTAACCTTTTTGAATGTCTATTTAAGCTGTACAAATCATTACAAAGTGTCATTTGTTAAAATATATGCTTTATCTTATCTTTTGACAGTAAAATGCTAATCCAATATCTGTACAGTATGTCCTAAAATGGTGGAAAAGGGCATAATTTTTCACAGCACTTCATAATTTAAATTACATTTGAACTGCCTTTAATGCAAAATAACAATCTGAACATTGTAATATTTAAAAATATATAAAATATATATATATATATTGAGAATCAGAATCTGCTGAGAACAATAAACGAAGGTAAACAATCATAAACGGAGGGTGTGTAAGGCTAGGCAAGGCTTAGAATCAGAATCAGGATCTGTATTTCTGCATTAGTTTGGTTAACTGACCTGTAACGTGTCCCACTCCTGGTCCAGAGCGTGGAGTCCAGCCTTCTCTCGGCTCTGCAACTGAAGCACAAACGGACTCTGTCACGGCATGTTCATCACACTCACAATTAAACAACACAGTGTCTTTTTCCCCATTACATATTTTATCACAATCAATCACATTTCGAGCTTAAACACTTATAATTCATCCTGTGAAAAGCGTTTTGATATTGGACACTTGTGTTACCATGCATTTTAGCAGTTTAATTTTTCCTCATACCAGTTCATCCCGTGCTCTGTCCACCTCCAGGCTTCTCTGGATTGAACTATGGAACTTGTTGTGATTCATGATTTGTTGGCTGATGGTCTCCGCATCTTCACCGAAGGGTGAGGTCTCAATGAGTCTCTACAACACACACAAACACATGTAAACATATGCCCACAAACACAACCATTTTACACTTCTCACTATATAAACACTAAAGGGTATACCAGAAAGACGTGTTAGAAATTAACCCTCTGGGGTCTGAGGATTTTTGGGGCTTGGAGAAGTTTTGACATGCCCTGACATTTGTGCTTTTTTCAGTTGTTCATAAACACATTAATGACAAAAGTGTCATTACACTGTATTCAGCACAAACTAGGCTACCATAATATGTGAGGAACATGTATGTACATGTTTGTGTTTTTGAAGGAATAATGTTTATGCGTGGTTATTGAAAAAGACTTCTGGGTATTGGAGGTTGTAGACTAGAGTTTTTACTTCAGAATTATGTAAAAATTATGCTGCCTACTCCTTCATATAAAACAATAGAGAGATTTAGTTTTTGTAAGACACTTTTTGTCAAGAAACACAGTATGCGTGGAGGCGTGAATCATCATGAATAATGGGTGATTCTCACCTGAGAAGACAAAAGAATCGCATAATAATGACCTGAAATGACCTGCATATTAATGAGGCCTTTCAGTCAGGTAGGCTGTGAAAAAACCCTCTGTAATCATGTCTCAGCTCAATTTAAAATAATGGTATTTTATTATATTCTTTAAAATATAATGTATTTCTGTGATGCAAAGTGTCTGAACAATGATGTTACCTCTATGGCATTTCATATAGGCTTTTAGCTTAAAAGTATGCACATTTGGGGAAATATTGATGGATTCTTATATGTTTATGTCAATTTTCTATACAGAGGAGTAATATTTATTCTATATTTATTGTCATCACTATGAGTGCTGGATACTGTGTTTTCAATTGCACTCTGTGCACATTTAGTCCACAAATCCATATAAAGAAGAACAATTAAACAGGGTAAGTTAAGTCATAATAACCCAGTTAACCCTAACTTTCTGTTTCAAAATCACTGTTGGAAACCACAGGAACTTACTCCGTAAACCTGATCTGCTCCAGAAGTCTGACAGCGCAATATAATTACAGCAATGTCTATTTTATCCTCACAAATCTCAAAGCGAACAATCTCTAACATTTGCATTGAAAAGTTCTTGTTTTTGTTGCTTTATATTATAATTTCTATAATAAAAACTGCAATACATATTAAATTATTTTCAGTTCTGCTGTTACAAAAACTCTTGCATCCCAATTCATCCTTGTATGTGGAATTACCATAATTACAATATTCTGACTTGAGAAAAATCGCCCTCGTAGAGTTCGTAATTACAACTTGAAAACTGGAAATTTTCTGAGAGCTCTTTGTTGGCTGAGCTTCTGCTGCACACTCAGAAGTACATACTTTAGGGCGCAGTATAAGTAGGGAAACTGGAACGTGGAATTATCTGGGCTCGCATATGTGAAATCATACTTCCCTACTAAAAACAGTATGCGACAAAAGAAGTATGTCTGAACTCACAGTACTCCTAAAAGTGTAGACAAAATATACCCAGCTGACCTACTACTTCCGGTGAAATTCTGAAGTGTGCATATGATGGACACTTTACTATCCCATGAGGCCACGGGAGAGGATTTGTGAATGGCAGTGAAGTGACACAACTGACGCTGGTAGGTCACATGATGATGACAACATGGCGAATGTAGTAAGTTCAGATTACATTCATACTACACACACTCATAGAACATACTTTTTAGCAGTCGTGAAGTAATTTATTCAAAATAAGTGCCTACTCTAAAGAATATACGATTTCAGACGCAGCCTTTTTCCACAGTTTTGTTCTGTTGTCACAACATTCACTTCCTGTGTTTCTTCCTGTTATTCACTGGTTTCCTTGTTTTTGGAATACCTTCATCTTCACCTGTCTTGTGTATATATAACCTCCATTTCCTCAGCTGATTGTCGGGAATTGTCTAAGCATGTATTCCTGTATTCTGGATTTATCCTCTTATTTCAATAAAAGCTGCAGAAGCAGTTATTTCCATTCGGTGGAGAAATGACACACTTTAAAGCTCATTTATTACAACGTGATTCTTCTCCTATAAAAATGTGTGAAAGCATAGATTTCTGAACACAAGTTAATAATTAGTGCACTTTTTGGCATCATCAATAATGAACTCTAGGTGGCAGTGCTTAATCATTAACACCAGCTGTGGACTAAAACACTCTTTCATGCTGATCTCAGATCAGCAGCTTCTTATATAATCAGGGTCAGGGTCCTCGGGACGGGTGAGCAACAGCGCTGTTGTTTTAGGTGACTGCAGAGATATTTCAAGCATTCACTCAGACAGAGATCAGAATGTTAAAGCACTGCAAACCAGTTTCACCCCAGTCACTTTCACTGCTTTTGTCTGTTCTTTGGCTACAGACACTCCCTGTTTTCCTCCTCCCTCTTCCTGCTCAGGAGAAACAATGTGTTCTCTGTCTAACCTCTGAGTGTGTGTTTGTGTGTATGTGTGTGTGTGTCGCAGGTGGATAATAAATGTGCAACATTTGTAAGCAGTACACTGTAAAAAGTGGTAACCTGCAATTGTTGGCTTAGAAAGCTGTTTTTTTACTTGATTTAACCCATGAAAATGATTTTGTTTGTTATGAATCAGGGGTTATCAATTCCAGTCCTCACACCTCCCCGCTCTGCACAGTTTGTACGTCTGTCTCTTATCTGACACGCCTCATTCAGATCATCAGCTCGTTAAAAGAGAGCTCCTTGTCCTTGGGTGCGTCCCGATTGACAGGGTCCCTACTGCTCCCTCCCTACTCCCTGTTGAAGTTCACTTCATTTGAAAATGTGTTCCTGCAATCTTATCAAACACAGACAAAACTAAAGTTGCGCATATTAGAGGAGTTTACGATTTGATGCCATTATATACTTTTATAAATAAATTTAATATAAATTACAATATTTTCATTTAATATAGGCCTACATGTGTATAAAATCCGTATAAATCCATATATTTATTTTATTTATATAGTATGTACATACATATTAATTATAAATTTCACTTAATCTAATTTGTCAAATTCAAAAGCCCTAAACTCAATGATAAATGTATGTTGTGATGTTTAATATGAAAATAAACATAATTTAGTAATACGTCTTTTTATCTAATTTAACCCGGAATCATGATAGTTGACTGTCGCGTCTCATACAAAGACTTGGGATTTAAATCTCTAAATACACTTTTAAGTCCACTTCGCAGAGCACAAATGGACATTAGGACTGGAATTAGGAACCCCTGGTATAAATGAATCTACTTACGTTGATTCAGCAATATTAAATCATATTTTTGACTTGAATAAACCCAGTTAATTTAGATGTTATCATTTTTAGTTTACCAGAGCTGCACGATTCTGGATAAATTGAGAATCACAATATTTTTATTTAAAACAGGGATCACGATGTCTGAAAATAAAACAAAATAAACAAAATAATATGTAATTTAGAGCTTCTGGCAAATTGCTGCAGTCTATTTGAAAATATTGATTTTGAAATTTTTTTATCCAGATTGAGTGAATTATTCAATGACTCACTCATAAAGTCTTCGCTTGTTTCTTCACTGTGTTTACTGTGTTTCCTATTTGTTCAGTGTTTTTGAACAAATCTATTGAATGAATGATTCAATGACAAATACATTGAATGAAACAGTCACTTGTCGCCACCTACTGGTGTAACGATGTAATCGATACAATCATTATTTGAAGCATCAAGTTACTTTTGATCGCTACCACAGACATCAGTGTTTATATCCAAATTATAAACTTTTATCCCAGTTCTTCTGTGATAATATGAATTATTGTAGCACAGGAGTAATGATACTGTGTGGTTGAAGAGAGATTAATCGCTATCATTTAGAAATAAGATCGCGTGGGTGTTTGTATTGACATCGCCATCTTTTAACGATTATTTGTGCAGCTCTATAGGTTACCATTTTGAAAGAAGCTGGACTGACAACACAACACTGGCTAAATCAATGGAGTGAATTTGGGGTGGAACTATAGCTGCTTTTCCACCATCGCGTCGAACAGTTCTTAGAATGTTAAGGAACGGTTCCAGTTGATTACAAACCGTTCACAGCCCGGAATTCTCGGTAGAATCCGTGAAATGACGTCGCCGCTTAGGATTGGTCACTTGTCTGTTGCCCGGCTACTAGTTTCTCTGTAGCTGGCTAAGCGCTCTATTTGAGCAACATAAACATAAAAATAAAAGAAATATCTGATCATCTTCCATAACACAATATTCACATCTCCTATCATCAGTAAACCGTTGGGTTTCCAAGGCAACAACTGCTGCTTTTGTATTACCTTCCAAAGAGCTCCGTTATCAGAACCCACAGTGGAAAATGAAACTGTAATTGTACCAGTTGGCCCGCATCGGCACAGAATGGAGCGGTTACGCAATAAGAACCGTTCGACCCGACAGGGGAAATCGGCTTATGTTTTCAATTTTAAAGAAAGCTGAAGTCTTTCATCTTCCACAGTCACTCACAGCTTTGAAACGGCCAGTGAGGCGGGAGTGTCGCAGCAGTGCCGGGTGTGTCTCCTACTGTGGGTGTGTGTGTCCTTCTGTACACTAACACAAGTAACAACAAGTCAGGGAGTCTCTTACTCTCCTCCTCCCTCTCTCTGTGTATTTTCAGTGGAAATGAGTCAGATTTCAGGGGGTCAGAATCTGAGATAAGCCGGAATCTCATTACTCTCGCAGACACTGAACCAGTCTGAACTCGAGGAGGAGGAGGCTGAGGTGTGAGGGTGAATTCCAGCGCAGTGCCGTCATTATGGGCTGTACTGTCTGTAAACCCTCCACACGTCATTCAGCGTGGTGAGAGAAATCACACAGTCGTCTCAACAGACTGATGTTCTCTAGACAACTCTGGAGATAAACTGGCCAACAGATCTGCTGTGCCAGTTCACATACACTGGAAAATAATGGTACCCTAAAATAATAACATCTAAATGAATAAGATTTAATACTGCTGAATCAACTTAAATACATTCATTTATACCAAAAAATAAGTTAAATCAAGGAAAAAACAGCTCTTTAAGGTAACAATTGCACTTAGCGTACTAGAATGATTTCTGAAGGATCATGTGACACTGAGACTGGAGTAATGATGCTGAAAATTCAGCTTTGATCACAGAAATAAATTACATTTTATTATATATTCACATAGAAAACAGTTCTTTTAAACTGTAATAATATTTCACAATATTTGAAAGTATTTTTGATCAAATAAATCCAGCCTTGGTGAAGCAGAAGAGACTTCTTTAAAAAACACTAAAGAATATTTCTAGTTTTAGTCCAACAGTCAGCGGTATTTTAGTTTTTATTGTAGTTTTATGCATATTTTGAATTAGCATTTATTTTTTATATTTCTAGTTTTCATATTTAGTTTAATTTTGTTATGTGTTTTTGTCATTTTATTAGTTTTGTTTTTTAAATATTGCTATTTAGGTTTAATTTATTTTTAAAAATATCTATTTATTTTCAGTTAATGATTTTAGTGCTTCAAAAGGCTTCAGTTTATTGCCAAGGTACCATTTCAAATTTTTATTTTAGTCTAAATTTTTCAACTATATATATATGTATATATATATATATTCAACTCTATATATATATATATATATATATATATATATATATATATATATATATCAATGTATATTATATTTTATTTAATTTTTAGCTTTATTTCAATGAACAGAAATGTTTTTAATAGTTTTAGTTAATGATAATAATCCTGCAAATTCTGATGGTAAAGTACCACCAATGTACTAATATCACAAATAAACTGCAATAGTCAAAAATCTGTCAAATCAACAAGTGTTTTTTTGTTTTTCAAAAAACTGCTGCTGTCTTCAGGTTGCTTGAGATTATTGCCATTGTTGTGTGAGAATAAGGTAGTCAAGACAATAATAAGAGTTATAGATCATAGTATAACCCTTATCTAACTGTCGCCCCAGTGAAAGTGCACCATGCAATTAAACAATTTATATGACAGATAAAGTTAAACTGTTTAATCCTTAGAAGGTAAACTGACTGTATTCATCTATACACTGCCCGACCAAAACAAAGTTGCTGTTTGGATTTAAATAGATCATTATTACAGTGATTATTATGTTTCTAGCATGTTATATGTTTGGCAACAGTTCTTCTAATCCTAACAGATGGAGTGTGTAGCTTTTCATTTCTTAAACAACCATATAGGAAAACACATCATGGCCATATTCCAGGACGGCACTTTACAGAAATAACATCGCAACATTTATTTCCATGAAGAGGTGCATCGTTTTTTTTGTCAAGATCTTGTATTGACAATGCAAGAGGTGAGACCTCTGTAAAGTCTCCTCCAGCACATCCCAAAGACTTTCACTGAATTTAAGGTCTGGACTCAGAGGTGCAAATTCATGTGTGAAAATGATTCTTCATGCTCTCTGAACCATTCTTTCACAGTTTGAGACTGATGAATCTTGGCTTTGTCATCCTGGAATATGGCCATAGAGGTTGTTACATGGTTGTTTAAGAAATGAAAAGCTACAAACTCCATCAATTAGGGTTAGAAGAACTGTTGCCAAACATATAACATGCTAGAAACATAATAATCACTGTAATAATGATCCAGTCATTGACTTTGAAGCATTCGCCTATTTAAATCCAGTGTGTATCCAGTGAATGACTCTTTGTGCAAGACAAGAGCAGGTGTGTCGTTTTAAACCTTTTTCTGGTTGATCCACTGTATTGCCTCCTGGAAGCTCTTGGTGGGATCCTCCCATCCGCTCAGAGTTCCGGTCCTGCGGAGAGTGGTGCCCGTGATGGAGCTACGGATCTCTGTGTGGATGGCGGCACACTCCTCCAGACTGGAAGACACAATCAAGAACCACACTTTGAATTTACATGCCTCTTTATTTTATCCTGAAAAACATTTGGGTGTTTGTTCAACAAATTGCATTAAAAATAAGAGTTTAACTTTGTATTATCATTGTGAATCACTGCTCTGATTTCTTTCTCAGTTGCGATGTCATTTCCATTTTTGTATTTTTGGTTACAGCTTGAGATGAATTTTAACACATGCACTAAAATGAGCATTAAAAAAATCCAATCGCATGCGATCAGAACTGTTTTTTTAGTGCATTTCCAATCAATCTGTCATTTTTAAAATTATGCAAAAATGTGAAAATATTAGCTATGAAATTAGCTTTCCCCTGTGAAAAAGAAGTGCACTTAACTGTATTGTGTGTGTACCTCAAATCTAATCATTACTGAATTGCAGATAATATAATATTAATCAAATAAAAGACATTTAAGTTCACTTTCATGACTATTTCACTTTGTAATAATTTCAAACAAAAAGTCTTACATTTTAAATCCTTATGTTGTAATTTTTTGTCATGTTTTAAAGAAGTGCACTTGTTTTGATGTGTTGACTAACATAATAAAGCACTTAATTATATTTTAACAGATCAATATTACATTTAAAGCTAATAAATGTACTAAATTGCAACTTAATCATTACAAATGTGTATTTTGACATTAAAGTATATTTTAATTTTATCATAAATGCTTGTCAGTACATTTAGCATAACTTTACCCATAATTCAAAGACAATAGAAGTACTAATTATGAAATTACATATGAAGAATTGCTTAAGTGGGTCAAAAAAGCACTTTTAAGTTCAGCTAATTACATTTAATATAAATTTAAACTATAATACATTTTCATTTAATTGAAAATAACATATCCAAAAACATCAGTTCACACTCAATTATATTATTTTAAAGTCTATTATTTTTATAAGTGGAAGTATGTTAAAGTGCACTTCTTTGTCACAAGGGTTGGACATCGTCTTCTTAAAATGTCATTTCTACCACATTATTTTTTACCTTTCCAGATATTGTGGAAATGAAAATGGTTATTGTTATGATTCATGTTCGTGGACAAATAACCTAGTGATGATGTGTTTAAGCAAGTGTACTTTCAAGTCCACGATTCCAAAAGCGTGTGTCGTAGAAGAAACGCCCATTCTTGCTGAACAAACGTCACAATATATTTCTGGTAACTGACATGTACTCATAGTGGGCTGGTCTGCAGCTAAAGTAAGCACATTCTGTTTGTTTATGTCACAACACACACACTCAATCACACACTGACTTGCGAACGATGTTTTCATTGGAAAGACCGGCGTTTCGTAATTCCACGGCACACGTCCTCATCTGCTCCATGGCCTCCGCTGCCGCCATCATGTTCTTGTCCACTTCAGCTGCTGGCGCCATCTGCGGAAAAATGACAGAATCATGAAGAATCAATCAATCGCTGTGTGTCACATGCATCACAGTGAAAGTGTGTGTGAATGACACCTACGTTCTCCAGCAGGTTCTGCGCTCGCTTCAGGTAGCTAAAACATTCCTGGTAAAGAAACTGAGCTCTTTTCTGAACAGACATGGATGTCATGCTGAAAAACAAATCAAATTAACTGACATTAAAAATACGTAAATGCACAAAAATGTAGTTACACTTTGGCAGGTATGCATTAGGTCACTTTAACTATTAAAGGATTTTTAATGTTCTATTGGATAGAACATTAAAATGGGAATAGAACATAGAACATAGAACATTTTCAAATGGGAATAGTAGTTGACATGCTGTGTTTAAAAACAAACTCTTTATGAATTTCATCATGTACCATCAATCTTAATGACATTTAGATGTCGCATCAATAGAAAAGTGATTTTACACACATAGAAAGCACATTAAATGCAAGTAAAATGCCTTGTTTTAAGGTTTCAAATACGTTTTGGGAGAATAAAATGTCAAAATGCGGGTGAAATAATGCTCCACTGTCATTCATTGTATCACTTATATTTATGTAAAAATTAAAACAACATACTTAGTCTGACCTGTACGTATTAAAATATATAAAAGAATAAGTGAGAATACTAAATTAAATTCTTGCTGACAAATGAGCAAAGTTTAAAAATGTAAAATTAGCATTTGGGGTAAAAGTAATTAGTCTTTAATATGGCATAAATACATTTTTGTTGTAAAAATTCCTGACAAGATTGTTACACTGAACAACATTTTAGTGTGTCTTCTGTAAATCATGGTAAAAAATGTATGATATTTAATTTTTGCTTAGAAAAAACAAACAGATTAAACAGAACCCATTCTGAAAAACAACAATTCAAAGCTGTATTACACTTATTGTTTTGATTCTTGAAACCCTTTTCCGTCTTTGACCCTCATGCATTGAAGTCCAGTGCATTAAGTTTGACCACAGCAGAAAGTACTATTTACATTTCAGTCAGTGCACAGTTCTTCCATTGTTAATGGACAGTTTCCTGTCTTGCGCCACAACAGAATAACATTCACAGGGCAAAAGGTCATATCTGACACTGCCAAGTTTTTATTGCTAAAATGTTACTCTTTCATATAGTGTATCTGGAGCTCTTAATTGTTTCACACTGAAGTATCCACCTCTTATCAGATGTTTCCCCATCTTGCAAAATGTAAAATAAACAATTGTTGAGATATAGTAAAAGTAGAGATATAAAATGAACATGATTGCACTGTATAGCTCTGATAAGAAATATTTGAGTTCGACTTTTTATTTCAGACTTTGTTTATAAATAACGCACAACTTGATCATTTATTAATGGAAACTCACCCCTGCATTCCTCCTCCTCCTCCTCCTCCTCCTCCCAGTGAGTTTTTGGAGAAAGTGTGTGTTGTGGTCTGCACATAGCCATCATTGAAGTCAGAATGGTATCCATTTCCACTCATGAAAAACTGCGCTCCGTCATTCCGGGGTAAACTGAAGCCCGCAGCGGTGAGGTCCGGCCGGGAGCTGGATCTGCGGCCGATCTGGTGGAGCCTGGTCTGAGATCCGGTCAAACTCATCTCTGGAGAAACTGCAGCACCAATTCAATGACCGGTTTCAACAAAACAAAGCGCAATGAAAGTTGTAAAAGTCCTCCTCTTCTCCTCTGCTCTTCTTGCGCGTCTGTGCCTGTCGGAGACTGCGCTGAAACTGGCCACTGCCTTCTGGATAGTTCCGGTTTTGCAGTTAGACCACACCTGCGCAGCCCCACGAGCCTCGGTTCGCCTGCGGTGAGTTCTCCCATGAGGTGCGGCTAATGACACATCTTCCCACTTTCCCACGGAATTCTTTCAATTAAGGATTCGTAGTTTTGTTTTGTTTTTTTCCCTCAAAACTTTTTTTGTCGTAAAAACTTAAACTTCAGCCAACTTTGTTAACATGCATGCAATTTATGCGAATTGTTTTTAGAATAACTTTCTATCAAAAGCTGAAGATGTACTGCAAATTTTATTATGTATTTTTCATTTATTATTCATTTTAATTAATTATTCATTAAATGGTTAGGTTCCAGTGCAAAATAAGACTAATGAAGTCACCTTTATTTCTATAGCTTTTTACAAGGAATGCACAATATCGGCTGTTATATGTTCATTTTTCATGTTACCGTTATTGATATATTAAAGCTATTAAATAATGGATTATTTCCTTCAGCTGTGCGCTGTTTGCAATGATGGTTTTGACCATGAAATATGATATGATAAAGGAAAATACAGTTAAGTTCAACATGTGCAGTGCAAGTCTGTCATATAAGCTACATAAAATATTGAAAACATTATAATTGTGTGCGTTGGGACATGGCTATTAATGGTGAGACTTTTGTAAACAGGCTCTCAAAAATTAAATAAAAATTTGGATTTAGATTTATCGGCCAATATGTCATTTATCGGCTTTCAAATATAAAGAATTATCGGTTATCGGTATTGCCAAAATTTTCAAATCGGTGCATCCCTCCTTTTTACAATACAGATTGTTTTTAAATTATGCATCAAAGATTGTTTGGGCTGTACTGCAGAACACCAATACACAATGCATATTATGTCCAAGGTATCCCGTATCATTACAGAATCAGTGATGTGGTGAGCATGCGCATCTTACGTTTGTAAAAATGAAGTTGTAAGACAATGAGTGATCACATGGAAACACGCCCTGTCTGACTCAAACACACACACTCACAGTCTGTGGAGGACTTTCGCCTGTGACAGGACACACCCACCTCGCCCAGCCTCACACACCCTTTACAGTCCTCTGTGATTGCAGGGAGGTTTTTGACAGCTTCTTTTTTCTGCTTCTTATAGTGGAAAAAAAAGTGTAGCACACTGTAGTACAAAAAGTAATTGTAATTGTCCATTAGCCCGTTTGACAGGTGTAAAGTACCACTTATACTGCAATAATGAATTGCATTGGTGTGGGAAAGTAGATGTTGAATCTGATAGACTGAAAAATGAGTCATAAGTTTGTTGCTTATGTCAGCATTTAAAACTATTTATTGAAACCAAACTTAATTGCAACATAGTTTGTACGCAATACTACGTTCGAATTCTAACCCGTAACATTTTGCAAGGCTCTTACACAAACTTATCTCAACCAACCAGTTTATTTTTATTTTTTATATCTGTTCATCAGTGGCACACCTTCAGTTACACTTAATAAAACATTTGGAGGTTGAAATTAAAACTCTTGGTAACACTTTAGTATAGGAAACACATATAAACTATCGACTTTTCACTCAATAAACTCCTAATAACTCCTTATTAATAGTTAGTAAGGTAGTTGTTAAGTTTAGGTTTTGGGTAGGAATGTAGAATAAGGTCATGCAGAATAAAGCATTAAATGTGCTTAATAAATACTAATAAACAGCCAATATTCTATTAATATGCTGCTAATAAGCAACTAGTTAAAAGTTTACCTTTGAAACTTAGTTTCAGTCCAGCCTCACTCAAGATATAGCCCTTTTTTCTGTTAATCATTAGTGAAAAACTAAAAGATTAAAAAACGAATGCACTATGAAGCCCCAATGTACATTAGAAATGATCAAATATGTAAGTCTAGTTCACACATTATAAAAAATCGTGTCATGTTTAAATTTTTTATTATATTATTTAGTCTAGGTTCTGCTCCAGGCAAGATTAACTAAATAGATAAGAACATTATCTGTGTTGTATTTTTCTGATGTTGGTTCTACAAGGACAGCTATGTCTGGAGGGTGCACAGCTCCAGGCTTCATGTGATATCTCATGGTGTCCCCCAAGGCTCAGTCCTGGGCCCATTGTTATTTAGCCCAGGCGTGTCCAATCCTGCTCCTGGAGGGATGCTCTCCTGCAAAATTTCACTCTAACCCCAGTTAAACACACCTGAACCAGCTAATCAAGGTCTGACTAGACATACTAGAAACGTCCAGGCAGGAATGTTGAGACAAGCTGGAGCTAAACTCTGCAGGACTTTGGACCCCTGATTAGTGTATGTTTCAATTAGCTGGGGTAATTAATCAATAAACATCGTTGTTAAGTCTGATGCCCCATGTTATTTTGTCAGAGTGCTATAGTACTAACCAAAATTCATAATCCTAACCTTTAATGAAATCTCGTTGGCCAAATTAATCTCTTCTGAATTATTAAAATATTGTTGTCATGTAAGCCTGTAGATTGTAGTATACATTCAGTTTTTATAAGCTTAGCTTAACGGTGTGCTATAAATGAGTTCTGCTCATAAATGTCACAGCTCTGTCACTTGCACTAGACACCCACAAATCAATTAACAAAATGTGTGTGTGTGTGCATAGAGAGCATAAATGTGTTAGTCAGTGAACTTTCTGCAATTTAATAAAGATAAGAACGAGAGCTCAGAGAGATAAGGTTTAGTTATTGTCTTCTTCTGTTTTTACTAATTAAGTTTTTGAAGTGAACTGAGATGCTTTCTGTAAACCACTATGAAAAGTCCTATATAAATAAGGCTTAACTTGCTTCTCTTTTAGATTATGTGTATAATTGTTTGCAAATGGTAAATGGTTTGACTTGTGCAACACTGTTGCCGTTAATTTTTTTTACAGGTAATGTATATATTTATTCTGTTTAATTGTTGACTAATGTTTTGTTTAACTCTTCAGTACAAAAGCTAACCTATACTTATACACTACTGATCATTGTCTCTGACTGGGAACATAGCGTTTCTCTTAATCTGATTTAACAAGAGTGGCACACACCCAGAGACACACCTGTCAAGCCCTTAATCATTTTGTGACTCCATTTCTTTTAGTACAGTTAATAGTTGCACTTCTGGAAAGAGTGTACGCATGAACAAACTTGCCTCTACTGTAAATGTAATGACTGAAAGATCGGTACTGTTCATATACCATACACACTTGAAAAGCATGACAAAACAAGAAAAGAACACCGCCCAAACATCACATACCACACTTTAGCTTTGAGTATACAATCTTGGGTATACTTTCAAAGTTCCTGGATTAGACAAAAGAGAGAGAGAGAGAGAGAGAAAGAGAGGAACATTATCTGATTATGTGTATATGTATGTGAACTGGGAATTTGAAATAAGAAATATTTATTTAATTATTATGTTGTTTCCTCAAGCAAAATCATTATGTGCACATTGAACATATAATGCTCAAGTTCTCTGATTGTGACAGGCTACTGTTATTTTTCATTTAGAAAAAAAAAAATGATTACATATAGGCCCGGACATGACATGCAGGAAAAAAATAGTAAGCTAATCATGCGCATGATTTATAAATCGAGGGAACGAAATGGTAAATCGTGCACACAATTTAGTAAATCGAGGGAATGAATATGTGCGGCGCTCCATACTGTTACTTCAGAGGATGCATTGAATATTGATTTCTCTCTCTCTCTCAGGCCCGCTGGACATCCCTCGGGTGCATTAACATAAGCCGGGGTTTGTGAGACGCAGTCCTCGATGCCCCAGGCGATGGACTCCAACATTCAGACTGAACTGCTGCAACAGAGTGTTGGACTTACAATAAATGGAGCATGGCTGGTAAGACAGGATGAACCACAGTGATGCAACTTATTATTTTAAGATAAAGAATTGAACAACTTCAGGACCTTCTGCGTTGGAATCCAATGCCTTTCTCTCACTGCAATGAAGCGCAGCACAACCACTGCGCGACTGAGCTAACATTCTGCCACACAAAGCAACCTTCACTTTGGTAAAGCCTGTTGAGACCTCTCCGTCCACTGAGCCGGATCTGGTGCTCTGTTTTTAGTGGGATCAGTCAACGAGCTGGAACTGCCTCATCCCTCTTTTGATCTTGGGCCTTAGAAAAGCTGTAATCATTGCAGTATTTTAATTTGTCTGTGACTCAAGTGGAAACCCAGGTACTGTACTTTCACCCATCCAATTGCACATTTCCACTCCACCAGGGGTCGTCTGTATGACGTGTGTGCAGCCAGGGAGGGAGGAGAATACACTTGCAAACTTGTTCTGCAACTTGGCTACCGGCATGACTTGGGACAGGGAAAGAAGAAAAGGGATGGGGCTGAATGATTTCGAATTGGAACACACCCCAGGTTTGAGCTCCACCTTCTCCATCACTGTCGTTAACGGAGACACTGATTGCCACACTCCATAATTTGCGGAGATTGAGATGATATATTTGACATGCACACACCCTGAACCATCTGTTCACAACACCTCATAAACTAGATTGCAAACCCGCTGTGTAACCTTGAAAGGCTCTTGTCACTTGGTGACTAATTTAGATACTGATGTATGGGGTAATATGACTTTCTCTGGTAACACTTTAGTATGGGGAACACATATTCACTATCAACTATGACTTTTGTCTCAATAAACTCCTAATTTGTTGCTTATTAATAGTCAGTAAGGTATGTGTTGTAGCATTTAAGTTTATGTATTGGGTAATATTAGATCATGCAGAATAAGGCATTAATATGTGCTTAATAAGTACTAATAAACAGACAATATTCTAGTAATACACATGATAATAAGCAACTAGTTAAAAGTGAAAATTGTTCCTCATACTAAAAGTGTTACCAATTCTGAGCACCCTTATTGAGCTATATATTTTCCATAAACATATGTATTTTTATTATGGCAATGGTAAACATAAGTAGCCTTTAGCATCGCATATGAACACATTTCTGCCTCATACGGTGATCAGAATCCCCATCGGATCACAATTGATGTTAGTCGTCTCCTGACTCGGGTAAACTCCGCCATTGTTCATGACTCCTCCTCAAACCCCAGCTGGGTATTCAGCAGGCCAAAAAGCCCTGGCTGTGGTCCCAGAGGAAGCCCTGATCAAACCCCAGAAGTGATAGTGGAGACGTGACTGGCCCTGAAGCCAATCACAGACATGTCTGTTGACTTCTTGAACGCGATGGCCAATCAGAGGCGTAGTTGGTCAGAATCCACTCAAAACACTGGAGTTTTTGTTCAGAGAGTTCTGCACGCTCATGAATCCTCTTGTTATAACAAAATGTAGTAAATAAGTGATTGATTATGCAGTGTAGACAACTTGATTAAAACGCAACTTTGTGAGATCGCTATGAGTCTGAGATGAGACATATGCTGTAAGAACAAATATAAACCAAATAAATATATTCAACAGTAAATTACTAATTAACAAAAACAATTATTGTACGAAACTTACCTAATTAAAGTGACAGTGACCCTAATTGACAGGCAGGCACACTGACAATTACCTTTTTAGAGCCATGCTGAAATAATATTTACATTATGCATCACTTTAAAGATCTTAAGTGTCCATTATCTATTTTCTGAAATGTCCATATTGTTTATAAGGTAGAGAAACACTCCTTAATATTTGAGGGGTATTTAACAGTCCATTTCACAGGTAAGGCACAACTTGTCAACAGGTCTTTCCAAGGTATTGGTCTTAGTTTTAACCAACACACGTCTTACTTACTTTTCTATCTGGAAACACCTCAACTCTTCCAAAGACCCATGACAAGTCGTCTTTTATGAGGACAACATCTCCAACTGAAAGGTTTTTTTTACTTGAGTCCATCCTGGAGCAAAGGTAAATATTGATGCACCCAGAATAGGTCAGCAAGATACTGAATTTGCTTCCACTTGTGACATGCATATATGGCTTCTTTTTTTGAAAAGTCCAGGAGGTAATGCTGGTTGCCTTTTCATTAATATATAGCAGATGATTGGGTGTCAAGGGTTCCAGATCTGTGCTCATCTGTTGTAACGGTAGTGGTCTGTCATTTATTATTGCATCCACTTTGCACATGTATGCAAGCTTTCATCAGTAAGGGTTTGTTCTTTCAGCACAGATCTCAGGATTTGTCTTTCCCATACTCCACCGAAATGAGATCCAGAGGGTGAGTTGAACATCCACTGTATTCCTTTTTGCATGAGAGTGCTTTCAGTTTTTGATTGGTTCCACTTTTGAATGGCTTTGCTCAGCACCTATGAAATTAGTACCATTGTCACTTCCCATGATTGACACCTGACCCCTCCTGCACACAAAGCGTCGGATGGCATTTAAACACAAGTCTGTATCTAGTGTATGTGCAATTTCAATATGCACAGCTCTTGTTGTCAGGCAGGTGAACTATACCCCATATCTACCTTGTCTGACCTCAAATGGTCCAAAGTTGTCTACCCCGACATTGGTGAAGGGTGGTTGATCTGGTATTATTAGTCATGACTCATGTGGCAACTCTGACGTTTTCTGCTCTGCAGCCTTTGCTCTGATCTTTCTACAAGTCACACATCTGGAGAGGATCTTCCTAACAATGGAGTTTGCAGAAGGAAGTCAACTTTGAAAGCATATCGTTCCTTCCGCAATGTCCAATTCTCACATGAATGTCTCTTAAGGTTAAAGTTGTAACATGTGAGTCTTTGGGTATAATGATGGGATGCTTTACATGCTCAGGCATTGCAGATTTCCAAGACGACCTCCAACTCAATTCAATTCAATTTACATTTATTTGTATAGCGCGCTTTTCACGATATATATTGTTTCAAAGCAGCTTTACAGAGAATGCATGTCAACATTACAATTTAGAGAATGCAGTTAGCTAATAATGTAATAATTTAGGCAATTTAATTTACAATCACTGTTAGCAGTTTAATTGAAGGTAGAAGCAATGAGCTCCTGGAAATTATGAATTACATATTAACAATAATTAGGATATATAGAAATTTGGGAATGTGCATGTTGATCCAGATATTGCATCATCTGAAGTCCTCGCAGGAGTTGGCGCCATCTCTCAGAAATCCATCCTGAAATATTGGATCCATTTTAGAAAGGAAACTGTTCTTTTTGACAGATGGATTACCTTTTTGCAACATGGACATTTCTTCTTTGAATCTTTGAGTTTGAGTGAAAGTCATGTCCTCCAGTCACCTGTAAAGATAAGACTGTCAGTTCGATTCATTCTTCATACTGTGCCTGCATCAATATCCTGTTATTCTCTGTTGTCACTGACCATCTGTGCAATAAAGTCGCTCTGCTGAGTTCATCTCTTGTCCTGTGTATGTACTAGGGGTGTAACAATACATGTATTCATCCTGAACTATCATGGTTTGGACGTCACGGTTTAGTGCATACAGTCAGACGATGAGTACAATCAGTCACAGGTGATTCACACTCCAATCCAGAAGGGGACATGTGTGGTAATGCAATGCTGTTTGCTAACTGCCACAACAGGAAAAAAGAGCAGAAGAAGAACAGACGATCTATGTATAGAAATATTTACATGTAATCTCTAAAACAGCTTGAAAATATCTCACATAGCATTACATTTACCTCAGGCAAGTCATTTAGTGTCCACAGCATGTTAGTTCACTGGAAAAATGAACTCTAGAGGAGCATTTCACTGAATATATGCACTATATTAGCTTATATTCATTATATTTACTTTACCTGTTAGTAATGTCTTAATTATTTAATATATTTAAATACATTTAACTTGCTGACAACACATTAGTTTAAAGGGGAGGTTGATTATGATTTCACTTTTTTAACTTTAGCTAGTGTGTAATGTTGCTGTTTGATCATAAACAACATCTGCAAAGTTACGACGCTCAAAGTTCAAGATATTTTCTTATCTCAATGCGCTTTACATAAACCCCGCCCCCGAGAACACACAACAAAGGGGGCGGGGCCATGTTGGGCTGCTTTAGAGAAGAGGAAGAGTTGTTGTAGTAGAGTGTTGTTGTCATGCCGTCATTTTACGCCGGACTGCTTCACAAACGAGGATCAATTCAACACAAAAGATGAACATGACGGCACATGCTAGTGGATGAGTTGAATCAACTCCACAGCAACTACATCAATTTATCCACTAACCATTCAGAAACGTCCAGTTTCATTCTAAAAGTTGTAACTTCTTCCTGAGTCTCTCCATCAGTGTCGACTCCGGTTTGAACAATGTAAGGCTGAACACTGTCGTTTTTTTGGCTGCGTGAGATTCTCCAGCTTTGTTGTTGTTGAGCTGTTAAAGCTCCGCCCTCTTCTGGAAAGGGGGCGGGAGCAGCAGCTCATTTGCATTTAAAGGGACACACACAAAAATGGCATGTTTTTGCTCAACCCCAAATAGGGGCAAATTTGACAAGCTATAATAAATGATCTGTGGGGGATTTTGAGCTGAAACTTCACAGATATACACTTATATTACATCTTGTGAAAGGGGCATAACAGGTCCCCTTTAAACAACCATGATGTTTTGTTCTCTTCTAAAATGTTTGATTTTTCAACTCAGTATAAGAGTTATGTAACAAGATATCATGCTATGTGTGTAAATTACTTCCTAAACACAGACAGTGCAAACCTCTGTATGGAATAGTTAACATATAAAATTAAAAATTTGTGTCTTTGTTAAACTAAAAATGGATGGAAAACACTTCTTTGGGTGGTCAACTGAATAACCAGTTAGTCTTGTCATATTTATTTTCACATAATACTTTTTATTTAAATTAAATCCAGTGTGCAAAGCACAGCGTGAATCACACAATATTTGTCTTTGATCTCGTACAGTAAGTGGCTGATCTACTACCGTAAGTGAGAGCTTTACATTTTGAGTGCACTTATTGCACGACTGCCGCCGCCTACTCTCGCCTACTTTCAAGGCGAGGCATTTTATTTGACATGTCAAATGTGCCTAATGGAATAAAAAGTGTAGTGTGACCATCCATTAAGCCACCGACTAACCGGCAAGAGTTAACATGATTTCAGTCAATTGTTAACTTTCATCATTTTGCTATATATCTCAGGTAATAGGGACATTTTATAAATGGTATTCAAAAGAAAGTTGCTTAGACCATCTTTAATTTCAACCACTAAAAAAAAATTTTTTTGGACCTGAATCAACAGACACATGTTTATACAGTAACCGCTCTACAGAACATAACTTCAAGATATTACGAGGGATGGGTCACAAAGCTGAGCCAACGCCTCTTTCTTCCTTTCCCACTGCTTCTCTACGATACAGGTGTGGCCGCTCAAAAACCCCCATGCTACAGCTGCTCTGTTACCACTTGTTGTGTTTTCTTTCTGTGCGTTTAAGGCTTTGCATGACAACACATTACTCACACACACACTGTAATCTGACACACCCTTAGCCGCGAATTCTGCTTGTCTAAACTCCCTGGCAAAAGGAGGCATTTTTGATGGGTTTTGATTCAAATTAATTTTTTATATCACTAGAAACTGACAACTGAAGGAGATTTCATCACAAGCAAAAGGTCAAAATACAGAGACATTTGTTTAGAAACATTGTTCATTGACATCGAAACTTCCCACCAGCTGATAACTCATCAGATACCTCAGAAGATGACACACACCTAATGATTTCATCAACCACAGCACCAAAGACTAGCCCATTTTCACCTGTTCTTTAGTGGATATCGCTCTCACTCAATCACACAAGACAAAAGCTGAGTAAAATTCATTCAAGACCCATGCATTGACTTTTGGATTCACAATAGGAACCTGCCATTCAATAGCAATAAAAAATACAGCTTTTCTACAAAATGTGAACACTTTATTTGCAAAGTAAATTTGCAGCTACATGTCAACGTATTCAGTTCAGTAACAGTCTACTACTACTCAAATGAGAATTAGTTGACATGCAGTTGCAAATTATTGAGTTAGTTGGCATGTAGTTGCAAAGTCACTTATATTTAGTAGAATCGAAAATAAAGTGTAACCTAAGAGTGTAATATTATATTTCATACCCAACCTGAAATACTGAGAACAAAAAATCATTCTGCTGTGACAGCATTTGTCTTAATGCCAATGTGGTTTGTTGTGTTAATCTGTGTACCAAGAAACACAAAAACATACTAACCACAAGCATTTAAAATGGGATGTTTAAATCATTACATTTGACCTTCCTGTGTGACAAACAATAGCACCAGCCTCCTCTATACAGTATTTCTCTTTTTTAATCAGACTGTTGAAAACAACCAAAACCGTAAAATAAGTCAATAGATAATCCAGTGTCTGCTTTATGACTCACGGCTGGGATCGAAGGTTGAAGACTTTAATGAAAGGGTGTGACCAGCATCTCTTTTCTGTCACTGGAGGTGAACGTTCACACATTGACCGCAAACATAACAAAAGCCAGTGTTGATGTCAAGGTGAAAAACATAACTAAACAAAATGAAACTAAAGCAAATAAAACACTTCCTAATTTTGACACCCCAAATCACACATCAAATAAGATCCTAGTGTCTCAGGATTTTATAAAAGTATTGCTGTTTTTTGTTTATCAGGTGACTCCAGTCAGTGAATAAAGGGTCACTGCAACAATGAGTTTAGCTTAGTGAATGTGAACACAAGTGAAAACATGTTCTCTAAGCAAACTGTACGACTGCCTTCCAATCCACAATTTACTGTTCACTTTAAATGTTTTCTCTCTTCTGGAAACAAAAATACATTATAAACTATTAAAAAAAAAAATCTGTAACACTATTGGTGACCACTAGATGGCAGGGTTATTTAAATTATGCACTCTAAAAACAACCCATGTTGGATTGAAAATGGACAAACCCAGCGATTGGGTTGTTTTTAACCCAGTGGTTGGGTTAAATGTTTGACCAATCTGCTGGGCAGTTTTATTTAACTCAACTATTGATTAAAAAATGACTATATGTCTGGCTTAAAATGAACCCAAAGTAAGTTGGAAATTAAAAATCAGACACATAATTACTAGAGGCAACAATAATAATCAAACTGAACATTTATTATTTATTATTTATTATTAATAAATTTTTATTGTTTAATTATTATTAATTAAACTTATTAATAAACGTTAAATTACAACATACTTTGGGTTCATTTTAAGCAAGCAATACAGTCATTTTTAAACAATAGTTGGGTTAAATAAAACTACCCAGCAGTTTGGGCAAACATTTAACCCAACCACTGGGTTAAAAACAACCCAATTGCTGGGTTTGTCCATTTTCTTGCAAAAAATGAACCCAAAATAAGTTGTAAATGAACATTTATTAATATGTTTAAAACAATAATTAAACAATAAACATTTATTAAATCGCTTATTAATAAATGTTCACCTTTTGATTATTATTGTTGCCTCTAGTAATTATGTGTCTGATTTTTAGTTTTGGGTTCATTTTAAGCCAGACATAGCCTATAGTAATTTTTAAACAATAGTTGAGTTAAATAAAACTACCCAGCAGATTGGTCAAACATTTAACCCAACCAC
This sequence comes from Ancherythroculter nigrocauda, assembly GCA_036281575.1. Classification (NCBI taxonomy): domain Eukaryota; kingdom Metazoa; phylum Chordata; class Actinopteri; order Cypriniformes; family Xenocyprididae; genus Ancherythroculter; species Ancherythroculter nigrocauda. The sequence goes on along the minus strand of VTFQ01000008.1, from coordinate 2,831,454 downwards.
TGGGTTTGTCCATTTTCAAACCAATTTGGGTTGTTTTTAACCCAGCAGTATAATAGTCCACAAAAATCATAAGTTTTGGCTTTCAAAATAAAACAAATCACTTCAATGCATAGACCTACCTGTGTAAAACACGAGCAAGTTGTATGTTAAATTCAGAGTAAGATATATGCTAAATCAAAACAATATTTGTTCTTGTTTAACACTTGCTCAAACTTATCTCGTCATTTAAATAGTTTTGCACCAGTTTGGGCCGGCAGAGAGCAGCAGTTACTGCCAAACGAAAACAGGAGGCTCATTCTCACACTAAAAGATTTGATTAAATGCTTATTAATTGCTTGGTTCTGTACAATATAATGTTTTGTCCGAAAACACAAGTAGCTCAAATCACAGGCTTCTCATGATGAGCAAAAGTTGAGCGCACAGTCGAAACTGCAATCAATGCCATCCAATGAATGAGTGTTGACGGGGATGTTCACCGAAGTTCCGCCCTCGTCCGCTGTTTGCTCGGTCCATACCATCACCGGAGAGCGCGAGCGCACGCGAATTAAACAACTTGTGTCAGAACGCGAGATTCCTCAGCTCGTGAGGGGATCATGACGCACGTCTGCGCGTAATGTCACGCGCAGCGGGTCTGTGTGTGCTGGGACAGGTGTGTTACCTGTGGCTGTGAATGGTGGAAATGGACACCAAATGAACTGCTGTCCTTCAACATTGTTGTTTTCCGACTGGGAACTAGTGAGAGTGAGACTTTTGTCTATTGATTGATCGCGTGACGCTTTTTTAAACGGGTGAAGACACGCGCACCACTCCCTCAGCACTGGATGTAAAGCTCTCTTTTTGATTGCTGGTTCAGTGTGAACGGAGTTTGCCGCATTACCGAACCGGGCTGCAGTATGTGCGAGACGGTGATGGCCATGTCTCAGCTGGACATCGAGCCTCATCCACCGGAGAACGGCTTCGTCACCCCCGAAACCAATAAATCGCCCGAGTTGCTTACGCAGATCGACGGCGGCGTTTTGCCGAACGTGGGCGGATTTGGGAAGTATCAGAAGCAGCTGATCGTTTTAACATGGATCCCGGCCATTTTCATTGGCTTCAGCCAGTTCTCGGACAATTTCCTCCTGGCTCAGCCTCAGCCGAGCAGCCCGTGTGCTCAAGTGCAGCCGAACAACAGCGAGCTCTCGACGACCCTCCAGCCCGAGAGGTTCACCCTGGCCAACAATGAATTCAGAGGCACTGAGGCGTCATCACTCTGCATCTGTATGCAGTCAGGATATGAACTGAAGAATGGACTAGAGCAGAATGTTGTCACCAAGGTAAGAGTGCGTGTCCTAAACAGCAGTATTCCTTTTCCTTGGATAGACCAGGGATAAACCTGACTGGCAGGTAGTTTCATTGCCATTTTCATGAGGGGAGGATCCACATGAATGCATGTGGAAAGGTGAGTTTGTTTACAAAGCTCGGAGGGCCTGCAGTACAGTGGAAAGGAGCCGCTCTCTGTACACACATAGGGAAAGAATGGCATTGCTGACTGAGATGAATATGAGTCATCTGCATCAACAGCTGAGAGGTGCCAGCCGTCACGGGGTGTCATGTCACCGGGTTCCCTCATGCTGACCAGATGACATAACCACGCTCTGTGCAATTTAACAAAAACAATCAACAGCACCCTTTTAACCGCTGGTGTCCTGCCCTTCGGCCTCCATTAGGCTGTCGGTGTATTGTGCAATGAGGAATATGGGTCAGCAAACTCTAAGGATTACATAGTAATTCTGAGCAGCCTACGGAGATAAGGGAAAGCCACCATATAGGCTTCTGGAGTTTAGTGTCACATTATGTCCTTCGCAGCTAATCTGCCTGTGCTTGAAGCAGAGGTATCTGCTGGAAGATTCCCTAATGGTAATAATAATAACAGTTTAGTGTGCTGGCAGTGTAACATCTTCATCTTTTTTCTCTGCCTGGATGCTTGTGTTTTCTCATGTGCAACTAAATGGCAGATTAAAGGATTGGTTCACTGATCATTTACTCACCCCCGTGTCATCCAAGATGTTCATGTCTTTCTTTCTTCAGTTGAGAAAAATGAAGGTTTTTGAGGAAAACATTCCAGGATTTTTCTCCATATAGTGGACTTCACTGTCCAAATGTCAGTTTCAGTGCAGCTTCAAAGAGCTCTACATGATCCCAGATGAGGAATAAGAGTCTTATCTAAAGAAACCATCGCTCATTTTCTAAAAAAAAAAGTCAAAATGATATACTTTTTAACCATAAATGCTCATCTTGCACTGCTCTGTGATGTGCCACGCATTACGTAATCATGTTGGAAAGGTGTAGGCAGAAATTTCCATCTCATTTTCTCCTCCAGCATCGTTGTTTTACCTTTTTTTGAAAAGGGATTTTGACTAAGTGCACGTTTGCTTTGTAGACACTGGATTGGTACTTCTGCCTACGTCACACGTGAGCTTTCCAACATGATTATGTCATGCGTGGCACATCACAGAGCAGTGCAAGACGAGCATTTGTGGTTAAAAAGTATATCATTTTGACTTTTTTTTTAGAAAATGACAGATGGTTTCTTTAGATGAGACTCTTATTCCTCGTCTGGGATCATGTAGAGCTCTTTGAAGCTGCACTGAAACTGACATTTGGACCTTCAACCCGTTGAACCCCAGTGAAGTCCACTATAAGGAGAAAAATCCTGGAATGTTTTCCTCAAAAACCTTCATTTCTTTTCAACTGAAGAAAGAAATGCATAAACATCTTGGATGACATGGAGGTGAGTAAATTATCAGGAAATTTTCATTCTGAAGTGAACTAATCCTTCAAGTCTCAGTAATTCTGGGTACTCAGCCATTTTAGTTCTGCTCAATAACTAGAAAAGTTGTTTTTCTCGAATGTGAATAAAATAGACACGCAGCAGTGCACATAGCCTGCCGAGGAAATGAATCAGCAAACTTGTAGAAAAGCATCAGTTTATCAATGACCTGTTGGCATGCCTCTCCATCATTTATTTATATATTTAGAAACTATGATCCATCTGTTCAGTTTGCAGGTGCAAGTTAAGGCTGCTTGGTTATTGGCTTCATCACAGTGAGGGATCACATGCTGCACTCTTAACAATGCTGGGTTAAAAACAACCCAAGTTGAGTTGAAAATGGACGAACCCAGCGATTGGGTTAAATGTCTGCTGGTCAGTTTTAACTCAACTATTGTTTAAAAATTACTCTATTCCCAAAGTATGTTGGAAATTATTTATTAATGTTTAATAAATGAACATTTATTAATAAGTTTAATGAATAATAATTAAACAATAAACATTTATTAAATTGCTTATTAATAAATGTTCATCTTTTGATTATTATTGTTGCCTCTAGTAATTATGTGTCTGATTTTTTACTTTTCAACCTATTTTGGGTTCATTTTAAGCCAGACATATAGTCATTTTTAAACAATAGTTGAGTTAAATAAAACTACCCAACATGTTGGGCAGACATTTAACCCAACCACTGGGTTTGTCCATTTTCAACCCAACTTGGGTTGCTTTTAACCCAGCATTTTTAGAGTGTGTGACGTGAATTCAGACTGCAATTTGAGAACTAAATGGTTTCTTTAATATATGACCTCCAAAACTGAACAAGGGATAACGTACAGCCAGTCATTTTTTTGTTCGTGTCGGGGTCCTGATCACGCTGTCAGGTTTAACCGGCTGGCTGTACATTATCCTGCTTATTTACACAGCTGCTTGCCACCAAAGTAGATAATTTGGCATGAGATATTAACTTGAGTTGACATCTTATTAGCTCACTTAATTAACTTGAGTAACTCAAAACTACAAAATGTTATTCCTCTTTTAGGGGGCTTCAGGAACAGGGTTGAGAACCACTAGATTAGATGGTGTCGCCAGGTCAAATTGGGTCTAATTTTGTTGGGTCTGTCTGTCCAAAAATGTGCAATGCATATGGAAAGAATCTCACGCAGCCAAAATGAGGATTGCCAGTAACAGTGTCTTACATTGTTCAAACCGGAGTCGACACTGATGGAGAGACTCAGGAAGAAGTTACAACTTTTAGACGTTTCTGAATGGTTAGTGGATAAATTGATGTAGTTGCTGTGGAGTTGATTCAACTCATCCACTAGCATGTGCCGTCATGTTCATCCCAACATGGTTTATGTAAATTTTAGGGTTAGTGATGTCACTAACCCAGGAAGAAGCTTGTTGTAGTCCCTACCAGCCGTTTCTTGTAGTCCTTAAGCAGCGATTTCTGTAAAAGAAAATGTCTCCCTTTGCATTGAACTTTGAACGTCGTAACTTTGCAGATGTTGCTGTTTGAGCATAAACAACATTACACACTAACTAAAGTTAAAAATGTGAAATCATAATCAAGGACCCCTTTAAACATGTAAGATTCCCTTACATATAGGGCACATCAAATATGGTAAACAGAAGCTGAAACATGCTTGACACATGAGAAAAACCTCATTGGTTCTTGCATGTCAAGAAAGCATGTTTGAGCTTCTGTTTACCATATTTGATGCATTGATTGATGTTAACAAACTGATCGTCATATAAACCGATTGCATCTCTTCAGAAGACACAGTTTGATCCAGTTGATTTATATGGGTAATTTTATCATATGGTCTTTATGCACTTTTTAAAGCTATTGATTATTACTTAGACTTTGAATGGATAGACAAAAAAAAAATGATGAGAGGATAATTCAATGAAAGTTTTATGGGTTTAAAACAACATGAGGATGAGTAAATGATGACAGAAGTTGCCAAATCCAGAAGTTCCAATAACTTCATCCTCATAATTTTTTAATTGATTTAGTTACAGACCCCCTGTGATGAAAATCAAGTTTTTAATGTTGTTTATATGTCTTTGTGGTGTTTTTAATATGTTTTAACATAAGCCATGTGCAAATTCATGTCAGCACCATTGCTGAGTATTTTTTCCTCAAAACTGCATTGAAAAAAAAGACCCGCGGTTTGAAAGCACTGGTGTCTGTGACGTCACAAACTACATTGTAACCAATCACATCAACGTCTCGGCGGGCTTTAGCATATCATTAACTTACCGCTCTGAAGCAGGGGGTCTCAAAAGAAGGTTATCCCGCTATATTTTTCTGTTGATATGAAAAATCGTGTAGATTTATCAATATAGCGGGTGTATGATGTATATTACGATGTTATGATGAACTATATGCCTTTCTCCACTGACGTTCAAAGCGTTTCTAAGGGTAATGATTGTTAGGCAGCTGTCTGACTCGTGAATGTGAACGTGTTTTAAGTAACATTAGCAACACATTATTAGCTGTTTGATAGCGCAGTCAAGCAAAAGGCTAATCATATTAATTACTGTTATGTGTCCGATGTTGTAAAGAGTGAAACCATTGTGCAGCGTTTACCTCAGTAAGTTGACCGAGTGGATCTCTGAGCTGGCGTGAGCGAGTGGAGGCGGGGCTAATTTGCATATTCATTGATCCGCGTATATTAAATGAGGCAAGGGTGTAGAGTTACATTCAAATCATGAAGAAGTTTTTTTCACAGGAAAAAAATGTTTAAATGTGTCATTTTGGAGATCAAAGATGAGTTTTAAGGTATAAAATTATTGACTAGAGGGGGACTTTAAGAAATTTGGATTTTTTTAGTCTTTGTCTGGTCAGTGTCCTCACCCTCCAAGCCAGTTCTTTGTGTTCATTAGATGAAGGATTGGTTTCAGGTAGGACACACTGACAGTAAGTCGCTGCCTTACAGGTTCTTGGACATCTGTGCATTTCCATTGTGGCATCAGGTGTTTTGATTTAGTCAGCTGAGAGACCTGAGACGATGCCCTCTGTTGCTCCAAAACCTGTTTATCACCTCCAGTCTCGCCTTTTCAGGCTCTGTTATGAGTGTATACTGTGAAAGCTGAAGTTCTTCCTTCTTCCTAACATCATCTTTTTCTTCCAACTGTGGGGGAAAAAAATCACACTTGCTTTTTACAATGTTCATCTTTAGTGTGTAAAGTTTTTTGAGTATGAAAAAGCTCTGCAAAGTCCCTCCAGCGGGAGTTATTCTCTATATCACTGTCACTGTTTCTGAACTCCCTGAAACGTTGAATTTTCTTCCAAGAACATAAACGTCACAATATTCCTCATTTAAATAATTCCCGCAGAATAAAGGGGCGGGGCCTGGTTGAGTTAGTTAGTAGTGTGTTGAAACTTGCGTTTATGGTAAGGGCGGGACATTTCCCAAACACGCTCCAAGCACTTGATTAATCACAACACACTGCTCTCCTGGGAAGAGAGGAGCTATATGAGGAAAATGATGAACATTCAAGCATGAAAACCTGTTCTAGTAGAGACCAAAAAAACAAAACTTTGAAAAAACAGCATAATCCCATATAGGTCCCATAGATCTCATTTCCTGCATTTAAAAATAAAACTACTAGTAGTACAACAAATTAAATAATACATTTGAGTACTAAACTAAACACAGACACTGAGTTTGTTTCTCATTTAAAATAATCTAATGTAATCTGGTACAAAGTGACAGTATATTTGAGCTGTTGTCTGTAATGTTAGACACTTGCTCCTCACAAAGTCGTTTTTGCCTTGATAACATCTTAAAAAAGCTGACATTTATGCCAGAAGAGCTTTTTTAGCAAATATTTAGTACCTATTCAGTCTCCACTGGCCAGTTCGTAAGTCGTGAGACGTAAATAAACATGCACACATCCTCAACACATAAAACACATGTAAGCAAATGCAGCAATTATACACAAGTATCGTTGAATCGGAGTGAGAAAATAGTTTACATGCTTAATTTTTTCATGTTCATGGGATTTTTTTCAATCCAATCCAAATTTCATTGGGATTGTGCTCAATGGGATGGACTGAGGTGTTTATATGAAGGATTTTCAGTCCGTTTGAGTCATCCTTCTGATTACTAACAGATTATAAACAGCTATTGGTGTAGTATTTCACCTGCTTTAGCTTTAATTCAACACGCTTTGCATTTCTAATTCATTTCAGGGATAGCAACTGGACAAAAATTAATGTTTGATGATCTTTTGTTGAGTGTTTGTGTGTTTTTGAAGCTGACTTTTCTGACTGTGTGCCGGCACCATGTTTTTGCATAAATGATAGCTTCGGTTATTTCCTTGTGCATTTTGAGCTCCTCTCATAGGGCATGATGCTCTGAAATGCCAGAAAGATCAATATTTGTTCAGTTGAGTCAGGTTGGCTTTAAGGTGTGCTTGTGTTTGTTGATTTGAGGGACTTTGTCGTTGTGCATTGGTTATGTAGGTTTTATGGCGCCGTCTCAAATATTGGTACAGATTTGTTGTATTGCACGTTGTAATCATTTGACACGTCTTGCAAATTACCTGGTTTCCAAAATCATAGTGATCCCATAGTGTCCCAAACTACTGATGTACAGTTTCTCTTTGGCAGTAAGTCATATTCATGTGTACTGTCTTCCCTGTTTTGTTCTCTCACTTGTACATCTAGTACGAGAACTACACAATGTCATCACAAAAATATGACCACAAAAATATCTATTCAATGCAACTATTCAAAGTTCCCACGAACAGAGTACAAGATGCTTCACAAAGTCTCAAAGAACTCCTGACTCAAAGAGATCAATTATAAAATAAAAGCTTTACCATGCTGACTGTTAATACACTAAAGTAAAGTACAGTATCAGCTCTTTCAGCAACTCTCAACGTGCATTTTACAGTTGTTTGATAACTGCGTATCACTGTAAATGCATCGTAATTAAATGCACAACATTAACCCCCAGTCGATCTTGGCACATCCCTAACGAGAAGCAGCTTTACTGCGACAGTTTGCTCCGCACAGATGATTTGGAGTTGTTTTGTAACAGTTTCACATTGGGTAAAAAAGCTCATACAATCTGTGAGGCGTGATAATGGTCCAAAACTTGAGAGCACATCCCCAAAGGAATAGCTCAGAATAAAGAAATTATGATTTTGGAAATACATTAATAGTGGAAAGAAGAAAAAGATATGAAAATAAGTATGGCTGAACTTGATTCAATCATGGACAGCAGTTCAACATGGAGACTCAGATACTACCTCATTTAAGATAAACTTGATTAAACTAAGTTTAGATGAGTTTACGCACTTCATTTTAGTTCATCCTACATGTTTTCATCATGTGAAACTGCTGTCCATGATTGAATCAAGTTGGTACTGGTTACATCAATGGTATTAGTGGTTGCTTTTTTATTAAAGGGGACCTATTATGACGCTTTTTACAATTTGTAAAATAAGCCTCTGATGTCCCCAGAGTGTGTATGTGAAGTTTTAGCTCAAAATACCCCACAGATAATTTTTTATAACGTGTTAAAATTGCCAATTTTAGGGGGTGAGCAAAAACGTGCTGTTTTTGTGTGTGTCCCTTTAAATGCAAATGAGCTGCTGCTCCCATCCCCCTTTCAAGAAGAGGGCGGAGCTTCAAGATCTCATGCTTCACCATACTGGCAACAACAAAACAGGACAATCTCACGCACTGAAAATGTAAGAAACTGTCAGGAGCGGTGTTCAGCCTAGCGTTGTCTCTGATTGGCCATTGTGTTTACACGCTCAACAGATTTGTCTGTCATTTTCAAAACGTTTAAAAAACATGATGCTCTTCAACACTAGTTCAGTCTTATATGTTCAAATCGGAAGCGCTGAAAAGACCCTCATTTGTGAAGCAGGCCGGTGCAAAATGATTGGTGCAAATGTGTAGATTTTACCAATTTTATTCGGGACATATCCTCAGTTCTCATCCCTGTCCAGCCCCATGCTAAGCATGATGTCAAATGGAAATCATCTTTTCTATGTTTAATCGAGTTAATCATTTGAAACATGTTCTTTCAACATGAAAACATTGAGTTAAGCCAAAGAGTAACCATTTCAAGTTAAACATGATGCAGTCGAGTTTGAACGAGAACCCTGATACAAAGGAGTTATGTCAAAATAAATTATTGAAGTAAGAACTGATTTATTAATATCTTCTGGCCTGTGAAAGAGAGAGTCCCTCTGACAGAGTTGGGCAGGTCGGAAAAGTCCCTGTAAAATAGTCCGTGTTCTTATTCTCTGATCTCCTCAGACAGCCTTTGAAAGTCATGGCCCTTTCAGATTTTGAGGACTATTCTAATTGCATTGGAGGCCCCGCAGGCTTTGACTTTAATAAGATGAGGTAAAATGAATAGGGGAATATCATCACTGGGAGAGGCAGAGCTGGAGAATCATGTGGACTGTCTAAAGTTGCATTCTGATGACAAGGGCAGGATCAGGCCTGAAGGCATTGGATTCAATAATAAGAGAGTAAATACTGAGCTCATGAAGTAATTCCGTTGAGGAATGGGACTGCTGGATATTCACTGTTTTGAGCTTCTTTCACTGGCTGTCTTTATCAATGATAAATCACTGAATGGTACGGCTGATCCATTCAACCTTTTTATTTAATGAAAATAATAATGAACTCTTAGTTTAGTGATGCCAGATTCTTATTTCCTATTAGATTGGCAGCTGTTTGATTGAATTACTTCTTCTTGAGTGTATTAGATTCTTGAGTGTGTGTGTGTGTGTGTGTACATTTTGGTTGGTCCTCTTTTTCTGAAAGCCCTTTAAAGGCCTGTTCGGGGTTTTAGAGATAAGATAATAATTAGGTTAAGGGTCAGTTTAGGGTAAGGGTTCAGGTTAAACATTTAATTCTGATGGAAGGGCCTTAAGGAGCTAGAGATTGCAATATGTCAATGAATGTCCTCAAAGATTGATGTGCAAGAATGTGTGAGTGTGTGTGTAGACATACTATATACTGTTCAAAAGTTTGGGGTCAGTAAGATTTTTGATTTAAGATTTTTCATTCATTTTCAGGAGAGCAGTATTTTTTTGAAATGGGAAACTCTGTAACATTATAAATGTGTTCTCTATTCTAAGTGTGCACAAGTGTAAGGTGTGTGTGTGTGTTTGAGAGGAGAAGAAATGGAGAACTAAACCGAATGATACTGAGAAAACGGCCCTTTTTAATGCCATAATCGAATGCATCAAGGAGCGCATCATACATTACAAATAGTTGGTCAAATGATCAAACATGTTTGATACCATAGGTAAGAATCACAGGTAAAAATAACCAATAACCATCATACGATCTGCAATTTTATGTAAAATCTGTTATCTTCAAGTGGCCAAAATCTGCAGTAACGAACTAATGCTGACTGCAAAAATAAGTCATAGTGCATAACAGCCTTAAGCTGCAAAAACAACTCTTTCTAAACTTCCATGATATCTTGATCCATGATCACCCACATTTACACACCAGTCATTCCTGTTGAGTGAGTCTCCTTTATTAAAGTCAACTGGAAATGCCTGTGTGTCATGGGTTCGAACAGAATGTTGGTCAATTAGAAATAAGTGAGTCCCATGTTCAATTGGCTGTAATTTATTGGCCTAAATTTATCATACAATTTAAAAATCACATTTATTGGCTGATTTGATATATTGTGCATCCAAATTCTTAACATATATATAGTAAATTAAGCTTAAAAGCTTACTTTGGAAATGGCTGAAATATATATTGTATATCGAACTATATTTTTAAAGTTTCAGAAGAAAATACGTGTCTTAACATGCATAAAGACAAAGATAAGGGGATCATTCAGGTCCTTGGATTGTTGCACTGCATGTGGGATTGGGAATGTGCTCTCTTGTTACCCATAGTTCTGTCTTCAAGAGAGAAAGAGAGAGAAAGAGTGGAGAGAAGAAGAGATAGAGAGGGAGAAAGGGGGGATTGTATTTGCCGGTGAAACAAGGGAGAGGCAAAAAGGGCTCATTGTGTTTAGCCTGCGGCGATGTGTTACTATAGCATAGTACAACCAGAACAATGAGAAACCATACATTGTATTTATTTTACAGGGATTAATTACTGTAAACATGCAAATCAATCATTACAGTCAACTAGACTTGATTCTGTTCACAGGTTTGTCAGAAAATTTCTCAATTCTCAGCAATTTTATTACAATAAATCAATGTATTCATCAACAAGCTAAGCAATTATCAAAATCATTATCATTCCTACATGAGAATAACATGAGACTTCTTAGAGGAATCATAAGCAGTAAAATATGTCTTCAGAAAATAAACAAATGCATGAGGTACAAAACTAAAATACCTATTTGGAAGTGAGTGGAGGGGAAGATTATAGACCATTTCCACATTTGAGAAGCTGAGAATTGTGTCAAATACTACTTTTTGATAAAGCTGTATTTTAAGACACATTTTGTTATTCATAAACTGTCGGTTTGTTTCTTTAAGGTCATTTTGAGTCCAGCTCATACGTCTGAATGGAAATCTATGAATAAGCATTTTGTGTTTCCGACTAAAAGATCAAGTCACGCCAACCGATAAAGGATCAGTGAGTTGACCTGAACAGCTGGGTAAATACAGTGTGTGTGTGTGTGTGTGTGTGGGCAGCACGCATGTGTGCGAACGGGCCTCTGCAGAAAACTGAAGCTTACGTCCATCACTAGCTCAGAAAACGACATGAGAGCTTGTTCATCAAATGCACAGTTAGCAATTAATGTGTTTTAAAAATTCATCAGAAAATGTATGATAATGAACAATACACTACGTCATCTGATCATCTTTCATCTTAACATCACATTTGTAGTGTATATTTTTTCAGTGCCTGTTGTGTGTAACAACTACAGGTTAAGATTTTCTAACCAGCAGTGGCAAATCGAAAATTGCTATGTTGATTTTTGTGGAAAATACACGCTGGATGGAAACACCAAGAGGCTCATAAATTCTAATAATGCGGATAAAAAATTTAGTTGGATAGTTTTTTATTGATAAGAAGTATAATGAGTATAAACTACGTTGGAAACACATTTACCGAATAAATCCCTCCACACAAAACAAAAACCTCAGGTGACTTTGCCTCAGCAGACGCTGTGATTGGATAACTGGACTAACCAGCTGACCAATCGCTTCACATCATCTCAAATGTTGGTTCTAAAGCGCCTGAGTCAGTCTGTCATCAGAATGATTTGGTTTAAAGGGGACCCATAACGCCCCTTTCACAAGATGTAATATAAGTCTAAGGTGTCTCCAGAATGTGTCTGTGAAGTTTCAGCTCAAAATACCCCACAGATCATTTGGGTGATTGTCAAATTTGGGTGTGAGCAAAAACACACTGTTTTTATGTGTGTCCCTTTAAATGCAAATGAGCTTCCAGAAGAGGGCGGAGCTTTAACAGCTCAACAACAACAAAGCTGGAGAATCTCACGCAGCCAAAATGAGGATTGTCAGTAACGGTGTTCAGCCTTACATTGTTCAAACCGGAGTCGACACTGATGGAGAGACTCAGGAAGAAGTTACAACTTTTAGAATGAAACTGGACGTTTCTGAATGGTTAGTGGATAAATTGATGTAGTTGCTGTGGAGTTGATTCAACTCATCCACTAGCATGTGCCGTCATGTTCATCTTTTGTGTTGAATTGACCCTCGTTTGTGAAGCAGTCCAGCGTAAAATGACGGCATGGCAACAACACTCTACTACAACAACTCTTCCTCTTCTCTAAAGCAGCCCAACATGGCCCCGCCCCCTTTGCTGTGTGTTCTCGGGGGCGGGGTTTATGTAAAGCGCATTGAGATAAGAAAATATCTCCCTTTGCATTGAACTTTGAGTGTCGTAACTTTGCAGATGTTGTTTATGCTCAAACAGCAACATTACACACTAACTAAAGTTAAAAAAGTGAAATCATAATCAATCACCCCTTTAATTCACAAACACCAGCATCCGGACACAAGAGAACATGACAGCGTTCATCGCATTTCATCTGCCGCTTTATGATGGAGGAAAAAGAGCCTGATTGCAGCAACTTCCATTTTTATTACTACATTTTTATTAGCACCGATTTTGCCTGGAAGTGACAATTTTGTTCTTTTGAACACATGAGATGGCTGCTTTATTCACAGATGTTTTATGCGATATTCCACTTTTGTGCATAAATTAAATTCACAACTTTGGAAGGAAAGCCAATGACAGCTGCTGTCTGTCTGATATTCAGAATGAACACTGACATTTGCACTTCATAAGTTTTGCTGATCTTATGTCGGCTACTCTAATGAAGCTGAACATGACACACACACACACACACACACACACACACACACACACACACACACACACACACACACTTCAATAAAGAGGGAAAATTCCAGACTCTTAATAAATAACCAATTATACAGTATGTAGGAAGTTCAGGCAGACTTCAGATATACAAACAGTAACTGGATGGTTAATGTTAATGAGATGATTAAGAAAGCATCTGATCATAGTGATGTGGATATGTTTGCACATTTGCATAATGCCCGCCCACTTGCTGCTTTGGCCCGCCTTCAAAGAACATATGATATTTCGAGTCGCTGCTGTTTTTCTTCGCTGTTAGAGCATAAAACATTGCATGGACTTTAAGAGTGAGAATCGGTAATTTTATCATGATACTTAAGCCACGAAACAATATTATTGCTATTTTAAACATTTTGCAATATGCAGAGTTTTGAAATAACATATTGCAATTTATTACCTTTTTTCAACTGCAAATGTCCTCAAAGGAAAATTTTGTCTGCATATATTTTGGTAATATAAAATTAGCAAACGGGTCCGCTCCCATGTGTATCTGTGTAAGCGCTCGGTGAAGAGCGTCATTTATTACTTTTTTTACAGCGTTGATCATTGAAGCCAATCACAGACATATCTGATGAGCATGTCAACACAATAGCCAATCAGAGGGGTTTACGAATCCACTCAACAGCGCTCAAAGCGACACATTTTTAAAATTGCAGCACCTACTGGTTACGAAGTTGGTACTTTTGACAACTCTAAACTTCTCTAAATTTAAAGCTCATAAAACCTTCAAACTTTAATACAAACTTTTTAAATTTTTAGCTAAATTTTTGCTTCAACTTAAACTTAATTCAGTTTATTGCAGAGGAAACATTTCTCATTTTCATTTAGATTTGTTTAACTAATATTTATATTTGGTTGCTTATGTTTGTTTCTTAAATTTTGTACTTCATTTAAGTTAACAGAAATGTTTTTAATAGTTTTAGTTAATGATAATAACCCTGATGCACAGAACATATATTCATCCAAACAGTTTTGGGATGTTCAAAGACAGTAAACATTGCTCAGGAATTTCAGACTTCTTTTCCCTCATAACCAAAGAATGGAAAATATCTTTGCTGTGAGTATATCAGGGCCTTTAGGGCTCAGCAGAGCGAACAGCCTGTAAATCCCTCCAGCCGGTCCTCAGACAGTGTGTCAGACAGCGTGTCCTCCAGCTCCTGCCGTTCTCTGCTTCCTCTCGCTGACCTCTTCTACATGATCAAATCACTGTTTCAAAGACTGTTGTAGTGTTTATTCTCCTAGATGAAGATGGAAATTTTATGCAATGTGTGATCACAAACAATATAATGACTAACGTTCCTCCAGTAGGAGTTATTCTCTATATCAGTGTCACTGTTTCTGAACTCCCTGAAACATTGAGTTTTCTTCCGGGAATGAACACGACACAATATTCCTCATTTGAATAATTCATATGCAGAATAAAGGGGCGGGGCCTGGTTGAGTTCGAGTGTGTACCATAAACTGGCTTTTATGGTAAGCACTTGACCAATCACAACACACTGGTCCAGCCGACCAATCAGAATGCATTGTGGTTTTCAGAAGGAGGGGCTTCATAGAGACAGGAACTAAACAGAGCGTTACTGACAGACTGGGAAGAGAGGAGCTGCACAATGGAGAATATGAAAAGCATGAAAGCATTCTAGTTGAGCCCAAAAAACAAGACTAAACAAAGCGTGTGAAGACTTCTGTTCTGAGTGCAACGTCTGAGGGGGTTCGGTTCATGCCAAACGCAAAAGTTTATAAATAATCTTATTTATAAAAACATAAAAACACTAAAGTAGACAAGGACAGTCAAAGATGTTCTTTATATGACAAGAAGGCTTGCAGGTATAATCTATATTATATTATATTATATTATATTATATTATATCATTTTCATATTATATTATATTATATTATATTATATTATATTATATTATATTATATTATATTATATTATATTATATTATATTATAATTATATCATTATATCATTATTATATCATTATTATGTCATATTATATATCATTATATTATATTATATCATTATTATATTATATTATATTATATTATATTATATTATATTATATTATAATTATATCATTATATCATTATTATATCATATTATATTATATCATTATTATGTCATATTATATTATATTATTATATTATATTATATTATATTATATTATATTTATTATATTATATTATATTATATTATATTATATTATATTATATTATATTTATTATATTATATTTATTATATTATATTATATTATATTATATTATATTATATTATATTATATTATATTATATTATATTATATTATATTATATTATATTATATTATATTATATTATATTATATTTATTATATTATATTATATTATATTATATTATATTATATTATATTATATTATATTATATTATGGGCTCCAGCATGAATGTAAAGTGGACCAAGATTAAACTTGAATAAAAATAGAAATATTTTTTAAATATTTTGATATATGCACATCTTGATAATGCACATCTGTGATTTGTCTGTTCTTCATGTGCTTTTTTAAAAAATAAAATGAATGTATATTAATTATGGCAATGGTATGCACGTATAGTCTTTAGCATCACATCTAATGTAAATCTATAAATAGTATATTTCCTCCGACCCTTTCTACAGTCCAGAATGTTGAATCCTGTTCTCTGTAGTAGAGAGTCTCTGTCTGTGTGCGTCTCTCTTCCTCTGCTCTCGTTATGTGTCTCTCACACTCATGTTGTTCTTTCCTTTGAATTATAAAGTAATAAATGCCGTCAGAGCGAGGGCTGCCTGTTTATATGTGGTGTCTCTCACACGGGTCTGTTGCCAGGCAGAAACTATGCGGCAATCTCTTGTCATTTCCTCACTGGCGCTCATTCTGTTCTGCGCACCTTCCTTTTCCCCGATTCACTTATCAGTGAGGAAAGGTGGCTGATCGAGTATACAAATATACATATACTTACATTATTATAACATCTTCTCATAATCTTTTATGAGCTGCTGCCTCTCTCTCTCTCATGTTCTCAAATACGAACATGTCTTCTTCGTCACATTTGTTTGAAGAGTTAGCCTGTTTTGTAAGGTTATATTTGTTTTGTAATGTAAAACAGCTCTTATTACTTCCCTTTACTTTTACAATGGCACCTACACTGTAAAAAAAACAAACATATTTTTTTATTTTAAACTAAAATTATTTACTATGCTTATTCAATTGATCCAATGTCTTTGAATTGACAAAATAAAAAACTCAACTTTCAAAGTGGGTAAAACTCAAAATGCAAAAAATAGACAAAATAGTTGAGATTTGAGATTTTTTGCAGTGTATTTTCTGCTAAAATATAATCGTGACTGCAGTTACATGCATGTTTATTACTGTAAAACCATAATCAGGACCTTACACTAATATGGTAAATGCACTAAATGATGTTTGTTTTCTTACAAAAAGTTTGAATTAATCCAACACTACAATTTGTGTAAAAAATCAAATAAATGGAATGAAAGTATTATCATTTACTATAATGTATATATACTATCTACAGTATAATTTTTACTTTTCTGGTGACAATTTTATGAAATGTAAAAATTTTTGTAACTGTTTTTATTAGATTTAATTATGAGATGAAGTTAATTAGAATACAAACAGAAAAAAGGAAAAAAATACATACACTACCAGTCAAAAGTTTGGAAACTGTAAGATTTTTAATGTTTTTAAAATAAGTTTCGTCTGCTCACCAAGGCTGCATTTATTTAATTAAAAATACAGTAAAAACAGTAATATTGTGAAATATTATTACAATTTAAAATAACTGTTTTCTGTTTGAATATATTTTATAAAGTAATTTATTCCTGTGATCAAAGCTGAATTTTCAGCATCATTACTCCAGTCTTCAGTGTCACATGATCCTTCAGAAATCATTCTAATATGCTGATCTGCTGCTCAAGAAACATTTATTATTATTATCAATGTTAAAAACTGTTTTTTTTGTTTTTTGTTTTTTCAGGATTTCTTAATGAATAGAAAGTTCAAAAGAACAGCATTTATCTGAAATACAAAGCTTCTGTAGCATTATACACTACCATTCAAATGTTTAGGGTCAGTAAGAATTTTTATTTTTATTTTTTTGAAAAGAAATTAAAGAAATTAATACTTTTATTCAGCAAGGATGCATTAAATTGATCAAAAGTGACAGTAAAGACATTTATAATGTTACAAAAGTTTATATTTCAAATAAACACTGTTCTTTTGAACTTTCTATTTATCAAAGAATCCTGAAAAAAATATTGTACACAAATATTTTGTACAATTGTACACAATAAATGTTTCTTGAGCAGCAAATCATCATATCAGAATGATTTCTGAAGGATCATGTGACACTGAAGACTGGAGTAATGATGCTGAAAATTCAGCTTTGATCACAGGAATAAATTACATTATAAAATATATTCAAACATAAAACAGTTATTTTGAATTGTAATAATATTTCACAATATTAATTTTTTACTGTATTTTTAATTAAATAAATGCAGCCTTGGTGAGCAGACGAAACTTCTTTTAAAAACATTAATATCTTACCGTTTCCAAACTTTTGACTGGTAATGTGTGTGTATATATGTATTAGAGAGAGAGAGAGAGAGAGAGTATATATGTAAAGGAATGTCCCATTTTATTTGGTGGAAGGTCGGAGTCACCAAGTTTTTGGGAACTGAATATTGAATCTTAAGGTTTTGGGTAATTAAAAAAAAGTTATTAAATATTTTGTCACCAATTATTTGAATAGCAGATTTCATTCAAATTATCACTAGCAATTTTAGACAAAATAATTTATAATTAAATATGAAAATGTTTTGTTAGAAATTACCATGGTAAAATTTTAGTTTTAAATCTTAAAGTGAATTTAAATAATTGAAATCCATATATTTTTTTTTTCTGTTTCAGTCACTACAAAATATTATAGAATTATAACAAGCTGAAATGTGCTTCTATGTGATCTGTGTGCTTGCTTGTCATTGTTGGATTAGGTTTTTGCCCTAATGTTTCTTTAAGAGACTTATTCTTTATTAACTTGATTAAATTAAGGTGAAAAAACAACATATGTTGTTCTGTATGAATGAGCTGAACAGAGATGTGTGACACAGAATGACCAGCTGACACAGCAAACATTAATGACGTTCACCCCATGTCGTAATTATCGTGATTATGAGATTTTAAATTGTAAAAAGCGTTTACGTTCTCGTAAAACTCATAATTACAACCTGTAAGCTGGGAATTTTCTGAGAACTCCTACTTGTACCACCTGACCACTGCAGATTAATTCTGGCTTTGATAGTGTTGCCATAGAAATGCACAATTCCTGGTCCGAGGACGTGAACCGTGGCAGAACGTCACATGTGTCATCTCGAAACTATGACATAGCGTGAACACAGCATTAAATACACAGAGGATGGTAATCAAACAAACAGGGAACAGGTGTGTACTTAATCAGAAACCAGGGAAACAAACTATGAACTAGAGCTCAGGACAGGGAAAACCATGACAAAGAAACTAAACAATGAAACTGTATGTGTGACAATGACTGGCTGATGTTGGTCAGGAGGGTTGCCAGATGACACTAATCCTGAAGCATGCGACGGGAGCGGCTCAATCATGACACAATAGAGGAAACAAGATCCTGCAGCAGTTTCGCTTTGTGTCTGTGGAACAGCAGGGGAAACCCAGGAAACACTAGCGCTCGTGCATGACAACTCAGAAACTCATTACAAAACAATAAAACACAATTCAGCTGGTGGGTTGTGTTTCGGTTCTTTAGAAAATATGATATGGGTTTTTTTGTCTTTGTATGCCTGCTTTGGAATCATTTGTTCAGCATAATTGAGCATTTGTGCTTTTGTTGCACATTTTTACAGCACAAAATATTAAAGTGCAAACAGTGCTGATTTTGTAGGGTTTGACCTTTTAGAGTTTTGGTAGCCAGTGGTTTTCAGAAGAAAAGGGGAAATGGTGTGTAAGGTGATTTAAACAAAAAGTGATTTGTCTGCATGTCGTTGTGTCAGTCCTTTCACAAAAGTTTGTTTCTAAGATCAAAACTTTACTGATAAACCTGTCGCACACAATCTAATACATGCCTGCTGTCATCTGATTGATAGTTTATACTGTTTTTAGTAAGTAAAATATAGGATATTTATATAATTAAGTAAAAAAATTTGGTGTAAAAATATTGTGGTTCACTTGTTGTTTTGCTGTGAAATCTTTGATTGAATGATTTTTCAAAAGTAAATGTAAGAATAACTTTGATATTGTTAGTATTATTTCAAGATGAACTGGACTGAAGCGACTTCAGTTTACTTTTTTTTTAGAAAAAGCATGAGTATTTAATACGATCATCAGGCTTTTGAAGGTTTATTTGTTTATCTCTCAATCATCATTGTATTTCGTTGCATTATATGTTTGAAAAAGACATTATTGGCAGATATTGATATTTATATCATTTTCTGTAAGTATCTGCTTTACTGTTATAAAGATTGATTTACATTACAAGCATCAGAATTTCAACATTTGGCCATATAAATATCTGAATCTGCAGCAATTTTGTGCCTCTGAATAAATTTTAGGTGTTTTCCTCCTCGAGTTCGAGCTGCATATTCTCACCGTACCGTGCTATATGAGTCATAAAAGCCTGATGCATCACATATGATACAACACATAAAACACATAGGCAACTTTTTTTTTATTTTGTTCCATCTCTTTCTCAAAAAAAAAAAAAAAAATGTTTTTCTGACTGTGATTTCATATGTCAGACTTTATAGGGTTAAAACATAGACATGAAAACAGTAATGTAATGCAATGTAAAGATGAGAGAAAAACAACAGCAAACAAACAAAAACAATTTACCCCTAAAAAGACTAGAGCCTGTAAACAACCACTTACAATCATTAGGATCATGCTAGCAAATTTTGCATGGTCAAACCTCACATTTTTCTATGAAAAATATTAGTTTTACATAAGAACTATATCCCCCTCTTAGTGACTGCTGTGTTGAAATCACATGACTCACTTTATCTTGGTAACACCCCATTAGCAAACACTTCCTTTTGGGTTCATTGTGGGTGACAAATACACCTATGAATACACTATACCACGGCATTGGGAACAAAATTCCCATTTTGTGTGATTATTATTATTATTATTATTTAAAAGTGAAGGAAAAGAAAAAAGGAAAATCCGTTCAAGAACAAAATAACAGATGTCTCCTAACAGATGTCATTTCGATTTTAACACTTGTCTGAATGTGTTTTTTTGTATTTGTAAGTTATACCACCTGTTCTTGCTAAAAAAAAATTCTGAATTTAGTACAAGCATGTTGATTTTTCATTAAAACAAAAACAATCCAAAAACAACAAAAAATGGCCACCAAATTATTGACAATAATGGCACATTTTAATATTATGTTTCTGCCAATTGTGACAGAAAAGGTTGAAATGTTTTGAGTAATCCTTGTATCCCATCTTTCTGTCCCAACAGTGGAACCTAGTGTGTGACTCTGCCTGGATAGTTCATATTGCCAAATTCTCCCTGTTGGTGGGCTCCATCTTTGGATACTTGGTGTTGGGAGTTCTGGCAGATTGGTGAGTATGTCTAAAAATAGCTGGTGTAGTCGATAGTTACCTCGGGATGGGCATCCCGAGATAAAACAGAAACGCAAATGGAAAATAATTAGTGTAGCTGCTGTTCATAACATTAAGCAAAGATAGTCATGGGCAATTGATCTGATGTAACTGGAGTAACAAGAGATGTATTATGTAAATGCTTCGCTAAAGAGATGACTTTAATCTAGATTTAAACTGGGAGAGTGTCTGAGCCCTGAACATCATCAGGAAGGCTGTTCCAGAGTTTAAGAGCCAAATGTGAAAACGCTTTCCCTCCTTTAGTGGATTTAGATATCATAGGTACAACCAGAAGTCCAGAGTTTTGTGAACTTAAAGAGCATGAAGGGCCTTATAGGTCAGTAGCAATACTTTGTAATTGATACAGAACTTAATAGGTAACCAGTGTAGAGATGATAAGATTGGTGTTACAGGATCATATTTTCTTGACCTGGTAAGAACTCTAGCAGCTGCATATTGGATTAGTTGTAGCTTGTTTATTGAGGAAGCAGGACAACCAGTTAGTAATTCATTACAGTAATTTAGTCGAGATGTCATGAACGTGACACCACAGCTCAGAAAGGACAAGTTGCTGTCTAATATAACAGCCAGGTCTTTAACTGTCGAGGATGGAGTAACAGTACAAGTTTTTGGTCCAATAAGTAATACCTCAGTCTTACAGAAGAAAATTACAGGTCATCCAATATTTTATATCTTTAACACACTCTGCCAACTTGGATAATTTGGATATTACATCAGGCCGTGATGAAATATATAACTGAGTAGCATTGACAGTGGAAACTAATTCCATATTTTCATATTTTCCTGTAATATTGCCAAGTGGCAGCATATATATTGAAAATAGCAGAGGGCCTAACACAGATCCTTGAGGCACTCCGTATTTTACTGACTTTTATCTTTGATTTTTCCCCGTTTAAACAGACAAAATGGTAACTGTCTGATAGGTACGATCTAAACCACTTTAATGCCTGTCCCTGAATACCAGTGTAATTTTGTAGTCAATCTAAGAGTATGTTATGATCTATAGTGTTGAACGCAGTACTGAGATCAAGAAAAACTAGTATTGAGATATGTATCTGTATTAAGTCTGATTTTTTTTGCATGAAGGAGCACAAATATCTATCTAGCAGCTTTTTGATTAAATGGTTAATTTTTTCCCCTCTTTTGCCTTTTCTAACATTCAGGTTTGGAAGGCACCCGGTCCTGATCCTGTCCGTCTTCTTCATGTTAGTCTTCGGCATGACAGTGGCCTTCTCTGTCAACGTCCCAATGTTCAGCACCCTGCGCTTCTTTGAAGGGTTTTGCTTGGCAGGAATCACACTGTCCCTCTATGCCCTGAGTGAGTACTCTCTGTAATTCGACACCCGAATTAAGTCATGGCGCTCTTAGATTAAACAGATTTAGAAGACAACATACCTTTGCATTCTTTGAGTCATCATTCTTCATTTTTGTGTAATATTCATGTAGTATTATTTTTTTAAGGAAATACATTTAGAGGGCATTACTTACAAAATATATACACATTCACATTATATATGCTTAATAATGCACATTGCACTGTACACAAAATGTACATTAACAGACAGAATGGTACTGAGATATGGATACAGTTAAAATCTGTAGGAATATTTAGCATTCAAACACCTGTTTTTACATATTGGCATATACAGTTCTCTGCTTAATGCATTGATCACTGTTTTTAGCTTTAGTCTGTCTCTTTATCTTTCTGCGTTGGCCACAAGTGTGACAAATACCCTGAACAGTCCTTGTTATAATGTGGGTCATGTTTGGGAGCCACAGAAAAGGATCAGGGTGTTTAAGTGTACAAAACACTGGCCAAGTAGATGGAGAAAGAGGAGTGCTGTAACGGAGCATTTTATCCAAATCTTGCTTTGTGAAGGTCACATGATGCTAAACTCCCTCAGGCTTGACTGACTGGATTGTGTGATTATTTTCAATCCTTCATCAGAAAGTCATTGCTGCTCTAGAGGAAAGGAAAGGGATGATGTTTGGATGTTGTTTTCTTACAACATCCAACTGCGGACTGTGATGGATTCTGAGATAATTGAATGACAATAATGACTTCTAACTCATGAAATATGCCATGTCTGCTAACAATTTTTTGTTTAAAAATTTGCTCTTCTTTGTTAGTATTACGTAGTACTAAGTTAGTAGTGGATTTTAAGTAAATGCATTGTGTTTGTGTGGCTGTTGGCCTTATAGATTTGTTCATTCTACAACCTGAATTCCAGAAATGTTGGAAAGTTTTTTAAATTGGAATTAAATGAAAACTAAAAGATTTTCAAATCACATGAGCCAATATTTTATTCACGATAGAACATAGATAACATAAATGTTTAAAGTGAGAAATTTTACAATTTTATGCACAAAATGAAACATATGCATATTTAGAGCATATGTTGCTCTAAAACCTTTATATACCTTTCAGCATTCATAGTGCCATCCAAATCATGCAAGCTGCCCATACCGTATGCACTTATGCACCCCTATACCATCAGATGCTGGCTTTTGAACTGAACGCTGATAACACGCTGGAAGGTCTCCCTCCTCTTTAGTCCGGAGGACACGGCGTCCGTGATTTCCAACAAGAATGTCAAATTTGGACTCGTCTGACCATAGAACACTTTTCCACTTTGAAACATTTTAAATGAGCCTTGGCCCACAGGACATGACGGCGCTTCTGGACCATGTTCACATATGGTTTCCTTTTTGCATGATAGAGCTTTAGTTGGCATCTGCAGATGGCACGGCGGATTGTGTTTACCGACAGTGGTTTATTTGGTTTCTGCAGATGGCACGGCGGATTGTGTTTACCAACAGTGGTTTCTGGAAGTATTCCTGGGCCCATTTAGTAATGTCATTGACACAATCATGCCGATGAGTGATTCAGTGTCGTCTGAGGGCCAGAAGACCACGAGCATCCAATAAAGGTCTTCAGCCTTGTCCCTTACGCACAGAGATTTCTCCACTTTCTCTTTTGATGGTTATGCACTGTACATGATGAGATTTGCAAAGCCTTTGCAATTTGACGTTGAGGAACATTGTTTTTAAAGTATTCCACAATCTTTTTATGCACTCTTTGTGCAGGTATCAAATTTGAAATGCGCTCATTTAGTGGATAAAAGTAAAAAAAAATTTCTTAGTTTAAACATTTGTTATGTTATCTATGTTCTATTGTGAATAAAATATTGGATCATGTGATTTGAAAGTCTTTTAGTTTTCATTTTATTTAAATATAAAAAACTTCCCAACATTTCCGGAATTCGGGTTGTAGACTGTTTTTAGTCAACAACTAACTCAATATATATGATTTGTGGTCTTCCCCTTAGACACAAAGGTTAATTGGCGTCTCTCAACTCTATCGTACTGTCTTCTCAGTTCGTTATATTGATTCAGATGGATTACTCATAGACTAAAGGTGACCTTCTACATGCTTAACAGTGAAGACATTTTCTGATGAGTGATAATCCTCTTTAGATGAACCCTGTCGTTGCAATGGCCCTTGCAGTAATAGGGTTTGCCTCCAGTGCCTCACCTGACTGTCTGATGGCCCTCTGCAAGCTTTGGCTACATGTTGTAATTACCTTACAGTGGGTGCGGTGGACTCTCAATTTACTTGTCATAGTAATTTGCTCGAGTCCATCAACCTTGAAAAGACTCCCCAGCTCTCCCAAAAATAGACCTGGCCTGGACTAGTGGCGTGCATCAGACATTTCCAAATGTTAAGGGGCTGTTTTATGATTCTGAATGGGTGCTAATGAAATTATACAATAAAAAGGGTGTAGAAACAATTTTTCACTGAGAAATTGCTGTTTTCCTGTTTTACTGTACTTGCCTTTATGATATTCAACACTCAAATGACTATTTTTTTCTGCTGTGGAACACAAAACAGTATGAACCAGAAAGTATTATATCAGTCCATATGACTTATGCCTTAAATTTGATAAAGTCTTCTGAAGTCATATGATAGCTTTATGTCATGAGCAGACCCTAATTTGTCATTCACTGATAATCACCTTCTGGCAGCACTCATATATTATTCTTATTCAAACTTGGTGGGTGAAGGGGGGAATTTCTGTTGCTATGCAAATTTCTTCCCTGACAAGCCCCACCCTTGAGCCTGATGACTCTGGCATGAGACCAGGACAAGATTGTACAGATACAGATGAAAAACAGTCTATTTGAAAGTTTTTTTAAAAAAAAAAGTAATGTGCAGAGTCGGCTGTTGGCTATCCACTAGCATCCTCATTCATCTCAGTGACAGTATAAGAAGTGCTTGCTGCCGTATTTCCACAAGCCAATAACCTGAGCTGTAAATTCCATGTGACTAATCTAAAGCCACAGGGAAATTACATCATGTTAAAGCTGATGGGCAGATATCAACACAAGAATGCACACTGTTCCAAGCCCTTCACTATTGACTGTCCTGAGCTGTGGTGTCAAAGGCATCATACATACAGCACACAGTCTGTTGTGACTGGTCTATTTTGCTCTGATTGGTCAGATGGTTATGAACTCCCATTACTGTCTGAATTTCAGCTCTGGATCTCCCTCTCCAGTGCGTTTGCAGTGTTTGGTTCACTGTGTTAATATTTGTAAACCTGTGATGTGCAAGCATTTGATAACAACCCGTCATTTGATAACATTGGCCAGTGTTTATGAAGGCATCTTCTGAGTGTCAATTGTATATGTTTTTTGTTCATTTGACATTGCTTCAGTATCTGACAATATGGTGAAATGACTTTCTCTGATCTACTGTATCCTGAAGCCCTGTTGAAGTTGCATAGGAGCCTGTTGCATAGTAACCTTACGAATTGCGTAACCTGTCTGGGTAGCATCCACGCAGAAGCAGCTCTCATGAAAACAGACTGGCCTCACTGTGTGGGCATGAGCTTCAGGAAGCGCTGGTCTCGCATCGCCCATCGCCAACCTGAGTTTGAGCAAAATGTCAAGAGTAGATTTAAAATCCAAATATACTTGGCTAGAGTGGAAAGACAAGAGGTTAGGTATAAATGTAAGTATAGTATCTAACAACATTGACTTAAGATAGTCAAAGATTAATTCTGGTTTTGATCTTTCCTCGGGTAGACTGTATACTATCTGTGTCTGTTGCGCTAATGTGTGGCATGCTGTTGAGTCTTCATTTTCCCTAAGTAATTGGCTGAAAACAAGAATAAACAGTAAAAGTTGAGCACTAGCCAATGGGATTACTGCTTTCACACTAGACCCGCCAACTGCCAAAGCAACCCACTTGCAGAGTCTTCTGCTTGGTCTTAAAGGCTTTGTTTTTTGTAAATGGTTATATTTGCAAATCGAACAATGATTTGTCAAAAAATAACCATTGATTTCCACTGAACAGCTCACAAAAGGCAGCAGAGAAGTCTGTAGATTGAGAGCAGTTCAGAAGAGGAACTGAACAGAACTGAAACTAGGCAATAACTCCAGAATCCAACAGGAACAACCATAGATTGAACAACAGACTGACTGAAACACGACTAGGCTAGACTGACTGGAACTGGTTGGAGACGGACCAACTTAGGGAATGATTCCCCAAATAACTGAGAACAAGATGAGAATATAAAGGAGAGAGAACAAGGACAGGTGGAAATTATGAATGTCAGTGTGGTCATGAATCAACTCAACAGAGGAGACTGGGGTTCGCCACACACAGCGGGTCGATCTATCCAGGACAACAACATGTTCTGTATTTTCACCCCAATAATGTTTATTAGAAGCACACTTATGGATTATAAATAAATGTACTTACTGGCGTTGCCTCAGAGGATAAAATACTTGGCACTGCCATGGATTTCAACACAAAAGATTTAGGGAAAACTGGCAGCGTGTTGAGCATGTTGAAAACAGTGACACAAACAAACAAAACTTTGTCATTTAATCGCTCTTGTAATTGATGGTGTCACTGCCAAGGAGGCCATCCCTGAAACCTCTGCCTGCCCGCTTATGGCTCTTTACCTGCCCTATTATGGCCAAAGAGGTTGTTTCTGTTTCATGATGTCCCAGGATAACAGTATCAATCACAGATGTGATTATTCAGGGTGCTTCAGGTACTAGGTTGAGACGACTGCTGGCTATATTTCACACACACTAAAAAGTGTTACGTTTCTCTCATCCTTGGAATCCTTAGCTAATGAGTGCACTGATTCAATAATGTTGTTTTGTGTGCACATGGACAGAGACCTTTCAATGTATATGGTGTCCTAAGATAATAAGATGGCCTAGATAACAACACTATATGCTTAGGGTCATTATGGGGTTAGATTAGATGCTCAGTGAAACAATCATGTCCGTGTCCATCACACGTCATGTTGCTTTAGTGAAATGCCTTTTAGACACAAACCTAGACTTCCAGGAAAAAAACTAATAGTCCTACTTGGAAATTAATGGGCCTCTCTTGGAAAAATACTATGGAAGTCAATTGGGGTCAGTTGGGTTAACCACATTCTTCAAAATATTGTCTTTTGTGTTCAACAGAAGAAAGAAAGTCATACAGGTTTAGAACAAGTTAAGGGTGAGTAAAGGACGACATTTTCATTTTTGGGTGAACTATCGCTTCAAACCTGCTATTTGAGTCATGAAAACAAACTGATAAATAAATGATCAAATCGACAAATAAAACATTGCAATCACTTTGCATTGTTTAATTTATTTTCTTGTTAATGCTTTTTATTTTATCTATGTTTTCTTGCTATCAAATCTTTAGCTCTTTTGTAATCTTAAAGAAGATGTGCAGTCAGTGTTTTGTTTGCTGACTGGAGTAAAGTTCAGTTGTTGTGCTGAGATTGTGTTCTTCAGAGCTACATCAACAGCTGTTTATCTGTGACCTTTGACCCGGCCCACCAAATCCAACACCACCTGCACTTGACGAGCAGGTGTAACACTGTGTTTTCTCCTATTACTCTCTCCCTTCTCTCTTCATGTATGCTAGACACAGAAACAGAACATCAACTCAAAGATGCCACCAGCTTCACATTAACATTTTATTGCATTCAAGGTATACATTTTATCAGTCAATCAAACTCAAATGCATTACTAGCCCCATTCTCTTTCTGTTTTAGCTACAGGAACACTGATGAAAAACAAATTCTGTTATCTTTTACTCGCCCTCATGTCTTTCCCTGACACAGAAAGCCGGCGGTCCTGGCATGATGGAATGCATTTCAATATGTGACATAATGGCATGAAGCCATGAGTGACTCATGTGACAGGGGAAGGTCATAATGTCAGCCTCAGGCCAGACAAACAACCCAGATCCCTCACGGCGCCCTCTTCTGGTGCACAGAAAACCAGTCGTTCTGATCGGCAGCCACAGATTTAGAGTTATTATTAGTCATTGTAATCAAAGTCTTGAACGTTGGCGGGTAGCAAAGTTGTTTACTATTAATTTTTTGTTTTATTTAAAGGAATTAAAGGGAATAAAGAGTGATAGAAGAAGTTCTAGGTCTGATTGTAGTTATGAAGTAATCAATTTAAACTATTTGCAATTATGACTAGTATATGGAAAATGCAAAACGTTTCTTGTCTCGTCACATTCAGTTATGAATTACTTGAATAATGTAAATCAGGAGTGTCCAATCCTGATCCTGGAGGGCAACTCCAACCACAATTAAAGGGGACCTATAATGCCCCTTTTACAAGATGTAATATGCGTCTCTGGTGTCTCCAGAATGTGTCTGTGAAGTTTCAGCTCAAAATCCCTCACAGATCATTTATTATAGCTTGTCAAATTTGCCTCTATTTGGGTGTGAGCAAAAACACGCCATTTTTGTGTGTGTCCCTTTAAATGCAAATGAGCTGATGATCCCGCCCCCTTTCCAGAAGAGGGCGGAGCTTTAACAGCTCAACAACAACAAAGCTGGAGAATCTCATGCAGCCAAAATGAGGATTGTCAGTAACGGTGTTCAGCCTTAAATTGTTCAAACCGGAGTCGACACTGATGGAGAGACTCAGGAAGAAGTTACAACTTTTAGACGTTTCTGAATGGTTAGTGGATAAATTGATGTAGTTGCTGTGGAGTTGATTCAACTCATCCACTAGCATGTGCCGTCATGTTCATCTTTTGTGTTGAATTGACCCTCGTTTGTGAAGCAGTCCGGCGTAAAATGACGGCATGTCAACAACACTCTACTACAACAACTCTTCCTCTTCTCTAAAGCAGCCCAACATGTAAATTTTAGGGTTTGTGATGTCACTAACCCAGGAAGAAGCTAATTGTAGTCCCTACCAGCCATTTGTTGTAGTCCTTAAAAAGCGATTTCTGTAAAAGAAAATATCTCCCTTTGCATTGAACTTTGAGTGTCGTAACTTTGCAGATGTTGTTTATGATCAAACAGCAACATTACACACTAACTAAAGTTAAAAAAGTGAAACTATAATCAAGGCCCCCATTAAACACACCTGAACCAGCTAATCAAGGTCTCACTAGCCATACTAGAAACTGCAGCAGGTGTGTTGAGGTAAACTCTGCAGGACAGAGTTTGGACACCCCTGATGTAAATGATGGCATATCATTTCATAATGCCCTGCCTTCTTTGATTTAATTGACCATCTCAGTCATTTTGACATTGACAAGTGCTGTTAGACCGCTGAGGCATTGTCCCCCTCAATGTCAATGGTGGTTATGGCCCCTAACTATAATTATAAAACAGTAAAAATGTTAGGTTTAGAGTTAGGGGATGGAATATACAGTTTATACAGAATAAAAATCATGTCTATGGAAAGTCCCCATAAAACACCAAAACAAAACTGTGTGTTTAGTGGTTTTTCAGGAGCGACTGAGCTGTGGGGACATTGGGGATTTGGATCAGATGGTTTAAGAAGCTCAAGGTTCTCTCTTCTGGCTTTGTCCAAAACCTAGTAAGCTGCCTTCATAGGCAGCTTTTTGAAAAATCATAGGCGTGATGGTTGTTCCAAAAGCAAGAGACATGAGATTCATTTATGAGGTTCAGTTCCAGTTGAGATGATGCTGACTTAGAAGTCAGCTGTCTACAGTCTGTAGGCCGTAGACAACAAAGCAAATGACCTAAGGTTTTGAACAGAAGGGCTTTTCTCACTGCTCTTAACCTGGGTTATCATCATCTTAACCTCGCTTTTAACTCCAGGTAAAGGAACGTTTCACACTTGTGATTTAGAAGCGGGTATAATACTGCTATTAAACCCTGCTTTTGCACTGTTAACCCTGCACTGCAGTGCCAAACGAACTTACCGTACCTTTTTATGTTAATAGTCTTTTAGTCTATTGAAATTACACTAATTTTTTACAGTGCAATGCATGATTTAGTAATCTGTACTGTCAGTTCATAAACCACACTCACAAATTTTCCATTTTAGCAACAGTTTTATAAACCGTACCCTTAATTTCGCAATCTGTACTTATAGATTTATAAAACCATACTTGCTTTTTTTCCTCAATTTGTAGCATATTTGTATATCTATAAATGTCTTCCCACTGATTCACTGATATCTGATATGATTACAGTGAGTGCATTGGTTACTGATTATTATTTCTAATTTATTTAGCATACGCTTTTTATCCAAAGCGACTTGCAAGTAAGAAATACAGAAATACTGCCTGGTGAAAAACACTCATGGCATATTCACCTTTGCCCACTGGCATTTACACATTTCAAAGAGTGATGTTTCATCAGAAAGCTCCCTTCACTCTCAATAAAACTCAGTGAAAGCATTCACTCGTGCACGTAATCTTCTTAACAGATCTCCAAAACTGCAAGCACATTATCTGCTTTACACCCGGTTTGAAACAGCAAAACAAACCGTTTGCAAAACACTAAGCACACTTCTGTACATTAGACACATTATTCAAAAATAACAGCTCTAGTGTTTCACTTGAAAACACGATCTGTTGACGTAGAGCTTGAGCACTATGCTTTGCTTTTTTTTCCTATAGATAATAAAACAATTTCATGTGGAAAACATAAGTTTGACATTTTCATTTTATTTATTTGATTGATCAGTGTCGTTGTGGATTTTGGTTCTTTTGCTGTTGACGGCTGTAAGGACCTTTGAAATAACATTTGGTGAAGTGATATGAAACTAATGCGGTCAAGACCTGCCTGGAACTACTTTAGCTGTGCTTTTACTGGAAACTAATCACACACATTACAACGTTTGTCAACCAATCAGAATCAAGCATTCAGCAGCCCCATTAGTATAATTCTAAAATATTAAATAGGCACACTGTGTTTATACTGTATATCCTCTTGTATATATCATATAACATCTTCTTTTTTTTTGTTTTGACTATAAAAAGTGCTTGTGTTCACTTTTGTTAAAGGGTCAATGATGTGACGAGTCATTTTTTTGTTCAGAGGCCTTAATAAAAACAAAGATATGACATCCAAAGTATGTAAGGTAGTACAACTAGATCTCTTTTATTGAATCCAAAAGGTTTTAATTATATTTTGCTGCATATAAAGGTATTTTAAAGATTTTGAAGTGTCAAAAGGTAATTCGGTTTAACCGTCCAAAAGCCAATACAGCCATTTAATTTGTGATTAAAATATTTTAAAATGTAATAAATGTATATATTTTTTATTCTGGCATGATTTTATAACATCATATATCAACATAGTACAAAATGGTATTAAAATTATGTGTAGAAGTCGTTGCTTTGTTATGAGAAATAATGTCCAGAAAAATGAATTTCATTGATGTAATTCGGAGTAACCAATATAAAGGGACCATTTTAGATCAAGTCATGCGCTCAATATCATGTGACAGGATGTGACATCATTCAGACACCTGCAAAGGACCATGTGGTCATGAAATACAGTAACTAACTCTCTTTTAACTATTTCAAAAATTTATGTTTTCACTTGTTCAAAACATCAGGTCATTCGGTACAACCGCTATAAAACATGGAAAATGTTGTAATATTTTAAAAACTTGTACTAAATATAAAATGTTTGATTGTCCTTTTGTTAGATATTAGCCTGTTAGCATTGTTTGAAAATATCGTCATTTGGTACAACCAAAATTTTGGTTAATCTGAATGACTTTTTTGGTGACAAATTTTGTCCATCTTGTAAAAAATGACAAAAGCAGTGTTAATTGATTATAAAAACCACATAATCTCATTGTTGACACTTAATAAAACTTTTTTTACACTTTTATACACTATTCGTCAATGACCCTAAAATACATGTTGATATTTAGTGTTTAATGCAATGACAGTCGGACATTTTTAAGTGTAACTGAAGTGTTTATGGATCGTTGTCCTGCTGGGGTTATATTAAACAAACATCCTATCTTAATTCTTGACTTCAGATTAGAAAAAGTCTTTAAGTGAAATTACAATGGTTACTAAACAGGTCGGATAGGACTCAGAGTTAGGATGTTATAGTAATAGTCGCTGCTGTTCATCATCTACAGTTAATCTGAGAAATAGCGCAGTTTTCCTGTCAACTGTGCCTGAGCTCTTTTGAGCGCAGAGAGTCATTGGCTTTCCTGCTCCTCATTGAAATTCTAGGCTTTTCTGAGGGATTGTGCAGTCTCTGTGTTGCAGTCGGAGCATTTTCTTGAATAGCTCTGTCCCAAGCTGTTGGCCCATGTCAGCAACTGCTGTATGTTCTGTGAGTTTGATATTGCAGTATTGGTCTGTCATTGAAGACCAGCCCGGCTGTCGGCCGTGTGCTTCTGCATGATGAATACTAATGAGTTTGAGTTCATTGACAGATGACAGGACAGAAGCCTTTGAATCAGGCTCATGCATGTCTTTTTAAAGTCCCATAAATGAATAAACCCTTTGAAACAGTCTCTTTGGGTCTTTCAAAGAAAAAGATTGCAAGTCAGTATGGCTTAAATGTTCTTTAGAAGCTTAAATAAAGTCGTGTTGTGTTGAAATGGTGTTTGCAATGTGCCTCAAGTCACTTTAAAATGGCTTTAGTTTGAGTTATAATGATGACCCTGATCGGATGTGTTTTTGGTCCGCAGGGATCGAGCTGTGTCTGCCGGGATGGCGCTTCTCCATGACCATGGTGGCAAACTTCATGATGTTGGCCGGGCAGCTGCTCATGCCAGGACTGGCTGCCCTCTGTCGGGACTGGCAGATTTTGCAAGCCGTCATAATCTGCCCTCTCATACTCATGCTGTCCTACATCTGGTGAGTACCGCTGTTCAAAGATACACTTTTGTTCGGCCATTCTTAAAACCAACATTTGACTTTATTTATTTTAATTGTTTGACTCTTTTGAGTTTACAATGAAAGTTTATAGCAAAAATTGTACATGCATTCAATACTGCAGCAACTGAAATAAGAGCAGCAAACACATCAGCTGTTTCCACACTTCATTAAGCAGCATAATCATTATCATCTGTGCAAGTAATAAGAAAAGTTTCTTAAGAACCACATTAGCGCATTAGAAGGATTATGTAACACAATGTTTCTTTAGTAGTCTGGAGGAATGACTGCTGAAAACTGGGCTTTCCATCAGTTAAAAATCTAAAAAAATTTCTTCTGACCATACATGACACAAAATCTCAGCTACACTATTTTTTCATTTCATCTGAATATCAACATTTGTCAGATTTAGTCAGCCGAAACAGTTCTGAGGTTTTTGTGTAGTTTTTTTGTGTCTATTTGTTAATGAGGGATTTGTGGACACATTAATGTTTTTACATTTGTGGAGTAAAAGCTATAATTTTTATTTTGAAGTTAAAAAAAAGATAAAAGTAAACCTTTGGGGTAAGATGAGCCACCAAGTGTTATTATTTTTAAATTTGGTAACACTTTATTTTACAGTGTCATTACATGTTACTGTAGTAATAACTATAAATTACCAGTACATGTAGTTAGTTACTTAATTACGCCGTATTACTCAGTACTTAAATATATAAATACAGTGTAACCGAGACACCTTAAAATAAAATGTAACCATGCATTTAATAACTATTGTAATTAACAGGGTTATTATTCAGTATTTTCTTGAATTAGATGTACATTTCAGACATCTTTGCTTTCATTAAAACGATAAAACTTTTGTATTGGGATATTCATATATTCACTATTAACTATGACTTTTCCCTCAATAAACTCCTATTTACTGCTTAAAAAAATTGTTAGTAAGGTAGTTGTTAAGTTTAGGTTTTGGGTAGGATTAAGAATGTAGAATAAGGCATTAATATGTGCTTAATAAGTGCTAATAAACAGCCAATATTCTAGTAATACACATGCTAATAAGCAACTAGTTAAAAGACCCTAAAAATAAAGTGTTACCATTAAAACATATAGGTTAGTTGGGTGAAATAATTAAATTTGCATTCATAGTGTGTTGCTATTATGACATAGCTTCAATTTCTATTATAATATCTTCAAATATGGGCAATTAAGTATGTAAATGATCATATGCCTATATATGTCACAGAATAATTTTAGCTTTCAAATGAATCTCTTCTGGGATTCTGCTTTGTCTGTAATCAGTTATTCAATTATTATCAATTAAATTGTCAAATTAGAACACTTTAAAAGATATATAAATATTAATAAGAATTATGCATATGCTAAACTTCATATCTAAATATGTTACAGTTGAAAAATGAATCCACATTGTTCTTAAGGGGGGCATCTTCTTCCCCCTTGTTACCCTACTTCAAGCAATATTTCAAACAATACAAACAATATATATATACATATATATATATATATATATATATATATATATATATATATATATATATATATATATAATTTTTAAGTTTTCAGGTGTTATTAATGCACTATTTACCATCAACCATGATTAATTTAAGGGCAAAACAGTAACAGGGGAGTTATCTAACTGGTTATTAGATATACAAAAAAATATAAATTGCTCTATAGTTCATGTTAGTTAATACATTAATTAATGTTAACCAAAGAGATCTTATTGTAAAGTGCTATGATCACATGAGACATGGAACAGTTAACGCATTGTAGAAAGGGTCATTTTTAACCATTTCATTCTTTACTTTATTGTTTATAAATTTTGTAACATAGTTTCTTTGTTTGAATGTTTGCAGCTAACATTCAGTGATGAACATTCAGATTAGATGAGGTTAGTGCCTGTAGTTTAATACGACGTGATCATATGTAGTAAAATATATCCTTCGTGCTTCAGGATTTTTCCAGAATCTCTGCGCTGGCTGCTTGCAACTCAGCAGTACAGCCGCTCCAAATGGATCATGGAGCGCGTCGCCAAGAAGAACGGGATCAGTCTAGAGGAGGATGCTGAGGAACTCGTGACAGGTATACAATCAAAGACAAGACAAATGATGGGCTGTGTTTATAATGTGCAAAATATGATCAATAACCAGTGAAGCCAACTGTCGCAGCTATAATATAATAACAACAATCACCACCAACCACCTGAGAGCGCTCCATTCGACTTCACAGTGTATTCCGCCATCTTAAGTGAGATTCCAATCCGAAGGGAGTGAAAATGTTCAGTTTGAACTGAAGGGCACTGCGAAAGGCATTGAATATATTTATTAGATACATAATGTGTGTTTTGTGTATGTATTTTAAATTAGAAAGTAAAAGTGTAGGGACCCTGAGAGTCTGAACGCTCCTTAGGTTTCTTTCTCATTTTTGATAATGCACTGCAAAATGGTTTTTGACATCCTCAAATTGCAAACCATTAACCACACTTTTTTATTTATTTATTTATTTATTTATTTATTTTTTTCAAAGGAAGATTTGTTTTTTATGCAACAGTTTTGTCAAATTTGGCAAAGGGAAATGTGATGACTCAGCAGCTTTTCTCATGTTTCTCTAATGTTGTTCAAAACCGGTATGGCTTTTTTCTGTGGAACACAAAACTGGTTTTGCTAATTGGAATAATATCCCGTTTCAATATTCTGTCAGTCACAGCGTCACCGCAGGTGAATGTTGCTTGCTCAATCTAAAGTCAACACTGTAGGTTGTGGTTGTGCTGCGGATGGACGGCTGCTGACAATGTAAACACTCAATGAGCCAAAGAGACTATCTGTGACTACCAACAGGAGCAAAAGTCAGCATTACATCACAGTGTATCCTGTTTATTTTCTTAATGCATGGTCATGGTCATATTTGTGAATGAAGAAACAATCAAGCAGTTTAGATTTTATATACAGTCAAACCAAAAATTATTCAGACATTTTTGATATTTTATTAGTGGGTGCAGGACACTGTAGTTCATTTATGTAAGTGAGGATAGCTAAATAAAGTAAACTGTGACATATTATACCCAAATATTCTTCATACAGTGCACTACCAGTAAAATTACTAAAAATTTGGAACCAAAAATTATTCAGACACTTTGACCTGACCATGTTTTGCTTAAGTGTTATCTGACACAGTTTAAATCTGAGATCGTCATATTTTATTAAATTTTTTTTTAAACTATAGTGAATAAACTGTATTAATGAATGAAATGTTCAAGGTGTCTGAATAAATTTTGGTTTGACTGTATAGTGTATATATATCGTTCTACATAAGAATACCAAATATAGGCAGATAAAATTGTACATATTTCCAACTTTATATAAAGAGCTGGGTGATGATATAGTTTGATTTTGCAATGAAATAAAAAAAAGTTGAGATTTGCTGCGGATAACGTTGGATATAATATACTGTAATATATATAATGTATAGAGCTGTGCAATAAGACATGATGTCTTTGCACACATACAGTGATATAATAAAACATAATGCCTGTAAAGTGTGATGATATGATGTATTATGCACTGCTGCATTTTATATATAAACTCTTTCTCCTGCAGAATGTGAAATTTCAGGGTGATAAAAACAGGTTCAAAATTGAATAGGAATATAATTTTTATTTGCTAAGGTTTTTATGTGTTTGGAGCATTAGAAGGCAGACAGTGAGGCCGATTACTAGGATTTTGAACAAACCTCATGTTTTTCTTTCTTTTCTACATTGATTTCAGAGATGAACAGAGCCCTGCCAAAACCATCCAAGAAGACATGCATTGTGAAAATGGTTGGCACAAGGAACCTGTGGAAGAATATAGTTGTGCTCTGCGTCAACTCGTAAATTTCTTTTTATTATGCACCAATCTGAGTCCTTTTGCACTTGTAGTCTAGTGTGAAATAGGATGATTATTAATTATTAAAAACATTCTGCTGCTGTTAAAGGGATAGTTCACCCAAAAAAGTAAAATTCTGTCATTTACTCACCCTCATGTCATTTCAAACCCAGACTTTGGTTCGTTTTAATGAAACCTGAGATTTCTGTCCTTCCACTGACAGTCCAGGTAACCAAAACTTAGACGATCCAAAAAGGCCATAAAGCTGCTGTATAATGAATCGAGTGGTTTAATGCAAGTCTTATACGATCACTTTATATGAAGAAGATTTAATTTAGGATTTTATTCACATATAAACAAACATGTGCATCACATACATTTCAGCTTCTATATGTGACATGCTCCATGTATGTGTGTTGATCATTGTTTATACGTAAATAAAGCCTAAATTAAATCTGTTCATCATGTTTGTTCTTCACAAGACTTGGATTAAACAGCTTGATTCATCTGGATTCGTTTTACGACCTTTTTGGATCTCTAAAGTTACCTGGAAGGGACAGAAACCTCTCAGATTTCATTAAAAATGTATTAAGTTGCATTTTGAAGATGAATGAAAGTGATGACAGAATTTTCATTTTTGGGTGAACTAACACTTTAAATCTGGCATCAAATAAACCTCAGTGTCTCTCCATCTCTCAGACTCACAGGTTATGGCATACACCACTGCTTTGCACGCAGCATGATGGACCAGGATGTGGAGATGACCACCATGTTCCATAACTTCTATGCCGACTACTACACCATGGCGGGCATCGCCGTGGCTTCATGCGTGGCACTTTGCCCTGCGGTGGGCGTGATGGGCCGGCGTGGTGGACTCCTCATGTTCATGATCATCACAGCCCTGGCGTCTCTCCTTCAGCTGGGCCTGCTAAACTGTGAGAGAACACACTAATAACAAACACTGCCTGAATCGAATTATACACAATCACCGTCATGGGAAACAATGACTACATTTACATGAACATGCAGAAAGCAGCGTTCTGAACCTTCATGTAAACACAAACACCATTTTCCTTATGCCATTTAAGGCCCTGGTTCCACCTGGTATTAAGATGCATTTTGGTTGATTGGATCATGAGTGGGTGAAGCTAAACACAGGTGTAAACGGGGCGTTTTGAGTTTTTCAGACTTCCAGAGGTAGTTGAAAACGCATGTGACCTTTGTGTTCAAACATCCACAAAAGACCATCTGCTCTCCATCTGCTCTCTAGCCAGACAGGATGTAAACTTTGTCGGCTGAATACCCAAGTTTGGTTTGAAGATGACAAATGTACCAAGCACAATGTTCTCTCACCATTCCTGATTTCTGACACACACTCACAGCGTTCAAAATGAAAGCTAATGCTCTCCATATGTTTTCTGTTATCTCCGAGCTTATTTTGTCGATTAGATTGAAAGATACTGAAAAAACCCTCCCCCAGTGCTTCCCACACATAGACTTTACTTGGGCGGGCCGCCCAGGTATATTAACGGCCGCCCAAGTATATTTGGAGACACATTTATGCTTTTATTAGTTTTATCCTCTTATACTTTTGTATCCGCCCAATGTATTAACTAGTGGAGAATCTCCCCTTGCCCTATGCGTTTCGTACCTGCTCGTTCTGTGTGCGTCACAACTGTTTACTCCCGCTAACATTCCCACATGCGCTGCAGAGACGCGGTGGATATTTCACAAAGAGCGCTGCATGTTGCAAAGTCACAAGGCGGCGCTGTTGCGCGTTCTACAGGCTCGCGCAACAGCGCTTCAGACTACTTCAAAGTGATTCTCAATCAATGAAAATCACAGATTTATGCCAAACGATTGCTAATGAACTCAAGTTGATGAATTATTACAGTGTCTACTTTATGGCCTTTACACTCTAAAAACTGCTGGGTTAAATATGGACAAAACCAGGGATTGGGTTGTTTTCACCCAGCCATTTTTTTCAACCAATTTTGGATTTATTTTTTTAGCCAGCAATATATTAATATAGTAAAAGGCATGTTTTTGCTCACCCCCAAATAGGGGCAAATTTGTGGGGTATTTTAAGCTGAAACTTGACCAGACTAGAGACTTATATTACATCATGTGAAAGAGGGCATAATAGGTGCCTTTTAACCCAACCTGCTAGGTTTGTCCATATTTTACCCAGCTTTGTTTTTTTTTAACCCAGCATTTTTTAGAGTGTATATAAATGTTTCAGAAGGTTGTAAGAATCTGAAGGATCAGCCCGCAATTGTGTATACATTTCAAAATAAAAGTTCCGGTGTATTTCGGGCTTGTTTATAATTAAAAGTCAAAAGTTTTTTCTTCTGGGCATTATTGGTATTTTGGTTACACAATAAATTGTATTTAATTTAATTTCCATTTAATTTTATAGTAAATTATTGTAGTCTCCCCCACAGGAAGAAAAGACTTTATTTGACATATGTTATTCATTATATAAAGTATACTAGTGAAATCTGTGTCCCATTCACTGAGAGAGACACTATATGACAGCAAGGAGAACATAGGAAAAGGAGAACCAATTAAATGCTGAAATTTTGCATAATTTACAATGCATAATAATGCATAATATTAGTATGTAATTAAATGTAATAGTAGGCTATGTAATTAAAATTAATTTCAAAAAATAAAAATACGGTTAAGAATCACACATTATTTGTTGTTTGTCACATGCTGTAGACCATTTTTGTGCCGTGAGTAATAGGAGGATTTTTCACCTGGCTACCACCGCAAGTATATTTCAAACCTGTGGGAAGCACTGCTCCCCTTAAAGAAATCAGGACAGAAGTGGTTGAAAGTGGACAAACACCATTAAAACACCAGGTGTAGACAGGAATGTGTCTTCCTCGTCCACTTGTGATCCGATCGACCAAAACACAACTTAATACCAGGTGTAAACAGAGCCTAAGAGATTAAGAGAGTTTGTGGCGGCCTTGGCTTTCTATAAGCTCAGTTCTTACAGGATCAACAACTAAACTAACAGAGCTTTAGCCGTTTTCTGGTGGAAGCCGCATGTACAGGATAATCAGGTTAAGCGAACATCAATAACACACACGTCGTAAGCAATTTTTTTGCTTTTTACTGGCTTTCTGCTGTGCATGTAAATATTGTGAATGTATCACAAGCTAAAAATGTTTGCAAGCTTTGTAGATCACATTTTTAACACTTACCTTTAGCATACACTAGGAATTATTTTGGGGGGAATTTGAAGCACACTGCTTTGTACACTGAGCTGCAGACCACCTAGTTTCACATTTGTTGTTTTGTTTGTTTATCCCCTGCATGTGCTCCGTCCCTGATGAATGAAGTGTTGGGGAAGTACAGTGTTCAGCTCAATATTGGTAAAGTACAATGCTATTTATGCAATTTCTCTTTATTTTTTCTCATTCTTCTGATGTTAAAATATCACCTATGCCAGTTTAGTATGCAGAGCAAGACATTTATAGGTTTATTTCACTAAAAAAGTGTAAACATTAGAGATGTGCAGCAGAGACAGTATCTGTATCTATTCGGATAAAACATCAAATTACATGAGAAGCTCATTTTAAGTCTGATCCCTTCAGTTTTTATTTAACAAATATTCCTTGTATAACTAGTAAAATAATATTTTTTTATTATAAGTATAAAATTTCTTTAAATCTCTTAAAATTAAGACAACAATGCTAAATGTTGAGTAACAGGAAACTGCTCTTTTTTTATTTCTTTATTATTTTCCAGAGGTACTTTGTGTGCAGTTATGTCAGGACAATCATCCACAATCTCAAAAATCTTACATACTTCACCTTCAAACATCTTTCTCAAGAAAAACAAAACAAAACAAGTTATTTTGGTGTGTACATAGTCCACATACCACAGTGTGAAAAATATTCACATGTATGTTTTGTCTAAGCCACTATCAAATGGCATGAGTAAATCAGCCAAAGCAATGTAAGATGCATGATTCAAGTTCTCCAGAAAACACCTTTTGTCAAAAAATGCCAGATAATGTTGTCTAAAGTGAAATATACCACATTTTATCAGAGAGTACTTGAGGAGAATGTGAGAACCAAAGTTGAACATTAATTTGACATTGCAACAAGACACAATACAAAACATGCAATAAAGAGAATATGCAAGTTTAAACTTGAAAGTATTTGCAAGAAAGCCTTCAAACATCAAAACAATTGTTGGTGTTCTATTCTTAGAAGTGGGCAAAAGATTATCCAGGTAGATATCCTCAAATGCATATCTGTTGAAAACACACTTTTCCCATGAGTTATCCATCACTTTTATATTGAGTTGCATATGTGATGTTTCTTTTTGAGGAAAAAATAATGAATGACTCATCATCGTGTCTTTCTCTCTCGCTCCCCACAGAACGCTCAGATACGCTGAAGTACAACTTTTCGGTGGCTTTCTCCATCATTGGCATGTTCTCCTCCCACGCTGTCAGCAACCTAAGCATCTTTTTTTGTGCTGAAATCACCCCTACTGTGATTAGGTGAGCCATGCCACATGGGAGGCTTTGAAGATTATAGTTTTATAAAGAAAAAAATCAAAAATGCTAGAGGTCTTTCTTGTTTAGACCTTCCTGGTTATTAATAATCTGTGTTTCCCCCATTGATTTTTATGGATATTTTATCCCAGTTATGTTAGATGACACTTTGGTGGTAAAATGTGATATTGCATAAAAAACCCTTTGATGTTTGATTTCAATGGGCCATTTATCAATATTAGTTATTGTGAATATAGTATGCAGTGATACTGCATTTTACACATGGCTGCTTTATCCACCTTATTTTTCCATAATTTATGACACAACACTTCATGTAATTCACTTGATGTAAATTTGCAGCAATCCACGTTTTCACTGTTATAAAAGAGTACAGAATCTCCAGGCTCAAAACAAGCGATACAAGCAATACTTACACACATGTAAAATAATGTAAAATAATCACCAAACATTGATTTATGTTTTGAGCACATAAATCAAAACTGCCTAACGTTGCTGAATGCAATGTCGAACCCATGATCTATGTTTTGATCATCATTCTGAATCTGATGAAGACCTAGTCTTTGCCAAAAACACGATTTTCTCAGCAATTTTGCTTTTTTTTTTTTTTTGAAACTTAGCCATATTCAAGTGCTGATAAAAAAAGAATGATTGAAGACACAATGCAATCAATAGAATATATATTTTTTATTTTCTGTTCTTTCTTTTGATATTTTGTATGTTTAGTTTTTCATTCAACAAAATATTCTGGGGGCCATGAAAGTTTTGTGAAAATTATCAGAAATGCTGGCAACTTTTTTAAAAACGCTGACGGGGAAAGAGTTAAAGGGTTAGTTCACCCAAAAATGAAAATTTCTGTCATTAATTACTCACCCCTTTATGTTGTTCCACACCTGTAAGGTCTTCATTCATCTTCAGAACACAAATTGAGATATTTTTGACGAAATCCGAGAGGTATCTGATTCCTTCATAGACAGCAATTTAACCACCACTTTCAAAGTCCAGAAAGGTACTAAAGACATTGTTAAAAATAAGTCGACGTGACTGCAGTGGTTCAACCTTAATTTTATGAAGCAACAAGAATGCTTTTCGTCGGCCTGAAACTGAGCTGGCATTCTGACATAGAAGATATTGTTGAATAAAGTTGTTATTTTTGTTTTGTTTCTGCACACAAAAAGTATTCTCTTCACTTCATAACATTAAGGTTGAACCACTGCAGTCACATTGACTATTTCAACAATGTCTTTAATACCTTTCTGGACCTTAAAAGGTGCAATGATGTTGCAGCCTATGTGTGGTTCAGAAACCCTCGGATTTCATCAAAAATATATTAATTTGTGTTCTGAAGATGAACGAAAGTCTTACGGGTTTGGAACAACATGAGGGTTGACATGAGAATTTCATTTTTGGGTGAACTAACCCTTTAAAATAATATGGTAAAAAATACCAGTTTGCAATATCAATTAAAAGATAAGGTAGATAAACCCCTAACCTTGTTCTTTTGTGTGCTGTATAGGGGTGGTGGGCTAGGCCTTGTACTGGCCAGTGCTGGTTTTGGCATGCTGACAGCACCCATCATGGAGCTGCATAACCAGAAAGGCTATTTTCTGCATCATATCATCTTCGCCTGCTGCACTCTTATCTGCATCATTTGCATCCTGCTGCTGCCAGAGACTCGCAATCAACCACTACCAGAAACATTAGCGGATGCAGAAAACTACACTCGCCAACCATTACTGCCACCTCGCAAGCCAGGCGAGCAACGCCTTCTGCTGACCAAGACTGACAGCCGCGAGTACGCAAGGGTAGGCGACACGCCTCTCCACGAAGCAGCCGCCACCGCTATTTCCACTATGGACTCTACTGCCTCATCCGCCATCGATCTTCACATGCTCATTGACCAGAAAGTGACAGGTCAGGTAGAGCTATTCAATATGAAGACCTTGACTTCTTCCCAAGAGCAAAATGAACTCAAGCAAACCATTGAGGAGTATCCCAAAGCTGCAACCTCTGCCGAGGATCCTCTCCTC
This sequence comes from Ancherythroculter nigrocauda, assembly GCA_036281575.1. NCBI lineage: Eukaryota > Metazoa > Chordata > Actinopteri > Cypriniformes > Xenocyprididae > Ancherythroculter > Ancherythroculter nigrocauda. The sequence continues at coordinate 2,787,975 of VTFQ01000008.1, read as the reverse complement.
GCCTCTATCCCAAACACCTCTACACCAATCGCTATTAGTTCCATTCAGACATCCAAAACAGAATCTCCTCCTGATGTTGTCCTAACTCTTCTGTCGTCTTCCTCCGCGGACACTCCTTTTTTCAGCAATCATGTCTTGGATTCCTCTACTTCTCCTTTATCGACAAAGATCCAAACTCCTTTGGAGTCTCCCATACCAGGTGCTGATGATTGCAACATCCAAGTTGAAGCTGCTTTTGCCTCTTCTTCGCCACCACTTGTGAGTGACTCTAGCGTCCACCCGACAGTGTCCTCCCCAGTAGACGACGCCATTCCTCTCTGCGCAATAAACCTGTCCGATCTACCACCTACATCCACTGGACAATCACCCAATGACATTCCTCCCTCTTCCTCAATAGACTCTCCTGTTAATCTACTCACTGATATTCTAGCCCCTTCCCCAACACCGTTGTCATTACCACCGATACTAGACCCAAATGGTCAAGGTAATGGCACCCCTGCCCAATCCCTCTCTTCACCCATAGATTCCGGCACTCCGTTGTTACACTTAGTTGCTTCACCTATGATGAACTCCATAGATTCTGGCCCATCTTCACCAGCTCTGCTGGAGTCTTTAGGTAATGGTACTACTCCTCATGCCACTGTAGGTTCAACCGCACCTCATGCCACAAGCACTGACTCTGTTACAGAATCTGGCCACCCCCTCATGGCGGACTTGACCGTTTCCTCGCCTATTGACTCAGGTGTACCTAGAGACGCTGACTTGCACATCACGGAAACCAACACTGCCAGTGGGGGGACGTCTTCATGACGGACACATTGCTCCACATGACTTGATGGGCAGCCTTATTATTCTTACTGCTTGTTATCAAGAAGCAGTTATTGCCGTGAGGGAGGCTCGTTTCAGTCATTGTTAGAAGTATTGTTATTTTCCAGCAGCCATGACCCGAGAATGGCAAAGCAAGGAGAAGGTATAAAAGGATCTGACTGAAAGGGAACGACCAACAGTCAAAGCTCAGAGGGTTTTTACTCTCCCTTGGTTTCCAAGCCTTCTTACTGTGGTGCCAGTATCTGCTTTTTGGGCAGCTAGATCCAAAATTCCATGCGTTATCATTGAGCTTCTATTATTAAAACACTAAGACCAATAGTGACAAGTTCTTACTTGAGTTACTCAATGTAGTCTAGTGGTTAGGCTTACTCATATCTGCTTGTTTGATCGTAATTAACATTTAGGATCAAATGTGATTTTCTGTAATTAATTGACTGGAATTTAGTTGCTATATTCAAGTGGGAATACAGCATCGGTGAGGTCCAGTATCAAAGGGAATTTCTCAAAAACCCAACAGTGTAGATTTAATGCTGGGAATGTTTGCCGATGTGTCCTGAAGTGAAAGGCAAATACCTCTATGAATTAGGTGTCAAATAAGCAATGTTCGGAAGTATATGTTCAAACCTGTTGTAAAATAGATATACACAGAGACTGCTCAATGGTATGATTTATTGAGCTAATATGTTTTAATCACTGATTCTGGTGGGGAAAAAATAATTTTGAGGAATACAGATGATACTTCATGGCTGTGTAACACTGTCTAAGCGACCTACAATACACAAAATCAAGTGTATGCAACAGACTTATTGTGAATGTGAACAATTTTGTAATTTATGCTATTGTGGTACTGATGTACAGTGGTACTGACTGCTTTACTTTAAAAAAAAAAAAAAAGAAAAAGATTTTAGGTTATATTGTCTGTATCAATGAGTGTACGCCCATTGGTATTTTGTTACCATGTCTGTGTAAATGTATGTGGCACTTTATCGTTCACAATGACAAAAAAAGCATGTGAACATCTAAAATGAAACTTTCAATGAATGATTTCAAAGTAAGAAGAACAAATATGAATTTTTGAGGAATGAGTACAATTGCCATCTTTCATTTGTGGTCACTTTATAATCACAGCAATAATATATTTACAATATGTGACCCGTACTATGCCAGGAGTTTAAAACATTTCAATTTTATTTTCAAATTGTTTTATATCCTTAATCACAGTAAAGAGAACTAATATTAATTTTTTAATGTCTGAAATTGTCCCCTAAAATTGGGGTGGGTGTGTTTATTCGTAAGATTGACGATAGTTGGTCGTGATCAAGGCTAAAACAATTCGAAGAAAATTTCACGGAGCTAAACCTGTTCTTGGCACAAAATGTAACATTACTTTGGATTTCTTGGAAAAAATGATTTCCAATGATATTTTGAATCAATCCAGCAAACGTTTAGTTTCTTTTTATCTTCAATAAAAAGTATTATGGCCCTACAGTATGTAAAATTTTTTAAAAAGTTTTTGATTATTTGTTACTTTAAATGATGTCTTTTGTATTTTGTTATTTCAAGGACAGGGGCATTTTCTTCTCAAATATATCATGGCCTTCTTCTATCTGGTGACGTCCTTTAGCTTTTACTACTGTATTCTCATTTAGCTATTCAGGATATCTTGTTACATTTGATATGTCCGCATATGACTGAGCATGTTACAACGGACTCCAAAATCTTAAAAGAAACATCACACTTTTCCATTTTCCATTTGCAATGTGACTTGTTAGCGTGATTGATTTCAAACAGTTTGGACAAATCTCAAAGACTCACATTTTTAAAAGTAAAAATCCCTACCATTCAGTCATTCAATGAACCTAATTTCCTAGCCAAGAAATCTTTGAGAAAAATACTTTACATAAGTGTGCAAATACTGAAGTGAACGCTTGGTCAGTGCATGAGTAACTGAGTTAATCTGTCCTCCACCACACAGCTCACTATTTGACACTCCACCAAACATTGAGTTTTTCATTAGAGTCAAATCGGATCACAAACAACATTTTTCCTTTAAACAATTTATATGCCTTAGTTCAAAGCCCAACACAACGCCGTGTGTCCACAAAAAATGCTGAAAACGCCTATCTGTGAACGCTTGAGAGCTTTTTCAGTTGAGACGCTTTGCATGCTATGATACGGAATATCCGGGGAAGTGTTACTAGTATATAATTTCACAAATAGGTTTTTTCTGTACTGTTTTTATATAAAAGAATGTCGATACAATGTAAAATATTTGCTCTGGCTCTTGTTTTAAATGATTTTGTTCCGCCCTGATAGCACACATACATCTCGGAGATGTCTATTTGATGTGCATGTTTACATCTGGAAGATGTATTTTTTTAGCGTTTGCTCATCTGCAATACATCTATAGGATGTTTCCTGTCAGATGTCAAATAGATGTTTATAAAATGTCTTTAAGATGTTTATGATTTAGAATGTATGTAAAACTGACATCTTAAAGACGTCTATCAGATGTTTGTAAACAACAGATGCTTTCCAGATGAAGTGATCATTAACAGACATCTTGCAGACGTACTTGTGATATCTGGATGTTGTTGCCCTGATAGCACACGAACATCTCGGAGACGTTTATTTGACGTGTGTTTGACGTCTGGAAGACGTTTTTGCTCATCTGCAATACGTCTATAGGATGTTTATTGTCAGATGTCAAATAGACGTTTAGATAATGTCTTTAAGATGTTTGGGATTTAGAATGTATGTAAAACTAACATCTTAAAGACGCTTTCCAGATGAATTGTCCTTTAACAGATGTACGTGTGCTATCTGGGTGTCATCTGTTGATGGCGGTTGGTCGGTGTTGTATTTGTCCCGCCTTTTCTCCACTGTGATTGGACGGCTGGGTACAAAGCGACAGTGATGAGCACTGCATTTTACCCAGAAAGTCCTGTTAAACATTCTTCAATTCGAGGCGACAGGTAAAAAAACGCAGAGCGAGTCAGCGTGAAATAGAGGCTCAGTGCTTTGTTAAGCCCCAGTTATACTTTCTGTGTGCGCTAGGGTCCGCGTGATGTAAAAATCATCATGGAGGGTGTACGCGGAGGCTCTTTACGGACATCTGCGTGCATCCCATTTTTTTGTAAGCTACAAAAGCACCAACTGCGCATGCGCAGGAAAAACAACGAATTTGAAGAGAGGCTGTGTGAAGAAGACTGTTGCTAAAACAATATGAAGACAGCCAGTTGTGCAATAATAATGATGTGCAATAATCCGTTTGTTTACTGTTCAAGTCGATGTACTGCGCATGTGTGGAAGACGTCTGCCGAGCGGACCCTAGCATACACTGTCAGTAGTATAAATGCAAGCAGTCCGTGTCCGCGCTGTGTGTATGCATCCGGAGTGGAGTATAACCAGGTTTTTACGCTCCTGGCGCTCCCATTGAAAACAATTGGAAAAATACGCTAGCCTCAGAAAAAACGTTTGGTGGACACACGGCTTAAGAATACATTTAAGAAAGCTATAGTGTGACGATCCTCACATAGTCAAGACCCATTACCATACACACACAGAAGTCACCCCAATAAGAACAATATTCCTTTGCTGCGTCCCAATTCAGAGGCTGCATCTCTTGAAGATCAGACTTGAAGATTGATAATAAACATTATATTCCTTCACGGACTAGGAAAAGAAGGCAACATTTGAAGGAGCTTTTGAAATGGGACAGCCTTTGGCGTTGCGCCACTGTCATGCATTCAGCCTTTTAATGCAGCCTCTGAATTGGGAAGCACAACTTGTTTTCAAGTAGCACCACTTGACATGCTAAACTTACATGCATAGCATGTGAAGGTTGGCTGTCAATGGGGAAAAAAGTGCAGTGTTTAACGCTAAATTGCTGGGGTACTGTATACTTCACATTGGCGAATCAACCACTATATCATATATGAACCACATCAAATTTAGTAATTTTTTTGTAACCTCTTTCAGATTTTATAACTAACTGTGGTAAAGCCAAAATATGGTGGTAAGTTCTTCTGCACACCAGATCTGTCCGCTGTGACTTGGCCTGATCTAGAAAACTGAATATTAGCTAGTCAATGCAAACTCTTCCAAATTCTAATTTGTGATATCTTGAGTATATACCTCGTTGACAAGGGTATTTAATACAGGTATTCCCTCAGAATGTACGCTCCGCTCCAAGAGCAGTGGCAAGAGGATGAATGTGAAAAAAATTGATTGTTTTGGGTTTCATGTACATTTTGTTAACATACATAATGCATTTGTATATAAAGTTGTATGTGTCGTAATATACTTTATTGAATAAAATATATTTGTTGAGATATTTGATTTACTGATGGATGTGTAAATATGTTGGCTGATAAAATAGTTTACAGAAACCTAAGTTAAGCCTATGATAGAGTTTCCCTGTAATACAGAATAATCAGTCAGCAGTTTGTTCTGTAAGGGATCAGGTTTCTGCATTTTATATTTACTGCATTTGAATCAGATTTGTATACAAGTTTCAGTGGTAAAATATCTATATATCTAAATATCTATCTATCTATCATCTATATATATATATATATATATATATATATTTGAAAATGACTGACAGTGCAAATCCCCAGAGTTAAATCAACTCATCTCAGAGTACATATGGTCCCTCTCTAAATAGTGTTAAAGTAACACTGAATCAGAGTTAAAGTTAATGAGATAATTAAGCAATTAATAAGGCTGTGACTGAAGTCAGTTGTAGTTCTTGTGTTTCTCTTTTCTTCAGTGATTCTGCTTGTTAAATTGAGCTGAGACATGATTACAGAGGGTTTTTTCACAGCCTACCTGACTGAAAGGCCTCATTAATATGCAAGTCATTTCAGGTCATTATTATGCGATTCTTTTGTCTTCTCAGGTGTAAATGGCCCATTATTCATGATGATTCACGCCTCCACGCATACTGTGTTTCTTGACAAAAAGTGTCTTACAAAAACTAAATCAATATATTGTTTTATATGAACGAGTAGGCAGCATAATTTTTACAAAATTCTGAAGTAAAAACTCTAGTCTACAACCTCCAATACCCAGAAGTCTTGTGAATACAGATTTAATATATATTTTTTGGCTTTATTTCAGTGACTTAAGTTTTTTGTTTTTTCAATAACCACGCATAAACGTTATTCCTTCAAAAACACAAACATGTACATACATGTTCCTCACATATTATTGTAGCCTAGTTTGTGCTGAATACAGTGTAATGACACTTGTGTCATTAATGTGTTTATGAACAACTGAAAAAAGCACAAATGTCAGGGCATGTCAAAACTTCTCCAGGCCCCAAATCAGCCTCAGACTCCAGAGGGTTAACAGTAGGTGTTCATCACTAATGTGCAATCATTACTTAATTAATTGCTTACAACAAATGCAACATTAATTTGCAGCGGTGGGCATAAAGTGTATTTAAAATAAATATAAAAAATACCTCAGTTGAAATGTATCAAAATACCAAATACTGTTGAAGAAAATACAAATACTGTATTTTGAAAGAACACCAAATACATGTGAAATTGGCCAGTGAAGTATCACTATTAGGATGAAATCTATCTGGATATATTCTGAACGCATAGAACATTTTGGTGTGTACAACTGCTTAGAAACATTTGTTTTCATTTCACCTACCTCTACCACCAACTTCTTAAAGACTGAGTTTCTGGCCAGGTTAAAACTGCAGCCTATGACTTGTGGTAAACACTACTAAAAAAAAAAAAATGTAAAACTGTGGGAACCTTTCCTGCTGTCTAGCAAGGAGTAGCCTTGGGTGATATGGCCAAAATTATATCATGATATGACTAGTTTTCACAGTATGATATAGATTTTGCCATGGCTTTGGACAGCGATTTGCAGGGAGGGTGGGATTGTATGCTTTCAATGCTAGCAGGCTAAAGTTAGCATTTCCCAGATCACCTACTGCACCTTTAAAAAAAAGAGTGTCAAGTTTTTCAGGTAGGTCTACCTAACAGAAGAAATACAGAAATTTAATAAAGGAATCATATGTAAAATATAACTGTCTTCACTGTATGAATTAAATACACAATGATATTTATTAAAGCTACAAAAGTGATTCAGTCAAGAGCAGTGAGTAATTTTCTCTGACTTTTGTAGTTTAATTAACATTAATGGCACACACAGAAGCAGGATTATTAGGATGCTGTCACTTTAAGAGCTTATGCACAGACCCATTATACTGAAACATCCGATTCTCGCAACTGTTTAATTTCACTCAAGACATAAACCGACTGATATTTTTAGTGTGTATTTGACCATTTATCCACATACAAAAAGCTGCCTGTCAGTGTGCGAATACTGAATACGAGTTCTCTTTTCACTTTTCATAACTCTTTTTAACATCTTTATTACTCATTTATTACTCATTCGTCCATGTTTCTTTATCTTTCTAATGTGTCAGTAACTCCTGTCCACTAAAAGCTGCACAGGTGTATTTGCATACACAATATATAAACAATATAAAAAAGTTAAATCAATTCACACTTTATATCATCGCCACAATATATATCATCATATCACCTAGTCCTAACAAGCAGCAATGCTTAAACACATTTGACTGATAAAATATCAAGACTGACTGACTAATGCTCCTTTTCCCCTTGCCAAAGCTCTATTATTTCTTCATGTTAACCGAAGACAAATCTGAATGATGTTTAATTTTAACCTTATCAACAAGTAGAATCGACCATGACATCCTCAATTTATCTTATTCCTTATTAATGCAGAAAATCCGCTCTTACCTTCATCTACACCTGCTTTAGTGAACTGCTCATCACACTGAGCTTAACCCCGTGTTTAAGGCCTGTTGTATGTTCTGGGTTAAGCAAAGTTTCACAGTTGTAATTTCAAAAGGGACCACAAATTGCAGCACTAGAATGCCAGAATGTAGAAAGTGAGTCATGTAGGCGACAAACAATCAAAAATAAACCTTGCCTCCTTAAATATTCATGCTCTTCTCACAGTCAGCCTTCACTAGCTGTGTGTAGTTTCAGCATCTCAGGGAAACAGTGACAATTCAACCGATAGATAAGCAGTCTAAACACGCTTGTTGGATGCTGTACATGTCCAGTTAATTTACAAAGTGTTTGTCAGTCAGGGCAGTAACCACCATAAAGAGGACAAGTCCTCCCTTAATAAATGCTAGTCTATCACTTTGCCCCACTTGTTCCATGAAACCCAGTAGCTGTCACTGGCACCTTCACAATTCAGACATATCATGAAGAAATATAAATGCTCTCACAGAACAGTGATAATTATATATATATTTATTATATATATATTATTATGTATTTATATATATGTTGTTATTTATGAGTTTATAGTGTTCTGTAGAATACATACTGTCACAGCCCACATGAAAAAATACTATAGTAATTTATAGTAAATACTACTGTTTTTGAACCATACTATAGTAAATTGTAGTAGTATACTGTATATATTATAGTATTTACAACACTTTGTTAATGAATGCTACAGCATACTGTGGTATTAACTAAAGTGAACTGATAAACTGTAATAAATACTGTAGCATAGCCTACTTTAGTTTTTATTACAGTAAACAGTATTGTCATATAATATACCCTATAGATGTAGAAAACTTAGTACAGTATTGGGTAAAGTAACTTGTTTATATTAAAATAGCTGTTATATTACCACAACAAATTAATTCAAGGACTTTACTATAGTGTAGTTCAAAAACACTATAGTATTTACTATAAATTACTATAGTAGGCCACTGACAGCATAATTATTGCAAAAAACATTCAATTTACAAAGTCATTTTAGTCATTTGAATTTCATTTCAAGAACAAAACTGGTTTATTTTGGTTTGATTTGCATGTTAAGTTAAACGGTGATTCAGCAGGTTTTTTTTTTTTTTTTCTTCAGTTTATAGCTATAGGCCTAACATGCAAATTTTTCATCTGAATTTAATAATATAGCACAGCAGTCAAAAATGAGAATGATATACGACAATAATATAAATTTTATGGACCATTTTCACATTTCCAGGGTTCTCAGAAATGAAGTCATCATAGCTGGGAAACAACAGCAAATCTATAATTGTTGTAGCCCCATTTGCTCCAATAGCAATAAGAAAAATCCATGATAACGTTTCCACGACTTTCCAAAAGGGGGAAAGAAATATCGAGATTGATTACAGCAGTCAGAAGAGAGGTCAAAACGTGTTAAAATATTATTTAATTTTGTTCACATTAAATGCTAACATTAGCTAGTAGCCTAGCACAGGTTTTTATTATATTTTTTCCATGTTTAAAATGTCCGTTGATTTCATCACACACACACACACAAATGCTCTTAAACAATCTGAAATGTGGATAATGGATAAATAACTTCTTTAGAGCAATCGATTTAAACCCTTACTCAAAATATTAGAAAAATCACTAAAGGGGAGCATTGCTAATGTTAGCTAGCTAGCCTACCAGTTTTTATTTTTTATTTTTCATGTTTTCATGTTTTTATTTTTCATGTTTATTTCCTTTCATTTCATCACAAAAAATGCTATTAAACATATTCTGAAATGTGGTGGTTTGATTTTTTGAGCAATGGATAAATAACTTTGTTGATTTAGGCCTTGCTCAGAATATTTAAAAAATCACTAAAGGAGTTGGTTTCAATAAGCGGGGCCTCCGCGTGGCTATAATCGTGTCATAGTCAAGTGATTAAAGTTATAATTAAAAAAAAAGTTTATTTCTTTCTTTATTTGGGTGTCTGTCTGGATCTGGTCTGCACACTAGTTATAGTCACTAGCTATATAGAGTCTCGCTGCCCTCTGCAGGAAAGAACTGGGAGTAAACAAATAAATATTCGTTTTGACTGGACTAGAAACAAAACTAGGATTACAACTAATTTTTACATGAAATTATTCCATATTATGTGACAGGTGTGTGTGCTTTACGGCTTCGCGTTTTGTCGTAAACGTTGACTCAGCACTTTGAGCGCTCGAGCGCGTCACCGGTGGGTGTGACTGAAGGACACGCGCTGCTGCAGCACTTCCACTGCATCAAACCCGCGCCTCGTGATTGGCTGAGGGCAAATGAGCTGGAGCTGACTGAGAAGATCTCTGATCGAGGAGCAGAGCCGCATCAGCTGCAGTCACAGACACAACGCATCCTTTCAGCATCACAGACGGTACAATGAGGGAAATTGTACATATCCAAGCCGGACAGTGCGGCAACCAGATTGGTGCCAAGGTAAGATTATATTTAATTATATCTCACAGTTTTTCGTAAATGTTTAGAATTTTTACTTTCTATTGCAAAAGAAAGAATTAGAAGACAAGAAAAGATGGGCTATAATAACTCACTGCTATTTGCAAGAAAATCCTGAGGGTGATTGTGTTTTATGATCATCCGTCATGGATGGGTGTGGTGAGGGTCTGCAGTGGCTCCTGTGCGGATCAATGCATCACACTGCAGTGTGCGTCATTTAATAACTTAGCAAATATGGATGGACATGTTTTCAGAATTAAACCTACATTAACATTTGTGCGTTTCAGTTTTGGGAGGTGATCAGTGATGAACATGGGATTGATCCCACTGGCAGTTATCAAGGTGACAGTGAACTGCAGCTGGAGAGGATAAGTGTTTATTACAATGAGGCATCTGGTAAGTCAGCTTTGGCTCGATCTGATATTTTTGCATTGAGTATTTTGATATGCATATCAGTTTTTGATTATATATACCGTGCATTTATTAGGTCATGGGGTCCAGATGGTCAGTTATGTCCCCATAGACTGCAGCTGTCGGTTATTGACTATTTCAGAGGCCCGTCTGACCTCATTCTTATAGGCTACATTACAGATTTTCAGTCAAATATAACCCAGTTGCATTATTTATATATTGTGGGGTATTAGCACAGTCATTCAACAATACCCAGATGTGTCTTTGTGGTTCTGGGGAAAAGAGTATGTCTGTAGCTGCTGTTGTCATCAGAAGGGTGGAGCAGGGTAGTGAAGATGGATGACGATGCACTTATTCACGAGGGTCAGCATTTACCATACAGACATGATGTTATAAAAATTAATGCATTAAATGCATTCATTGTATATTCTATTTCATTGTTTTAAGGTTGAATTATTTATATATATTTTTTTTTGTATGTTCCAACCTTTGCATGTTTACACCAAACCTGTTTTATTCCACAGGAAACAAATATGTCCCTCGTGCCATCCTGGTGGACCTGGAGCCTGGCACTATGGACTCGGTCCGCTCTGGCCCATTTGGACAGATCTTCAGGCCAGATAATTTTGTGTTTGGTATGTTTATCAAAAATTAAATTTTTTCCACAGCTTTTCCATTGTCTAGCATATTTGATAATTGATCTGTGAAATTACGAGATTCTAACGTTGCTTATTTTAAAACAGAATACAGTACTCTTTTTTTACAAAACCAAAAATAAAGTGGGACTGAAGATGCTAAGCTCCAAAACAGCACCATAAAAACAGCCAATACAATTAATGTGCAATATTTCACGTCTTCTAAAGCTATAGAACAGGTCTAAATTCTATAGAAACAGACTGTAATTTGCTTGTTATTTACTGAAATTCTTCCCCTCTGCCATACTTCTCAATCCACAACCATGCCGTTTGCATGAAACATGATTTTTCTGTCCATGTGAAGACAACAGCATGTCCTGGTGATTACATTCTCAAACTCTGCATGCATTGAAATGTCAATTAAGTATACCTTTAAAGGCTTATGGCCTAGATACACCAAGCAAAATTTAAGAATGAATGGGTGTGATGCATTTTGAACTAAATCTGGACAAAACAAAGTCATTTTTAAGTTTGTAACCACTTGACAGCACAAATTTTTTCAAAAAAATTTCACACCGACAACATCTTCGAACTGCATGCCGATTACGTTATACTTGGGTGGGGCTTGAGGCTCCTCCCTCTATTTTGACGTGAATCTCCAGTTCAGGTTCTACAAGAACATGAACACACTGAACAGTTGCTTTATAGCTGAATGTGTTTGCAATTTTAACTGAAAATCTGATTGCTGAAAACTGAAGAAATTTGCGAGTGGCAATTTTTTTTAGTCCTGTCTAATCCTTAAGCTGATTTGAAGCAATAGAGCGATATAAAAATAAACACTCATGGATACCTCTGCAATTCGACAGTCCATTCATGTTGTCACGTTTATTTTTTGAGAAATTAGCATGCAGCATATATTTTCGTTCATCCAAACTCTTGTTCCCAGCAGCATTTGCAACCAGTACATCGCTGGCCATGCATTTCGAATTTCTTGTTTTACCCCTGAGTGAAAAATACAACAAACCTTCGGCATTAGTATAAAAGGGCCTCGACATCTCTTCTCTGTTGATGAGGGCGGGGCAACTTGTCACTCACATGAAATTGACCAATAGCAAACCACAACCATCCAATCAATTCCCTATGGACAAAATCAAGCCCCGCCCTACATTTGTTCTTGTTCCAGAAGCCATTTCACTCGGATATACACAATCCAGTTACATCGTGACATAAGTAATAGCGTTTCTGGGTCCAAGCCTCCACTCATTTCAAGTGAGAATACATCTTAACAGCCATTTATGAGCACTATTTATCGATATTACACATTTAAGTTAAGCTTTTATAAACCCACGGTATATGAACTACAGTCATTTTAATGATTTATAAAAGATGAATCCCTGTCTGGCCTGGGATTTCAGTATGGAGATAAAAGTTTGGATCATGATTTTTTGGTATATTATTAGTGTATATTAGTACTGTTTGGCATCTGATAGAGTATTTGGAACCATGAAATGGTGACGCAAATGGTGAGCAGTTTGGGAAGAAAAGACTATTGCACCTTCCATTTTATGCTGACTTTAAACAGGAATATATAGGGGAAAACTGTGATCTAAATAGTGACCTACATTTCCATCTATTCCTCACACAGCTGTATCATGTTGTATGGCAGAGGTTCTCAACTTTAGTCCACTTTCCTGCAGAGTTTAGCTCCAACCCTGATCAAACTCAGTTGTTTGTAGCTTTCTAGTAATCCTGAAGACCTTGATTAGCTTGTTAAGGTGAGATTAGGGTTGGAACCAAGATCTGCCTTAAAGTGGACCTCAAGGGCCCAAGTAGAAAACACTTATTATATGGACTACTTTTATGGTGCCGTTTTTGTCATAGCTCAGCAGCCCATCCTATAGAACATAAGTCGTTCAGTTTTAGAACAACATGAGGGGAAGTGAATGATGACAATTCATTTTTGGTTCAGCTAACCCTTTAATTCAATCCTTGAAGTCAATTAATCAGTGTTTTTAATTTTATCAAGTTTAAACTGGGACACATGGGCTTTCTTTCAGGTCAAAGCGGAGCTGGGAACAATTGGGCCAAAGGCCACTACACAGAGGGAGCAGAGCTGGTGGACTCAGTGCTGGATGTGGTAAGGAAGGAGTCCGAGAACTGCGACTGCCTGCAGGGCTTCCAGCTCACACACTCCCTGGGTGGAGGCACCGGGTCTGGTATGGGCACTCTCCTCATTAGCAAGATCCGTGAGGAGTACCCTGACCGGATCATGAACACTTTCAGTGTCATGCCTTCACCCAAAGTGTCAGACACAGTGGTGGAGCCCTACAATGCTACACTCTCTGTGCATCAACTGGTGGAGAACACCGACGAGACCTTCTGCATTGACAACGAAGCACTCTACGACATCTGCTTTCGCACACTCAAACTTACCACTCCTACTTACGGCGACCTGAACCACCTTGTTTCGGCAACCATGAGCGGAGTCACCACTTGCCTGCGATTCCCGGGCCAACTTAACGCCGACCTGCGCAAGCTGGCAGTCAACATGGTGCCATTCCCTCGCCTCCACTTCTTCATGCCTGGCTTTGCACCTCTGACAAGTCGTGGAAGCCAGCAGTACCGTGCCCTTTCAGTGCCAGAGCTAACGCAGCAGATGTTTGATGCCAAGAACATGATGGCAGCCTGCGACCCACGCCACGGCCGCTACCTCACCGTGGCAGCCATCTTCCGTGGCCGCATGTCCATGAAGGAGGTGGATGAGCAGATGCTGAGTGTTCAGAACAAGAACAGTAGCTATTTCGTGGAATGGATCCCAAACAACGTCAAGACCGCAGTCTGCGACATCCCACCACGTGGGCTCAAAATGTCTGCCACATTCATCGGCAACAGCACAGCCATTCAAGAGCTGTTCCGCAGGATTTCAGAGCAGTTCACCGCCATGTTCAGACGCAAGGCTTTCCTGCACTGGTACACTGGCGAGGGAATGGATGAGATGGAGTTCACAGAGGCAGAGAGCAATATGAATGACCTGGTCTCTGAGTACCAGCAGTACCAAGACGCCACTGCTGATGAAGTGGGCGAGTATGAGGAGGACGATCTTGAAGATGAGGAAGACGTTCGCCATTGAGACAGCTCCCCAGAAAGCCAAGTGAATGATGTCCAGCACCCGTCTCTGGACGTAATGGGTGGAACTTGATCTAGTCCAGCTTCACCTCTATGGAGGTTAACCTAATTGAGTTTAGGTAGTGGCTGGACCTTCCAAGCTTGACCCATTGTGTCCCAAGAGGGGGATCTGGATGTCAAGCACCACCCATTAGCTTTGCGGTGAGCAGCCTCTCCAAAAAGCTGACCGCTATGTAGTTTACCATGTAGTTTTCAAAACCGTTGCATTTAGTTTATCTGAAAATTTCCATAGCAATGCGAACAGTGCCGCTACATTATAATTCGAAAGGTGCTATTGTGTTTAATTGATGTTCAGAAAAGATACGAGTGAACAGTCATTCAGTGAACAGCGATCAGTCCATCTTGGGTACACTTACGATATGTTTTGTAACATATGCTTCAAACTGCAGTTGCCATGTAAAAAAATTAAAGTGGTCACTAATATACATTACTCAGTCTCTTGTCAATAATGGTTCAATTCAAGTTGCACATACATTCATTGTTCAAATAAGAAAGAAAGAATTGGTTTTACCAGTTTACCCAGAGAAAACACACAGTCACAACAAACCCCTTAAGCCAGGGGTGTCCAATCCTGCTCCTGGAGGACCACTTTCCTTCAACGTTTAGCTCCAACTCACCTACCTGGAAGCTTCTAGTGATCCTGAAAACCTTGATTAGCTGGTTCAGGTGTATTTGATTGGGGGGGTACACCTAAACTTTGCTGGAAGGTGTCTCTTTAGGAGCAGGATTGGACACCATTGTCTTAAGGCAAGAAAGACCTTAGTATACAAGTATTCTTAGTTGGATTCCCCTAAATCAGGGGTGTTAAACTCCAGCCCCACAGGATTTAGTTCCAACCCTTCTTCAACACACTTACATAAGCCTGAAATACATGATTAGCTGGATCAGGTGTGTTTAGTTAATAATTATAATAATTTGTTACATTTATATAGCACTTTACATATGGAAGGGGGAAATCTCCTCAACCACAACCAATGTGCAGCATCCACCTGGATGATGCAACGGCAGCCATATTGCAGAAGAACCAGCTTATTGGTGGACAGGAGACTGTGATGAACACCCTGTTGGCCTCACTAACACCTCTTCCAGTAGCAAGCTAGTTTTTTTCAGCAGGTCTCCCATCCAGGTATTGACCACGCTCAACCCTGCTTAGCTTGTAGCTTGTAGCCCAAGACTTGTTGCCCAGTGCTGGGTTGAAGACCAGCCTGATTCACCAATGTTGTAAGTTTGGGGGCTGGACTACTAGTTTGTTGACCAAAGGCACCTTTATACATTTAGCTTTGTCTGTTCAGCTTGGTAGTGCAGAAATGACATCTTTATGATTTTCCTTTTTTACTGGAACAAAGTAACAGTTAGGTCAAAAAGAAACAAGTTGCAACCAACTTTTCCATCATAATATAAAATTTCAAGTCAAAATGGTGATGATTAAAGTACACCGACTTTCTCTCTGATTTTTGCCACACTTTACGACGGTAGAGTCATTCTGCAGATTTTAGCCAGGCTGAGATGACGGATTTCACAGAAAATCGCATAGTATGTAATGGGCACACATTTTTTTTTAGCTTACATGTACATTACGCGGTTCAAGTGACCTAATTCTGATTTTAGCTGTGACGTGTCCCAACTGAAGGACACAAAGGTCGAACAGAGCATTGGGTAAATTGGACAGCCCAGCCTACGGAGGACTGCTCTTGTCACCTAGCAACTGTGACAGCTGCCATTGACGAGCAGCAGTAACGTTTGTACTGGACTTTTTTTTTTTTTTTTTTAATATCTTACTAAAATTGCATCTTAGTAAGATATAAATAAAAAAAATGTAACCACTTTAAAGTTTTTTTTATGTTTTTACATTTGTATCAGAGCAAGTTCAATCAAGTTGAAACCCAATATTATAATTAACAGTGTAATCTGGCATTTTCCCTCAAAAAAATCCTGTCGTCACCGGCACACAATGAATCTTGGGATAGTCTGGTCTATAAAGCATCCACTCATTTGACCCTTCTTGGCCGAGGAAACAAAGGATGCATTTGTAGGCTGCATTTAAAAGAAGGCTTTGAATTGGGACAGCCTTCATCACACCACTCTGACGCATTTGGCCTTGGAATTCAGCCTTCGGAGGATGAGGATGCAGCCTCTAAATTGGGACACAGCTATTGTTTTCATTTGGTATGCGTCTCCTAGCAACAAGGCACATGTTTCTGCATGAGTGCTGAGTTCACTAAGGCTCTGTTTTGGTCAATCGGATCACAAGTAGATGAGGCAGACACATACATTTACATCTAGTGTTTTAATATGTCTCTTTTGTCATATTAAGATGCCTAGCGTTTTAAAATCCTTTCCGATTTTTAAAGTTTGTAGTGCATTTCAACCTTTAACCATTTTGACCAATTGTTAATAGGATTGTGAAAAGTGAGTGTTGTACACCTGAATGAGGCAGTGTTTGGCTCAACTGCAGTGTGGCCTTGCATATGTCAGCAGTGTCTTATTGTAAGCATTTAAAGGGGTGGATGATTAGTTAGTGTGTAATGTTGCTGTTTGAGCATAAACAACATCTGCAAAGTTACGACGTTCAAAGTTCAGTGCAAAGGGAAATATTTTCTTTTACAGAAATCGCTTAAGGACTACAATAAACGGCTGCTAGGGACTACAATGAGCTTCTTCCCTTCTTCCTTCCAACTCCACAGCAACTACATAAATTTATCCACATAAATTTAGGCTGAACACCATTACCGACAATCCTCATTTTGGCTGCGTGAGATTCTCCAGCTTTGTTGTTGTTGAGCTGTTAAAGCTCCGCCCTTATCTGGAAAGGGGGCCGGGAGCAGCAGCTCATTTGCATTTAAAGGGACAAACACAAAAACGGCGTGTTTTTGCCCACACCCAAATAGGGGCAAATTTGATAAGCTATTAATTTTGAGCTGAAACTTCTCAGACATGTTATGAGGACACCAGAGACGTATATTACATCTTGTAAAAGGGGCAAAAAATAGGGTCAATATTGATTTCATGCCAACTTTAAAAACAATGTTCTTTTTCAAATCTTTCAAACTTTATTGCATTGAATTAAAGAAATCGGTCTTCAAATGTGTAAACATGGATTCAAAAACTTCTACCAAAGACATTCTTGATTTTTCAATATAAATATTCAACATTCAAGTGACGAAAAAAGTGAGTGAAAACAACCCATTCCATGTTTTGCATTGAGAGATGCAATTAATGCATAGTACTTAACATCAATCAATTATGATAAAAGTACAAAACTTTGAGCAATTCTAAATGTGAAATCTAGCCCAAGATGAGTGTTTTTTGCAACAATATAACGGCAAATGAAAATAATCAATTTATAGTAATATTTAAAAGCTACATTAAACATTGCTCCTCTTAAAAGTGCTTTATGAATTAATGTCACATTTACATCCCGCACAAACATCACACAATCTGACTGCTGCATTTTTAAATTACTCTTATTACTACTATACAAAAAAAACACATTGGCCACTTTACATATTTATCATCATGTGATTCAGAAGTGGTAAACACAAACAACTGAGCAAATGATTGTCTCTGAGATCAATTTGATCCAGCTAAGCACACCATCTGTTTTATTTAACCCTAAATCCCTTCAGGGACAACACAGCAGATAAGGAGCAGGTGGTTGGTCATCCAGTGATGGGGATGAAAGGAAGACTCCCGTAACAATGGAGTGTGTCTTCAGTAGTGCGAGAAGAGTTTGATCAGTGTAATACTGACGTACCGTCAGATGGGGCTGTTCTCATCTCTGACCAATGAGATGACGCTGCAGTCTGTAGAGCAACTGCGCAGACGTGACTTGGGCAACATCTCACCACTCTGACATTTCCCATGGCCTCTGTGAGAGAGAAAACACATGGCAGTTATGATAGCAGATATGCTACTTATTTACTCAGACAACACATTTCTCTGATACTATCCTATATTCTCCAAAGGCTATAGGCTACTTGCCTCACAGACATGAGAAATATAAGTTCTACACACACTTGTGGTTTTCATGAACATTTGGGCCAAATCCCAGTTTAAAAAAAGTTTAATCCCAAAAGTTTAATCAAAGACTGCAAGTGTGGCTATTGGGACAGACCTGCTTACAATGCTCAGGTCACAATGACCTGAGCCTAAAGACCTGTATCAAGATTCTAAAATTCTCCTTTTGTGTTCCACTGGAACACAATGTGGGTTTGGAATGACATAAGGGTGAGTAAATAAATGACATGAGGAATATTTCTTTAAAGCTGCTGGCTACCTGCTCTCTGGAATGAGCTGAAGCGTGCGGTAGAGGTCAGCAGTGGAGGGCATCTTCACCGGAGCAGCTTTAGGGGTGGAGAACACCGTGTAGGACAGGGACTTGGTCAGGAGGGGTGGAGTGGACTGCAGTTTGGCCTCGGGTTCAGTACCTAGAGATATGCACACCAAATGTGGATTCAAAATGATCCTAAATGAATGAACTTTAGGAACTTGCAACAAAATAAATGACGAGCTTCACAAGCAGAAAAGTGATGCATGCGAAACCGTAGGTCTCCCCCTGATTCTCACAATCAATCATTTGGTCACCACAAAGGAAATTGTCAGGTCTCCAGAGATACTCACTGATTGATAAAGCACTGTGAGGTTCAGGCAATGCAGGTCTTTTGCGGTCTACAAATGGAGTCATGTTCAAAAACTGGGTTTTCAGCCATGCAGCTCGATCCTCCTCAAACGTTTTCCTCTAAAGAGGGAAGAAACAAACAGGAAGTTGGTTAACCCTGCTTTGGTTTAAAACAGGTAGATGAAGCCCAATTTAATTAAAGAGGACCTATGATGCCTCATCTTTTAGTGTGTAATGTTTCTCTTTGAGCATGAAAAAGCTCTGCAAAGTTACAAAGCACAAAGTCCCTCCAGCAGGAGTTATTTTCTATATCAGTGTCAAGGTTTCTGAACTCCCTGAAATGCCTCCATTATAGTCTTGTGCATTTCAATTGCCGGTTATGAATGCGTGAAGTCATCGACGCGCATCACAGAGCAAGTACGAGACGAGCATTTGTGGTTAAAAAGTATATCAATTTTTATTCTTTTTAGATTGCCTGTACAGACACAATCAATCTATTACATAATATAAGCCCAGAAGAAAATGCTGTTTTGGCAACTTGGTTTCAATAAAAGTTATTTTTGCATTAAAGAATTTATGATTTCTGAAACTTGCAGTATGTTTTTAGTAAAACAATGACTTCTTTAATCTATTCATTCAGTACCTCGTGTCCCAAGCGAATAGCAGCTTCAGTGAAATTCTTCCTTTCACGCTCAAAGTTTCTTTTCTGCTCATTGAAGAGTCTCCATTCCTCTTTCAGTCGCTCCTTCTCCTCCAGCGTGTAGCAGTCATTCAACAGAGCTGCTGTCTCATCGTCACATGGTGCGCTGAGCTGCTGCTGTAAACACACACTGCCATCAGAATCAACACATCCAGACATTTGAGTGCAAAACACACAATATGATCTACATTGATCTAACTAGGACAAAAAACAAAAAAAAAAAGTCCAAAAAAAAAAGTCCAAAAAAAAAAGTCCAAAAAAAAAAAAAAAATACACTGACAGTTTGGGTCGGATTTCCAGACGAATCAAACAGAACAAAAATAACAGCGGTGAGAAAACAGCAGTTAAGAAAGCATCTGATCACAGCGATGTGGATATGTTTGCATCAGCTCTGCAATTCAGCACTCCAGTAAAGTCACATTATACAGCACTTTTACAGTAATATATTAATTGCAATATATTGTATCGTAACCCCTGTATCATATCACAAAATTCTTCATGATACATAGCACAATTCTATAAACAAGAAGTCAATTTTAATTTCATGGTGACCTTAAGAGCATTCAAATACTTGCACATGCGCTGTCGTTCGAACACAGGTCTGCACAGTAAGAAAAATCAGACAAGTGAAGTTAACTTCGGCCTCTCCTGCACATTAGTGTTTGATGTGTTCAGATGTTGGGCACCTGTAGAAGCTGCTGCTGCATGTGGATGAACTCTTTACACTGCTGCAACTCCAGTCTTATCCGCTGCATCTCCTCCTCATGTTCCTTCCTGGACATCAGCTCCTCTGCCTCACGCTCCTGACACGCCACCAGAGACACTGCAACATCATCAATACTGTTACAAAAGAACTAACTCTAAAGAAAACTGTCTCAAAATCACTACAGTTTGCTAGAACAAGAATAGCATTTAAAATGACACTCCATCCAAAAAATAAAAAATTCTCATATACATTGCGACAGCATGAGGGTGAGTAAATTTGCTTTTTTCAGATGAATGCAAATGAAGATTTTTAGCTAAATAATCCATCTTTCTGAGTCCATATAATGGAAGTGAATGGGTACTGCTCTGTTGACCACATACAGCAATTATGATATGATCCACACAACCACAGTAGATGAATCAATGTCTTCTGTTCGCACTAGAAGTAAAGTGAAAAGCACAGAGGACTGCCACATCTCACACGAGCTTCACAATGCACTTACATCATGTGTCACAACGTCCCGCTCATGAACATTCGTATGACAGAAGAGCGGAAGCAGTGATTTATAATGAAGAAAGGTAAAAAAAAAAATCTTTTTTCTTACACAGACCTATCGTTTGGCTTCAGAAGACATTGATTCATCCACTGGGGTCATGGGGATTACAGTCACGATCGCTGTGTGTGGTTTTTCAAACCAGTCAACCAAGCGGCAGCAATTCAATAGCACTGTATGTGGACTAACAGAGATGCCCATATACTAAGTAGCTGTTTTTTCAAAATTACCACATCAATCCTGCTTTCAAAACGTGTTTTTGTCTTGCCCTGATTCTACTACAGTAAGCCTATTATAAGTGGGAAATTGCATTTATACGTCACTCGCCCATGTGTGTCTCGTCAGATCAGAAAATAGAGAAAAGTTGCTCCGTCTACTTTGACACATGTCTGGTGTGGGTCTGGGAGAGGGTAGTTGTCACAATGAGTGAAAAATGTTGACATGGAGCAGCTAAATCTCCAACCTCCAGAGAATCATCCTTTTTAAACAAACGCCAAACAGAGGAGAGTCTGCTGGCAAAAGAGTGCGGCAGAGCTCGTAATAAAACAAGAATCAACATTAGCTTAGCTTTTCAGACATGCTGAGAACCGAGGGGTTTGAAATGTTGTAAAAGCTATGGAGAGGATGGCTTTTTGATTGAACAGAAATGGCTATATGTAGCTCTCTAACAAGAGTTGATTGTAAAGCATTATCTATTGTGAAGGGTCATTTCATTATAGTTGTTGTAGCACTGTGCTGGAATTTAATTTTTAAGGAAGTACCGTGTCTATTAATGGGTAAAGCTACAGTAATGTCTTCAGCTAGAGATCCTTTCCATCTAAACTGGCTATATCCCTTCAGCTTTGTGAATGTTTTAAGAGCAGTAGGACAACCATAATCAACCACAAAGTCACGCAGAGCCGAAGCACAACCAAAAATAATGTTCTTCCACAAAATGAATGCACTAGAGGGCCAAAAGGTATACTGTCAACATGTTTTCAACTAATATTTATGTTTTATTGTATTTTAGCTTTATTTCAATTAACAGAAATGCTTTCAGTAGTTTTTGTTAACAATAATAACACTGCTAACTCCTAAGTTATCTTCCATTCTTCTTGAAATCGCCCCATCCGTGACATCATGACGTTCCTCAAAACCACAATGAATCAAGGTGGTGGGCTCTTAAAGGGTTAGTTCACCTAAAAATGAAATTTCTGTCATTAATTACTTACACTGGAATTACCTTATGAGTTTGGAACGACGTGAGGGCAAGTAATTAATGATAGAAATTTCATTTTTGGGTGAACTAACCCTTTAACAACAACAATCAATCACAAGAATGATACTACTGTCAGGTAAAACTGTCCGATATTGTTCTGTCCCTGGATGTAGATGAACTGCAACTCCATAAGCTGTGCATACCCTTTCAAAAGATCAAACTATTAGAAACGCATGGCTGAAGTTCATTCCTACGTGCCTGAATTACAATGCTTTTGTGTGTTCATCTCTTTTCACAACATGCTGCCGGTTTTTCTAAATATCTCGTGTTGAAAGCTACATCAGTGCCAAGTGTTTTGTCCTCCAAGGCAATCGCTGTGGTTACAAATTTTAATTTGATTTAGACTGAAACATGTATGACTCTATTGCTGTGTCCTAAATTCAGAGGCTGCATTTTTTTGAAGTCTAACAGCAGAACAATGAAGGCTGTCCCAATTTGAAGACTCCTACAAATGCATCCTTCTTTCCCTGGGCCATGAAAGATAAGCCAAGTGGATCCTTTGCAGCCTAGCCTATCCCAAGATTCATTAAGTGCTGGTGACAACAGGACGTTTTTGAGAGAAAATGCCAAATTACACTTTTAAATACAAGTATTGTGTGTCGACTTGCTCGAATATATAACAATATTAATGTTTAGAGAAAAAAACAACACTTTAAAGAGGTTCAAATGTTGACATATCTTACTAAGATGTGATTTTATGGATAGTTTATACTCTTTACAGAAATGGACCAAGGTGAACATTAGACTGGTTGTAAACCCTGTTGTGCTTTCAGACAGTTGAATATAACTTTCAAAAAAGTTCAAAAGTTACTGCCACAACGGCAACGGCAGCTGTCACAGTTGCAAGG
This sequence comes from Ancherythroculter nigrocauda, assembly GCA_036281575.1. Taxonomy (NCBI): domain Eukaryota; kingdom Metazoa; phylum Chordata; class Actinopteri; order Cypriniformes; family Xenocyprididae; genus Ancherythroculter; species Ancherythroculter nigrocauda. The sequence goes on along the minus strand of VTFQ01000008.1, from coordinate 2,764,948 downwards.
TAACAAGAGCAATCCTCCGTAGGCTGGAACGTCCAATTTAACAGAGCTTCTCTTGGTAACTTGGAATTGGGACACAGCTTATTACAGTTCAGGTCATCTTAAGCATCAAAACACAGTGTAATGAACTTAGCCAATCACAGCAGCGGCCGTTTACTTGCCCTCCGTGAAACGAAGTGTTTGTGAGGATCAATTTTTACAAACATCTGAACTTTTTTGATGCAAAATATCTGCATAAGAAAACCTCCAAAATCATGATATAAAGATCTGAAAATGCATTTCATGACCTCTTTAAGAATTGAAGCATGAGATGACACTCAGGTTCTACCTTGGCTGTCGAGTCTCTCCATGTGGCTCTTGAGCTTCCTCCACTGCAGGCGGATGCTGTTGGTCAGCTGCTCTCGCGCCTGCTCACATGACTGCTCTAGAGTCTCTCGACTGGAGTCAGCCGTCTCCTCCTCGCCCTCAGAGCCAGCCTGATGTCACACAATAATGAAAACGTGTCATCACTCTCCCTCCTGTCGCTTCAAACCAATAATACTTTTGTTGATCTTCAAAACACAAATAAAGACATTTTTCACAACACCTGAAAAGTTCATGTGTCATGGGAACCAAAAAAGTTCATGAAGTCATTGTAAAAGTGAGGAATGGACTTCTAATGGAGTGACAGAAAACTCTCTGATATTTATATATATATATATATATATATATATATATATATATATATATATATATATAGGGCTGTGTTGAAAAAATCGATTCACCAATTCTGAATCGATTTTCATATTAATTTCTAAAGATCGATCCGTAACTCAGAGGATCGATTTAATAATAGGTCTACATTTTCCCCGTGAATTTTAATTTGCCGCGTCATTGAATTCACGCATGCGCGCGAGGTGGAAGGACATTTTGCACCGCAGCACTGTATGAATGATAATCTGCTTTCATTTAATTTTTCCTTTGTTATTCAAAATATTCTCAAATTTGTTGACTATAGCATGAAATATCTAATATTCCGATTGACAAATATGTGCAAGTGGATGTGTTTTGCTGTTTAAACACCTTTATAACGATCATGTTAGTTGAGCCATATGCGCAATGGGCGCCGCCATGTTAGTTTGCGCCGCACAGAGAATCGGATCTGTTGGATTTACAACCCGTGAATTTATCCACTTCTCCCGAAATACATGAAAGTAAGTGAGTCGGTGAACTGGGGAAGAATAGAGTAAGCTTTAAAGTTACTTTCACAATGTGTGTCTGATATGAATAAAACGTGTCGTCTAATTATAATGGAAAGGGTTGTTATTTCCGCTTCTATAGACATCATTGTGTATTTTACAAACTCTAAATATATTGTTTTGTTAGTACTCGTGTGTATTTAAATGTCTGAAATCTACAATAAACATTATTTGGTTGAAAACACTGCATATATGTAATATATGAAAACCGCTGCGCGCGTCCGTCTCTGGTTTAGCGCCAGCCAAAGCACGCAAGCACATTTGAATTTGGCTGTTGATCACGCGATGCACTGAACGTTCTAATCACCAGGGGCGTACGGGACACCCCCGCAGCCCCCGCGGTGCGTGGGGGCCCCCACCCTATGATGGGCCCCGTCGCAGATTCACCTATTTGCTACATAGCCTTTGCTTTTTTTTTTTTTAGAACTGAACTCAAATGACTAAAGATTAAAATAATGATCTAACTGAAGCCCAAAAATGCAAGCAGAAGATCATAGAAAATAGTGCTAAATTACCACAAAAGGAGGAAAAATTCACTGTTGTTTCCATCGCCGTTTGTAGGTAGCCAACAGCAAGCTTTGATGCACTATGTTAGCCTACTGTTAGCGGACATGAGCCAGACAAATAAATGTGTTCGGTCTTTGCTGAGACATTATTATTGTTGTTATTATTATTATTATTATTATTGTATATTGCCCAAACGTATTTACCCCATCGCCAGCTCTGCTCAGCTACCGGAATGTCTGAAGTTCTTCTCCAAGTGTAGCCTAGCCAATAAGTCTAGAGTTATTTCTTTATTCTTTTACTTTAAATAAATTAATTTAGTTTAGGCCTTTATCATTTGATGCACCGATCTAAAATTTGCGGCCGAAACAGCAATTTTACGCGCTTGTCTAGAAGGGAACCTTGTATTGGCCTACACAAATTTGTGTCTAACTTAAAATTTAGACCAGCTAAAAGACCAAAAATATCTTATCAATTAATTAAGTAATAAAGACATGTATTTAAGAAATTTAATAAAAACAGAAAGACGTCTATTGCTTATTCAAAGGCCGCGGAAAGTTATTTTGTTAGCCTATGCATTTCAATCCATTCCACACCCGACGTTTTGGTTTTCTTCCTAATTATTAAATATAGGCAATTGGTTGATGAAACATTGATTGAAATTAAGATACAATTTCTACACAACGAAATTCACTTTAAAGAAAGACTTACTATAAAACAAAACTTAATGAATCTTGGTCAAATTCATGTCTGACCCGCTGCATGTCTCCCGACATTGCGCATCCATCATGCTAGGCTATTCACTTTTCATAATAGGTTAAATTAAAAAAAATAATAATATAAGGCTATAGCTCAATATTTAAATATAAATATGAAACTAAATTGGCTACATTTTTATCCCTCTGGTCGACGAACGCGCCGGCGTGCTCTGATGGATTTTTTCCTCATGACAGCTGAAACAACTTTAATAGGCTTTAGATTAGTGCAAAACTACAAATGGTCTACTTTTATTTGTGTACCGGTACGCTCACAATAACAACAAAACCTTGTATTTTTGTAAAATAAAATACAAAACAGGGTGCGCTTTCAGCTTTCTCTGCGAGATTCTTTCTTAAACGTCTCTTTTGAAACATGAAGTGAAAATTAACTTAAACTCAGCGAATAATTGTACCTAAAAGAAAGAAACATCTCCATTCGATAAGAAATTCGTAGGTCTGTGTTTTTGAAATTATGGCCAGTGCTCGTTGCTGCTGTTATCAGTTCTCTTGGCTCTCGTGCACATGAGCTCTTGATGTACATTTCTCCGGAGCACAATGTCACAAGAAAGACTGTCCAGTTTAGCTCTTCTGAGTATTGAGAATGCCCGTGCTCGTAACATCGACATTAAAGCTGCAGTGAAAGACTTTGCGCATCAAAACGCTCGGAGAGCGCAAAGGATTCGGTAGAGTGTTTGCTTTTTTGTGTGTGGTAGTCAGTTGATAAAAAGAATAAACAAGTTAATCCTCAAAGGCTGGTATTTTAAGATGTATATAAAGTTAGTTTTTCTCAAAATACAGCATATAGCTGATATATAGAATAGAGCGCATAGCATAGGCCTATAACTGATAAGAGTTGTTCTTTTAAAGTAGGCCTATGTTTTTTCTCCTAGTTCTTTTACTAGCCTATTCTTTTTTTTTTTTTTTTTTTTACTGCGAGGCATGAAATTTTCTTGTATAATTTCTTTTCTACAATTAGCGATGCTTATAGGCCAGTGTTTAAACTGAGATGTGTTGGCCATTACATTTACTTTATTGAGCTTACTGTTAAATAAAATTTGTACATCGGGGGCTATAACGGATGTTTGTGAATTATTGCTGTGAAGGATCCTCCTGCTATTTCTAAAATAACTAAAATCGGAGCCGCGGCACTTTTGCCTCCACGTTCGTAAATTAGCCTAAATATTTATTCCTGCCTGGATTTTAGTCTGCGATATCAAAATCACTAAACATTATATAGCATATATAATATTATTCAATAATAACATCAAATTAATCAATGCAATGATAATTCACCACATGATTCACTGAATCAGTTTTTGTGAACTGTGGGGGAGACAGACTCAGGTGCACAACAGATTTTAACACATGACATCACTGCTTGTGGGAGGGGCCCCATCTCATTCTTTGCGGGGGGGCCTCACAGACGTGCGGTACGCCACTGCTAATCACACCGGTGTGATCGTACGCTCCTGGGGCCAGACAAGACTGATCACACCGGTGTGATCGTACTCTAGCCAGTAACCAAATGTGTTCTAAATGTTGATCATTAAAATAAAAAATAAAGGTGCATTTGCATCTTAATGTCAATTCTTAATGTCATTTTTAATAATACATCAGGTTCGCGTCTAAATAATTGGTCTACTGCTGCTGATATACCTCTGCGTCCTCTGTCGTCTACACCAGTGCAAGTTTGTGAAAGCAGTTGTATCAACACTCTGGAAGGGGGATTGTTCTTTACAACCATCAATACTCCATTAATTTGCAGTTGAATGTCTATAATAATAGTATCAATATGTTGCATAACTACAGTCCTGTAATTCAGGTAACAGCTGGGAAAAAATGCTTTCTTCAAAAACACTTATCTAAATCTCGAAGATCGGATCGGATCAGATCGGATCGAATCGAATAATGATAATCGATTCAAGATCTTGAGAATCGGAATCGAATCGATTCTTGAAATTTGAATCGAAACCCAGCCCTATATATATATATATATATATATATATATAGGCAAGTTTCAACAATTGGCAAGATTTTATAAAGACATTATTTCATGTACAAATGTAGTCTACAGTAATGCCTAAATAGCCAAAAGGTAAAGTTGTTCCAGTGGTGGATTTTTGTATAACGTGCATTGACGAATTGTGCACAATTCAAAAATAAAACAGAGCACTTTTGTGTTTCATAATGACATATTTTTAAAGTTCAACTGACACTGTTTGATGCTGAAACATGCAATTTACAACCTTTAGCAACATATTGCTTATAAACAGCATGTGAGAAGACCTCAGACCTGCTCCAGGCTGTCATCTGCTGGCTCCATTTTGACACAGAGTTTCTTTGGACTCAGAATGGCGATCATGTCCTTCTTCATGTGCTGAAGGACTTTTTTAAGCTCTGAGTTTTCCAGCATCATAGATCTCTGCCGCGTCTCATAGTCACTCAGCAGAGCCCTGTACATTTCACCCTCGTGTCTATCAACACAAGAGCACATGTTTTACACTGTAACAAACAAAACTGTCATGACACAAAGACCCACATGAGCGCAGGAGGTTACCTGGCCTCCATCTTGCCCGTCTTCCAAAGGCTTCTCTTGCCATCTGACCTTCCCACATAGTTTGACACTTCAATGGCTGAACACATGAGGACAGAGAAGAATTTATTAAACGTCAAATGAAATATTCCCATCAACACTGTTTTCCATCAGTGCGGATCTAAATGGATCATCTTCATGCCAGAGGGATAACTCTAAAAATATTTGGCAGGTAGCTGCACGTTTAAACAGTACAGACAAATCTTCCTCTGCTGACTTCAGGGAGAATACTATTATGAGATCAATCAATCCTTCCACCACAGGAAGTCATTAAAAACATCTTACCTGTGATGGACTTCTCATGCCTGTGTTTCTTGGGAATATCCCAGACGAGACACCAGCTGTTAGAATAAAAGTAAAAAATAAAAGTGCTCACCGAGTTTCTTGTCTCTCTTGTCCACGAGCAGCTGGTTGAGGCGCTCCTTCAGTTTGGAGCACTCTCTCTCTTTACGCTTGGTGTCATGGTTGTACTGTGTGGCACGACTGGAGATGATGCTCTGCAGTTTCTGCACCTGCACCATATTAATCACACACAGGAGCAGTGAGGGTGTTGTGTGATTCATATGCACAGACACTGTATCTACACTCAAGTCTTAATACACTTATTGTTGAAGAAACAAATATTGAGTTTTCAAACGAATTAATAAATGAAAAAACAGACTTTATCTAGCTTTTTTCTCAGAATTTAGAGAAATATCAATGCAAAAAGAGAAAAAAAAAAATTCAAACTTTAAGACACATAATTTCTCAATTCTGTTTTTTGGAATACACTGATCATTCAGTTTGGCATTTGTGTAAAATTGATGGGTTTTGTTTGCTGGGGTTATAGTGTAAAATTAAACAACAGAATAAAAAAACGCTTTTTTATATAAAAATAAAACGCTGATGGGTGCAGTCGTCATGCCTGTCTGAGCATGAGTGTGTGAACTGACTGAGGTTCTCTTACTTCCTCTTTCTCAGACTTGAGGCAGTTCTGTAAGGTTTTGATCTTCAACTGTAGCTGTCGCTCACCCTCATGCAGGCCTGAGTTCTCTCTCCTCGTGTGCTCCAGCTGATCCTGAGAAACAAACACACACACACAGCAAATAAGAGCAGTAGTTCAGGATTTGACTTCACTACTAACAACTGTTTCCTCCTTAACTATTAGATTTTTGTTATGAATGAATCAATAATTAAATTTAGCACTACAGCATTGTGCAAAATAGATCTTACATATAAATCATTTAGATTTAAAAAAAAAAAAAAAAAAAAAAAAAAAAAAAAGTACAACTCAAACTATGAAAAACATTTATGTTGACTTGATTTCACAAAAATATGAAGCAGCACAACTGCTTTCAACATTAATAATAATCAGAAATGTTTCTTGAGCATCAAATCATCATATTAGAATGATATCTGAAGGATCATGTGACTCTGAAGACTGGAGTAATGATGCTGAAAATACAGCTTTGATCACAGGAATAAATTACACTTTACAATAAATTAACACAGAAAACAGCCATTTTAAATTGTAATAATATTTCACAATATTGCTGTTTTACTGTATTTTTGATTAAATAAATGCAGTCCTGCTGACAATGAGACTTTCAAAAAAAAAAAAAAAAAAAAGTGAAAATTTTAAGTGTAAATATTATTTGAAAAACTTAAAACTAAATAAAAAATTAGAAACTTTCCCTTGGCAATAAACTGAAATAAGTTTAAGTTTAAGCACTAAAATTATTAACTGGAAATAAAACCTAAATAAAATAAAAATAAAAATTCAACCTAAATGGCAATGTATAAAACTAAGAAAATGAAGAAAAAAGAAAAAAAAAAAAAAAAGAAAAAAAAAAACAGATGACAAAATTGCTAAAAATTAAACTAAAATTATCACTAAAACCAAAAATACAAAATGCTAATTCAAAATATAAAATAAAAATAAAATTTAATAAAACAATATCTTGCATATGAAATATTTTAAAGTAGCAATAAAAGTATATTCACTAAAGAAAACACATTCTAAAATCCCCTGATGTTTCCAACTCATTAGTTGTTGTTGTCTGGAGTAAGTAGAAAGCGAGTACTTTGAGTCTACAGTTGCTGTGCTGCAGGTGCTCGAGGTCACTGCCGTTCTTCAGCTGCTGGCTCTCCAGCTCATGTAGGGCACGCTGAGCTCTCCTCTGCAGCTGCAGCACTTCATACAGCAGGTTCAGAACCGGCACAGCGCTCAGACCGCCCGATTTACACTCCAAACTCACTCCAGTCAAGCCCAGCGAACACACCTCCTGAGGAGAACCAGGAAAATGAGATCTGATTATCTGCTCTGACAATTAAAATCAGAAGACAAACTACTCTCAAACCCATGATACCATGCAAACTCCACATTCAAACTCAAAACTTGCTTTCTATCCCACCCAGGTCATTCATTAAAACAAAACTGCAAAATGGCTTGTGTATCAATGTACTGCAAATGTATGCAATTATATTGTGTTGGATAAAACTTGGCTTTTATTAGTAGAGTAACTTGATATGCGTGATTCAACAGTGTATTAGGGTTAGGATTAATTGTTTCCAAGATATACTGTTAACTCTTTGATGAAAACAAACAGCTATATTACTACATGAAAAGTAACATCTGAAAATAATGCATAATGGAGCACTTTAAATCATTATACTTCATGTTTTTGCTTAAGTTTTATATATTGCCAACACCAATACTCAACATCCCAGTCATCAGATGAAAGAACAGTAATAGTTTATCCAACACATGAGCATTACTTTAAAACATCCTTGTAATGTACCTGACTGATATATGCGATGCACTGCGATATGTTCTCCTCAGTGCAGAACGCACTTAACACGCTGTAGGAGGTTTTGGGCAGAGCCATGGTGGAGTGCAGTGAATGATGAGAGTTTCGCCTGGAGGGAGACATGCTGATCCCAGAAATACTGGAGAGCTCTTTGGTGTCTGTTCAGAAGACAAAAGAAGGGCAGAGCCTGTAATTAAAGCCCGTTTTGACAAGTCTAATGTGACCTTTTTAACATGGTGTCAGGTAGCTGCAAAAAAGGTAATATGGCAGAGTTTAAGTCCAGGAAAAGCTTTAAAATCAACAACAACAACAACATATATAGACACAAGCAGCAATTATGTGGCCAAGCAGAACAGATGCAAGATGAAGAGTTAAGTGAGCATAACAAGGAGTACAAGAGCATGGTCATGATTTGACATAAGTTTCAACACTTTAGGCAGTGGTGTTGCCAAGATATTGAATCAAAATAAAGTTTTAAATAGCGTTTCAGGATGATCTGACGAGGATCTGTGGGAAATTTGGTGAAAACGGCAGAATATATAGTCAGAAATTGATTAGGAACTTAAACCATGCAATGCATTCGGCTCGGCATGAGCTCAGGAATCAGAGGAAAAAATAAATTGTCTTTCTAGGCCTTATGGTTCAAGAGTTACAAGCCTCAACATGAGTGCAAATTTGACCTGTTGGAAAGACATAAATTATGACAATTCTCTTTTTGGGGTAAACTACTCTTTCCAACTCATTACAGAAAGAAAAAAAGAGAGAGAACTGGGTTTCAATATAATGCAACGTTACAGATTAATTATAAAACCATCCTTAAATTAGCTCAGTCTCTTAACAAGATCAGTTCAACTCTGAAAACACTCACACGAGTCCCAGACACAATCTTTCCATGTTTGATGCTCACCGAGAGACGGATCTGGCATCATCGTTGGAGTCCACCAATCTCCCATGTCAACATTCATCGGTTGTCCTGCTCTTCCAAGAGAGACGCAGGGCAGGAACGGCGCAGGCTAGCACTCGGCCATCACTCCTGAAACAGAAGAGCAGGCAGACTGGATTACACCGCAGCGGGCCTCTGAAGCCGGATTAAACAGCCATGGAATACCACTGCGGGATTACGGAGTTAGCGGGTGACGGAGGGGGTGGAGACAGGGAGCATGAAGCACAGGAGGACTGAAGTGTTTTCAGCTCTGTATAGCTGGACTGGCTGATGGCTTCCATTACAAGAGCTTTAAACTTTAAGTTAATCAATCTAGATATCTACATTTACAAGAAAACGTCTGTGGTGCAGTAAAGCTGTGACATAAGAGCTGCTGACTCACAGAGCTCCAGGTTATAATCTGACCTCGGTCACGTCTACGGCTGCAACAACACACTGTCAACTAACAACCAATATTCAATGATGAAAAGGACCAACAATGGATTTCATCATTGATTAGTTGGGTCTGTGTGTTGTGTACGCTTTTTAAAGTAGATAAAGAAACATGCTGTGTCTGAAATGGCATACTACATTTGCTTTGAAAGTTACTTTTGACCATTAAAAAAGTGCAATCTATATAGTATGAATGTGTGCAGTATAGGGGTGTAACAATATATTTTGTCACAATATATCGCAATACAAAAATGCAACAATATTGCATCATGGAGTGACAATACGTGTTGTGCATGAAAATTACTGTATGAGAAAAAAAGTTTACATAGTTTTAGTGTCAGTACTACATTAAACTACTATATATAATGTTGAATGTAATGTATAATAATGCAATGGGGAATAATTGTGGGTCCTGATAATGCCAAATGTCGTGTGTTACAAGTAAAAAGTGGCCTATATTATTTTAAATATATTTATCTAGTCAGTGACAGAGTGCAAAAATATTAGTCTAAAATAATTCTGTGTTTCAGCATTAGAATCATGAATATCTTTATTCTGGTGTCAACATTGTCCTGTTCATCAAATCCAAGCCTATTCATTTCCACTCCCAACGCAATACCAAATTTTACATTTTAATCAACAGTTCATTTTTTGTTATCCTTTTACCATATGTCTTGAAGAGTTTCTTAATAACATTGTATCATGAGTTCAGTATCGTGATATTGAATCGTGACATGAGGGTATAGAGTATGAATGAAATTCAGACTTACTACATCGGTCATGTGACCTGTGCTGCACAGTAACTGATTATACGCAATCTGGATTATGTAATCAGATTCCAAAAATTTGTTTATATTATGTTTTAAAATGTTCATAATCAGATTTTTATTGATTACATGAATACATATTCGTATAATGACAGTAAGTTGCACATAACTGATTTACCCCAATTAATCTTTTCTATCAAATAAATTTTACTTTCTAAAAAAAAAAAAAAAAAAAAACATACTGCTTGTATACATTAGGAAACTTACATACATTCAAGCTTTTAGTCATTAGTCAGGTGAAATATATATAATAATATGTATTACATAACACATTTAGGGTAATATAATCAGACTACTTATTGATTACATTCTTTTAGATAACTTTGGACCTTACTTGTTTATCATGTTGATTTGAATAGGATAAGCTTTTACCATTTTGATATAAAAATACAGAGAAAGAAAATACATTCCATTCTTTGTTATCAACATGAAGTGCATTAAATACTGCATTATATCAGGGATTCCCAGACTGCTGATCGTGATGGTTTCGTGACTTCAATGAAAAGCTATTAATTAAATATTTTTTTAAAAAATTAAAAATGAATAATTTTAAACATACTAAAAAAAAAAAAAAAGAGGAAATATTTTTGTGTACCTGCATGTGATGTGACCATTAATAAACATCAGAGAAGAACCATGGACTAAATTATTATTATTATTATTAACTGTTTTTATTTGTTTTATTATTGACCTAACTTATTAATTTAAATCTCAGGGTATATTTATAGTAAATATATTCGGTCAAAGAGGTTCGGCTGTCAACAAGTTGGGGAATCCCTGCATTGCATCTAAATATGAAATGATGTGAATTTGAACATTTTAATGTGTTTGAAAGACAAAAGCCTTCCACAGACAGAAATACATGATTAAATGACTCAATGAGTGATAATTCAAATATCAGGCCTAATTAATGTGATCATTAGGAGCTATTCTCTCAACAAGAGAGCACTAGTTAAAAGTGAAATGATTTCTGTAAATCCTGTGAATGTGATCAAATGCGGCGTGTGTCTCAGTTTTCAGAGATTGTCACATGACCAGTGGCTGATCTGTGTGTGCAGATCCACAAACCTGGAAGAGCTTCTAAACGTATATAAGCAGTATAATTTTAGACATGGAAAATTTAAAAGATAGAAAAGTAGTAGTAGGGAGAATCAATGAATTATGAATAGTTTACTGCCATTGTGAGAATAACGTAAATCAATAAAAAGTTGCATTATGAGAACACAAGTAAAAACGAGTATTTTAAAATGAAATATAATCCAATTACAAGCACTTAACTTAAAAATTACACTTAATTTTTGGAATTTGATTACGTAATCCAGATCACATGTAATAATTTACTGTGCAGCTGTGTTCAAGGTTTATAAACATAAAGGTTTATGAGTGTGTGAATAATTAACCATCTATCCTCATGTCATTTCTTGTGTTTAAAACTGTACTTTGCTTTCAGTATGTAGGATATTAAAAACTGCTTCCTGTAGTGAAGGTCACTATTGTTCACTAAGGTCAGTAGACCAAGTACTTTTACTCTCAAAAATACAATATTTTGCCCAGTCCACAAATCCTGTACCAGATTACTGCCTCACAGTAAAGAGTTAGTTTAGTGTTGAGCCTGTCCTATTTATAATCATTTATGTATATCTTTTTTATTTTTATTCATGCGTATTGTAATCTTGAATCAAAATAACTTAACTTCCCCTCCCTCTTTCACTAACGATCTCTTCTCTGATGACGTATTTACTGGCGTGAGGGCGGGGCAACTTGTCACTCACATGAGATCCACCAATAGCAAACCAGAACCATACAAACAAAATCGAATAAGTTTGTTTTCTTTGCTAGAATATAATTTTCTATTTCACTAGAGTTTGTTAGTCTCGTTTTAATCACTAGATGGCGGAAACGTGCACTGTGTGAAAAAGCTTCGAGTAATTAACACACATGATATATTTGTATTTAAAAACACCACTGCTTCAGAAATGTTGGTTTTGTCAACACTACTCAGCTGCACCAGTCCAATCTGAGTCAGTATTTTCAGTTCTCACTACAACATTACTTAACAGAAAAGATATAAGTTATTCCACACAGATTTGTTTATTTTGAAATGAATGACCAGTGGGTTTCAGTTATCTACCTAGACAGCATTTTTACGCGGATTCAAACAAGTCCATTCAACCGTAGACACCCAGTCTATGTAGGAAACACCCGACATTAGAGACACAGCCCGAGTTTAACTTTTAGCACAGCAGCTAACACAGTAAACACAGACTGACTCACATCAGCAGCAGCTCCGCGGATCCACACAGATCACCATAAGCTCGTGTCACACTGACTAGATGAATCCCACTGATCAGTGTTAGAGAGAGACAGCAGTGTGAGGATCATCCACCTGCCCTGAAGCGAACGAGATGTTTGGGTGATTCGAAGCGCACCTCCGTTCTTCTGAATAAACAAACTCGACGCTCATTGGCCAGCCTGTTGTCAAGCAACCAGCACCTTGCCATTTCATTGGCTGGATCATTGCTCCTACCTGTCTGTAACGACACGCAACAGGTGTTAAACGACTGTGTGGAGGAGAAAACATGAATTATTAAAAAAACAAACAAACAAACAAACTTTGTAACTGTAAATAATAATAAAATAAATAAATAAATACAAACGTAAATATTTTAATAGTATTTGTATATTTACCACAATATAATTGCTCAATTTATTTACATTTTTATATAGCTGATACCATTTATTTAGTAATTTATTATCTATTTGTTTCATTCACTCTTTTTAAAATTAATTAATTTATTTATTTGTTTCAAATATTTCTTCTATATGTGATACTGAAAAACAACATAAGCAAATTATAAAAAATATAAATATAAAAATATATAAAAAATAATTTATTCAACAAATATTGTTCATGATAAACTCAACTAGAGCACTAAAGTATTTGAATTGTGTTACACAATGATGAATCACTACATATTTCTTTTTAATCTCTATTTCTCTTTAATTAATTAAATGATGATGAATTAGAAAGCTTTGGTGGCAATTAAAATACTAGCTATACCTATTTTCTGCATATTTGTAACCTATTTTATCCCCAAAGATGTCAAAGCCCTTCAGATTAGAATAAAGGTGTTGATTGTTAATGTTGAATTTCAGAGTTTCGCAGATTAAAGTCCGTATGAAACAGAAGTTGAGCTCATCTTTTCTTCTGTATTCTGATGTGTATCTGAGTGAAACGCTTCTGGAACAAGAACAAATGTAGGGCGGGGCTTGATTTTGTCCATGAGGAACTGATTGGATGATTGTTGAAACTAAAACTAATCCATATGAATTGAGCGGTTTAGTCCAAACTTTCTGAAGAGACATGATCACTTTATATGATGAACAGACTGAATTTCTGCTTCTATTCACATATAAACATTGATGAACATAAAGAGAAGCTCAACTGAACACAAACCTCATCGGCTCTTGATGAAGCTCAAACGTGTGGAGAAACACGAGAATCAAACTTTACAATTCAGATCATGTCATAATGAAGTTTTGCAAATGAATGAAAAAAATCTTTGGGAGACTTAAAAGATTTGTGAGCGAATACGCAAAGTTTCTGTGGGAAAGCAATACTTTTGGAAGCTGATGCTAAATTTCTTTGGACAATGCAAAAGCTCTGAAATATCATCCTCCCTCCATCTCATATTTTTGTCCCCTCAGGGGCTCCAATAATATCCTTCATTGTGTTTTTGATGTGGTTTTGTTTGTTCAGTGAACATTTCAATCTGCAGTAAGTTCATGATTGAGGATCAGAGTCACATGTTTACATTATTCTGTTTTGCCTTTACTTTATTTACAGCACCTGTGACACATTACAACATTTGCACCACTGCTTTGAAATATGACATTTGCATGTTGTTTAACACTTCACATGGTCTATAAAACTTACAGTTACGTCAATGATTAACCAAACATTAAAATAAAAAAGATAAAACGTGTACATCAGGGACAATGATATCAATGTAAGTGATTTGAGATTTATTAGACTCTTTCTGACACCACATGTTCAACATTGCCATCTGCTGGTTCTTTTGAGGAACACATTTAGAGTAAAATGTAACTGGATCCCAGTTTCAGCTGTTTAGGGGCACAGATTTTTTTTCTTTTTTCTTTTAAATTAAATAAAAATCATTTGCAGAACAAGAGTGGATCTGTAAACAACACAAGCTTGACTGCTGGAGAGAACTGACATTAGAAATAATGCTCTAAAATGAGCGGCTAAACCTTTACATGCTTTAACAACAACTTTTTTTTATTTATTTATTATTTATTAAGTTTTTATTACTTCTTAGGAAAGAGGAATGCTAATTTGTTCTAGAATAAACTGAGATTTTAAAGTGAACATTACTTGTAAGCAAACAGAAATAATCTCTAAAGGCTCTGAAGATGTTCTCAAAGATCAAAACAGCTTCAAAATTAATCAAATATAAAATGCTTCCTCAGGTCAGGTCAAGTAATATATAGTGTTTTGGGTGATGAACATTTAATTGATTGATGTCTGTAGGTGTCAACAACACTGTCTATGACATGCACAAATCACATACTCTGGGAGGCCTTATAAATGTGTTAAGATAAAAAAATATATATATTAAATTAAAAATATATACATAGATATTCCATATTTTAGATATAGAGAGGCTGTCTTTAGAGGCAGATGGATCCACTATGGGCTGCACAAGATGGTGTCTGAGATGTTTATTTCTCCTGTGTGTTTCTATAATTTACTGCATTTATTTTTGTGCAAGTGAGATGAGTAAAGAGCATCTGTTGCATAAATCATTGTCAGTCTGGATTCTAATAGCAGTCTGGTCTAATACAAAACAGAAGGATTGAATGTACAAATACAAACCTCAGGATGTCAGTCATTTACAATATCCAGCATCTTAGATTATAGTGCAGAAACAGGGAATATAACAAATGCATTGTTGAAATGTTAATTTGAGTGGTCTTAAACAGGTTTAGACATAATGTGGTAGAAGATCCTCGCTCCAGTACAGCAGGTGGCGTTCAGCCTGTAAAACACACGAAGAAGAGGAAAACGAAAGTAACGTCACATCGCAGTGAACAACATCAACAGAGAATCCACAATCCATCGATCAGAAAGAGATTTTGAGAACGACTCGCGCTGACAGACAACAAGAGGAGGAGGAAAATGAGGAAGTTTATAAAAAATACTTATAAACTCTCTTCTTAGTGGACAAGACTTCAAGAAAGTAAGTGAGGGGGTGGGGGTGTATTTCTCAATTACCTTCAATAATCAACTTATTGAGAAAGAGTTATTGAAAATGAATATGTTTCTGAAGGTTTAGGCTGTTGATTTTGTGATGCGAAATCTTAGGTATTTTTGTACATTTGCAGTAGATGAAGCCTAAGTTCTTTTAATTTATTTTTATTAAATCGAATATTTCAGTTCATAACAATTATGATTAGTAGTTATACAGTATGACCATTATAATTCAGGTTACTTTTACTTTTTTAATCATTAAGTAATGATTAAGTGACAAACAATTCAGCAATTAATACATATTGTGTAAATATGATTGTGAAATTATATTAAACTGGAATAGATATTTAAACAAATTAGGTTTATGAATTCATATTTAGTGTCATGAGTCAGTTAAACTCATTAAACAATCTGAAATGATTAAGACCAGTTTTTTTACATGACAATATATTTGTAACTCACTTTATTTTATTCATTGTTTTTGCTGTTGTGTCTAACTCATCATTCTTCATTATTTTCATGTCCTTCATCTCTGTAAAATCTTGTCATTTCCAGGTCCTGCTGAACGATTGATTGTTTTCTCAAACCAGTGCTGATCAGAGGAGCGAGGAAAGGACTCTCTCTCTAAGATGAGTCTCTCAGAGAAACACAGGTAACACTGCGTCTGTTTCACACCATCATTTTGAACTCTGCTGGAGTTTGTTTTTTCCTGTGAATAACAAAACTTGAATCAGTGTTTTATATTTCTCCAATTTTTTACTTTTTAAATTAACTCTGTCTATAAAAGGCGTTTGCCACAGGACTCTATAGACATATCACTGTTAATAATTTGTTAATTTCTTTCTAGACGTGACCACACTGAATTAATCCAAACATGACTTTTGTTTTTAGGTCATAATATTAATGACAGACATTAGGAAGCAACTAAACACTTAATTTAATTGAAGTTTGCTAACAAAACTGTGTTACACACACATTTCTGCTCCTCATTTCTGTTCATTAAAAAAACTTGACATTCTCTTAAAATGTTCATTTTGTTTTAACATATTTAATCTCACTCATGTACATTAAAGAAATCATTAAACCAAATGTGAGCCAGTAATATCAAATGATTAACTATAAAACTGTACATTGTGTGAGTGTGTGCATTTCTGTGTAGGATTAGATAAAGACACGGATGTGTTTCAGACACAGTTGAACCTCCTTTACTAAAGTGTTTCTCTCTGTTGTTTGTGTCATTAGTGTAAGATCAGGATCACATGTGTCCAGCTCTGTGTCTCTGAAGAGTGATCAGTCAAAAGAAGGAGAACCACCAGAGTTCAGTGGAGAAACACCATCATCTAATAAAAGGTATTTTGTGTGTTTACTTTATAGAGTTGCATTATTTGTCACAGTGGTGTTTGTGATTGAACTTGACTGAATAAAATAATGTCACAATAAAACTCAATTCCTGGGAACCTTATGAAACTCATTCAGTAACACAATTACACAGGCAGCCACAAAAAAATAGATCATGCTAGGGGTGTGCGATATAACGATTTTTGATCGTGGATGATTAAAATATCTCCACGATCTGCTGATGAAGAAACATCATAGTATCGTGCTACAGTGCTTTCTATAGTTGCAGTTCCAGCGCCTCCGTCTCAGCATACTGTTCAACATGACGTACATTCACATCACATTTTAATGCAGTGGTAGAGTAATATTCGTGGGACACTTCAATCCACAAAAGTTCATTATTTCATGTGCCTTGCCGGTTAAACTTTCCTTTAGTGTGCTGATGCGCTGTTCTGACATGCGTTTTTCAGAACGTGTTCACCTGAAGCACACAGGCACTAAAAGCCTGTCAAAGAGCGCCTGATTAGTTGATAAGTTATCTTCCGATTGCTCTAATACTGTCAAATACGCACAAAGTTTACATAAACACAGCTTGTTATGTCTAAAGTGAAAGTAAACATTTGAGAGAAAATTGGATGTGTGGCTGTATATTAGATACACGTGCAGGTCTTTACGTGCAGAGCAGCCTAATATTAACCATGCTGTCGCTTGTCCTTAAAGGGATAGTTCACCCAAAAATAAACATTCTGTCATTATTTACTCACTGTAATGTTGTTTCAAAACTGTATTAATTTATTTCTTGTGCAGAACACAAAATAAAATATTTTGGAGAATGTGGGTTAACCAAACAGTTGCTGGTCTCTATTGACTTCCATGGTAGGAAAAACATAATCACTGTGGACCTGCAACTGTCTGGTTACATTCTTCAAAACAACTTTTATTTTCAACAGAAGAAAGAAACTTAAAACAACTTGAGAGAGTAAATTATGGCAGATTTTTTGGGGGGGCAACTATCCCTAATTATCCTTAAAGAGAAAATCACCCACTGCTCTTGACTGAGAACTTTAATACATTTGCTTTATGAAGAATCAATGTATAATTTATACAGTGAAGTCTAGTGTTTTATTTTTATATTTGTTCATTTAATTTTTTACTTGAATGCTACTGTTAAATACACCTACTGTAGCTGAAAAAAACAAATAATTTTATTAATTTAATTTGTATAATGTGTAGCCTGTGTTTTTCTTCTTTTTTAATAACAAAGATAAAATTAATAAGAAATAATAACAAATAACAGATAAAAAATAATAACAAAGATTTTTATCTTCACCACTTTGGCCTAAATGTCTGCCATTTTTAATTTTATTTTATAATTCGTTATTTTGTAAGGCTTTGTTTTTAAAATAGGGGAATTAGTTTGGCTGTAATGCTCAGTCACTTGCAAAATAGTAAAAACAACATGAAGAATCGTGATAAAAATTGTGAATCGTGATTTTCCTGAAAAAAATTGTGATATGATATTTTTGGCATATCGCCCACCCCTAGATCATGCAACTAAACATGTATATATCCATCCATCCAACCATAGTCATAAATGGACAAATGCAGAGCTATACTATTTGAAACATTAAACCTTTTCAAATGAGACTAAAGTATCTCCTGTAGTAAAGTGTTTTTCTCTCTGTTCTTTGTGTCATTAGTGTAAGATCAGGATCACATGTGTCCAGCTCTGTGTCTCTGAAGAGTGATCGGTCAAAAGAAGGAGAACCACCAAACTTCAGTGGGGAAAAACCATCATCTAACAAAAGGTATTTCATGTTTCTAATTTTTGGTCACACTTTGACTGTGTTAAAAAGTTGTATCAGTGAATACCAATCATGAAAAAAGTTTTTATGGCTAATTAATTTTTTTTCTAGCTTTTTGTAATATTTTGCCTAGAAAATCAGTATTTTATTTTATTTATTTGATTACAGGCTTCAATATGAGACATTAGACTCAGACGTTCAGACTCACAGGAACCACAAGAATTTCAAAGACAATCTCCTGTGGATCTTCCAGGTAGGAAAACACATTTTCATAAATGAAATTTATAGCGAACAAATATGTTATTGAACAAAGAAGTTTTATTTAATTCCTCTTGATCACTTATGTTTTTCCTTTTTAAGCACATTTATATATATATATATATATATATGTATGTCAAAAGTAACAGCTGGTTAGCATGTTAGTCTTTTAAGTTTTTTCATACAAATAATTATTGAATAAATAGTGTTGACCAAATCTAGATGCAAAATTTGGTTTAAATTGTGTTATTCTGTCTTTTTTCTTACTTTTGTTTATAGGATCTTGAGAGCAAAATAATCACATTTCTGAAGAAAGAGCTGGAAAAGTTTAAGAAAATATTACTAAATGAGAACAGAGAAAACTTTGTGAAGGACTTTAATGAGAATAGATGCAGTATCAAAGCAGCCGCTCTTGATCTCACACTACATTACCTGAGAGAGATGAAGCAAGATGAAGCTGCTGATGCTCTAGAAGGTCAGAGACTCATGACCATCTGTCAGATTGACACTTATTAATGTAGACTATCTATAAAACTATAAATTAAGACTAAAACTACCTATTTTTGTTCTGTGTTTAGTTGAGCTGCTCTTCATTCATCAGCTAAAATGTGGCCTAAAGAAGAAGTATCAGTGTGTGTTTGAAGGAATGGCGAAGCATGGTGACTCCATACTTCTGAATAACATCTACACAGATCTCTATATCACTCAGGGTGGCAGTGAACAGGTCAATACTGAACATGAGGTCAGACAGATTGAAGTTGCTTCCAGGCGTCATGAATCTCAAGAGATTCAGGTTAAATGCACAAATTTGTTTGAAGCTCCTGAACAAGACAAGAAGATCCGAACTGTACTGACAAAAGGAGTCGCTGGAATCGGAAAATCAGTCTCTGTGCAAAAGTTTGTTCTGGACTGGGCTGAAGGAAAAGAAAATCAAGATATCAGCTTCATATTTCCTCTTCCATTCAGAGAGATGAACTTAAAGGAGAAAGAAATACTAAGTTTGATGGACTTTATAACTATTTTTTTCCCAGAGACAAAAGGACTGAACCTTACAAGAAGCAATCAGTTCAAGGTCCTGTTCATCCTTGATGGATTGGACGAATGTCGCCTTCCTCTGAAGTTTGATTGTAATGAGACGTGGAGTGATGTATCGTCACCAGCCTCTCTGGATGTTCTCCTAACGAACCTCATGAAGGGAAATCTGCTTCCTTCTGCTCTCATCTGGATCACCACCAGACCAGCAGCTTCCAGTAAGATTCCTCCTGACTGTATCGACCGGCTGACAGAGATACGAGGATTCAGTGATGCACAAAAGGAAGAGTACTTCAAAAAAAGATTCACAGATCAGAATAAGGCCAACACAATCATTGATCATGTTAAAAAATCAAAGAGTCTCTTTATCATGTGTAACATCCCAGTCTTCTGCTGGATTTCAGCCACTGTTCTCCAGAACATTCTGGAGGAGAAAAGAAATAATGATGTAAAAAACATCTCTAAAACACTACAGGAATCAAACACTGAAGACACTCCCAAGACTCTGACACAAATGTACACACACTTTCTCCGCTTTCAGATCCAGCAGAGCCGCCGAAAGTATGATGGAGAATACGCAGCAGATGTTTCCTGGGATAAAGACACCATCCTTTCACTGGGGAAACTGGCATTTCATCAGCTGGAGAGAAACAATGTGATCTTCTATGACACAGACCTGGAAGCCTGTGGTATTGACGTCTATAAGGCATCAGTGTACTCAGGCATGTGTACCCAGATCTTTAAGGAGGAAACAGGGATCATTCTTGGTACCATGTACTGTTTTGTTCACTTGAGCATTCAAGAGTTTATTGCAGCCCTTTATGCACATCTGTTTCTAGACATCAACAAGAAAAGTGTGTTTGTTCATGAGTCTACAGAACAGGAAAACAATAATGAAACCATGATTGATTTTCTGAAGACTGCAGTGGACGAGGCGCTCGAGAGTGACAATGGACACCTGGACCTTTTCCTTCGCTACCTCCTCGGTCTGTCAGTCCAGTCCAATCGACGACTCTTACGGGGTCTGTTGACACAACAAGACGGCAATGACCAGATCAACAAGGAAATAGTTCAGTACATCAAGCAGAAATTAGAAGGTAATCTGTCTGCAGAGAGATCCATCAATCTGTTCTACTGCCTGAATGAACTGAACAACCAAACTCTGGAGATTCAGACCCACCTTAGCAAAGGAAGTCTCTCATCTGGTGACCTTTCACCTGCCCAGTGGTCTGCTTTGGTCTTTGTGTTGTTGACATCAGAGAAAGAGCTGGAGGAGTTTGAGCTTCAGAAATTCAAGAAATCAGACGAGTGTCTCATTAGATTATCAGCAGTCATCAAAACCTCCAGAAGAGCTCTGTGAGTCATTTAATATGTTTTGTCATGTTTCGCTTTCATTGGAAAATGCATTTATTTACATTATTCTATAGTGAATCCCCATCATGAAAATTAACTTAAGGCAGCAATATACTGTTATCGAACATCTGACGCCACCCACACTGCTGAGAATGATGGTTAAATGAATATGTAAAAATGTTGTGTGCTTTCCTCTCATTTAAAAAAGAACAGTAAAATTGAGAAACTAGCAAGGATTTGTGGACATGTTTGTTTGCACAGGCTCTGTAATTCAGCACTCCAGCAAAGTCATGTTGCGTTTATATTATAACACTTTATATATTCGTTTCAGCCTGATTTTGTTCGAAATGATGTCACATAAGTTTGTTCTTCAATTTCGTTTTAAGTATATTGGGGACTTTAACTAGTAAATCCTGACATATGAAATAATAGACTGAAAAAATCTTTTTTTTATGGAGACAGTTCATCAAATCATTAGACACAATATAAAAGAACATTTAAAAATGTTTAAATACTTGTTTTGTATCATATGATACAGCAGACTTTTATGACTCAAATTATATATTGGCTCATATTCCTAAGGAAGGAAAAATAGATACATTTTATTCAGATGCATACAATAATTGTAATTTGGTACATATCTTTATTTATATTGACAGAAAATGAAATGAAATTCTGAAAGGTTATGATATAAAACAATGAGATTTTTATATAACAGGCTAAAAAAGTACAAATATATTATCAGTTGGTACTATGTATCTCCCAATAATTTGATATTTTAAATGCTTAGTTTTATGAGTAGTACTAAAAATACTACCTTTTGAAGAATATTCATATATTTAGCTCAGCCTTTGTTTATGTATGCTGTTTAAGTAAAAATAATAATGGAAAATATATTTAATATTTGTTTGTAGAAAATGTATGTGTTCCATTTAATTCTGAGATGTGATTTATTTCTCTTGTAGGTTAAATGACTGTAACTTAACAGACAAAAGCTGTTCAGCTCTGGCTGCAGTTCTTGGATCAGATAACAATCTGAAAGAGCTGAACATGAACAATAATAATCTGCAGGATTCAGGAGTGAATCTGCTCTGCACTGGACTGAAGAATTTAAACTGTAAATTGGAGATACTGAGGTAAGTTGAGCCACAGAAGTCACATGACGAGAGTGAGGTGTGATGACTGACAGGATGTTATCAGAGGCAAAAGCGCAGAAAAACTTTTTTTTAATAAACAGTGCATTTCTTTAATATAAGTTAGTTTGTCTTTTGTTTTAATGTTGTTGTGTTTTTTATGTGTTTTTCATATAAAATAATGAACTACAAAATAAGCATTCGTTTTAAAATCCAAAGATTATTTATTTATTTATTTATTTCAATGTGGGTATACCATATCATCCATCTTATTCATTTTGGTAACAAAAGTCCAATGTTTAAAAAGCAAATTTGTCATTGTACTATTTTATTGTTGTGTTTTCATTAATAATAATAATAAGCCACAAACTAAGCATTAGTTTTAAATTAAGGGTATACAAATACTTTTTATTTATTTGTAACAATGCGAGTATACCATGTCATCAGTCCTTTTTGTTTTGTTGATAAAAGTTTGATGTTTAATTAAAAAATGTTTTTTTTTTGTTTTGTTTTTTAATTAAAGAGAAGATAGTGGTCTATCAGAGATGAAAGAAAACATTATTCTTGCATTATTGTGTACCTCTGTGGCTGTGCTGTGATTCATCAGTATACAGAGAGATTATCTTTCATTCTTTCTCTTCTTTTTTGTCTCCATATTCAGTTGTAAGTTTCTGCAACTAACTTTCAGTATATTCATACAAAGAACAAAATAAAATTATTTTTGAGGATTTATGTTGTTCAGGTTTAACTGATTTATCATCTGAATGTTTTCATTCCTGTTCTAGACTCTCTAACTGCAGTGTAACAGAAGAAGGTTATAAAGCTCTGGCTTCAGCTCTGAGATCAAACCCTTCACACCTGATAGAACTGGATCTCACAGGAAATGATCCTGGACAATCAGGAGTGAAGGAGCTTAGTGATTTACTACAGGATCCAAACTGTCAACTGAGGACACTGAAGTAAGATGAGATTAAATAATTAACAAAATTAGTTATATGCAGGCTAAATATTCATAATATATTATTTGTGTTATACAATAAGCTGGACAATTTGTTGCATCAAAATGATCAAGATCAGATCAGATGCTGCAGGTTCTGACATGATGATGATAACCGTCAACACAGTTTAGTTGTGGTTCAAGCTACAGGTCAAATAGACATTATGGGTCAGTATATGTGCTATTCTGGAGTATGGTATACCTTGACAATTAACGTGCACAAAAAACAAAATTGTGCATACTTCTCATTGAAAATTCTAGAAAATCAGTCAAATTGTTTTCCTTCAAACCCAGATTCTCTGTATTTCTCCACAGCAGGTCTATGGCTACGTTCAGATTGTCAGTCCAAATCCGATTGTGTATCCGATTGGAATCTGATCTAAAATTACTGATGGCCACATTTTATTTCACAACTTTTCAGATCTGATTTGTGTGTCCATGCCGCTCTTTCGTTTTCTGGAATACCTACAATGGTTTATATGGCAATGATTTTGAGTTGGTAAGCATATGCCAAAAACAACAAAAACCGCAGGATGGAGGGGTTTGTAATACAGATGTTGTCTTATTTACAACATGAAAACATTGTGTAGCCGCCACACGGAGTGTTGCAGTAGTTTCTTTTTAAGAAAATCTCTATTAGACTTCAAGTATTTGTATATTTATTTGTTCAGCAAATGCAACAGACATTTAGTTGAGAATTGAATTGACTCTTCTGCGGGTTTTTGAGTGCTGCTGCAGATTAAGCCTGTCAGTATGTGGAGAGAGTTCTGGGTAAAAACCTGTTACTCCTGAGAGAGCTGAAACTGAGTAAACATGAACTACGAGACACACGAGTGAATCAGATCGCTGCTCTACTGCAGGATAAACACTGTAATAAACATTTTGTGGCGACCAGGGCGGGCGAGAGCCGTGAGGGAACGGCGCGAGGCCGGTGGCGCGAGTGTTAATGAGCTTCACCTGGGAGGCGCACCGGCCTTGAGTCCCTCACGGAGGAGCTCCGGGAGCATAAAAGGAGGAGCGACTACCGTGGTTACTGTGTTACATTGGTGCCGAAACCCGGGAGGAAGGAGGGACATGCTGTCGGAGAGCCCTCACTGCTGAGGGGGATCGCGGTGCTGCGGAGTTCGGGCAGCGCGGGAGTGAAGACCGCGAGAGGCTGCCCGAAGCGGTGGTACTGGAGCCTAGTGAAAGGTGGGACGGAGAGCTCGAGGCCGTGCCCCTGGGACGAGGTGGGGTGGCTGCCGTCCAAGAGGGAGCGGAGGAGTCGCCGCCGTGGGCCGGAGCCTGCTGCCGTCCGCCATAAAGGGGAGGAGCAGGGAACGGGGGACTCGCTGCCGGCTGCCCTCAGTCGGAGGAGCCATCGCCGGCCGCCAGGAGGCGGTCGAGGATCAGGCTGTCCACCGAGCGTCCAGTGCCACCGCATGGCACCGCGAAGTGTGTCGGGGAACCGGACCAAGAATTTTTTTTTTTTCTTTTTCCTCTCTCCCCTCTCTCGTCCTGTCGCTCCCCTTGCTTTCGTCTCCTTTCTCTCGTCTCGTCTGTCCTTACCCCCAGGTGCTGCGGCCGCCGAGACAGGCCCCGGGGGGAGTACAGCGCAGTCTCGGGAGTACCCCCCGGCCTGCGAGGGGCGATGGGGGTATGTGGCGACCAGGGCGGGCGAGAGCCGTGAGGGAACGGCGCGAGGCCGGTGGCGCGAGTGTTAATGAGCTTCACCTGGGAAGCGCACCGGCCTTGAGTCCCTCACGGAGGAGCTCCGGGAGCATAAAAGGAGGAGCAACTACCGTGGAGGACGAGAGAGGACCAGGCCTGGACTTTATTTTATTGTTTATTATGTTTGTGTGGCCGGCAGATGTCCGTGAGGGTCTGCCGGCATTACTTTCGTTTTGTTCTTTGTTTATTTTACATTAAAGTTTTGTGGAATGTTCGCCGGTTCCCGCCTCCTTCCCATATTTACGAACTGTGTTACACATTTATTTAAAATATTACATTATTTTTAATGGTAATGTTGTTGTAGCTGATGATGATTTTTCCTCAGTTCCGCAGTTTTGTTTCTCAGCATCACACAGAGCCACAACAATGTGAAGAAATACAATTAAACAGGAAATTGAAAACACAATTAAATTGTGACATCAAGCTTTTAATATTTGACTAAGACCGTTTAATCATGGGTCAATAATCATTTCAGTTACTGTAGAGCA
Source organism: Ancherythroculter nigrocauda (assembly GCA_036281575.1). NCBI lineage: Eukaryota > Metazoa > Chordata > Actinopteri > Cypriniformes > Xenocyprididae > Ancherythroculter > Ancherythroculter nigrocauda. The sequence goes on along the minus strand of VTFQ01000008.1, from coordinate 2,739,481 downwards.
GCATTTCTCAAAGTGTTTGGCATAGAGACATAACAAGTGGGGTGCAACAAACGGGAGGAATTTTGGTCACTTTTGTGTCTATCTCCATTAACCTTTTGAGCGGTATGATCCCATATATAGGATTTTTATTTCTGTGCCCCTGGGCGTACAGTCCCACATATGGGATTTAGAATGTTCAGAAGCCACTTCTTATTTATCACAACTATGCAGTGTTTTCAATAATAAAATGTTTATTTTAGGTTTCAGACATTTAAAAATCCATAAGTAGCCTACTAGTAAAACAATACATTTAGAGCTTGTAAAATACACACTGATGTCCATGGAAACAGCAATAACAATCAATTCAAATATTATTTGCCGACGCATTTTATGATTTCATATCAGATAGTGTAAGTATAAAGTTTACTCTATTTTTCTCCCAGATCACTGGGCTATAATATTTTAATTTAAACACTTGCATGAAAGAATTAATTACTAATTAAATTTAATTATTTTTTAAATATTTTTTTTATTTACTTTTGAACAGTCTTTTCATACAAAGTAATCATATAATTGCACTTTTCTCTATTTGAAAGTTTTTAATGCTGCTATTTGAAGTTATGTTTTTAAAATGTGATGTTAATAAAATACATTTTACTTTTTAACAGATAAACTAAAAGCCTAGTTTATTACCATTTTGTTGGGGCGACTGGGGACAGGTGGGGCTCGGAACCCTTCCCCACCTCCAAAGAGGGGAATGGCAGAAAAAGTTTGAGAAACACTGCTGTAGAGGGAGAAAAAATGGTTTTCTTCCAGAGCTTAGAAAACTCAAATAATTAATAAAACAAAAATAAAATGTGAATTAGGTGCTTTTTCATCAAGTTGGTCAAGCAGATGGCAGTGGCATTGGTAACTAGGGGTGCGCCAATAAGATATTCTGTATCTGTACTGCTCCGATACTGCCATTTTTGCTGGATCCAAATCCGATATTTTGTGCATATACTATTTTGCTATTGTTATACCACACAAAAGGCACAAAAACAATATAAAGCACCATAAAGTTTTTCTGCACTACATTTCAGGTTTTCTGAAGCCATTCCATAGTTTAATGTGAGGTACAGATCTATTTTTATGTTTTTAAATTCAAGTTCATGGGAATTCTTCCCTCTGCTGTGGCTGTCAGTCATTCTCCAATTAGCATTTAAACAGTGCGTTGTGTTCGGTTACTACAGTCAACACGATAAAACTCTTATGAAAGATGATTCAATGTTCCTATTATTATTATTTGATCTGTAGATTAAGGTCTATGGTTTTGCATAAAAGGACTTTATCTGGCTGGAGTTTATTGCTGTTTCACATGTTACTTTATCCTGGGTGTCTGTTAGATCACAACACTGGAGTAGAGAGCATTAAAATTGTTCTTCACACACAAAGAAACTGAAATTTAAAACTGTTAAAAGGAAAAGCTCAAACTATTGCATAGCCATATATATTACGCTATGCATCAATATCTCACACCTTTGTGCTTTGAACTTTTCAATGCGAAGCGCTGCTCGCTATGACTCCGTAATTAATCCGGCCTCTGTGGTTCCCTCCGATCGTCACCAGAGGTCGCCATCATTGGAATACTGACTTTCACTCACACAATCCATTGCCCAGAAGCCCTGTACCTGAATTGCTTGATGATCCTCTCAAACTGCACTTTCGCCAAGCTCTTAACATGGATCTGCAGTCTGAACTAGCCTGCCAAGATGAGGGCAAAACCTTGGATCAACTCATAGATCTCACCGTTTGCGTTAACAATCTAATCCGGTCTAGGAGACCTAACAGATTTGTGTCTCGCCAATCATTCAGCTCACCTTCTCAAGAACATGAACACATGCAATGGGACATACTCGTCTTTCCTCTCAGGAGAGAGATTGTCATTTTCAGAGGAATCTGTCTTTATTGTGGTCAGCCAGGTCACATGAGGGTGTCCTGCCCAAAAAGACCCAAACAACACACTTCCACTACAGTGAGCGAATCTCTTCTTTCCTCCAAATGTCTAAAAGTACCAGTTAAACTAACTCTCAACCAGTGTGACATTGAGGCGATGGCTCTAATTGACTCTGGAGCCACTGGAAATTTCATTGATACCAACTTTTCAAAAACTCATAACTTTCCCCTTGTTTCTTGTGAACCTTTCCTGGCAGTGGCAGCATTAGAATTGAGACATCTAGGTGCCGGATAGGTTCAATGCATGACCACTGACATGCAACTGACTATCGGGATCATGCACACTTGGACAATTCGCTTCTACCTAATCCTAATCCCTATAACCAAATCATCCTCAAACTCCCATGACTCCAGCTCTATGAACCCCAGATCTCCTGGGCAGAGGGTCAAGTCACTCGCTGGTCACTCAAATGCTCCTCTCAATGTCTCAAAGATTCCAAACCCACGTCTCTTGAAACCACCACCGAGAAGGTAGATTCCAATCATCTCGTTGACTTTCCTTCTCAGTATGCTGACTTAGCTGAAGCTTTTAGTAAACACAAGGCAACCCGGTTACCTCCTCACTGACCCATGTGTATTAAATGCAACATGTACAGCGTAGCTCTTTCTGTCAGCAGTGAGGCTTACACATGTGATAAATGCAGGGATATTGTCAGGCTGACAGAGAAAATCTCAGAATTAGAGACACGCATCCAAACTTTAATTGAGGATAGTGAGAATGAAAGGGCCTTAGATACTGCTTTGGATGCGACTAGCCTAGTAAACACTGCACATTCGGTTCCGGTTGTAGAAGCCACGCAGCAGGCTAACTGGGTGACTGTGAGGCGGCATAGTGGCAAGAACAAACACCACTCTTCCGTTCCGATTAGAACATCAAACAGGTTCTCCCCACTCAGTGACGCACCCACTGAGAATCCTGTTGAAAGTGCCCTAGTTATTGGCGATTCTATTACACGGAACGTGAAAATAGAGACACCAGCCACCATAGTCACATGTTTGCCGGGGGCCAGAGCACCTGACATCAAAGCAAATTTAAAAGTGCTGGCTAATGCTAAACGTAAATATTCTAAAATCATTATCCATGTCGGCACAAATGATGTTCGACTTCGCCAGTCGGAGATCACTAAAATTAACATTAAAGAGGTGTGTGAACTCGCAAATTCAATGTCAGCAGAAGTAATTTGTTCTGGCCCTCTTCCTGTTCGTCGGAGTGATGAGATAGTTAGCAGGTTATCATCACTTAATGGCTGGCTGTCTAAGTGGTGTCCGCAGAATAATATAGGTTAGTCTTAGAGCTGAAACATGACAAACCAGGGCCCAGATCAGGACGCAGACAAACTGGCTAAACCGACCGTCTGCTAGCCGCCTCACGTCACAGAACTCAGATAATTCACAGCACATAGAAACTCTTTCACCTAGATATTATCACATAGAGACTGTGTCTGTACCTCGAACTAGTAAATACAAAAAACTTCCGAAACCTTTTAAGGGTAAAAATTTAATTGATGTTCAAAAAATGAAAATAACAGATAAATCAGATAAACAAATGATAAAGCTTGGGCTACTGAATATTAGATCTATTTCTTCAAAAGCACTTATTGTAAATGAAATTATCACAGAAAATAAACTAGACTTGCTGTGTTTGACAGAAACCTGGCTAAAACCAGACGATTACATTACTTTAAATGAGTCTAGTCCTCAAGGTTATGACTATCGACACAATCCTCGACAGAAAGGCAAAGGGGGAGGTGTTGCTGTAATTTATAGTAATATATTCAGAATCATTCAAAAGAATTTCAAATATAATTCCTTTGAAGTGATGGTGCATTATGTAACATTTATGTAAGTTGACATTTGTGCTGGCTACTGTATACAGGCCACCAGGACACCATACTGACTTTATCAAAGAATTTGCTGATTTTCTATCAGAGTTAGTACTGGCAGCGGATAAAGTCCTTGTTGTTGGTGATTTTAATATCCATGTAGATAATAATAAAGACGCATTTGGATTGGCATTTGCAGACATTTTAAACTCTATTGGAGTTAGACAACACGTGTCAGGACCCACTCATTGTCGTAATCATACCTTAGATCTAATACTGTCGCATGGAATTGATATTGATGCTGTTGAAATTCTACAGCAGAGCGCTGATATATCAGATCATTATTTAGTCTTGTGTATAATACAATTAGCCAAGGCTACAAAACCACCACCCAGCCATAAATATGGTAGAACCATCACTTCTACCACTAAAGATTGCTTTATAAATAATCTCCCCGAGCAGTTTCATCGCCTTAGTATACCTGACAACTTAGAAGAACTCGACGCTGCAACAGAAACTATTGGCTCTCTCTTTTCCAGCACATTAGATGCAGTCGCTCCTTTACGTCTAAAGAAGATTAAGGAAACTAATCCAACGCCGTGGTATGATGAGCACACTCGGGCTCTAAAACGAGCTGTGAGAAAAGCTGAACGTAGTTGGAAGAAAACAAAACTAGAAGTTTTTCGCCTTTCGTGGAAAGAAAAAAGGATTGAGTACAGAACGGCTATGAGAAATGCTAGATCTACTTATTTTTCAAATCTCTTAATAGAAAACAAACATAATCCTAGGTATTTATTTGACACAGTGGCTAAAGTAACTAGAAACAGAGATTCAACTGCTGACGTTTCCATAGAGCACAGCAGTAATGACTTTATGAACTTCTTTACTTGCAAGATTGATAATATTAGAGAGAAAATTATAAACATGCAACCGTCTACAGCTTCGCTTCAGACAGTGCACTGTAGTGTCCCTGAGGTAAAACTAGAATCATTCGCCGCTATAGGAGAGGAAGAATTATCTAAACTTATCAAATCATCAAAATCAACGACATGTATGTTAGACCCAATTCCGACTAAACTACTGAAAGAAATGCTTCCAGAGGTCGTAGGTCCACTTCTTGATATAATTAATTCATCTCTAACACTAGGATACGTGCCAAAAACCTTTAAGCAGGCTATTATTAAACCTCTTATTAAAAAACCTCAACTAGATCCGAGAGATTTAGTAAATCACAGGCCAATCTCGAATCTACCTTTTCTGTCAAAGATACTAGAGAAGGCAGTTTCAACACAACTGTGCTCCTTTTTAGAAAGAAATGTAATCTGTGAGGATTTCCAGTCAGGATTTAGACCATACCATAGTACTGAGACTGCTCTCGTTAGAGTTACAAACGATCTACTCTTATCATCCGATCGTGGCTGTATTTCTCTATTAGTGTTATTAGATCTTAGTGCTGCTTTTGACACTATCGATCACAACATTCTTTTAAAAAGACTTGAAAACTATATTGGCATTAGTGGAATTGCTTTGGCATGGTTCAAATCTTACTTATCTGACCGTTATCAGTCTGTAGTAGTTAATGAAGAGATGTCGTATCGATCACAAGTTCAATATGGAGTACCACAAGGCTCAGTACTAGGACCGTTGCTTTTCACTCTGTACATGCTGCCCTTAGGAGAGATAATTAGGAAGCATGGTGTTAGTTTTCACTGCTACGCTGACGATACTAAGCTCTATATTTCCTCGCACCCTGACGAAACCTAACAAAACTAACAGAATGCATAGCTGACATTAAAAACTGGATGACAAGAAATGTCTTATTATTAAATTCAGAAAAAACTGATATCCTAATCTTTGGACCAAAAACATCCTCACGAAAAAACCTTGAATACTCCCTAACACTTGACGGGTGCTCCATTAAATCTTCGTCCTCAGTTAGGAACCTGGGTGTGCTCTTTGATACCAATCTTTCATTTGAAAGTCATGTTTCTAGTATCTGTAAAACCGCCTTCTTCCATCTAAAAATATATATCTAAATTACGACATATGCTCTCAATGACAAATGCGGAACAGTTGGTTCATGCATTTATGACCTCAAGACTAGATTACTGTAATGCTCTACTGGGTGGTTGTTCTGCTCGGCTTTTAAACAGACTACAGTTGGTCCAAAATGCGGCAGCTAGAGTTCTTACTAGAACCAGAAAGTATGACCATATTAGCCCAGTTATGTCAACATTACATTGGCTCCCTATTAAACATCGTATAGATTTTAAAATCTTGCTACTTATAAAGCTCTAAATGGTTTAGCTCCCCAATATCTAAGCAAGCTCTTGGTGCATTATAGTCCTTCACGTCTATTGCGATCTCAGAATTCAGGCCAGTTGATAATACCCAGAATATCAAAATCAACTGAAGGCGGCAGATCCTTTTCCTATTTAGCACCTAAACTCTGGAACAATCTTCCTAGCATTGTTCGGGAAGCAGACACACTCTGTCAGTTTAAATCTAGACTAAAAACACATCTCTTTGCTCTTGCATACACATAACACATTATCAATACATTAACATTTTTTCAAATCCATTAAAGGATTGTTACGCTGCAATAATTAGGTCGGCCAGAACCGAGAACATTTCCTATAACACTAGATTTACCTGTACATCAGAATAAGAATGGCATCTACGCTAATATCAATCTCTCTGCTTATCCTGAGGTTTGCCGGGTGCTGGATCTAGGCCGTATCCAGATCAGATGGAGAACCTGTGTCTGGACCTGCCTACAATGTAGCCCAGGAGACAATGGGCCTCCAGATCCAGTTCTGGCTGCATCTATAATTCAGATTTTTAAATCTCCGTATCCGCTTACATATATTTATATATAATCTATTTTTAATCTCTATAATAAAATGTATAATTCAGATTTTTATTTCCATATCCATTTACATATATTATATATATCTTCCAAGGGGTTTTTTCCCTCCTAGGACTTTTTTCCCAGTGCTAGCACGCTGGGTTTTTCTCCTAGGGGGTTTTTTCCACCCCTGGGAGTCAGCCGACATCGGCTTGATGTAGCACCATCTTGTATATGTTACATATTACCACGCTTGCTTGTACAGCTTATTTTTAACCACTTATCTTTTTTCTGTGCTCCTAATATGTAAAGCTGCTTTGAAACAATTACCAATTGTAAAAAGCGCTATATAAATAAATTTGACTTGACTTGACTTGACCCAGTGACTGTGCCATAGATCTCCTTCCGGGTACTACACCATCTAAAGGCAGAATATTTCCCCTATCTCAACCTGAGAACGAAGCTATGAAATCTTATATTGAAGAGGAATTGGCCAAGGGTTTCATAGTTCCATCAACATCCCCCCGCCTCTACTGGGTTTTTCTTTGTAATTAAAAAAGATGCAAGTCTTCGGCCATGTATCGATTATAGAGGTCTCAATGACATCACAGTCAAATTCCAATACCCCGTTCCTCTAGTACCCCCTGCACTCGAACAGCTCCGTTCAGCTAAATGGTTCACCAAACTTGACCTACGCAATGCCTACAATCTGATCCACATCAGGGAGGGGGATGAGTGGTTTTATCCAGTGTTGGGTAAGTTACTTCAAAAAAGTAATTAATTACTTATTACAAATTACACCATAAATGTTGTATTTAAAATACTTTTTAAATTACTGTCTGAAAAGTAATTTAATTACTCAATAAGGAACTTACTAATCCCTATAAACCTTGACCGGATAGACAATAGAAAGGAAACTTTTAATAATTTAGTCAAACATGGAAAAGTCTTTTATAACTTTTAAAAACATTTTAACTTTATTAAAACATATAGCCTACTATACTAATTTTATTTACTTTATAATAATTACATTTCTTTTAGTAACGAATTGGGATGTCACTATACCAAAAATTTAGTAGTCTGTACCGATACCACCAAAAGTGCAAAATACTCGATACCATGGTAAAAATATTTGTTTATAAATTTTGTTTATAAAATTATTATTCTAATATTTTTCTAGTCTGCAATTACATTGCTTATTATTACTGCATATTTTTGTCCCGCGTTACGGTTATGGTAGCAATTTTGAGCATGAATCCTGCATTTATGTAGATATCACTTCTGAAATTGCAGAGTGCAATTGGTTGTCGGTCCTCATGAAAAACAAAACATTAAAATTATGAATGTATTATATATATAAAGCGTGCAAAGTGCATTTCCTTTATAATCACTAAAAAGTTATAACTCATCTTAGTTATAGCTGTCTACACTGCACAATGAGTTTCTTACATCATGTCTACACTTTGTTAATGAGAGGCTTCGCAAGCTAGCAAACTGAAAAAATCTAGCAAACTGAAAAAAACTCTGGCGTTTCTTCCAGTGAGCGGATTCTTGTACACCCGATTGGCCATTGCATTCAAGAGATCAATAACCGTGTCTGCGATTGGCTACGCTGCTCACTGCTGCAAAATCATGTTGTAAATAGAAACATTTAAGCACTTGCATTGCATTTGAGGGTGCTTAGGTGTGTAGAACCGGGCCTGCATTGGTATGACATTTGTAGCAATTTTGCACTTTGACAGTCAGTGTGAGATATAGGCTGCATTTGAGTATTGTATCTATTGATATAGTTTACAAAATAAAACAGTAATTGTATTTAAATCATAATTGTAGTACATTGCGTTGTTTTAAACCCCAAACATCTTACTTAAACATTCTTCATTAACAGTTATCCAGGCTATGCCGTTTAATAAAAAGAAGTAGTTTCAATGTAGCTAGCTACTTTTTGTTAGTAACTTGTAGTGTAGCTAACTACATTTTCAGAAGGGTAGCTTGACTGTAGTTTAATTACTTTAATTTATGAGTTGCTTGTCAAACTTCAGTTTCAGAGTAGCTTCCCCAACACTGAGTAGAAGTATAGATAAGCATAAGCAAATTCTAATAATAAACAGCACAGCATACATAGCAATAGTGTAAACAACATCACACGGCACACAGCTTTTCCTTTGTATGCAAATGTTCACATAAGCTTCAAAATACAACATTGAAAGATTCTTGACAATGAATACCCAGGTTACAACATGAATCAAACAAGCTGAGGAGTACTTGATAGTCTTGTATACAGTGGGTACGGAAAGTATTCAGACCCCCTTAAATTGTTCACTCTTTGTTATATTGCAGCCATTTGCTAAAATCATTTAAGTTCATTTTTTTCCTCATTAATGTACACACAGCACCCCATATTGACAGAAAAACACAGAATTGTTGACATTTTTGAAATTGTTGACAAAATGCAGCTAGAATTTTGACACTGAGTCAATGGGCTCCGACGAGGAATTCACACCTACAGCGACTTCGAGGAGTCAACGGGCGGGGAGAAGAGGAAGCCGTGGTGTGCACGGAGCATCAGGCAGAGGACGGGCAGGCCTGTTTTGAAATTATCTTAGTTGTGTAGTTCTTAAAAAAATGAAACAAATCAAGCAGGGTTACTTACTTGTCAAGCAGAAATGTGGCTAACTCTGCATCGGTTTTTAATCCTTTCAGGACACGTAGCTCCCTCCACCTCGGAAAAGCCGCTCCGATATTTACCCTCGTTTTATTTCGGGCTCTATCTAATTCTTTCTTTTTGGCTTTTTTATCATCTTTTTTATTTAGCTTTTTCCGTTTACCGTTTTTTTTTTTTTATTATTAGCAGGTGCCACTCAAGGAATTGCCAGTTTGGATTTTTTTGTCCGGCATAAGCAAAGCTGCGGCACACCGTTATCTTGAATTTGAACTCCTGTACGCATCGCGCTGTGCATGAGAGGGGTGTGATCAGTGCACGCGAGCTTGATTGACACTGTTAAGACACTCCTCCTGGCTCTGATTGGTTGTTTCTTACCGGGAGCGGTGTATTTCTGCAAATGGCAATAGGACCACTGGGAGGAGCCAGAGGAGCTTGATTTTTTTCACAGATTATCTGTCTCATATTCTACTGTCAGGACATAATGACAGGTTTAACAAATATGTAAAAAATACATTTTTACAAAAGTTACCTACTGCAGCTTTAAGTGCAGCAGAATTTCTTTGTAACTTTGGACAGATCTGTGCCTTGCCACAATTCTGTCTCTGAGCTCTTCAGGCAGTTCCTTTGACCTCATGATTCTCATTTGCTCTGACAAGCACTGTGAGCTGTAAGGTCTTTTATAGACAGGTGTGTGGCTTTCCTAATCAAGTCCAATCAGTATAATCAAACACAGCTGGACTCAAATGAAGGTGTAGAACCATCTCAAGGATGATCAGAAGAAATGGACAGCACCTGAGTTAAATATATGAATGTCACAGCAAAGGGTCTGAATACTTAGGACCATGTGATATTTCAGTTTTTCTTTTTTAATAAATCTGCAAAAATGTCAACAATTTTGTGTTCTTCTGTCAATATGGGGTGCTGTGTGTACATTAATGAGGAAAAAAAATAACTTAAAAATTAACTTAACCCTAAAATTAACTTGGAGTCTGAGGCTGATTTGGGGCTTGGAGAAGTTTTGACATGCCCTGACATTTGTGCTTTTTTCAGTTGTTCATAAACATATAAATGACAAAAGTGTCATTACACTGTATTCAGCACAAACTAGGCTACAATAATATGTGAGGAACATGTATGTACATGTTTGTATTTTTGAAGGAATAATGTATATGTGTGGTTATTGAAAAAACAAAAAACTTAAGTCACTGAAATAAGGCCAAAAAAAAGTATATTAAATCTGTGTTCACAAGACTTTTGGGTATTGGAGGTTGTAGACTAGAGTTTTTGCTTCAGAATTATGTAAAAATTATGCTGCCTACTCCTTCATATAAAACAATATATTGATTTAGTTTTTGTAAGACACTTTGTCAAGAAACACAGTATGCGTGGAGGCGTGAATCTGCATGAATAATGGGCCATTTACACCTGAGAAGACAAAAGAATCACATAATAATGACCTGAAATTACTTGCATATTAATGAGGCCTTTCAGTCAGGTAGGCTGTGAAAAAAACCCTCTGTAATAATGTCTCAGCTCATCATAAACAGCAATACTGTTAAATATTATTACAATTTAAAATAATGGTATTCTATTATATTCTTTAAAATAAAATGTATTTCTGTGATGCAACAATTATGTTACCTCTATGGCATTTCATATAGTCTTTTAGCTTAAAAGCATGCACATTTGGAGAAATATTGATGGATTCTTATATATTTATGTCAATTTTCTATACTGAGAAGTAATATTTATTGTCATCACTATGAGTGCTGGATACTGTTTTTTTCAATTCATACTTGCAGCCGGAGGGCGCTCTCTGTACACCTTTAGTCCACAAATTATTCTAAAGAAGAAGAGGACATTTCAGGAATGGTATTTTCAATTCATACTTGCAGCCGGAGGGCGCTCTCTGTACACCTTTAGGCCACAAATTCATATAAAGAAGAAAAGGAACTAGGAACTAACGACATGTCTTCTAGAGATCGCTAACCATTGCTTTAACATCCAAATAAACACTTTTCAAGACAATAAATACACAACTGAGACGATGAATGCATGCATTGCCTCTGAATTTGCGCCTGAATAGCGCTGGCTCCGTGGGCGTGGCCGCATTAGCGGATAATGAGCTGAATCAGACTTCTGACATGGCTCTCTTTTCATACAGATTACATAAACACGGAATGTTTGTTTTCGATTTGACTTGCACGATTTAAAACCTGACATTTCAACCTTTCTTTAGACATAAGTGTCATATTTTTTGTCATTACTATTCATAAGTTACAGTTCATTTTCTGAGAACTATCAGATTGGACTTTGTTCAGAGGGAGACGAGAGATCACGCATCATGTTAGTTTTCTTTATTTTACAAAAAGCACAACATTGTGTTTTTACTCTGAGTGTACACAAATAAAAGAAGACATTTCTATAGTTTTAATTGATATATTACTTGTGCCTCTATGACAAGAAATGACGGAGTATTTTAAGTCTGTTTTGCTGCAATGTGAAAAAAATCCTGCAAAACGCGTCGGCGCGTTTTCAGACCTCAGGGAGTTAAATGATTTTAGCAAATGGCTGCAATATAACAAAGAGTGAAAAATTTATGGGGGTTTGAATACTTTCCGTACCCACTGTATACACATGTAGACTCATATAACGTCTCCAAATACAACACCATGATCTAACAAAACACCAAAAACCATTCATTTAAAAAAAAAAAAAAAACACTTACAGACAATGCCTTTTCCAAGAGTAAGTAAAGTGTGGATGGAGATTGGTATCGTCTGTGTGCACTCTCAAACATCTCACACAAAATGGCTGAACAGCACATGTTCTACTTAAATATAGGCATTCACTCACTCCTAGGGGAGCCCTGACAGGGCTTTCAATCATCTGAAAGAATGTTTCTCCATGGCACCCATATTACATCACCCTGAACTTGAGTTCATGGTTTGAGATCGATGCTTTAAGCACTGGGGTTGTAGCTATCCCCTCGCAACGTCATGGTAATCCATCCAAACTCTTCCCCCGTGCTTACTTCTCCCACAAACTCAATCAAGCAAAACAGAATTATGATGTGGGGAACTGCAAACTTCTTGCAATGAAAACAGCCTTCGAGGAGTGGCGGCATTGGCTAGAGGGGGCCAAATACCCCTTCTTAGTCCTCAATGATCATCGCAACCTTGAATATCTTTGCTCAAAAGGATCCTCATTCTGTCGACCCCACATTACAGACTCCGTTGCTTAAAGCGCATCATTCTGTGCACAAGATGCGCATAAGCGCTCAGTGACGCTCTGTATTGAGTCTTTCATAATCATAGTCATGAATGGAGTCTAATGTTCGCTATGGCAGAATTTATTCGGCAAATGCGTTTCCATCTCCTATTATTCCCATAAACTCTTTTTAGCACAAGTCAAAAATCACCTCAAGTGAGTGTACTTTTTTTTTGTGACTTGTTTTCTGAAATTTGGTGATTTCATTGCTCATTTCTGATGCTGTACTTTAAAATGTGCATAAAAACAGGGTGATGGAAACATAGCTAATGTGTGTCTTTCTCCATGTTACCTGCACCTGGATATCCTTGTTGATTTGTCAGCAAAAGTCTGCAGGATGAAGCTAAACATGTTAGTTGATCATTATAGATCTGAGGCATTGTCTTTTCTCTTTCTGTCTTCAGTCTGAGTGGATGCCGTATTACAGAGGAACAGTGTGTCATCCTGACTTCAGCTCTGAAATCAAACCCGTCACACCTGAGAGAGCTGAACCTGAGCGGGAATAAACTAGGAGACTCTGGAGTGAAGCACTTATGTGACGTACTGAAGGATTCACACTGTAAACTGGAGAGATTGAGGTCAGTAACATTCTTCACATACAAGAATCAAAATGATAAAAATCACTTTAACAGTTTAAACTAAAACACTTTATACTCAATTTCTCACAGTGAGTCTGACTTCACATTATATTTGTGAAAACAGTTTCATCTTAGTATTTTGTGATCTGGTGAAATAAAGATGAAGATCTCTTATTTGCTTATGAAGATGACGTGACTTTAGGGAATAAATAGTTTTCTTCCGTCTTATTTTCTACCCTCTCTTTTATCTACTGTAGGTTAAGATACTGTGAAATGACAGATGAAGGTTGTTCTGCTCTGACTTCAGCTCTGAAATCAAACCCGTCACACCTGAGAGAGCTGAACCTCAGTGAGAATAAACTAGGAAACTCTGGAGTGAAAAACGTCACTGATCTTCTGATGAACCCACAATTCAAGCTGGAGAAACTACAGTTAGTATCATTATACTATTTACCATTTAGTTTTTTTTAAGACAACACGGCACAAGTCACATCATTTGTAGCGCTGAATCTCCATCTGAAGAAAGATTCAGAAATGGTATTAGTTAATGGGTTTGTATGTGTATCAGTAAAAAGTATGTGTCACGAATGGCTGGTTGAACATTTTTACTGTGCAATATCTGTAATTTCAATGAAGACCTTTGAGTTTGTGTTTTAATAAACGGTGTTATTATTATTATTATTAGGCTATTATCTCTATTAATCGAAGTACACTCGATTGTACAATAGTATATTTCTGTTATTTCAAGTTCCGAACTGAAGAAAACGTGAAGACGTTTGACTTAGTTTTATTAAATTAAATTAAATGGTGAAATGTTCATAAAGTGACGCTAAGAGCAGCTCTGCAGATGAAGTTCATGTATGGTGAGTGAGACAGCAGACACTGAAATCATCGCGAGCTTAAGTATGTGTACTAGTAGACAATAGCAGTCATTTTTAGCTTTAATATTCGCAGACACTAGTCTGTATCGATATCTGATTGATTGTACAGCCCTACTTTTGATTTTTTCATCCAAAGAATTGCTAAATTCCATGACGTTCCGCTTTATACAGTAAGTTCTATTTGTGACTGGATTCTGTGGTGTGGACGTAGTGTCTGTGACGTCTCCCATAGAGTTCTGAACAGCAGTTTTGAAGCGAAAATGAGGCCGCTGCCATCTTAGCAGCGTGTCACTCCCGAATAACTGAAAATGGGCAAAAAGGCGGGACGTAGTTGGAGCCCATGCGACTTGTTGCTGAGACCACGCCCGCCTAGCGTGACATGATCATGTTAGCAGGAGCTATCTATCTTAGATACTATCTAAAATATTAATAAAGATAATATCATTAGAAAGTACTAAAGGTTTACTGTCAATCTACAGTGTTTTTTTTTTTTTTTTTGTTTTTTAAGACAACGTTATAGATGCTCCAACACCAGTAGGCTAAATAATTTGTGTGGGGTGTGCAAATAACACCAAAAATCAAATGGGACTCCATACATTTATAATGAAATAGAGATCACGAGATGAATCCAATCCGTGTCCATTGCAAAACAAAAAACAGTACTTTTTGTCCATGAAAGCATTAAATTCATTAAATATTTATACATTATCCATTGTTTGCATTACATATATTCAGAATGAATCATTTCTCAGTATTCAGCAAGCCATATATTGTATAAAATAATCCAGAAAAAAGGCACAAATACAGCTGAGATGCCAAATTCAGCAGCTGAAATTAGCTGCTGAGGTAACATGACGGCTCACAGACAGCAGCGGCAATCCACCTGTCACTCAAGTGACCACGCCCTTAACTGTGCCAAACTTTAAGGCTTAATATAATTTAAATGGATGAGTTATAAAAAAATTCACCCCCCTCAGAGTTGTCATGAAGGGCAAAATTAGCAGTATAGACACAATTTGAACCAGGTTGTAAACATGTTTTTTTTCTGCTGTAAACTTGGCTGTTTTACCATGATGGTCAATGAGATTCTGCTCTCTTTTGGAGCCTGTCCCTAGCAGCCAGTCGATGAATCGCAGTTTAAGTCACTTCCGTATTGGCTTCACGAGAAACTGGGGGAGGTTACCGCTTGGTTTCAAGAGAGACTATTGGAAACTAAATGCTGCTGAAGCTCTTCAATGATCATCATAGATGTGAACTATTGTTATTTCTCTGTCTTCAGTCTGTGTGAATGCAGTATTACAGAGAAACAGTGTGTCATCCTGACTTCAGCTCTGAAATCAAAACCGTCACACCTGAGAGAGCTGAACCTGAGCGGGAATAAACTAGGAGACTCTGGAGTGAAGCACTTATGTGACGTACTGAAGGACTCACCCTGTAAACTGGAGAGATTGAGGTCAGTAACATTCTTCACATACAAGAATCAAAATGCTTAAAATCACTTTAACAGTTTAAACTAAAACACTTTATACTCAATATCTCACAATGAGTCTGAGTTGAAGTCTTGAATGGATTATATGCACGGTTACTTCCTGGTTGTCATTAAGCCACCTCGGGCATTTCCGGTGAACTGTTAGCTGTTGTACATTGACACAAAACCATCAATGGTTGACTTTTTAATGTTGTATTCATATTTTAATGCAGTTATCACATTTACCTAATTTGCCAATTAACCAGTTTTATTGATTGCAATAAAGATGAAGCTATTGAGACCGTTTAGTAATGCCGTGACTGTAATTAGACGCACTCGCATTTTTCCCCCAGCACTTCAAATGTTATTTTTAATGTGATGACCACAAACACATTTTGTTCATCCTTCTGAGATTGTCCCCATTGTAAAACCGAACATTTAAAAATGTAGGAAATTCAAAATTTGATAGAAAACACTTTTTAAAAAATAACAAAAGACAATAATTACCACTTTAACCAGCAGGTGGTGGCAAAGTAGCATTTATTTGCGCATATATCAGCCATTTCCTCTAATCGTTTTTCACATCGTTTTTGACTAAATATTAAACATTATAAAATAACTAGGTTTAAAAATACATTTTGTCAATGTGAAGTATGAAGTACTCACAAAATCTTAATAAAAACAATAACTTTTATTATGAATTAATTACACAGAGAGTGAGCACCGCGCTTTCCCTTTATAATCACAGCAGCTGTCAGTCAGTGCAGCGCAAGATCAATGATTTCAGCACACTTTTAAAAACACACATTTTATTCAATTAATCTAACTAAAGTGCACATTAAATATTACATTTTTGAAGCGTTTTTGCGCATAAAAGTGTGAAAACTGATGGTCGAATTTAGCCGAGGAGGAACACTGAGGTACGACTTTATTTAGTATTTCTATGCTGTTTTACGTTTGAATAACTAAATTAATGCTATTCCTGACCATTAAGTGACTATATTCTGATTATAAACTAAGTTTTACACTATATGCTCAACACACCAGCAAATGACTCTCACCGGAAGTTTTCCAGCTGGCTTAATGCGGAAGTTCTAAAGAATGCTCCGTGCATATAGTCCATTAGTCCATTCCCAAACTTCAATTTTCTCATTTTTCGACCATTTTCAGGTTGCTTGTTGTGGATCATTCAGATCAAAGACTTTCACAGCTGTACAGTTTTAGATAACTGAAATGATGAAAGTGATGTTGATGTCTAACATGTTAAAGTTCTCTGTGTCTTTTGTTTTCCACCATATTCAGTTGTCAGTTTTTAGAACTAACTTTCAATACTTTTGTACAAAGAACAAAATAAAATTCACTTTGAGGATTTCTGTTGTTCAGGTTTAACTGATTAACCAGCTGAATGTTGTAATTCCTGTTCTAGACTCTCTAACTGCAGTGTGACAGAAGAAGGTTATAAAGCTCTGGCTTCAGCTCTGAGATCAAACCCTTCACACTTGATAGAGCTGGATCTCACAGGAAATGATCCTGGACAATCAGGACTGAAGGAGCTCAGTGATTTACTACAGGATCCAAACTGTCAGCTGAAGACACTGAGGTGAGATGGGATGAAATCATTATCCAAATTAGTTATATGCAGGCTAAATATTCATAACAAATATATTATTCTAGTTGTAGCACTCTATACGTCCCTGTGTTTAGAGTGCCCTGGGTTCATTTACTGGCTTTCTTTATAAATGCAGTAAACTTACAACATGTCAACTTAGACAGAAGAATAAATAATCAAATGTTCAAATAATCCTTGGTTTCCTTTTACTTTATTTTTCACTTAATTTGAGAAATTGAATATTCAAAAAATGTATTATTCACACTAATATTACTTTACAGGACCCACTTATAGTGTCTGCATATTTCACATTTTTACAACACTTTACATTAATTTTTTATCAGTTAGTAAACTTCACTGGGCCCAGACTCTTGTAAATGTATTAAACTCAAAATAGTCCCAAAATAAATACGGTGCAGGCCTGAACGACGCTCGTGTGCGTTGGGGCATAAAAACAATATTGCCGCTTCACTCTTGATAGAGTCAACAGTGATGGGAAACAATGTGATTACTCAAGATTGTAGCTCATATCTAAGTCCAGCGAAAGGATCCACGTGGAGAGTCAAGGACGGAGAAAAACTCGGCTGCATCAGGTACAGACAAAACATCACCGTGTGATCCCGATCTGGGAATCCAGTGATGCCAGAGGAGCTTTCAGGAATTCCTGGCTACCTGAAGTGCTGTCTGGATATGGGAATCCAGCGCGGCCGGAGGAGCTCAGTCTCCAGTTGTTCTGATCAGTTGAGAATAACAAGTGCGTCACAGTCCCGTGTCTGCATTACCCGCACATACAGGGGTTAAATTGGGATTTGTTATGTGGGGGGGCTCTGTGGTTTCAGGCTTTCGAGGGGTGCATGTGTATGCAAAGACTATAAAATCATATCATTTGACAAACTAAAATATAACAAGTTGAGAGAGCCCTCTGCTATGAACAATAAAATGCTGATCAAAATCCTTCTATAGATGCTGGTAGTGTGAAAGCTACATCTGATGACAATCAAATCTTTCTGTAGGCCTGTGCCTTCTCCTTTGTGTCAGTATCAAATATAAGAGTGATGCTACCATTAAAGGACAGAATATAAATACAAAATACAGAGTTCGACATTAAGCCTGGTTTTGTGCTTGTCCTTTGCACAACTAAATTGGTCATTTACTTGTCAGTAAAAAAGTAGCTTGTCTGGAAGAAAAAAAAAATTATTACTATTCAAATCTTTTATCTTTTATTTCATATTATTACATTTAATAAATTAAAATAGTAAGACACTATAGGGCTGTTACCAAATTAAATAATTTACACTGAAAAAGTACAACTGCGTTCAATAATGTTATGAGATTCTTTAAATATTTTTGAATAAACAAATAAGAAGTGCTGGTGGGAAATTTATACTTTCAAAACATGAAATTAAACCGCCAGTAGATGGCGGCAAGTGACCGTCTTAATGAGTGAGCCACTGAGTCATTTATTCAAACGATTCACTCTGAATCAAGAATGAAGCAGTTGTTTATGAATGGGCGATTGAATCTTCACTCAACCGATTCGTTCAAAACGCTGAATCATTCAAAACGGCTGAGCGTATTCTCGGACAAGCGTATGTCGAGCCCACGTAAGCCTATGTGCCGGGGCTCAGCCCCGGACGGCCCTTGCCCAATTTAACCCCTGCGCACACACACGATTACTAATGTGGCAGGAGTTCAACACTTTAACTTCTGTACGAAGTTACATAAACTCACTTCACTTAGTATAACTAAATTAACACCTTTATCCTAACTGCGTCACTCTCTGTGTCGTTTTCGTCCCCGCTTCTCTCTCGCTCTCCTCCTGCCCCCAACCTCTGACCAATCACACTTCTCCAAACCGAACTGACATGTGAAAATACCCAATCAGAGCCTAAACTTTATACAGTTTCAACAATATAAAGTTATGTTTATAATATAATACTCAGGAGTATACATACAATATTGAATAAACACAAAAACAATATAAAGATAAATCTTAATAAAAAAGTAAAATAAAAATGTATTTTTTCAACAGGGCTACATAGTTATACAATAAACTGAATAATTTGTTGCATCAGAAACTAAATTTCTTCTAAATAACTCTATTAGACTTTTTCAAGTATTTATATATTTATTTGTGTATTTAAATGTTCAAAAATAAAGTTATTTAGAATAAAATCTAAATAACTAACTAGAGCTTGTCTTTAGATCAATAATTAAGTGTTTTATCTTATCAGTCATGTTTGTAATGCAACAGACATTTAGTTGAGAACTGAATTGACTCTTCTGCAGGTTTTTGAGTGCTGCTGCAGATGAAGCCTGTCAGTATGTGAAGAGAGTTGTGGGTAAAAACATGTTACTCCAGAGAGAGATGAATCTGAGTCATCATGAACTAGGAGACACACGAGTGAATCAGATCGCTGCTCTACTGCAGGATAAACACTGTCGACTCAACACACTGATGTGAGTATTGTTCATTTATTCAAAATATTACATTACTTTTTATTTTAATGTTACTGTAGCTGATAATAATATTTCTTCTGGATTTCATTTAGAGCAGTTTTTTCTCAGCCTCAACAATGTAAAGTAATAAAATTAAACTGTTCAATTAAAAACACACAATTAAAGAGTTACCCTCAAGCTTTAAATATTTGACTAAGACAGATTGATCATGGGTCAATAATTATTTCAGTTCCTGTAGAGGGAGAACAATGATTTTCTTCCAGAGCTCAGAAAACTCTTCAAATAAGTGATAGATTGAATCAGCTGCTCTACAAACACAGAGATGTCTTTCCTAACTTTCACAGGTTAATTCTGTGTAAATGAAATATAAGTGTGTATATATTGATGCTCTCTGTGAACATGACTGCTGAATGTGATCATGTTTACTGATTGCTGGTGTGAAACAAAGTTTTTTTGTGACATCAGAACTGTTCATAACTGCTTTCAGTTTAATGTTTGTATTTCACAAAATATAAAATGTCTAATTTTGGTGCAGCATAAACTAACTTTTGAACAAGTGCATTTTAAAAATCTGTGATCAGAATCTGCCTGTAATAAGATCCACTGAAGGCAAGTTGACTGAACACAAGTGCAGCTTTATTCTAGTGATGTTACTCCTGATACTGAGGCTTCGAAGCTTGTGTCGGGAACATCAGGATCTTCCCGTCGGAGCTCCGTATCGAGGCTTGTATTGTTTTAGTGAAATGACGTTACCGGTGAAGTTCGAAGCCTCGTTTGAGTGAAGAGCCTCGACAAGTGGTTCACTTTTGGCAGAACAATGTGTTTTTCCCTCTCGTGTTACACAAGCACTTCCACTTCTCTCTGTCCAGCTCATCTTAATCACTTTCACTTTTTTATCCGGTTTAAAGAACTTTGTTTTTTCTCGTATGTTCAACAAAAGCATTGTATGTTAATGTATCATGAACCACGTAACACACATTTTGATGCTGACACACTCAAAAAAAAAAAAAAGGTTTTCTGCACCATATTTCCATTGACCAGCATGTGTCTTGTCATTGATTGATTGTCTTCTGCTTCAGGAAATACTTTTATTCCTTAATCTGTTAATGTTCGTTTATACAATTATTCATTGTTCATGTTTGTTCACAGTGTATTAACTAATGTTAACAGAAAACTTTTGTATTTAAAACTGTATTAGGAAATGTTGAAACTTACATTAAGGTTATTAAATGCTGTGCTAGTATTGTCCATCATTGGTTCATGTGAACTAATGTAGTTAATGTTAACAAATGAAAGATTATTGTAAAGTGTTAGTGAGTCGACAATGTGTCTGAAAACAACCGACATAAACACATTTGTCCCAGTGATCAAACCAAGAGTGACATTGACACGAAACAACCTTAAAGATGAAATTAAATTAATGTGTAAACTAACATAAATAGATTGATGATTTCAACCTTTGTATTGTTACAATGTCATAGTATATTTAAATGAACAATGTGTGTCTTTCTCCATGTTACCTTCACCTGGATATCCCTGTTTATTTGTCAGCAAAAGTCTGCTGGATGAAGATAAAAATCTTAGTTGATCATCATAGATCTGAGTCATTGTCTTTTCTCTTTCTGTCTTCAGTCTGTATGGATGCAAAATTACAGAGAAACAGTGTGTCATCCTGACTTCAGCTATGAAATCAAACCCGTCACACCTGAGAGAGCTGAACCTGAGCGGGAATAAACTAGAAAACACAGGAGTGAAGCACTTATGTGACGTACTGAAGGATTCACACTGTAAACTGGAGAGATTGAGGTCAGTAACATTCTTCACATACAAGAATCAAAATGATTAAAATCACTTTAACAGTTTAAACTAAAACACTTTATACTTGATATCTCACAATGAGTCTGAGTTGAAGTCTGGACTTTAATTAGGTCATTCCCAAACTTTAATTTTCTTATTTTGCAATCGTTGCTTGTTGTGAATCATTCATATCAAAGTCTTTCACAGCTCTACAGTTTTAGATAGTTGAAATCTTGAAAGTGATGTTGATGTCTAACATATTATAGTTCTGTGTCTTTTTGTTTTCCTCCATATTCAGTTGTCAGTTTCTGCAACTAACTTTCAGTACATTGATACAAAGAACACATTTTCACTTTGAGGATTTCTGTTGTTCAGGTTTAACTGATTAATCATCTGAATGTTTTCATTCCTGTTCTAGACTCTCTAACTGCAGTGTAACAGAAGAAGGTTATAAAGCTCTGGCTTCAGCTCTGAGATCAAACCCTTCACACCTGATAGAGCTGGATCTCACAGGAAATGATCCTGGACAATCAGGAGTGAAGGAGCTCAGTGATTTACTACAGGATCCAAACTGTCAACTGAAGACATTGAGGTGAGACGGGATGAAATCATTAACAAAATCAGTATATGCTATTCTGGAGTATGGTATACCTTGACAATCAACATGCACAATTTTGTTTTTGTGCACACTTCTCATTGAAATTTCTATATAACCTTTCAGTCAAATTGTTTTCTGAACACAGAAATCTATTTCTTTTAAAGAGGTGGTTCAATGTTTTTTTTCTAAACTTGATTGTGTTTAACATGCACAGTTTAACATGTCTTAATGCTTCGGTTTTTTTTGAAAACGCTGTATTTTTCATATATTTTACCTTTATTCTACACCTCTGTTTCCACTGTCATATGAAGGGCTCGTTTGACTTCCTGCTTCTATGAAGCCGCTCTCTCTAAATTATGCAAGGTTGGTCAGCTGGCCCAGTGTATTGAGATTCGCTGAAGCGTCCGGAAACACCACACCCCTTACCATTCGTTGCTCCAGTCAAAATGTAAATAATAGCGTCTATATTGCTGTATCAAATTGAACCCAAATTAGACCCAAATTAGAGTGTCAATCGCAATCATGGCTTTTAAAGGATGTTTATGAATGGTATTTCATTTAGTATTTGTGTCAAAGTGTTTAGATATGCTGTCACTGCTGTTTGTTAGCTTTCAATATACAGTTTTATCCTGATTAAAGCTTTACTGTAGCCGAATACATGACTGAGTAGTCGCATTTTTGTAAAGGTAGAGTTTAATTTATAGCATGAACAACTGTTTGTCTATGAACATAGAAGTTTGTTGGTGTTTGTAGAATTTAGCTAACTGGCTAGCGAAGCAAAAACGAGTTGCTCTTTGTATATGTCCTTGATGCAACCAAAAATAGCAACAGAACTATAAGCTTAAAAGACATGTACAAACCATAAAACATACTTACAGTTTGAAGCCAATAAACAGCAGCGTCTGCTTTTAAAGTGGGAACTGCTTCATCTTTCAGTAATAGCCTTTGTGCAAATCCAGCATTGAACTCGTGTAGATTCTGGAAGCTTCTTCAGCGCCGCATCCAGTGTGAAAATATCACAGATTATAATGAGTTTTATTATCTTTTGACGCGTCGTGCAGCTTGCGTCCGGTGTAAACAACTCTTCCGCTTTCATTAAGCTGCACCACATGGCCTTGCCCACTTTGTTGCGTTTTCCCGAGGGCGTTTTGGAGGGTTTATGATGTCACCAACCCGTTGTAGTCCAAAACCGGTTATGTTTGTAGGCATTTAACTTTAAACGACAATATCTCCGTTTGCATCGAACTTTCAGCACTATAACTTTGCAGATACTGTTTATGCTCAAGCAGCAACATTACACACTAACTAAAGTTAAAAAAATGAAATAGCATTTAACAACCCCTTTAAATAACTCTATTAGACTTTTTCAAGTATTTATATATTTATTTGTGTATTTAAATGTTCAAAGAAAAATGTTACAACTAAATAACTAACTAGAGCTTGTTTTTAGAACAGTAATTAAGTTTTTTATCTTATCAATCATGTTTGTAGTGCAACAGACATTTAGTTGAGAACTGAATTGACTCTTCTGCAGGTTTTTGAGTGCTGCTGCAGATGAAGCCTGTCAGTATGTGGAGAGAGTTGTGGATAAAAACCTGTTACTCCAGAGAGAGCTGAATCTGAGTAATCATGAACTAGGAGACACAGGAGTGAATCAGATCGCTGCTCTACTGCAGGATAAACACTGTCGACTCAACACACTGAAGTGAGTATTGTTCATTTATTTAAAATATTACAGTACTTCTCATTGTAATGTTACTGTAGATGATAATAATATTTCCTCTCGTATTTCATTTAGAGCAGTTTTTTCTCAGCCTCAACAATGTAAAGTAATAAAATTAAACTGTTCAATTAAAAACACACAATTAAAGAGTTACCCTCAAGCTTTAAATATTTGACTAAGACAGTTTGATCATGGGTCAATAATTATTTCACTTCCTGTAGAGGGAGAACAATGATTTTCTTCCAGAGCTCAGAAAACCCTTCAAATAAGTGAAAGATTGAATCAGCTGCTCTACAAACACAGAGATGTCTTTCCTAACTTTCACAGGTTAATTCTGTGTAAATATAAGTGTGTATATATTGATGCTCTTTTCGAACATGACTGCTGAATGTGATCATGTTTACTGATTGCTGGTGTGTAACAAAGTTTGTGACATCAGAACTGTTCATAACTGCTTTCAATTTAATGTTTGTATTTCACAAAATATAAAATGTGTTTTGGTGCAGCATTCGCCTTATTCACCTCGAACGTTCTAAGGAGCTTGAGGGGTACACTTACCACTTCCGGGAATTCTCGCGTTGCGATTTCTCTTAGAAGCAATGGCGCAGCACTGCTGTGTTCCCCAGTGCTCGCCACACAGGAAAAAATCCAACAGTGGACAAACCTTTCACCGTTTTCCAGAGGATAAGGGACTACGTCGAGAGTGGATAAAAAATATCAGAAGGCATCCTGGTCACTGGCATAAAATTGGTTTGACGTCAGACATTTGATATTCGCAAATTTAAGGACTGTCTCTAAAGTTACATCCGACATTGGTATGCACGATTCTAACTTCAATAACATTTGAAGGGAATAATTAACAGCCGTAAAACCAGCTATAAAGTGTTAATCTACATGTCAGCTATGATGCACACCTTTTATATTTTTAATATTTATTAAAATAGACTGTCAAATCATGTGTAAATATGGCTATTTTTCACTACTGTATGTACGCTCATACATAAATATGCCATAATTTAATGCTCAATAACATCTGAAGGGAAGAATTAACAGCCATAAAACCAGCTGTAAAGTGTTCATCTACATGTCAGCTACGATGCACACCTTTTATATTTTTAATATTTATTAAAATAAACTCAAATCATGTGTAAATATGGCTATTTTTCACTACTGTATATACGCTCATGCATAAATATGCCATAATTTAATGCTCAATAACATTTGAAGGGAAGAATTAACAGCCATAAAAACAACGTGTTCATCTACATGTCAGCTACGATGCACACCTTTTATATTTTTAATATTTATTAAAATAAACAGTCAAATCATATGTAAAAATGGCAAGATTTGTAGTCCACAAAGTTTCCATTGCTGCTACTGATTGATAGTACTGTATTGGAGTCCAACTTCCGGGTTTGTGTACCCCTCAACGGCGTTCGAGTTTTCAAAATGGCCGCCAGGTGAATAAGGCGAATATACTGTAACTTTTGAACAAGTGCATTTTAAAAATCTGTGATCAGAATCTGCCTGTAATAAGATCCACTGAAGGCAAGTTGACTGAACACAAGTGCAGCTTTATTCTAGTGATGTTACTCCTGATACTGAGGCTTCGAAGCTTGTGTCGGGAACATCAGGATCTTCCCGCCGGAGCTCCGTATCGAGGCTTGAATTGTTTTAGTGAAATGACGTCATCAGTGAAGTTCGAAGCCTCGTTTGAGTGAAGAGCCTCGACAAGTGGTTTACTTTTGGCAGAACAATGTGTTTTTCCCTCTCGTGTTACACAAGCACTTCCACTTCTCTCTGTCCAGCTCATCTTAATCACTTTCACATTTTTATCTAGTTTAAAGAACTTTGTTTTTTCTCGTATGTTCAACAAAAGCATTGTATGTTAATGTATCATGAACCACGTAACACACATTTTGATGCTGACACACTCAAAAAAAAAAAAGTTTTTCTGCACCATATTTCCATTGACCAGCATGTGTCTTGTCATTGATTGATTGTCTTCTGCTTTAGCAAATATTTTTACTCCTTAATCTGTTAATGTTCATTTATACAATTATTCATTGTTCACGTTTATTCATAGTGGATTAACTAATGTTAACAGAAAACGTTTGTATTTAAAACTATATTAGTAAATGTTAAAACTTACATTAAGGTTATTAAATGCTGTACTAGTATTGTCCATCATTGGTTCATGTCAACTAATGTAGTTAATGTTACAAATGAAAGATTATTGTAAAGTGTTAGTGAGTCGACAATGTGTCTGAAAACAACCGACATAAACACATTTGTCCCAGTGATCAAACCAAGAGTGACATTGACACGAAACAACCTTAAAGAAGAAATTAATGTGTAAACTAACATAAATAGATTGATGATTTCAACCTTTGTATTGTTACAATGTTGTAATATAGTTGAATGAACAATGTGTATCTTTCTCCATGTTACCTTCAACTGGATATCCCTGTTTATTTGTCAGCAAAAGTCTGCTGGATGAAGCTAAACATGTTAGTTGATCATAATAGATCTGAATCATTGTCTTTTCTCTTTCTGTCTTCAGTCTGTGGAGATGCAGTATTACAGAGGAACAGTGTGTCATCCTGACTTCAGCTCTGAAATCAAACCCGTCACACCTGAGAGAGCTGAACCTGAGCTGGAATAAACTAGGAGACTCTGGAGTGAAAAACCTCACTGATCTACTGATGAACCCACAATTCAAGCTGGAGAAACTACAGTTAGTATCATTATACTGTATTTACTGTTTAGTTTATTTTAAGTCAACAGGGCACAAGTCACATAATTTGTAGCGCTTTTAAGGAAAAGGAGCAAAATTAGCTCAAATGAAATAATAGGAAATTATTAAGAGTTATTTAGTTTACGACCGAGCCATTCATCTGCTCAAGCCGTACTCAGCTCCTGTAGCAGATATGAATTTCGTGAAAACACTGATTAGAGCGCGGTAACTTTAAGTTCTACAGTTTAAGACATTAAATTTTACAAGCACATAATACAAGACACTTTCTTAAAATCTACAGGAGACTTTATTTATTCTAACACAAACTAATCTAACACAAACACACACAGTCATATGTGTTGCAGTAAGAAAGGAAATGAGAGAGAAGAGTTTTAAGAGAGAGAGTGATATGATGAACAGCAAAATTCCTAGCAAAATATGCACTTCAAAGACCTGAACGAACCATGAATCATTCATTTAAATGCACCAGTTTCAGCTTTATAATCTGGAGTCACTTGCTTGAGTCGACTTTAAGTGTAAATTTTCTCGTCGGCGTGCAGAGAAGAGTTTTCCAAGTCGATGATCTGTTGCAGGGTCTTTCAGGTCCGGATTGTGTTAGGTAAAAACCAATCACGTTTGAGCTTGCTGGAAAAATGAAAGGAAGTCTTTTTGTCACTGAAGTTAAAGTTGAAGCGGCAAAAGTCGTTGGTTGAACTTTGCGGAAAAACTTAGAGCACGAGACTCTCACAGAAAAGAAAATTAAGTAAAAGAAAAGAAAAGTGAGTGAAAGTTGGATGGCTTGAATGAGCTGCTGGTCTGTTCCCTTTCGTGGGAACTATCGACGCTACTTCAATGACGTGATGGGAACCCTCTGTATTTTGTGTTCGTGAAGCACATCTGTATCTAACCAATGAGATAACGTGACGTCAGAGGCGGGTGACGTCACGGACCAGGAAACTATAAAGCATATCCGGAAACAGAGAACGCTAGCTTCTGTTGTCTTCAGCAAGCGCTATCTGTTATCTTGTATGTCTTATTTAGTGTTGTCTGTCTGTTTATATATACACACAGTGATCTCTTCGTCCGAGGACAAGAGTTTCTAAGCACTATTAAGACACATTATTCACGAGAAAATGGCGGAAAGTGAAGTAGCGACCAAGCAGCAGTTTGTTAAGTGTGTGCCTCCCTGCACTCGTTTTATATCTGGTGGGGACACACACGAAATGTGCGTTATTTGTATGGGAGTTGAGCATGCACAGGCAGCTCTCGAGGGGGCGACAGTAAACAAAAGAGTAAACTTGATGAGCGCTTTCTCCCCGCACGGTCACAACCACAGCGTCGGGGTCTGCCGTTTTTCCCCGACCTCCACACCGAGGTGTCGAGGTCGTGGGAGAAACCAGTACAATATCGTGTTTTCAACCCCCAAACATCAGTTTATAGCAATATACTGGGGTTGAAACACAACGGCTATGGGGCGATGCCTCAGGTTGAAGAGACGCTTGCGGGCTATCTCTCGCCTGAGTCTGCATCGTCCCTCAAGACCCCGACATTACCCACTAAGCCTCTCAGAACAACATCGGGCTTGGTGGGTAAGGCTTATTCGGCAGCAGGTCAGGCTGCAGCTTGTCTCCATACTATGGCTATATTGCAAGCTTACCAGGCTGACGTGCTGGGGGAGATTGATGATAGTGGGGAAGCTACTTTTGAGTCAATTCAAGAGCTAAGGAAAGCAACTGATCTCTCCGGGCCACCAAGGAAACGGCCAAGTCAATCGGCCGTTCCATGGCAGCATTGGTGGCCACGGAGAGGCATTTATGGCTCAATCTATCTGATATCAAAGAAAAAGACAAAAACGTCCTCATGGATGCGCCGCTGTCTCCTCAGGGCCTCTTCGGCGACGCAGTATCATCTGTCGTCGAGAGGTTCCAGGAGACAAGAAAACAATCTGCGGCCTTCCAGAGGTTTCTTCCCCGCCGAACTCCCCCCGAGGCTGCTGGGCGGGGGCAGCCTCGGCCGATAGCCAGCTCCTCAGCTCATAGAGAGCAACAGAAGACCAGTGTGGGTGCCCGGGCTCCCCCGCAGAGAGCTTGGGGACCGGGGCGGTCAGCACAGGTGAGACCTCCCGGGGGCAGGGCGGATCTGAGGACCGTCATTGTGTCCCGGAAGGTCCCGAAAAAGAAGTCCTGACGCCAGGTGCTCAGGACCGACGAGGGCAGTCCCCTCCGGAGGGTTTCGGTTGACGAGAGATCTATCAGCCACTCCTCTTCGGTGCCCTCAGGGGGCCATTCTGCCAACCCTGCCACCCAGTGTGCTTCAGGGCGCAGAGGTTCCCACCGATCCTCTGAGGAGGGTCGGTTCGCACTTGATTCCTCTATCTGCCAGTGCGCCGCTTCAGATAGACGAGCCAAGTGCTTAAAAAAACACCAGAGACCAGTCTCGAGAGGCTGGTACCCTTAGTAGAATATTTGGAAGAATGGAAATGTCTCCCGAACATTTCAAATTGGGTGCTGCTCATGATAGAACAGGGTTACAATTATCATCCGCCCGGGTTCAACGGGGTTCTTCCCACAGTGGTGACCCCAGAGCAGTCTCTGGTTATGGAACAAGAGGTTATGACGCTTTTGCGAAAAGGAGCTATAGAGAGGGTTCCTCCTCCCAGCAAAATGTCAGGGTTTTACAGCCGTTATTTCATTGTTCCAAAGAAGGATGGAGGGTTGCGTCCGATCATAGATTTACGTGTGCTAAATCGATCTGTAAAAAAGCTGAAGTTCAAGATGCTTACACTCAGACAGATTATCCCACAGATCAGATCAGATCCGAGGACTGGTTTGTGGCGATAGACCTGAAAGACGCTTATTTTCATGTATCCATTCATCCTTCACACAGGAAGTTCCTCAGGTTTGCTTTCGGGGGCGAAGCATATCAATACAGGGTACTTCCGTTCGGCCTATCTCTATCTCCCCGCACGTTCACAAAGTGCGTGGATGCAGCTCTGGCTCCGCTGAGACTCCAGGGCATTCGCGTGCTGAACTATATAGACGACTGGTTGATAATAGCTCAAACAGAACATCTGGCAGTCCAACATCGAGATGTTGTTCTGTCACACATGAAAAAGCTTGGGCTGAGGCTCAACGCCAAAAAGAGTGTGCTGATTCCGAGTCAAGTTGCCAATTATTTGGGGGTAATTTGGGATTCTACCAAAATGAGGGCACGTCTATCTCATGCCCGTTTGGATTCCATTCTCGGGGCAGTAAATGGGGTGAAGTTAGGCCAGTCACTCACTGTGAAACAATTTCAGAGGTTGTTGGGTCTGATGGCAGCTGCATCCAACGTGATAACTTTTGGCCTGCTGCACATGAGGCCCTTACAGTGGTGGCTCAGGACCAAGGGGTTTTCTCCGAGGGGGAATCCTTTTTGCATGATCAAAGTCACGCGGCGATGCCTTCGTGCTCTGTTCATGTGGAAAAAGCCTTGGTTCCTGTCCCAGGGACCCGTGCTGGGAACTTCTTGTCGTCGCGTAATGCTTACGACAGATGCATCCCTCACGGGCTGGGGGGCGATCATGAGTGATCGCTCAGCTCAAGGTCTATGGGAGGACCATCAGCTCTCCTGGCACATAAATCGGCTGGAGATGATGGCAGTGTTTCATGCACCAGACTTGAGGGGCCATCATGTGTTGGTCCGCACGGACAACATGTCGGTGGTCTCTTACATAAATCATCAGGGGGGTCTGCGGTCTCGCCACTTATGCAAACTGGCCCGTCGGATCCTCCTGTGGGCCCAGGGAAAGCTTCTATCAGTAAAAGCAGCATATATTCCAGGGCATCTGAATGTGGGGGCGGACACCCTGTCGAGACAGGGTCCGAGACCGGGGGAATGGAAGCTCCACACCGAGGTGATGGAGCTTATTTGGAAAAACTTCGGTCGAGCTCAAGTCGATCTATTTGCTACTCAGGAGTCAACCCAGTGTCCTTTCTGGTACTCTCTAGTTCACCCAGCACCTCTAGGGCTGGATGCCATGCTGCAAACGTGGCCGAGGCTGCGTTTGTATGCATTTCCTCCGATCTCGATGCTCCCGGGAGTTCTGGCAAAGGTTCGCCAGGAGAAGGCCGATCTAATATTAGTGGCCCCGTACTGGCCGACCAGAGTATGGTTCGCAGATCTAATATCTCTTTTTCACGGCTCCCCCATGGAGCTACCTCTCCGACAGGATCTTCTGTCTCAAGCGGGCGGCACGATTTTGCATCCTCGCCCAGAAATGTGGAAACTGTGGGCCTGGCCCCTGAGGGGGCAAGGCTCATAGAGGCTGGTCTTCCAACCGAGGTTGTGGAGACCATCCTTCAGTCCAGAGCTCCCTCCACGAGGAAGCTGTATATGTATAAGTGGAAGTTATTTACTACTTGGTGTAGTCAACATAATGTGGACCCTGTCCATGCTCCATTGAATTCTGTACTTCAATTTCTTCAAGGAAAGTTTTCCGAAGGTTTAACGCATTCTACACTAAAGGTGTATATTGCAGCTATCTCAGCATATCATGCTCCTATTGGGGGTGTCTCGGTGGGCCGGGACCCCTTGGTAATTCGCTTCCTCTGTGGTGCATTGAGGATGAGGCCAGTAGTACGTTCTAGGACTCCAGCATGGGATCTTACTATAGTGTTGCAAGGGTTAGCTGAGGCACCCTTTGAACCCATAGAAGAAGTGTCGGACAAGTTCCTAACACTAAAGACCATATTTCTTCTTGCAATTTCATCTCTAAAAAGAATAGGAGATTTACAAGCACTTTCAGTGGCTCCTTCATGTCTGGAATTTGCCCCTGGCATGGTTAAAGTGTTTCTGCATACTCGACCTGGTTACGTGCCTAAGGTCCCTACTAATATATCAGGTCCTATCGTACTCCAGGCCTACTGTCCTCCTCCATTCGAAAATATGGATCAGGAAAAACGGAATCTGCTATGTCCAGTTAGGGCATTGGATGCTTATGTCCACAGAGCTGCCCTGTGGCGTAAAACTGATCAGTTATTCGTCTGTTACGGATCCCCTAAAAAAGGGGCCCCTGCGTCCAAGCAGAGGATGAGCAAGTGGGTAGTTGAGGCTATCTCACTGGCATATAAAGCAGCTGGACATGCGTGTCCACGCTTTGTCCGTGCTCACTCCACTAGGGGGATGGCCGCTTCCAAAGCGTTAGTCTCTGGTGTATCATTGAATGATATTTGCAATGCAGCTGGATGGTCTTCCCAGCATACGTTTATAAGGTTTTATAACCTAGATGTAGTCTCTGCTCCAGGTGCTGTAGTTCTACAAGATAATAGACAGGTACCTGGAGATACGGCGTAGTTGGGATAGCGTTCCCATCACGTCATTGACGTAGCGTCGATAGTTCCCACGAAAGGGAACGTCTCGGGTTACAGATGTAACCCTGGTTCCCTGAGTAAGGGAACGAGACGCTACGTCACGTCACCGTCCCCCCAGCATACCTGTGAGCGTTTGCTTCAGACTATTCCAGAAGCTAGCGTTCTCTGTTTCCGGATATGCTTTATAGTTTCCTGGTCCGTGACGTCACCCGCCTCTGACGTCACGTTATCTCATTGGTTAGATACAGAGGTGCTTCACGAACACAAAATACAGAGGGTTCCCATCACGTCATTGACGTAGCGTCTCGTTCCCTTACTCAGGGAACCAGGGTTACATCTGTAACCCGAGACGTTCTTCTTGTTACTCCATGGTTACTCTTTTTTCTGCTTACGGTCACTGCTGACTAGTTCACTCCTGGGATATGACCATTTAAACTTGCGTGTTTGTCCCACCTCTGAGAGGATTTTTGGCCAATCAGATATTGTCCTGTTTCAAAAGGTGGCTTTTCTCTGCCCCAATCGTACATAGGTGTTACCTCCGGTCTCTGCTTTAGCAGACAGTACCATTTTAAACATAATTTCTATTAAATGGAATATGATACATTTTACACTGTTTTCATTCAAGCCATGATTTAGACATTCATTAGAGATTTAAATTCGTTCCATATAAGGCATACTTTCAATCAGTCATTCAAAAGTTATCACAGTTACATGAATTGTGGGTGTTTTAAAGCATAACTGGTTACAGGTAGTATGTGTGGACATGAAGTCCATTTCAAATAGTTTGGAACAATTTTAATGCAGTTTTAGTTGTAGAAGTGTCTTTGTTGGTTTTTCTGTAAAGTTAGGTCACTCAGAGAAACAAAAGAGGTCTGCATCGTCTCTCTGTCTCTTTTGATCTGGAGATCAAAGACTCTTTATCTTCTTGATGACCATTTGGTTTGTCACAAAGAGCTTGAGCTTGTCACCTCTCCTTCTGTCAGGAAGCATAGGTGTCGTAAATGTACAGAGGAGGGTTTTCTTGTAGACGGGCTGGAGCCGAAAATTATATTATATTATTTTATATTTATATTATATATAATATTATATTAGCTTGGGTTTTCTGGAATTATGTTTTGAAAGAATCATCTGAATGATTCATTTGTCTGGTTCATCCACGGTTCCTACATGCTGCATCTCCATCTGATGAAAGATTCAGAAATGGTTTTAGTTAAAGGATTAGTTCACTTTCAAATGAAAATTAGCCCAAGCTTTACTCAATTCATCCTAGGTGTATATGACTTTCTTCTTTCTGATGAACATAATCAAAGAAATATTAATAAATGTCCTGACGCATCCGAGCTTTATAATAATAATAATAATAATAACTTTATTTTATATAGCGCCTTTAAAAGCAGCTTCTCAAAGCGCTGTACATAAGAACAGAAAATCACAACAGAATATAACAACAATTAAAAAAAGAAAAGAAAAACAGAATTAAAAATACAACTAAAAGCAACTTAACAAAATAAACTTACATAAAAGCTTCCCTAAAAAAGAATGTTTTTAAACTGGATTTAAAATGTGCAAGGATTCTGCATTTCGTATCTCTACAGGCAAGGATTTCCAGAGTTTAGGTGCAGGATTTGAAAAAGCCCAATCACCCATAGATCTCAGGCGAGTTACAGGGACGGTTAAAAGACCAGCATTGACGGATCTAAGATTTCAAACTGGGGTGTAGGGTCGGTGTCAATAGTTCAACCAAATATTGAGGTGCCAAATGATTTAATGCTTTGTAAGTCAGTAGTAAAACTTTATAATCAATACTGAATTTAACTGGCAGCCAGTGCAGTGATTTAAGAATAGGCGTGATATGCTCTCTTGCACTGGTTCTAGTCAAGATGTGTGCAGCTGAATTTTGTACCAACTGTAATTTGTTGAGAGTAATCTTGGGAATTCCAGCCAGCAAATAGTTACAGTAGTCAATACAAGAAAAGACAAATGTGTTAATTAGCTTTTCTGCCACAGTACAAGTTAACATTGTGTGTAATCTGGCAATATTTCTGAGGTGAAAGAAAGATAATTTAACAGTGTTTCTAACCTGTAAGCCGAACGTTAGGATGGGATCAAAAATCACCCCCAGATTTTTTTATTTGTCTTTAAACTTTACAATGGAGTCATCCTGATGTGGTGAACCAATAACAATGACTTCAGTCTTATCACTGACATCAACTTCTTTACCTCAAAGATACTTTGAGATCAACATTTACATCTGATTTTGAATGTACATATATCTGTGTGTCATCAGCATAAAAATGAAAGTTAAGACCAAGAGTAAGACAGGAGTAACAGCAGCAATTTGAAGGGTTGGCACCACACCAGTACTCAGAGAATCATTGACAATATTCAGTACAGCAGGACAGAGAGATTCAAAACATGACGTAAAAAAGTTGGTATGGGGTCAACAACAGAAGTGGTTGTTTCATACTTGAGACAATGTTACACAGAGACTGTGAGTCCAAAGTAGGAAAGTTGGAAAGTGGAACAGCAGTAAAAACACAACCATTTGATGTGTTAACAGATGACACTTGTACAGTGGCAATATGATTTCATATGTCCTCAATCTTGCTGCTGAAGAACTGTAAAACCTGTTGCACAGATGAGCTGAAGCTGGCACACTGGACATATTATTCCTATTTAGGAGTTTGTTTATTGATAGAAAAAGTTGCTTTGGGTTGTTTTGCTGACTTGTTATCATTTGTGAGAAATAGTCTGACCTAACAGATACAATTTGTCCCTTATACTCAACTCTTTCCAGGCCTGGTGGTGGACAGTTAAGCCAGACATACGCCATCTACGCTCAAATTACGGCAATGAGCTTTGTAGGATCGTAGTTCATCAGTGTACCAGGGTGCATTTCGTACAAATGAGACAGATCGAGACTTTAAAGGAGCAAATCTGTCCAAACCAGTAGATAAAATAGAGTATAAGCCAGTTACTTTGTCATTCAACTCCTCAGATAGTAGTCCACAATCAGATAAAGAATTAATATAATCAGAAAACTCGAGAGGCTCAATGGATCTCCATTTACTAAAGTTTATAGTGAGTGGAACAGTTTTGTTTGTAACAGGACAGTCCATATCGAAGAAGATCGCCCTATGGTCAGACAATCCTAACTCTGTGATACACAGATGAGAAACAAACTATCCATTTAAGATGACAAGATCTAAAATGTGGCCTTTATTGTGAGTGGGAGAATCCACGAGTTGATGTAGCTCGAAGCACTCCAATAATGATGCAAAATCTCTTGTGGTTGAACAGTCAATATTGTCCATGTGAATGTTAAAATCCCCACAATGAGGACTCTCTCGAATTTAAGGATCAACACAGATAGCATATCAGCAAAATCTGTTATAAAATCCTTATTTCTCTTTTGAGGCCTGTAGATAGTTGCTATAACAGTAGATATCGGTGCACAAATACTCAGAACAAGACTTTCAAAAGACTAAAACTGAGGAACAGCCACCGGACACAGGTTTTGTGGATGTTTACAGCACAATGATGCCATCCACCAGAGGATCGCGGTGAATCACATAATCTGTAGCCGTTTGGGGTCAGTTCATTAAAAAGAAGGCCATCAGATTCCCTATGCCAGGTTTCTGTTAAGCATATAATGTCCAGCTTGTAGTCTGTAATTATATCTGCCAAAAACGAAGCCTTGTTATTTATAGAACGTACATTTATGAGCATCGATTTCAGCAGACACGTAGAAGCCGGTGAGTCTGACGATGTCTCATTTTGATATTTAATATATTCATATCTGATTCACCACGTGATATAGTTCAGATGTGTGTGTGGAAATGATGCGTTGTGACTGCAGAACTTTTAGAGACATTAAAAAAACAATCCTGCACCCTGTTGAGGTCCTGTTATAAAACACATGCAGACAGTATTACTGTAATTTAACATGAATAGTTAGTATGTTCCTACATTGAAACCATCTCAGTTTTTTGTTTTGTTTTGTTTTATAATTGATAATGACGCTCTGCTCTGGTCCATGTTAAGTTATTCATGAAGTAGAAATATCATTAAACTTTGAAGCATTTTAAACTTTGTGGCTGTAAAATAGTTTCATATGCTGGAATCTGACAAATCTTTGCTGTGAAACAAGACAGAAGTGAGAACAGACTAAAAAACAGTGTAACAAATTGTCATGAATGGCTGGTTGTAATGAAGCTCACGATGATGGAGAATACAATAACACTGTCTTTAATCACAAATCTAACATGTAGGAGAGATAAAACACAACCACTTCAACATAAACGACAGAACAATGAACAATGAACTAAGAGTTTAAATACACAGACAGAGAAATCAAGGTAAAACTGAACAGCTGCAGGAACTAATTAACAACAAGAACACTAACTAGGGAACACACACAGACAGCAACACCATGATGATAAAACACAACAAAACTGTTACACAAATAGATTATTCTGAAATGTTACATTTATACTGGACTAATGGTACTTTTCTCTAAATCTTCTTTTATTAAACAAAATGTGTATTTAGAGATTGTAAATTTCACTGTTATTTATTAAAATTATTAAAATGACTTAATTGTCGATTCATGTATCAGATTTTCTTACGTTAATAATGAAAATAGTCCATTTAAATGTTGACTTTTCTATTGTTTTTATATTGTTCCTATATTTTAATCTACAGTGATAAATTCACTTATTTTTGGTGTAACACTTTAGAATACTGATCCTTCATTAATGAATAACTACACAACTACTTACTAATTCATTCATCAGAGTTACTTGTTAGTTAATAATAGTTAAAAGAGTGTTAATAATGCATTATTCATTTGTTCCTGTGTAGTTACTCATTAATGAAGGATCAGTATTCTACAGTGTTACCATTTTTGGGAGTGAGGACGGATCCAGACTTGTATTGTAACTAGTATCCTCAAATGATCCTGTCTTGGTTTGTTCGTTTATATCATTAAGTTTCCATGTTTTTGCTGGTTTATTAGTGACTGTATGACATTTATTCATGATTCATTTAACTCACACATGAACCGAACATGGATTTGAGTCATTTTCTCTTTCTGTCTTCAGTCTGTGGAGTTGCAGTATTACAGAGAAACAGTGTGTCATCCTGACTTCAGCTCTGAAATCAAACCCGTCACACCTGAGAGAGCTGGACCTGAGCGGGAATGAACTAGGAGACTCTGGAGTGAAAAACCTCAGTGATCTACTGATGAACCCACAATTCAAGCTGGAGAAACTACAGTTAGTATCATTATACTGTATTTACTGTTTAGTTTATTTTAAGTCAACAGGACACAATCACATCATTTTTAGCACTGCATCTCCATCTGAAGAGATTCAGAAATGGTTTTAGTTAAAGGATTAGTTCACTTTCAAATGAATATTAGCTCAAGCTTTACTCACCCTCAAGCCATCCTAGGTGTATATATGACTTTCTTCTTTCTGATGAACATAATCAGAGAAATATTGGTAACACTTTGGTAACACTTTACTTGAAGGGGTGTGCATAAGACTGACATGACACCTTCATAATCATGACATGACACGTGTCATGAATATGAAGGAGGTTTTATGAATGTTTATGACAACTGTCATTAAGTGTTATTCGCTTAATTATGTCATTTTTAATGCAAAGATGACATTGTTTGAGATGTCTTTGTTACGACAACTTGACATAAACCAATACATCATAACCTGTCAGTGTCTTTGTCACGACAACTTGACATTATTTAGCTTTATGTGTTAACATTACATTAAACTGTCATATCATTGGTTTTGACATTGGCTGTCATGAGGCCATTATAATAGTGTCATAAATATGTATCTTGAGCTCAAGTACAGTGGTACAAATTGAACTTGTTATTAAAATGTCATTAAGTGACAATACTCTGAGAAATAATTTTATAACGGCGTCATGACTATTTTTAATTTCATGTTTTTTTTTTTTGTTTTTTGTTTTTTTAAGTTTCCTCCAACAGAAGGTCAGATAATAGACAATTTCAAATTTCATAAAAAAGATGACTCTGTTATAAAATAATGGTAACACTTTATTTTAGGGTCTTTTAGTTGCTTATTACTACTAGCATTCATATGGCTAAAATATTGGCTATTTATTAGTACTTATAAAGCACATATTAATGCCTTATTCTGCATGATCTTACTCTACATTATTAATCCTACCCAATACCTAAACCTAACAATTAACTATAATAAACAGTAAATTAAGAGTTTATTGAGGGAAAAGTTATATATGTATATGTATATATCGTTTATATATGTGTTTCCTATACTGAAGTGTTACCAAAATAATGTAATGTAATGTTAACCCATAAAGCTAAGTAATTTTTAAGTTTGATAATTAATCTGCTACGTCATGTTTATGACAGGTTAAGATGTTTTGCTAATGTCAAGTTGTCGTGACAAACACACTGACAGGTTATGATGTGTTGGTTTATGTCAAGTTGTCGTAACAAAGACATCTCAAACAATGTCATCTTTGCATTAAAAATGACATAATTAAGCGAATAACACTTAATGACAGTTGTCATAAACATTCATAAAACCTCCTTCATATTCATGACACGTGTCATGTCATGATTATGAAGGTGTCATGTCAGTCTTATGCACACCCCTTCAAGTAAAGTGTTAACGAAATATTAATAAATATTCTGACACATCTGAGCTTTATAATGGCAGTGAACAGGATCAGTGAGTATGAGCTGAAGGAAGTGTCTCCATCCACATCCATCCATCATAAACGTGCTCCACACGGCTCCAGGGGTTAATAAAGACCTTCTTAAGTGAAGCGATGTGTTTGTGTAAAAAAAAAAATCCATATTTAACAAGTTATGAAATCAAATATTGAGCTTCCACCAGACTGCCTTCCATAGTCAAGTAATGAAGAAAGTGTCAACTAGGCATGTGACGATATCAAATTTTCATGTTGCGATTAATTGCTGAAGCTTTTATCACGGTATACGGTATTATCACAGTATTGAAATACGTTGCAAAAAAGAGTTTTGTCATACTATAACAGGTTCAAGAACTCTTTTTGTAATAACAAAATGAACTCTGAATGTTTAAATACAATAACCCAGTACACAAAAAATATATAAAGTAAAATTTTCAAACAGATTAAAGTGCAAAAGGCTATAAAGAACAACAGGAAACACTTTACAATAAGGTCACATTATTTAATGCATTAACTAAGATTGAGCAATAGCTACATTTGTTACAGAAAGTATTATTTTTTGTTAATGTTAAGAAATACAATTGATCATTGTTAGTTTTATCTCAGGTCCATTAAATAAGTTCTTTTGATTTTAGAAGTGTTATTAAAAAGTAACTAAGAAATTAACATTAACTAAGAATAATTAATACCTTAATACTAAGTATTTTATTGTCAGTTTGGTAATAATAATGAATTAACATGTTAACTAATGAAGCCACACGTCTCAAAGTTTTACTGAACAATAACAAATAATCATTTCTAATCATTAGAGCATGTTGTAGTCCAGATTAAAATATAAAAATGTTTAAGTTTGAAAATAAATAGCCTATTAAGTCTAAGTTTTTGGTGCTGTGATGAACAACGTTGAGATTACAAAAAAATTAATGGCTGTTTGACGCATTTTAAAAACTTCACTAGCGCAGTTGCTTTGTTTGCATTGTTTCCGTGGTAACCGCTGCACTCTGCTGTTCCATCAGCGCCCTCTGCTGTCAGAGAGTGAACGCGCACTTTCATTCAGCTCGTCTCCTTCACTCGTTCCGCCATGTGCACGCTGGGCTTGTTTACATATGAACGCGTGTCCCTTTGACGGAGAATACAGCGGTGTTGTGCATTTTATACGGTTGATGGGGAAAGTATTCTTAATTGCATTATAAAAAAAATTAATAATTGGTAATAAATTATTATTTACGGTATTTTGAAATGCCCACGATAACAATATCGTGCATATTCATTATCGCGATTTATCCCATTACCGAATATCGGCACAAGTCTAGTGTAAATTTGTGTCAGTTACACTTTTTCCGTACGTTGAATAGGGAAGGCGGTCTAGTGGAAGCTACATATTTTACTTCTCTTCAGAAGGCCTTTATTAACCCCTGGAGTAAGATGACCAGATTCCTGAAATGGAAACCAGGGATATTTCCTATTTGAGTGGCCAAATATCACAGATAGTTTGATTATTAGGATTTTTGATCTGGTTTTAATACAATTCACCAAAAATTATTACACTATTAATAGTAACCATTGTGAAAGCAGTTCAAAACAATATGCCTGATATAACAAAAGTATGACTTTACAAAAAATGTGAGATAAATAAAATGGCATTTAACAAATATTTGTTTTCATTTTCACAAGCTATTTTTTTAAACTATTATTTTGCATTTTAAACATATTTTAAGCACCAAGTGTATTATTATTTACTTTATTATTACTATTTTATATATTTATATCTGATTCTACCTTCACCACGTGATATAGTTCAGATGTGTGTGTGGAAATGATGCGTTGTGACTGCAGAACTTTTAGAGACGTTTAAAATTGTGCAAAACAATCCTGCACCCTGTTGAGGTCCTGTTATAACACACATGCAGACAGTATTACTGTAATTTAACATGAATAGTTAGTATGTTAATACACTGAAACCGTTAACAATGTTTTTTGTTTTGTTTTGTTTTTTAATTGATAATGACGCTCTGCTCTGGTCCATGTTAAGTTATTCATGAAGTAGAAATATCATTAAACTTTGAAGCATTTTAAACTTTATGGCTGTAAAATAGTTTCAAATGCTGGAATCTGACAAATCTTTGCTGTGAAACAAGACAGAAGTGAGAACAGACTAAAAAACAGTGTAACAAATTGTCATGAATGGCTGGTTGTAATGAAGCTCATGACGATGGAGAATACAATAACACTGTCTTTAATCACAAATCTAACATGTAGGAGAGATAAAACACAACCACTTCAACATAAACGACAGAACAATGAACAGACAGAACTAAGAGTTTAAATACACAGACAGAGTAATCAAGGTAAAACTGAACAGCTGCAGGAACTAATTAACAACCAAGAACACTAACTAGGGAACACACACAGACAGCAACACCATGATAATAAAACACAACAAAACTGTTACACTAATAGATTATTCTGAAATGTTACATTTATACTGGACTAATGGTACTTTTCTCTAAATCTTCTTTTATTAAACAAAATGTGTATTTAGAGATTGTAAATTACACTCTAAAATGACTTAATTATCGATTCATGTATCAGATTTTCTTACGTTAATAATGAAAATAGTCCATTTAAATGTTGACTTTTCTATTGTTTTTATATTGTTCCTATATTTTAATCTACAGTGATAAATGCACTTATTTTTGGGGTAACACTTATACTGATCCTTCATTAATGAATAACTACACAACTACTTACTAATTCATTCATCAGAGTTACTTGTTAGTTAATAATAGTTACTAGAGTGTTAATAATGCATTATTCATTTGTTCCTGTGTAGTTACTCATTAATGAAGGATCAGTATTCTACAGTGTTACCATTTTTGGGAGTGAGGACGGATCCAGACTTGGATTGTAACTAGTATCCTCAAATGCTCCTGTCTTGGTTTGTTCGTTTATATCATTAAGTTTCCATGTTTTTGCTGGTTTATTAGTGACTGTATGACATTAATTCATGATTCATTTAACTCACACATGAACTGAACATGGATTTGAGTCATTTTCTCTTTCTGTCTTCAGTCTGTATAGATGCAGTATTACAGAGAAACAGTGTGTCA
Organism: Ancherythroculter nigrocauda; assembly: GCA_036281575.1. NCBI lineage: Eukaryota > Metazoa > Chordata > Actinopteri > Cypriniformes > Xenocyprididae > Ancherythroculter > Ancherythroculter nigrocauda. The sequence goes on along the minus strand of VTFQ01000008.1, from coordinate 2,697,863 downwards.
TCCTGACTTCAGCTCTGAAATCAAACCCGTCACACTTGAGAGAGCTGAACCTGAGCGGGAATAAACTAGGAGACTCTGGAGTGAAAAACCTCAGTGATCTACTGATGAACCCACAATTCAAGCTGGAGAAACTAGAGTTAGTATCATTATACTGTATTTACTGATTAGTTTATTTTAAGTCAACAGGGCACAATCACATCATTTGTAGCGCTGCATCTCCATCTGAAGAAAGATTCAGAAATGGTTTTAGTTAAAGGATTAGTTCACCATTGACTTTCATTGATGAATGTTCAGACGAGCCAAAACTGTTCAAACTCCAACTGTCAAAATTCAAATTTAAACAAATCGAAACCCATTAGACTCAATTAAACTGACAATCTGTGTACTATTTCTAATCCATTGAAAATAATTCAAACTCATTTAATCTATCTATCTATCTATCTATCTATCTATCTATCTATCTATCTATCTATCTATCTATCTATCTATCTATCTATCTATCTATCTATCTATCTATCTATCTATCTATCTATCTATCAGCAACCACCCAGAACACCCTAGAAACTGCATAGCAACCACCCAGAAAACCATGGCAACAGCATAGCACCAACTCAGAATACCCTAGCAACCGCATAGCAACACCTTAGCAACTACCCAGAGTACCCTAGCAGCCATATATCAACACCCTAGCAACCACCTAGAGTACCTTAACTCTATCTATCTATCTGACCATTTCTATCTATCTATCTATAGCTATGTTCACACTGCAGCTAAATTCGGTTGTCAGTTCTCCTTTTAGTGCTTAATCCTGTTCTGTACACACACAGTTCAGTAAAATACGGGAGTGACAACCGCATTTACAGAAATTATTTGCAGTGTGTACAGAACCGAACTGAACAACTAGTTTAATGACGTTTTTTAACCTTCATCTGAGATGTGTCTCTTCTTCTGTATGTGCGGTGAATCACATGGAAAACACGAGCCTTTTCTCATTCGAGTTGCTAAGGTGTTGCTAGAAGAATCAGCGAACAAGAATAAGCTCATAATAAATCAAAATAAATCCAAATGCTTTATGCTGAAAATAAGACCAAAATATCACGATCATGTCTGCTCAATTTAATAACTCAATAAACCCGTTCGTTTTATGAGACGATCTTAAACAACAAGCCCAAATAAGCTTATAATGAGTGACCATGACAACACAGAAAGAGCGCTCTGTGTGAAACAGGCTTTAGCATAAACAAAACACAACGTCTGTCTAAACCACTAACTAAAACTTTATCTTTCAAACTGAAAACCTTCAAACTTTATGCTTTAAAAACTAATTTAAACTTTCTGGCTAGGCTTTTTCAAGCCAACTAAAAGTTTTTAAACTTTTTTTTTATCTCAATTTCATTTGAAAGTGAACTAATCCTTTATCAGGTTTGTATGTGTATCAGTAAAAAGTTGAGGTCAGTAACATTCTTCACATACAAGAATCAAAATGATTAAAATCACTTTAACAGTTTAAACTAAAACACTTTATACTGAATATCTCACAATGAGTCTGAGTTCACATTATATTTGTGCAACATTCTTCACATTAATGATTTGTTTGTAAGATAATCTCTCTTCCTCTGTTTGTGTCTTTCTAGTCTACATCACTGTGGCATTACAGATGTTTCTTCTTTAACTCAGTCTTTGACTAACTCAAAAGCACTGCAGTTTTTAAAACATCTTGATCTGAGATTCAATATGATCGGAGACTCAAAGCAGCGGCTCAGAGACGCGTTACGAGACTCAAACTGTGACCTGAGGTGAGGAAACATCACTGTGATATTAAAGAGATCTTCATTTACTCTGATATGTGAACAGGAATTTTTAAAGGAAATTAACATTAATCTTTATTGCAACAAAGTGTTTGTGTGAGAACAAAATGTGAAGTTATTAAAATGTTCAACACAAAGGAGGAAAGAGCACAAAAGCACACTGTCACAGCTTTATTCAACAACACCTGCTTTATTAACTGTGTCAGTAGTGAATCATTTCAGTCTGAAAATAGACTTGTTCAGATTGTAGGAAAACGCTGCACTCCTGCTAAAATCAGTGCGTTCAGCTTCAGCTCACAGCCGTCCACCCTCACATGAGAAATGTCTCTGTCTCTAGTGTGTTTTTACTTTGACAAGCAACACGTCACACTACTTTACACTCACTTTACTCTCAGTTATTTACTAAGAGCCCTACAAACATGTTTAAACTAGAGGACAAACGGCTGAAACTAAAGGATTGTGTTTTAATTCAGAATATCATTTGTATTTGCTCCTGTGGTTTATTTCATACGCCGTACACTCATTAGTTTCTTCTTTACAGTCACTCAACAGGAGTCACACCAACACAAACACACAAACACACAAACTTATCAACGTGATTCATGGTTTAAATGTATTAAATTTAAAACAGAAATATCTCTGCAAGATCATGTAAAGTCAATAATTAATCTGATTACAGGACTTTAATGTAACTTTTTTACTTTAAAAACAGTAATTGAAATATAGTAACTAATTTGCACTTTGTTCCACTGAACACTGATTGTTTTCTCTTCTGTTTCACCTTACAGAGTTTAATCACCAAACACGTCTGACGGATGCTGTATATCATAGTGTGAAATCATCATGAGAGGAGCAGAAATCATCAGGTGATCCACAGAAGAGTCTCACTACTGTGACTATGAGGAGAAATAAATGTGTGATTAATGTGTAAATGTGTTTCATACGGATGGAAGAGACTCAGACTAAAGCAGCATGTGTGTTAGAAACGTGATATTGAATGATTAATGTTGCTTTAGTATTCAGACAAATGATGGTTTTCACCAGTTAACAGCATTTGTGTGTTAAAGAAGTTCAGAACAATTGATTTTGTTTTTGAATGAAAAGTTCACTTGTCTGTTGTATTATTGAAGCTACATGAGCAGATGCAGAGAGATTCTCCTTCTTAAATAAAAGGTGAAGTTGTAGATGTTAAACATTAAACCATATGAGCGATCTTTACTATTGTTGGAGAAGAAATCATGCTGGGCTGCATTTCTCTAAGCATTGTGAGCTAAACTGATCATAGAGATCATTGGTGGCAGTAGTTCTACAATCTTATATGACCTACGATGCTTTTGAGAAACGCGCCCTGATCTGACTAATATATAAATACAGAAATGTTCTCATTGTGTTTAAAGGGACAGTTCACCCCAAAAATGTAAATGATCATTAATCATCCTCATATCATTTCAAACATGTATGACTTTCTGCTGTGGAAACACTAGAGAAGATATTTTGAGAAATGTTTCAGTGTCTGATTGGTTTCCAACATTCTTCAAAATATCTTCTTTTATGATCCACAAATGAAAGAGTAAGAAAGAAAAATGCAGGTTTGAAACTACATGAGGGTGAATAACTGATGACAGGATTGTTATTTTGGGGTGAACTATCCCTTTAAATGGGACCTACTATGCCAATGTTTACAAGATGTAAATAAGTCTCTCGTGTCCCCAGAATGTGTCTTTAAGCTCAAAATACCTCACAGATCATTTATTACACCACGTTGTTAATACCCATTTTTGAGTGCTAATGTAGTGCTTTTACTTTCACCCATCCAAGGACACTATAATATAGGGATAGGGATTGACACGCGTCACTTAAGATGTGGTTATGAGTACATCACATGACCATCTTCCCCCATCTCCTAGTTCAGGGCAGCAGTCAAGGTCTTTTACTTTGGCAGTACGAGAACAATCCCAACAGGGGCTGTTCAATCATTTAGAATTAATGTAAAGTGGAGGGAGTTGGTCATCTGATTTATCTGAATGATTGGTGAGATTGCTAACTTGTTGAGCCTCTTCTGTATTATCAGCACAAGGAACACAAAAGTGTAATAAAATATTAACAAAAAGATAAAAAAAAAAAAAAACTTTTATCTTATGGAAAGATAAACTGTTGTTTCTCTGAAAATAATAATGTGAAGAACCTTATTATGCATCAAACAAATAAACTAAAGACTATTTGATATTAACCAGCATCAGCTATATTACCTGTAATGTAAATTAGAAAATCATATACTGATAATATACAACAATGCCAAGGTCTCTGTAAAGAGGTTTGGTAAAGTGATATTTACGTCCGATGATGGTGACGTCTTCAACTGGTTGTGCTGGAGATAATGCAGTGGGGAGAGGAGCCCGAATCTGTTTCAACAGCTTTAAACATGAAGCTCTGTGGGACGCTGATCTCCTGGAGCACCAAAGGGTCCTAAAATCTGGAACATGCAGATGAAGGAACATTGAAGTGAAGGTTTGCTCTCCTGAGCTTAACCTTGTTGCAGATATCTCTGTCTTCTGCCTCTCTACAGACACTCATAATTTGGTCAATCTGTGTTTGTCTCTCTGCATAAAGCACACAGAAGTGTTTAAAGTGTCTTTAAAGTTTATCAATGCATTTCTCACTTTACAAACCAACACAATACCTTTGACAATATTCTGAACAAATAGAGACCAAACAAGATGGGAAAAGACTGAACTGTCATACATTCATTCATTTTTATATTCATGTCAACATCAGCATTGCGTGACTGTGTGTATATAGTGTGTGTTAGTGTTATCTGTAGATTTCAGTGTCTTTATAGTCTGATCTCTAATTGTCAAACCATTTGAATTTCATCTGAAGAAATTGTTCTTTTAACTTAAAAAAACAATTTAATGTTTCTTAGAACACGCCAGTATATATTTTAAAATTTCTTTAAAAAGAAAGGCATTTCATGCAAGATCTCTTAAAGCAGTTTCATCTTTTCTCAGTAGTGTGTGTATCTGCTGGTGAAATCAAAGATCTGATGGAGTGTTGTGGGGAAAAAAGGTTTATTACCACAGAACTGAGATTGCGTTTGTTGGAACAATACTGAACATCTGCTGAACTCAAGTACATCTGTCCTCTGTGCTCATTAGATGAGTAGCTCTGTACAATATTTTACTCTCATTTATGGACATTTCAATTCATAACATACAAGACTACACCACAGTGTTCTTGAACATAATATAAATGTACTCTATTCAGCCATAAATGAACTTGCAAAGATCCTTATTTCATATTTTCATCAACACTTCAGCTGTTGACTGGTTAGGCTTCTGTTCTGATCTCCTCATATTGTCACTGCAGGTCTTTTCCATTCACCTCCTCTCACAAGCTATCATTTATACTTGATTTGTTAAGGCTATGCATGGAGAAATAATAGACTCATGTTAAATATTAGCCATTTAACTTATATGCAAAATTGGAATATGGCATAAAACATTTACAAAAAAAAAAAGCAAAATTTCCATGTGTTCAAGAGAACAGAATTGTCACTTCCTGGGAAGTTGGTGCAAAATATCAGTAATAAAAATGTATTTTGCTGCAATTGGCTCTTTTTTTCTTCATCATAAATGAGTTGCATCGTAGCTTCCATCATAGTCTTCTTATCGGATAACACAATTATCCACCTCAGTTGAGTTCATATGTTTTTTATGCACATTTTTAGAATTTATGTGCATCTTGGCGTTTCCATACAACACTTTTTATTGCAATATTCCAAAGTTCGCATATAAATATGTAGATGGAAATGAATGCCACTGCACACAGTTAACATGTTTAATGTAGCTGTGCACAAAGATGTAGAAGCAAATGATCTTGCACAATGACTCTTCAGTTCATCTGAATTTCACACTATTGACTCTTGCTCTCTACGACAACTTTTGTTGACATTTCCTTCGATGAGACAGCAGAGCGCTGGATGTGACGAAACTCCTTCCACATGGCGGGCAGCGGTGCGGCTTCTCTCCGGTGTGAACTCTCTCGTGTATTTTCAGGTTCCCTGACTGACTGAAGCTCTTGTCACAATGTGAGCACTTGTAGGGTTTCTCTCCCGTATGGACCTTCTGATGCTCTTTCAGATATTTGGCTCTAGAGAAGCTGTTCCCGCACACCGAGCACATGTGAGCTTTCTCGCCGCTGTGTATTTTCTGGTGCTCTTTCAGGTAGCCCAGCTGCGAGAACATCTTTCCACAGAAAGAGCACAAGAAAAGCTTCTGGTGAATTTTCTGGTGGATCTTCAGGTGCTTCGCTGAGATGAAGCTTTTACCGCACTGGCTGCAGCTGAACGGTCTCTCTCCCGAGTGCGAGTGCTGGTGGTTTTTGAGGATGGTGGCCTGCGTGAAGCTCTTCCCACACTCGTGACACGTGAACGGACGCTCTCCGGAGTGAATGCGCATGTGGTTCTTAAAGTGTCCTTTGCGTATGAAGCTCTTGGTGCACAGCAGGCAGGTGAAAGGCTTCTCTCCGGTGTGTATCCGGATGTGATTCTCCAGGCTCTCTTTGCGTGTGAAGCTCTTCCCGCAGTGAGGACAGCTGAACGGCTTCTCTCCGGTGTGTGTTTGCAGGTGTCTCTTCAGATCTGCGTTTTTGAAGAAGCTGCTGCCGCACTGCAGACAGGTGAAATCACGCTCTCCGGTGTGAATTTTGATGTGGCTTTTAAGGTTCACTTTGAGTGTGAAACACTTCCCACACTGAGGGCAGATGAATGGAGGTTTTTTGGCTCCTGTTCTTTTCTGGGAGAAATCGCTTTTGGACTGTGACGGCTTTTCTCCTGTTATGACCTTCTGAGGTCTCTGATACTGATGATCCTCCTCCACTACATTCAGTTCTTCACACTCCACTTTCACTTCCATCATGTCTAAAATCAATGCAGACAAATAAGAAACACAAGTGACCCACAGTTTCATGGCAGAAAGAAAGAGGTCAATCATCAGGGCTCCAGATGAACACATGAACTGATCCTGGCACCAGTTAAAATTACAATAGTCATATTAAAGCTGTAAGCAGCATTTATCGGGGTTCAAGCTTTTAAGATCTTTATGCCATTTATGGTGTTAGGTTCTAGGCCAACACGAAAGCATGATGATGAGAGAAAAACACTGACATTCTGAATTCAAACGGCAATAAAATCAATCGACTCGTCCCTGTAAATGTTGAAAACACCTTACGTTTTCATGAGAAACAATTACCATCCGAATAGGGCTTAACTCGTTATAAGAATAATAACTTGCTGCAGCTGCTATCTCACCTTCTTCAATGTGTAAAGCACGCAGATCGGCGACGGTGTCGGTGGGTGAAGTAGTTAGTTTTGGAATTTTTGCTGTAAGATTAGCATCCCTTTTCTCCCTTTCAAGCTTATTTTTCCTTTTTTGCACACCACTATCACTTTTTTTTATCATTTTGAACACCAGCGAGGCTGAACAAGCAATACAGGCAAATTTCCCATTTTCTAGTCTACATGTGATAGCATAACGCAAAGAGGCGTTTCCCGATGTCATGGCGCGAATTGTAAAGTGATTTTGATTGGACGATGATTTATCAGTCAGGCACATTTTCCAATCATTTTTTCTTGTTATTTTATTAGACACAAATCAACCACCTATGACTTGTCAATCTCATTTCCTCCAGCCAATCAGAGATGCAGAGAGATTCTTCTTAAATAAAGGTGAAGTTGTAGATGTTAAACATAAAATCATATGAGCGATCTTTAAAGATGTTGGAGAAGAAATCATGCTGGGCTGCGTTTCTCGAAAGCATTGTGAGCTCAGTTGATCGTAGAGATTGTTGGTGGCAATAGTTCTACAATCTACTATGACCTACGATGCTTTTGAGAAACACGCCCTGATCTGAATAATATATAAATATGGAAAAGTTCTCATTTTAAGTGCTTTTAAAGGGACAGTTCACCAAAAAAAAAAAAAAAACATATACATAAATGATCATTAATCTTTAATGATAAATTATCACTTATAAAATAATCCACCATAATACATATATACTGGTGGCCATTTTCACTCAGCTTGCCTACAAGATCCACCAGTGGTACTGTGTCCTGAAATGGGAATCGGTGTTTTAAATATTCAGGACTAAGGCTATAACATCTTAAGTACTTTCTCCTTAAAGGAGAAAGTATGTTAATATAACATAATTTCTCCTTTGATTTGTTCTGGTCTGACGCTGAAGACACTGAGCTGAAAGAAGAGAGGTGGGTCACGAGCATTTTAATGTAATATTGTAAACAACAACAACAACAACATCTAATATGGCATGTTTAACAACGAACTTGCCCACTTGCGGATGTCCTGCTCAATGCCAGGCCATTAAAATCTAGGGATAATGGCATGTACATTTCCACAGTGTCCTCCAATAGGATCTGTGTGGAATTCCTCAAAGATATCGTGTTCCTCCTCAGGTGAAAGGACAACTCCAGCCAAACGCTGACTCTCGTCTTTTTCTTCTGATGTAATGCAGCTCTCCATCTGATGGAATCATGTGATATTGGTAAATAAAGCTCACAGTTGTATTTCCTTTTTGTGGTGTGAAACAGCTTAACTCACCGTTACCCTTCAGTGTGAAATTTTCACATTGTCTCTTTATATAATGGAGGTGGATATCGGTTATCCTAAAATATGTTGATTTGTCTAACTTCACTTGGATCCATTTGTCTTGGCAGGATGATTACTTACCATGATGACACTGAATTTATAGACATTTTCATCTGTTTCTAATTATTAGCAGGCAAAAACACTGATAGCACATAATGTGATGAATTAGGTCGAAAAGAGAATATGTTAATGAGGTTGGTACCACTCAAATGAAATTAACTAGCATAATTCAAATGTATATTACGTATAAAGAGGCCCACACCTATTTTATTTTATAAAACTGACATACTATTCTGATAGTGATGTTAGTGATATACTATCTTTTAGAATATTAGTCATATTTGTAATAATTCATCATCACTGTATAATAAAATGTTCTTTTTATTTCAGTCATGAAAAGTTGTGGATGCTGCTGAGTGGTTTTCACAGGACTTTCATACAAAAGACCGTATGGAAGCTGGAAAAAAACACCAGTAAGAAAGATCCTACAGCATGGTTCATTTTTAATTGTTAAACATTTGTAAAACACTTTATTATGTTGCACTGAAAATGTAAACATGCCAAATATGATATTCAAATTGAGGGAAAAATACCATCCTGTGTTCATCATACATAATAAAGAGTTTGGCCTTGAATCCTGCACATGTTTTCAACTGTCGGGGACACAAGTGGTCTGGTTAGAGATCAGTGTATAGTAGATAAAATGAAAAGCAGGAGTCATGAACTCAGAGAAATTACTGAAGATAAAGTGTTCTCTACATGTCCAATGCAAGACATCAGATTCACAAGCAGAAGCACCTAACGGAGCATGTGTGTGTGTGTGTGTGTGTGTGTGTGTGTGTGTGTGTGTGTGTTCTGCATGGGTGAAATGCAGAACACAAATTCTGAATATGGGACACCATATTTGGCTATATGTCACGTCACTTTCACTTTCATGTTCAATACAGACACTATTACTATATAAACACATAAAATTCAGTTCATTTAGAAATTGCAGTATTAAATACAGAATTGTTCTAAACATATAGTTCTGTTAAGCTTTTTGAATCATTTAGAAAAAAATAAAAACAATATCGGAAACAATGTGCTCTTATAATTCCTAAGGCAATGCAAAATGTTGATTTCAAATCAGTCATAAATCCAGGATGAAACTTCTTGATGAAGATGAACATTCCTGGAGTCCATTATCAAAGTCACACACCTGCATAACACCAAACAAGCCCTGCAATCTCAACATTAGAAGAACAAGCTTTCTTCCCTCTTCAAGGTTGAATTTTTCTTCACCCAAAAATGAAAATTTGATGTTTATCTGCTTACCCCCAGGGCATCCAGGATGTAGGTGACTTTGTTTCTTCAGTCGAACACAAATGAATGCTGAATGCGCTCTGATGCCGGAAGTGATCGCTCACACTCATTGAAGCGAAGCGCGAGGATCACTTCATCAGAGCGTTTTCAGACCTCACACACCAGATGCTCAAGGCAGTTGGACATAGTGGTGTATTAGAGGTAAAAAATGATATAAATACTGTTTGGTTTCTTGCAAAAGACAATCGTTTCGTGTCTTAGGACATCAATGTGTCATCACGAGCCACAGGGTTTAATTTGGATTTGTCTGCACATGTTTTTTTGACTCTTATAGAGGAAGTTCCCATTGCCATGCATTATACGACTGACAGACCGCAACGGTTGGAGTTAAAAATCATCATTTGTGTTCTACTGAAGAAACAAAGTCACCGACATCTTCGATACCCTGGGGGTAAGCAGATAAACATCAAATTTTCATTTTTGGGCGAACTATCCCTTTAAGGATTAGAATCTTAGCTTCATTCAACTAGAACAAAAACAGCAGGATATAATAAGATAGTTACATTCATAACCATATCCACCTTATTTTTCAGCTAAGAGTATTGATGGGAGATTTCAAAACACTTCATGAAGCTTCGAAACCTTTGCGAATCTTTTGTTTCGAATCTGTGGTTCAGAGTATCAAACTGCCAAAGTCATGTGATTTCAGTTGATTCGAAGCTTTGAAAAGTTAGTTAATTCTCCCATCATGAGGGCTGCATCCGAAACCGTATACTTCCTTACTATATAGTAGGCAAAAAATAGTTCACAGTACTCTTAAAAGAGTAGACAAAAATTACCCAGATGACCGACTACTTCCGGAGAGATTCTGAAGTGAGTGTCTGTGTCCGAAATAGGGCACTATTTGAAGGGACATACATTTGTAGTGTTGTCTGAAACCATAGTGGACAATGTTGAGTTCATTCATTCAATCCCACAATGCACCGCAATAACGAGTGTATAACCGATGTATGCTCAACAGCTAGAGAAATACCCATAATGCACTGTGAGTCGCACGCCCACAGCTGAATCAATCATTCATTCATTTTCCAAACTGCGCTGGTCCAGTATAGTATCATACAGTTATAAATTCCTTTTTAATTGATAATTAAATTGTTTAATTAAAGTTTGTACATGTTAATTTCCAAGGCAGAGTTCAACATAAATATTCATACTGGATCTGCCAGTTTGCTTCGTTTCAAATGATTATTAAACAGCAGCACAAACTGTGAAATCGGCAGCCTTTCCGGCGCACTCAGTGTCTGAATTCACTTACTCGTTTCATTCACTCCTTCAGTGGACTATATTAGTGGAGTAATGTAGGGAATAGTGAATGAGGGTATAGTGAATGAGGGTATAGTGAATGTAGGGAATAGTGAATGAGGGTATAGTGAATGAGGGTATAGTGAATGTAGGGAATAGTGAATGAGGGTATAGGGGGCGATTTCAAACACAGCAAGTGTATGATGGATACTTTACTAACCCATGAGGCTACAGGAGAGGATTTGTGAATGGCAGTGAAGTGACATAACTGACGCTGGTTGGTCACATGATGATGACAGCATGGCGATTGATGTACATTCAGATTACATTCATTACATTCAAACTCATACTATATCATACTTTTTATAATTACTCATTTAAAATAAGTACCTACTGAAGAGAGTATGATTTTGGATGCAGCCCAAGAGTGGACGTGGACAGAGTAAAATAAGCCAAAGTACTTCTATGTTTTTATATGAGAGAATAGACCAATTAATACAATTATATGTAGCCTAAAAAATCAATTATGATTTGTTAATAAAAACATAAAAGACTTTGCATGCCTACTGCTAATTTTAATTTCATCTGGCTGACGACACAACTCTGTTTTTGAGAAATAATGGTCAAGTTTCTTTAGCCTTAAATATAATTAATCTCTTTTCATCTGCTTCTGGTTTAGTTCTTAATATTCACAAATGTGAACTATTATCTATCAAACATTCGACTGATGTTAAAATTTGTGACATTTCAGTTAAATCTGAAGTTAAATACTGGTATAATTATTTGTAAAGATCAGAAAAAAAAAATCAAAACTTCACTTTGAACCTCTTATTCTTGCTGTCCAACGTAAACTGAACTCTTACAGCGTGATTTATCTATAACAGGTGGAGTGTTGCTCTCTAAAGCAGATCAGGTTATCTCGGGTTATTTATCCCACGATGGCTTTGAGTGTCTCTGTGGAGATTTGTAGAATTCTGGGCAAAATTATAGTAGACTTTGTTTAGAAATCTAAAGTCACTTAATTAAAAAGAGTGTTATGATGATCGGGCAATGGGTGGTTTCGAGTTTGACTTTTCCATTCTTAATAATTCTTCCAAGATTAAATGGATAAAGTCTTTTTTGAACAACCCCATGTCTTTTTGGAATATTATCCCAAATCATATTTTCAGTTCAGGTGGAGGTTTGTATGTTGCGCTGCAGCTATGACATCTCTAAAACACCTTTAACTCTTTCTAGTTTTCATAAACAGGCTTTAATATGCTGGTCCCTAACATATAATTATAATTTTTCTCCACATAGCTATTTTATCTGGAACAACCAGATATAAAATAAATGTTTTTTTTTTTTTAATAATTGGTTTGATAAAAATATACTTTTAGCAGGTCATATTTTAGATGATAGGGGTGTCTTGCTCTCATATGAACACTTTATGCAAGAATTCTCTTTCCCAGTCTCCCCAAGAGAGTATGCCATTGTTTTTGGCATAATTCCTGACTGTGTCAAATCTTCAGTCAATCCTGGCCCTAAAGGTCCTTTATGCTCTCCTCCTATTTTTGACAGCACTAATCTATTTGTTGATCAATGTCTTCTCAGCAGTTTGTCAAACAAACAAAAAAATCGCTCAATTCTTAGCAGAAATCAGATCCCTTTACCTGCTTGTGTAAGCTTATTAATTATAAACTAGCTAAATTTAATAATATTTCCCCCATGTGCTCCTTTTGTCATCATTTTGAAGAGACAATTAACCATTTGTTTTGGGACTGTGTTGTATTTTGGGTTGATTTTTCAAACTTTGTTAAAAGATATCATCTAACTTCTGTATAAGCCCCAAAAAATGTGTTTTTTGTGTTTCTCTGAATTTAGACCCTTCTCATTTTAATTTTGTTCTTAATTTACTATTCTTTCTTGCCAAATTTTATATTCACACATGGAAATTCTCTAAGAAAACTCCTTTTTTTAAAGAAAGATTTTGATTTATATCTAAACTCTTTAAGAAATTCTAAAAATAATATTGCATGTAAGACTCTGTTACGGTACACAATACATTTGGCCTAGTTTAATATGCTTTTTTTGTTTTTGTTTTGTGACCCTCATCTTTGTTGTGTTTAGTGTAGCTAAATATTGATTGTTGCTGTTTGTCTTGCATTTGTTGATATTGCATACAAAATTAACTTAATATATCTGTTGCTTTTTGTGATGAGAAGACATGACATCACACTACAGACACAATATGATTCACTAATGTTGAAAAGAAAATAGTTTTACTTCAGTGCGCTGACAGTCTGATCATCCACTGAAATCAAAGACTTCAGAAACTGAATGTACCATGTTAACATGGGCGTGGTTTGTGAGCGTCACGGGAAAGTATGGTGAAGCTTCTTGAAACGGCATCAAATATGGCAAAAATACAGTAGCCTAGGGCAGGAATAGACACTGGGAAATCAAAACACTGTATTATGCATACTAGTGTATTCTATTGGTGAAACATACGTTTTTTTATATATATATATATGATCCGTGATATATCGCATGTGACGAATCTGTCGCAGTCTAACATCTGCTGGAAATCCAGGTAAACATCTGCGTGCACGCGCATGTCCGTAGTTATCTCCAGATGATCCATAACACCTGTTGATACTCCGAACAGAAGAAGAATCTTCCAGAAATCTTTTGAAAGCCACGTATGTTAAAACATGAAGAAAGGGTTAATGAGAAAGGGTTATAGAAACGAATTTGTTTTTTGAAGGTTTCCATTTTAGGCTGTTGTTTTTATGAAGCGAAATCGAAAGTATTTTTGAAACAGACATTTACAGTAAACAGGTAGATGAAGCCTAACGTGAATGTGTTTATTATTATTATTATTATTATTATTATTATTATTATTATTATTATTTTCAAAGAACAAAAATCTGTTATTATTAAATTGAATATTTCAGTTCATTATTGCAGTTATGATTAGTAGTTATAGTGTGATCATTATAATGCAGGTTACTTTTACTCAATTATTTTAGGATCATTTGAAAGTAATAAATTCCACCATCATTGTGAACTTGAAGTAATGATTATATGACAAACAATTCAGTGAATATTCCAGTGAATTCATATTTACAGTCATGTATGAGTCAGTTAAACTCCTTAAACAATCTGAAATTATTAAGACCATTCAGTTATTTTACATAATATATTTGTAACTCACTTTATTTTATTCATTGTTTTTGCTGTTGTGTCTAACTCATCATTCTTCATTATTTTCATGTTCTTCATCTCTGTAAAATCTTGTCATTTCCAGGTCCTGCTGAACGATTGATTGTTTTCTCAAACCAGTGCTGATCAGAGGAGCGAGGAAAGGACTCTCTCTCTAAGATGAGTCTCTCAGAGAAACACAGGTAACACTGCGTCTGTTTCACACCATCATTTTAAACTCTACTGGAGTTTGTTTTTTCTTGTGAATAACAAAAGTTTAAACATTGTTTTATATTTGCAAATGTTTTGGACAATTTTGAACTTTTAAATTAACTCTGACATTGTCTATAAAACCCGTTTGTCACAGGACTCTTTTGACAAAATCACAGTTAATAATTTGTTAATTTCCTTCTAGACGAGACCACACTAAATTAATCCAAACATTTCTTTGGTTTTTAGATAATAAAATTATTGACAGACATTAGGAAACAACTATACACTTAATTTATTTGAAGTATGCGAACAGAACTGTGTCACACACACATTTCTGCTCTCCATTTCTGTTCATTAAAAAAACTTGACATGTTCTCTTAAATTAGAGTCAAGTATTTTTTTAAATTAAAACATATTTAATCTCACTCATGTACATTAAAGAAATTGTTAATCCATTGTTAGCTAGTAAAATAAATGCCATCCATCCATCCATTTTCTTCCGCTTATCCGGGGCCTGGTCGCGGAGGCAGCAATCTAAGCAGAGATGCCCAGACTTCCCTCTCCCCAGACACTTCCACCAGCTCTTCCGGGGGAATTCCGAGGCGTTCTCAGGCCAGCCAAGAGACATAGTCCCTCCAGCATGTCCTGGGTCTTCCCCGGGGCCTCCTCCTGGTTGGACATGCCCGGAACACCTCCCCAGGGAGGCGTCCAGGAGGCATCTGGAACTGATGCCCGAGCCACCTCAGCTGGGTCCTCTCGATGTGGAGGAGCAGCGGCTCTACTCTGAGCTCCTCCCGAATGACCGAGCTCCTCACCTGGGAGCGCCCAGCCACCCTACGGAGGAAACTCATTTCGACCCCCTGTATCCGGGATCTCATTCTTTCTGTCATGACCCAAAGCTCATGACCATAGGTGAGAGTTGGAACATAGATTGACCGGTAAATCGATAGCTTCGCCTCACAGCTCAGCTCCTTCTTCACCAAGACGGACCGGTACATCAACTGCATTACTGCAGAAGCTGCACCGATCCGCCTGTCAATCTCCCGCTCCATCCATCCCTCATTCGTAAACAAGACCCCAAGGTACTTAAACTCCTCCACTTGGGGCAGGACTACTCCACCAACCTGAAGGGGACAAGCCACTTATTAACTAAAACTGTAAATTGTGTGAGTGTGTGCATTTCTGTGGAGGATTAGATAAAGACACAGATGTGTTTCAGACACATCTCCTTTACTAAAGTGTTTTTCTCTCTGTTCTTTGTGTCATTAGTGTAAGATCAGGATCACATGTGTCCAGCTCTGTGTCTCTGAAAAGTGATCGGTCAAAAGAAGGAGTACCACCAAACCTCAGTGAGGAAACATCATCATTTAAAAGGTATTTCATGTTTCTAATTTTCACTCACACGTTGACTGTGATTCACAGCTAATGCTTTTTTTTCTTTCTGTAATATTTTGCCTAGAAAATCAGTATTTTATTTTATTTATTTGATTACAGGCTTCGATATGAGACATTAGACTCAGACGTTCAGACTCACAGGAAACACACGAATTTCAAAGACAATCTCCTGTGGATCTTCCAGGTAGGAAAACACATTTTCATAAATGTTTAATATTTATAGTGAACAAATATGTTATTGAACAAAGAAGTTTTATTTAATTCCTCTTGATCACTTATTTTTTCCTTTTTAAGCACATTTTCTGTCTCTATATGTCAAAAATAACAGCTGGTTAGCATGTTAGTCTTAACTTTTTTTTTTTTATACAAATATAGTAATTTTTGAGTAAATAGTGTTGACTAAATGTAGATGTACATTTTGGTTTAAATTGCGTTATTCTGTCTTTTTTCTTACTTTTGTTTGTAGGACCTTGAGAGCAAAATAATCACATTTCTGAAGAAAGAGCTGGAAAAGTTTAAGAAAATATTACAAAATGAGAACACACAAAACTTTGTGAAGGACTTTAATGAGAATAGATGCAGTATCAAAGCAGCAGCTCTTGATCTCACACTACATTACCTGAGAGAGATGAAGCAAGATGAAGCTGCTGATGCTCTAGAAGGTCAGAGACTCATGACCATCTGTCAGTTTGTCACTTACTAATGTAGACTATCTATAAAACTATAAATCAAGACTAAAACTATCTATTTTTTGTCCTTGTGTTTAGATGAGCTGTTCTTCATTCATCAGCTAAAATGTGGCCTAAAGAAGAAGTATCAATGTGTGTTTGAAGGAATGGCAAAGCATGGTGACTCCATACTTCTGAATAACATCTACACAGATCTCTATATCACTCAGGGTGGCAGTGAACAGGTCAATACTGAACATGAGGTCAGACAGATTGAAGTTGCTTCCAGGCGTCATGAATCTCAAGAGATTCAGGTTAAATGCACAAATTTGTTTGAAGCTCCTGAACAAGATGAGGAGATCCAAACTGTACTGACAAAAGGAGTCGCTGGCATCGGAAAATCAGTCTCTGTGCAAAAGTTTGTTCTAGACTGGGCTGAAGGAAAAGAAAATCAAGATATAAGTTTCATATTTCCTCTTTCATTCAGAGAGATGAACTTAAAGGAGAAAGAAAAACTAAGTTTGATGGACCTTATAACTCATTTTTTCCCAGAGACAAAAGGACTGAACCTTACAAGAAGGAATCAGTTCAAAGTCCTGTTCATCCTTGATGGAATGGACGAATGTCGCCTTCCTCTGAAGTTTGATTGTAATGAGACGTGGAGTGATGTATCATCACCAGCCTCTCTGGATGTTCTTCTAACGAACCTCATGAAGGGAAATCTGCTTCCTTCTGCTCTCATCTGGATCACCACCAGACCAGCAGCTGCCAGTAAGATTCCTCCTGACTGCATCGACCGGCTGACAGAGATACGAGGATTCAGTGATGCACAAAAGGAAGAGTACTTCAAAAAAAGATTGACGGATCAGAGTGAGGCCAAAACAATCATTGATCATGTTAAAAAATCAAAGAGTCTCTTTATCATGTGCCACATCCCAGTCTTCTGCTGGATTTCAGCCACTGTTCTCCAGAACATTCTGGAGGAGAAAAGAAATAATGATGTGAAAAACAATCAGGCTGATGAGATATCTAAAACAACACAGGAATCAAATACTGAAGACACTCCCAAGACTCTGACACAAATGTACACACACTTTCTCCGCTTTCAGATCCAGCAGAGCCGCCGAAAGTATGATGGAGAATACGCAGCAGATGTTTCCTGGGATAAAGATGCCATCCTTTCACTGGGGAAACTGGCATTTCATCAGCTGAAAATAAACAACGTGATCTTCTATGACACAGACCTGGAAGCCTGTGGTATTGACGTCTATAAGGCATCAGTGTACTCAGGCATGTGTACCCAGATCTTTAAGGAGGAAACAGGGATCATTCTTGGCACCATGTACTGCTTTGTTCACTTGAGCATTCAAGAGTTTATTGCAGCCCTTTATGCACATCTGTTTCTTGACATCAACAAGAAAAGTGTGTTTGTTCATGAGTCTACAGAACAGGAAAACAAAAATGAAACCATGATTGATTTTCTCAAGACTGCAGTGGACGAGGCGCTCAAGAGTGACAATGGACACCTGGACCTTTTCCTTCGCTTCCTCCTCGGTCTGTCACTCCAGTCCAATCGACGACTCTTACGGGGTCTGTTGACACAGCAAGACGACAATGAGCAGATCAACAAGGAAATAGTTCAGTACATCAAGCAGAAATTAGAAGATAATCTGTCTGCAGAGAGATCCATCAATCTGGTCTACTGTCTGAATGAACTGAACGACCAAACTCTGGTGAAGGAGATTCAGACTCACCTTAGCAAAGGAAGTCTCTCATCTGGTGACCTTTCACCTGCCCAGTGGTCTGCTTTGGTCTTTGTGTTGTTGACGTCAGAGGAAGAGCTGGAGGAGTTTGATCTTCAGAAATTCAAGAAATCAGACGAGTGTCTCATTAGATTATCAGCAGTGATCAAAACCTCCAGAAGAGCTCTGTAAGTCATTTAATATGTTTTGTTATGTTTTACTCTCATCTGAAAAATGTGTTTACTTATATTATTCTATAGTGATTTCCCATCATGAACATGATCTTATCCCTGTAAAGCCTGACATGAAATAATGAAAAATCTATTATTTTTAATGAAGACAATTTATCAATCCTTTAGACAAAATATAAAAGAACATTTAAAAATGTGTGCATACTTGTTTTGTATCATGTGATACACCAGACTTTTATGACTCGTATAGAATTATATATTGGCTTATACTCTTATAATGGTACTCTGTATGTCCACTAATTTGATATTTTAAATGCTTAGTTTTATGAGTAGTTCTGTAGTTTTAATTGTGTGTGTACTGCAATATGTAGATGATTGAGAAATTTGACAAAAAAGCATTTATCAAAAGTCTGTTGTATCATATTTGATGTGTACATTTTAAGATGGGTTTTCTACTAATTGGTTTCAATTTCAAATTCAAGTTCAAATTCTTTTTTTTTCATATAATTTTTAAATTATTATTTCTAATTTAGTAAATATTAAGTAAAATAAATATAAATCTAATTTCAGCAATTCTTATGGATGCAATTTTGCTATTTTTGAATTAATTATATTTCACCCATTGGCCACCCTGCTCTCTAAGATTTCGGCATCGGCCATTGGTTGACCACTATGAATAATCAAGAAAACCTGAATTGCTTTAATCCAGTAAATCCTAATCTTGAAATATTAGTATCTAATACACTTTCTTATGTTCCTAAATTTAAGTAACTTATCTTTACCTCAAACTTTAAAGATTTCATAGCAAAAAGACATGTACATGTGAATGAGGCATTTTTAGAATTATAGTGAAAGGCCTTTAACTTGCTATAAAAGTGTGAACTGGTTCATCTTATAGTTTCAGTGCAGTCAATAATAATGTTGAATATTAAGTGTCCCCAACTAAGCAAGCCAAAGGCAACAGTAGCAAGAACCCAAACTCCATCAGGTGACAGAATGGAGAAAAAAACCTTAGGAGAAACCAGGCTCAGCTATAATATATACATAATTCACATATATTATAAAAAGCTAAAAATCTTAACACCATTAATTAATTGTGGCTATATAAAATACTAATTTACAGGAAATACTAGTTTTTGAAGAGTAATATTAGTTTAGCTCAGCCTCTTTACTGTATTTATGCTGTGTGTATATATATATATATATATATATATATTAGTGGTGTAACAGCAATAAGTAATATGATCAGCATATTAGAATGATTTCTGAAGGATCATGTGACACTGAAGACTGGAGTAATGATGCTGAAAATTCAGCTTTGCCATCACAGGAATAAATTACTTTGTGAAATATATTCAAATAGAAAACAGTTATTTTAAATTGTAATAATATTTCACAATATTACTGTTTTTACTGTATTTTTAATTAAATAAATGTAGCCTTGGTGAGCAGACGAAACTTCTTTTAAAAACATTAAAAATCTTAGTGGTTCCAAACTTTTGGACTGTACTGTATATATATATTAGGGGTGTAACGATATATTGCAGTACAATATTTCACAATGCAAGAATGTTACGATATGTATCATAGAGTGATGTTGATACTTGCTTGGTCGCGTGAGAAAAGTCGTGGCTTTCTTTAACCGCAGTGCCACAGCAACAGCTGTGCTCACAGAAAAGCAAAAGATGCTTGCGATGCTGTGCTTTAAGAAGTTAGAGGCTGTTCACATATTGCGTCTTTTCCGCGTCAGTTATTTCAAATGTAGCCATGCGGCAGGCGCGCTCATAATGGAAGCAACGTGGTCGCGATGCACATGCGGTGCGTTTTCCAGGCACATCGAGATGAAAAATTCTCAACTTTTCAGAATGCTGCAAGCGCACCGCACACCATGTGACAAGAACCAACCGATCAGCTATGGCCTTTCTGTAACAAAACATCAAAATCTCAGCCAAACAGCTGATCATAGCTGTACAAGGAGGTTTTCATATCTTATCTCCATAAATATATCTAGTAGTAAAGGTAATGCAAGGGCTAGAAATCAATTTATCCTTTTCTGATACTTTCTAATGCTCTTGGCGATCGCAGTTAATGGTTGCATAGCAACGACCAAAGCCACGGGAGCGCAAGCGCTTTGGAAAGAAGGAGAAGCAGTACGGCCATGCCTTCCACGCGTTTTTAGACTCAATATGTGAACAGTCCCTTAGGATTTTTAATTCTAAATTCATGTTAATTTTAACATTTTTTTTTTCAGTGACAGACAGACCTATTCAGCCGTTAATTTGAATACAGAAGGTTTTTATTAAACCTGAAATGTGAAAATTATTGAAATTTGTTAAAGTTTTTTAAATAAATCTTATTAGAATTTCAGTTTCAGTTTGTTCAAAATATCGTGATACGTATCATATCGCGAACTCCGTATCGAGATACGTACCGTATCGTGACCTGAGTGTATCGTTAGTAAAATGTATTGTATGTGTTCCGTCTAATTTTGGAATGTGATTTATTTCCCTCATAGGTTAAATGATTGTAACTTAACAGACAAAAGCTGTTCAGCTCTGGCTGCAGTTCTTGGATCAGATACCAATCTGAAAGAGCTGAACATGAACAATAATAATCTGCAGGATTCAGGAGTGAAGCTGCTCTGCACTGGACTGAAGAATTTAAAGTGTAAATTGGAGATACTGAGGTAAGTTGAGTCACATAATGAGAGTGAGATGCAATGTCTGACAGGATGATGCAGGAGGAAAAGTTTTTCATTAAAATACAATAATGAACCACAAACTAAACATTCATTTTAAAATTAATGTTATCAGTCCTATTTGTTTTGTTAATAAAGGTTTGACGTTTAATATAAGTGAGTTTGTAATTGTAATATATATATGTGTGTGTATATATACTCTATTCAATCATTTGTAAGTGTGAAATCATGAAAACCATTGCCACAGGTAATCAGACAATATTTATTTATTTGTTAAAGATTTATTTTTGCCGTCTCATTGTAGATTCATATCTATAAATCAAAATGTATTGCATTTATGAAGAAAAGGTTCAGCACCCAAGGCTCTGTCGCTATTGTCTCAATGGTGTACAGTGTCTTTGGGTGGATTATGATTGTCTGTGATTTGGTCTTAGTGACTTAGGAGTCATCTTGACTAGGGGTGTAAATCGGACAGTTCATCACGATTCGATACAATATCGATTCTCATAGCCAGCGATTCGATATTTTCCGATACCTCAAAAAGTTCTGCGATACGATTATGATACGATTCGATTCGATCAATATTTCGATATTTTGAGCCTATTTTACACAACCAGTTAAATTTTTATTAACTCACAACTGCAACCAAAATATATAACAAACATTTATTTCAAAATTTCACATCCTGAACCCTGATTGGGACATCCACAAATAAAAAATTCACACAGTAATCTAATGACAGCTTATGACATGACAACAGTCAAGAAAGTATTTTAGTTCTGTGCTAAAATGTGTAATGTCAAAAAACTGATAAACAAGGAATACATATACACACACACACACACACATAATTAAAAGACATTTCTTTTAAATGTATAGCGCAGGTTTTTAATGAAGCAACAACATATTATAGGTAGGACAAAACAAGACAGGCTATTAATATTCTTTCATTGTGCAAATTTATTATAAAGGCTCTAATACAGAGCGGCACAAAGGACTTGCGTGCATCCCGTGTGCAGAATGATGGGCTTGAAGCAACACAGAGTCACAGCGCGCGGCGCTCCTATGCGGCAGTTTATTGACCACATTCTTTCTGTGACAGTTCCATCAACTGTCCCGAGTGTCTTTCACAAGTTCTGAAAGGTAGTTTAAATGAGAATGCACGCGTTGGCGATAATGCATAGACTGATATTGTGTGAAAATGTGGAGAGTGTTAAAACAAAGGTGCCTCTATAATTAGCCCACAGGTATCGATTTTTTACGCATTGCATCGATGCATCGGATCCTTAGACATTAGATCGATGTATCGATCTATATCGATGTATTGTTACACCCCTACTCTTGACTACTCTTAACGTTTCACAGATTTAAGAGCTAGTTTTAGCGTTAAAATGCTTTGTGAAATACTCTTAGAGCAAAAATTTAGGACTCCTAAAATTAGGACTGACACGCCCATTATTTTTAAGTTTCTCCTAAATCGGCAAGTTAGGAGCTACTTTTAGCCTTAAGATGTTTTGTGAATATGGCCCCTGAGCTACAGATACTGAGCTTCATTGACAAATATCTTCTCTTGTAAAATATGTGGTGTAATTGGTGACAACGGTGTTGTCACAAGTTTATTAATCTGTGGGAAATTTTCTCATTAGCACATCCTTAGTGTATAGCTTAGATGCTTAAGTAAAATGTTGATAAATACCTAGAACGCGAGATTAGTTGCTGCTGAGGCTCTTTCACTCTTTCTCAAATCTGGTTAATTCTTAATGTTGGCTACAGACATGTTAAAGGCTTCTTAGCATACCATTAGTGCTTAGTTGAAAACCCAGTGTAATTATAAAATACAGATTTTTTCCCCCCTTGGGCTCTACACCAGAGGGTGCTGCAGTTCCCTCACACACCTACTTCCCACAGTACTGCATGTAATACAAATATTGCAGGGGATTATAATATTTTTTAGATAAAGTTTTATATATATATATATATATATATATATATATATATATATATATTATACGTATGCATATTCTAGTTCTTATAAGATAACACTTAATTTGTGCTGTTTTTGTATATAGCAATTTATAATTTAGTGATTTAATCTTTATTTGCATACCTAGTGTTGAGTCAGAGTTCAGATGATTCTGTTAGAGCTGGTAAATCTGCCACAGAAATGAGGGCAAGATCTGGTAGATATCACTTATCTTAAGATTTTATGTGACAGGATTAATGTATTTTAGTGTTTTTGTGGGACCTATGTATCTTCGATTCTGCTTTCAGCTTTGCAGCTAGTCTCAACAACACTTCTTGTAGTTTATGAGTGTTTTACACCACTGTGGAGAAATTTTGTCCCATTTTGTCCCACTTCTCCTGGCAAAGCTGCTTCAGCTCAGTGAAATATGTAGCCTTTCCAGCATGAGCTTTGTTACAAGACCTCCCATAGCATTATAATGCTTGTTGTGATTCATTCAGATCAAAGACTTTCACAGCTGTACAGTTTTAGATAATTAAATTCTTGAAAGTGATGTTGATGTCTAACATATTAAAGTTCTGTGTTTTCTGTTTTCCTCAATATTCAGCTGTCAGTTTTTGCAACTAACTTTCAATAATTTGTACAATGAACAAAATAAAATTCATAAAGTTCAGGTTTAATAAAGTTCAGGTTTAACTGATTAATCAGCTGAATGTTTTCATTCCTGTTCTAGACTCTCTAACTGCAGTGTAACAGAAGAAGGTTATAAAGCTCTGGCTTCAGCTCTGAGATCAAACCCTTCACACCTGATAGAGCTGGATCTCACAGGAAATGATCCTGGACAATCAGGAGTGAAGGAGCTCGATGATTTACTACAGGATCCAAACTGTCAACTGAAGACACCCAGGTGAAAAAAAGTACATTTCTATAATATACTTAAAGTGCTCTTTTTTGTGCACTAATTTTGTTCTTAATATACTAAAAATTCATCTTTAGTACTTCTTAAGATCATCTTAAGAACATCTAAGTGTACTCAACTGTGCTATTTTGAGACAGCATTAAATATGAACTAAAATGTGCCTTTAAAAAATGTTTAATTACCACTTGTAGTACAATATGGTTTCAAATGTAGTATGAATAGTACATAAATATGTTTTTTAAATTACTGAGGTGAGATGAGATGAAATAATAAAATTAGTTATATGCAGGCTGAATATTCATAACAAATATAATATTTTAGTTATACAGTAAGCTGTTGCTGCAAAATGATCAAGATCAGATTAGATGCTGCAGGTTCTGACATGATGATAACCGTCAACACAGTTTAGTTGTGGTACAAGCTACAGGTCAAATAGACATTATGGGTCAGTATATGTGCTATTCTGGAGTATGGTATACCTTGACAATTAACATTCACAATTTTGTTTTTTTGCACACTTCTCATTAAAAATTCTAGATAACCTTTCACTTAAATTGTTTTCTGAACACAATTGTTTTCCGTCAAGCCCAGATTCACTGTATCTCTACAGCAGGTCTATGAGTCTCCAGATGTTCACAAACGCGCAGTTTAACAAGCCAGTTTTCTCTGCTGCTGTTTCTCACTCCTGCTTAAAAGCCAGAAAGATCATGAGGCCTTAATTTCACACTCTTTATTCATACTGAAAATCATGATCTAGTGAGCTTTTGCCCTTCTGCTCTGTGGGACGTTTCTGTTTTTATGAGTTTGCTTTAGGATTGAGTGTCACTCGAGTTTCTTTTAAATAACTATTAGACTTTTTCAAGTATTTATATATTTATTTGTGTATTTAAATGTTTAAAAAATAGTGTTAAATCTAAATAACTAACTTGAGCTTGTCTTTAGAACAATAATTAAGTGTTTTATCTTATCAATCATGTTTGTAATGCAACAGACATTTAGTTGAGAACTGAATTGACTCTTCTGCAGGTTTTTGAGTGCTGCTGCAGATGAAGCCTGTCAGTATGTGAAGAGAGTTATGGGTAAAAATCTGTTACTCCAGAGAGAGCTGAATCTGAGTGAACATAAACTAGGAGACACACGAGTGAATCAGATCGCTGCTCTACTGCAGGATAAACACTGTCGACTCAACACACTGATGTGAGTATTGTTCATTTATTTAAAATATTACATTACTTTTAATTGTAATTTTCCTCACGTATTTGAGTCAGAGCAGTTTTTCTGAGCTACAACAATGTAAAGTAATAAAATTAAACAGGAAATTAAAAACACAATTTAAATGTGACATCTAGCTTTAAATATTTAATTAATAATTTAATTATTTCAGTTACTGTAGAGGGAGAACAATGTTTTTTGTGACATCAGAATTGTTCATAACTGCTTTCAGTTTAATGTTTGTATTTCACAAAATGTAACATGCCTAATTTTGGTGCAATATATACTGTAACTTTTAAACAAGTGCATTTTAAAAATCTGTGATCAGTATCTGCCTGTAATAAGATCCACCGAAGGCAAGTTGACTGAACACAAGTGCAGCTTTATTCTAGTGATGTTACTCCTGATACTGGGGCTTCGAAGCTTGTGTTGAGACCATCAGCCTCTTCCCACCAGAGCTCTGTATCAAGGCTTGTATTGTTTTAGTGAAATGACGTCACTGGTGATGTTCGAAGCCTTGTTTGAGTGAAGTGCTTCGAGAAGGGGTTCACTTTGGCGGAACAATGTGTTTTTCCATCTCGTGTTACGCAAGCACTTCCACTTCTCTCTGTTCAGTTCACCTTAATCACTTTTACTTTTTTATCTGGTTTAAAGAACTTTGTTTTTTCTCATATGTTCAACAAAAGCATTGCCCAGTTACAAAGTTATGAAATATTATGAAACAACACTGAACATAAATACTATACAGAACTATTTATTTATTTATTCGTGTATGCTAATTTATCTTGAACCATAACACACATTTTGGCTCTGTCACACTCAAAAAAAAAAAAAAAAAAAAAAGTTTGTCCTGCACCATATTTCCATTGACCAGCATGTTTCTCTGTGTGCATTAGAAGTCTTCGAGAAATGAACCACTTTTCAACAAATTTGCCTGGAAAGCTTCAAAGCTTCATGAAGCTTCATCTCTCCACCATGACTTTATTCAAATAAACATGAACAAAATAAAAAATAACAAAGACACAACTGACCAAGGAACATGAACTTAAACCTCACCAACAGCAGTTGAACAAATCCAAACAATAGACAATAGGCTTGTTTGAGATGAGCAGATTCCGCACAGAACCGATCACCGGTGATCACCACGAGATGCGTGCCGGTTAGAAATGTGTCTGAGGGTGGGCCACCTTGCTCTGATGTCATGCCGATGTGTGTCAAAAAAGTCTTGCGAGGGTGAGAAGGCCTTATCGGATTCTGCAGTCAAGCGCAGTTGACTCTCCACCAACTGCGCTGACCAAAAGCACGATGGGAAACGACTTGTTGACGACACAGCTTAAAGCTTATTGGTTTAAACAACCGTGATGTATTGATCTCTTTTAAATGTTTAATTTTAAAACTCTAATACCATGTTTTTATGTGTAAAAATAATGTGCAAATATTCCCAATCTCTCTGACAGTGCGATCTGCGATGGGTTATGTGAGTGTTGTCATTTATAAAAAAAATATATATATATAAAATCATGTCTATAATTAAAGTTAAAATGAGTGATACACACATCTTTTGAATGGAAATAACACGTACTTTGGGTGTCTTGTTCATTATGTTTATTTTCATATAAAAGCAACAGAACTTAAATTACATCCAGTTTATCAGCAACACAGCACACGAGTGTGAATCCTGCGATATCCACCTTTGATGTCTGATCCACTATGAGAACAGAGAACTGTCCGCCTTGCCTGCACTTTTTTCACTCCTCCCCTCACTGCAGCCGCCTACTCTCGGCTGAACTCAAACAAGCCTCATGAAATATGAAACAAAGAACCAATCAGAACATGACACATGGACAGGGGGAGCACATGACAAGATCACATGAGGAGCAAGACTGAGAGAATTATACAAAATAAATGACATGAAAACATAAACTAAACCTAGAACAGACGTGACACTGCCTCACGGTGCAGCACTAAAGCAAATGAACCTTTTCCAAAACTTGTTTGATTGTCTTCTGCTTCAGGAAATACTTTATTCCTTAATCTGTTAATATTCGTTTATACAATTATTCATTGTTCATGTTTGTTCACAGTGAATTAACTAATGTTAACAGAAAACTTTTGTATTTAAAACTGTATTAGTAAATCTTGAGTCTTACACTAAGGTTATTAAATGCTGTACTAGTATTGTCCATCATTGGTTCATGTTAACTAATGTAGTTAATGTTAACAAATGAAAGATTATTGTAAAGTGTCAGTGAGTCAACAATGTGTCTGAAAACAACCAACATAAACACATTTGTTCCAGTGATCAAACCAAGGGTGACATTGACACGAACCAACCTTAAAGATGAGATGAAATGAATGTGTAAACTATAAATAGATTGATGATTTCAGCCTTTGTATTGTTACAATGTCAGTAGTATATTTAAATGAACAATGTGTTGTCTTTCTCCATGATACCTGCACCTGGATATCCATTTATTTGTCAGCAAAAGTCTGCTGGATGATGATAAACATGTTAGTTGATCATCATAGATCTGAGTTATTGTCTTTTCTCTTTCTGTCTTCAGTCTGAGTGGATGCAGTATTACAGAGAAACAGTGTGTCATCCTGACTTCAGCTCTGAAATCAAACCCGTCACACCTGAGAGAGCTGAACCTGAGTGGGAATAAACTAGGAGACTCTGGAGTGAAAAACCTCAGTAATATACTGATGAAACTACAATTCAAGCTGGAGAAACTACAGTTAGTATCATTATACTGTATTTACTGTTTAGTTTATTTTAAGTCAACAGCGCACAATCACATCATTTCTAGCGCTGCATCTCCATCTGATGAAAGATTCAGAAATGGTTTTAGTTAAAGGATTAGTTCACTTTCAAATGAAAATTAGCCCAAGTTTTACTCACCCTCAAGCCATCCTAGGTGTATATGACTTTCTTCTTTCTGATGAACATAATCAAAGAAATATTAATAAATATCCTGACACATCCGAGCTTTATAATGGAAGTGAACGGGATCAGTGAGTATGAGCTGAAGAAAGGGTCTCCATCCACATTCATCCATCATAAATATGTTCTCCACACGGCTCCAACAATGTGTTTGTGTAAAAAAAAAAAAAAAAAAAAAAAAAAAAAAAAAATATATATATATATATATATATATATATATATATATTTATTATTATTATTATTACAGTAATATTTCAGTTTGATTATTAGGATTTTTGGTCTGGTTTTAATACAGTTCACCAAAAAACTATTACACTATTAATTAATAACCATTGTAAAAAAAAAAAAAAAAAAGTTCAAAACAATATGCCTGATATAACAAAAGTATGACTTTACAAAAGCACTTTACAAAAAATAAAACAACAAATATAAGATGAGATAAATAAAACGGCATTAAAAAAATATATTTGTTTTCATTTTCACAAGCTGTTTATACTTACACCCTATACAACTTTTTTTAAACTTTTGAAATATTTTGAACTATTATTTGCATTTTGCATTTTAGACACATTTTAAGCACCAAGTGTATTATTATTTACTTTATTATTACTATTTTATATATTCATATCTGATTGTACCTTCACTATGTGATATAGTTCAGATGTGTGTGTGTGGAAATGATGCATTGTGACCAGAGGCGTAGCCATCGTTTCGGAAGTGAGGGGGACAGAAATGTTGGGTGAAATATCGGTTTTTATCTGACCTTTGTCTAAAATCTCATTGACTCTCATTGATGGAATGTTCAGATGAGCCAAAACTGTTCAAACTCCAACTGACAAAATTCAAATTTAAACAAACTGAAGCCCATTAGACTCAATTAAACTGACATTTCTAATCCACTGAAACTCATTCAAACTCATGAACTAATTTAATCTATCTATCTATCTATCTATCTCATAGTAACCACACAGGACACCCTATCAACTGCATAGTAACTACCTAGAACACCATAGCAAACCCCCATAATATCCTAACAACCACATAGCAACACCCTAGCAACCACCCAGAAAACCTTACCAACGGCATGGCATCACCCTAGCAACCATCATGAGTACCTTAACAATAGGCTTGTTCGAGATGCATCGGCGCTGCACAGACCGATCGGCAAATGACATCAAAGTACCGCGAGAGCGATTGGAGACCAGACGACTCCTTATGCTTTTGAATCGTTCCCGCGGTACTTTGATGTCATACACCGATCGGTCTGCGCAGCGCGGATGTATCTCGAACAAGCCTAATCACATTGCAACACCCTAGCGGCCACCCAGAACACCCTAGCAACCGCATAGCAACACCTTAGCAACTTACCTTGAGTACCTTAGCAACCACATAAAACCCTTGTAACCACTCAGAGTACCCTAGCAACCACTTATCAACACCCTAGCAACCAGTTTTCTAGTTTTCATTTGAAAGTGAACTAATCCTTTAACAGGTTTGTATGTGTATCAGTAAAAAGCATTAAATTTTGATGCATTTTAAACTTTGTGGCTGTAAAATTGTTTCATATGCTGGAATCTGACAAATCTTTGCTGTGAAACAAGACAGAAGTGAGAACAGACTAAAAAACAGTGTAACATTGTCATTAATGGCTGGTTGTAATGAAGCTCTCTATGATGGAGAATACAATAACACTGTCTTTAATCACAAATCTAACATATAGGAGAGATAAAACACAATTTTATATTAATCCACAGTGATAAATCCACTTATTTTTGGGAGTGAGGATGGATCCAGACTTGGATTGTAACTAGTATCCTCAAATGCTCCTGTCTTGGTTTGTTCGTTTATATCATTAAGTTTCCATGATTTTGCTGGTTTATTGTTGACTGTATGACATTTATTCATGATTCATTTAACTCACACATGAACTGAACATGGTTTTGAGTCATTTTCTCTTTCTGTCTTCAGTCTATATGGATGCAGAATTACAGAATTACAGTGTGTCATCCTGACTTCAGCTCTGAAATTAAACCCGTCACACCTGAGAGAGCTGAACCTGAGCAGGAATATAATAGGAAACACAGGAGTGAAGCACTTATGTGACGTACTGAAGGATCCACACTGTAAACTGGAGAGATTGAGGTCAGTAACATTCTTCACATACAAGAATCAAAATGCTTAAAATCACTTTAACAGTTTAAACTAAAACACTTTATACTCAATAACTCATGATGAGTCTGAGTTCAAATTATATTTGTGCAAAATTCTTCACCTTAATGATTTGTTTGTAAGATAATCTCTCTTCCTCTGTTTGTGTCTTTCTAGTCTATATCACTGTGGCATTACAGATGTTTCTTCTTTAACTCAGTCTTTGACTAACTCAAAAGCACTGCAGTTTTTAAAAGATCTTGATCTGAGTGAGAATAAGATAGGAGACTCAAAGCAGTGGCTCAGTGATGTGTTACGAGACTCAAACTGTATCCTGAGGTGAGCCGTCCAGCCTTACATGAGAAATGTTTCTGTCTCTAGTGTGTTTTTACTTAAGCAACACGTCGCACTACTTTACACTCACTTTACTTTCAGTTATTTACTAAGAGCCCTACAAACATGTTTAAACTAGAGGACAAACGGCTTTAACTAAAGGATTGTGTTTTAATTCAGAATATCATTTGTATTTGCTCCTGTGGTTTATTTCATATGCCGTACACTCATTAGTTTCTTCTTTACAGTCACTCAATAGGAGTCAGACCAACACGTCCCTAATTAATCTGATTACATGAATTTAATGTAACTACTTTTCACTCAAAAAACAGTAATTGAAATATGAAGTAACTAATTTGCACTTTGTTTCACTGAACACTGATTGTTTTCTCTTCTGTTTCACCTTACAGAGTAGATGAAGATCAATCTCCAGACATCTCTGAACAAGTTAAATCTCCAAACACCTCTAATGAATGCTTTATATCATAGTGTGAAATCATCATGAGAGGAGCAGAAATCATCAGGTGATCCACAGAAGAGTCTCACTACTGTGTCTATGAGGAGAAATAAATGTGTGATTAATGTGTAAATGTGTTTCATACAGATGGAAGAGACTCAGACTTTACAATGAAATAAAGCAGCATGTGTATCAGAAACGTGATATTGAATGATTAATGTTGCTTTAGTATTTAGTCAACTGATGGTTTAGTTTTATTTAAAGGTGAACAGGAGGAAGAAGCTCAGATGAGTCTGTCAGCAGAAATCTTCAGGCTCTTCAGTATCAGACCTACAAATATAATAATGTTTGGATTGAACTAATCCATAATGATTAAAATGTTTATGATCATAAATGTGATTGTCAAGTATAGCACATAAATGTGTCAAAAGATATACAGTCTACAAGTTACTAAAGTTAACATTCACATTATCTCTCTTACATTTTATGCACAGAATATGTGTTTATTTTTGTTATTCAGTTTTATTTCATATTAAGTTATCTATGTGTGTGTCTGTCTGTTAATGCATCAGTTACATTCTCTTGCCATCCACTAGTTCTAGTCATGCAGTGACTTCATGATGCAATAGTCAAATATATATCTCTGCATGTGTTTATAGCAGGTGTTTGTCCAAACAATTGAAGATAGTGAGAGTATTCAGGAAAACCTTTTGAAAACAATATTTATGTAATTCTGTTTGGTGCTGATACAGTATTACAGAAATGACACATTGACATACTGGACATTATTCTGTGAGTTTGTTACCTTTACATTTAGATGGACTTAAAAATGTCTTGCATTTTGCTTCATTAAACCTTTTTTTACAGTTTAACTATAGTAAATGTCCACCATAACTACATCTATGGTTATAGTATCATAATAAAATATTTAACATTTATAAAAATCATGAACTATTTTAATTTGTCTTTTATTTCATTTACAGTAAAAGTGAACAATAATCACAATGATATTGTAATAAAGTTGAGAATGTAAAATGTTGTTCTTAATTTTGCCTATTTGTTCTTTAAAGGGAAGAAACATTTTCAGAAAAAGTTGCATCTCATCTCTTGGTTTGTAAAAATAATACTTCAGTGATTTTTTTTAAATCTATTATGTTTCACTATAATAGATTTCTTCTGTTTCAGATTTTTTTTTTTCTCGTAATTAACTGATTTGTATACTGTTGTGCAGTAGTTTGGGCACTACATTTGTCTTTAAACAGTTTGACATTAAATATTGGAATATGATTATATAATTGTGTGCATTCATTATGCTTTTGTTACTTTATTTTAATTCCAAGAGTTCAAATGGTGGAGAATGGCATAAAGAAGTGATTAAATATATACCTTTAA
The DNA here is from genome assembly GCA_036281575.1 of Ancherythroculter nigrocauda. Classification (NCBI taxonomy): domain Eukaryota; kingdom Metazoa; phylum Chordata; class Actinopteri; order Cypriniformes; family Xenocyprididae; genus Ancherythroculter; species Ancherythroculter nigrocauda. The sequence continues at coordinate 2,665,325 of VTFQ01000008.1, read as the reverse complement.
TATACTATACATACTGTAAATGTTAGAAGCACTTTAGTAGATGAAATTATCTTTAGTTAAAATACTGCAAAACTATCCCTGCTGTAGGCCACTGCCTTAGAAAAAAAGTTTCTCTTTCAAATGTATTTATGCATCAGTTTAACTACACAAAAGAGTCTTTCGTTTTAAAATGTTTGTTTTATTATTTAATTACATGAATTAAATATTTAAGGAATCTCTCCCTTTAGCCAGAACCGGAAGAGATCTGTCGTTATTTACCATAAATGGACAAGTAAGTGTGATGCCTCTGTTCAGCTGGGTTGTCATTGGCTGTGACTTTATCACAGAACTTGCTGTGATTTGATCTTTTTACCCAAATAAAATGGTGCTTCATCTTATAAAGTATGTTTTAGTGTGATTATTATGTTAGTCATACATTAAGTTAACTATAAAGTGTTTCTATGTTGTGAGAAATTACTCCTTTACTAAGATCTCAATCCTAACCCTCAGCATCTCTATACATTTCAATGAACTACAGCGCCTTGTTTCCCGTTCCATTTATAAAATGACAGAGACATATGGGTAATGTAGTTTAACATATTTAGTAATGAAATGATAAATGTTAAATAATATCTTTAATGGACAACTGGATATCTAAATATGTTTATTGTGCAAATATTTATGACGTATATGAGGGACAGGCTGAAATTTTATATTTTACTGTGAGCACTTTAAAAACACCTTTATGCCACCTTTTAATGTATATCTGAAAACTGTGTCTAACGTTATTTAGTAAACGAAGCATAAGCAGTTGTCCTGACGATTTTCTCTTTGATACTTTGAGTTACAGCCATATGAAATGTGCATATTTTGCTCTTCCAGGGGCTGTTACTGGGGGTGGAAGGGCAGTAAAATCTACACAGATGTTTTCTCCTCATCATCAATAACAAACTTTGTTGAATCACATTTAAATATTGGAGTATTTGATCTTTCCCCCCTTTTCTATTTGAACATCATGCTTGTTTAGGTTTTGATGGGTATTGTGAGACCATCTGATGAAATACAGAAATATTTGAAAGAAATGCTGTAATATAATAATAATAGATTTGATATTGTGTTGAAAATAAAGATTCATTATCACAGCTAAAGTGGTTTCATGTTCATGTTCTTGTTCTTCTTCTTCTTCTAAACTGTTTGTTCAGTACCCTACAGTTCAACTGATGAACAGAAGATGTGATCACTGATGTGCTGCAGCTTTTTCTCAACCAGAGGAAGAAGTCTTAAATCCCATTGTCAGGCGTTCTCCAGTCCTGGTCTAAAAGTAAAACAAAAACACAAACAATTCAAGTGAAGTAGTTTAATGGACAGTCAGGTCAGCTTATGTTCTGCATGATGGTCTACTCTTGCCCTCAGCGTCCACTGTCCTGCAGATTCAGCTCCAACCTCAAACCCTCCTGTCTGTAATTGTCTATAAGTAAACGTGAAGACTGGTTAAATGTTCAGGCGCTCCATTAGGGTTGGAGAAAAACTCTCCACCTCAAAAAGGAGACAGAAAAAGGGCCAGAGTTTCCCGTTCCTGATTTAAATTTACAAAGCAGCAGAACATTATATACGAATTTAAGTATTATATTTATATAATAATGCAGCACATAATCTAAGTACTGAACAAAAACTATTTTACCCAAATCAACAGCAACCTGTTTTTAATCTTTTAGAAAGACATGCTCTCTTTTGAGCCTTTGCTAGAGATGCTTGACATCATTCAAGACAACATACTCTTTTGTCACTTGTTTCAAGAGCATCAGTTGGTCAAAAACCAAGTAATAACCTGTACAATGTAAAATTGTTAAAAAATTGAAAACATGAATTATTAAAAAAAAACCTGTAAATAACAAAAAAAGATATAAATACATTCATATATATTTTAATAGTATTTGTATATTTACTGCAAGTATATTGATTGCTCAATTTATTTACATTTTTATATGGTTATACCATTTAATTAGACTGTCATTTATTATCTATTTGTTTCATTCACTCTTTTTTTTATTTATTAATTTATTTGTTTCAAATATTTCTTCTATATGTAATATTGAAAAACAAAATAAGCAAATTATATATATAAAAAATTATTTATTATTTAAGTCAAGCAGCATAAGTTACCCTATTTTCAGCTTATTTTTTGATCTTTTGTAACGTCTTTTATCCCCTCAGATGTCATCAAAGCCCTTCAGATTAGAATAAAGGTGATTGTTAATGTGGAATTTCAGAGTCTGTATGAAACTGAAGTTGATCTCGTCTTTTCTTCTCAATTCTGATGTGTATCTGAGTGAAACGCTTCTGGAACAAGAACAAATGTAGGGCGGGGCTTGATTTTGTCCGTGAGGAACTGATTGGATGATTGTTGAAACTAAAACTAATACATATGAATTGAGCGGTTTAGTACAAATTTTCTGAAGAGACACGATCGCTTTATATGATGAACAGACTGAATTTATGCTTCTATTCACATATAAACATTGATCAGTGAACATAAAGAGAAGCTCAACTGAACACAAACCTCATCGGCTCTTGATGAAGCTCAAACGTGTGGCGAAACACGAGAATCAAACTTTACAATTCAGATCATGTCATAAGGTTTTGCACACAAATGAAAAAACTCTTCTAGGGGACTTAAAAATTTTGTGAGCGACCGCAAAGTTTCTGTGGGAACGATATACTTTTTGTAAGCTAATGCTAAATTTCTTTGAACAATTCCAAAGCTCTGAAATATCATCCTCCCTCCGTCTCATATTTTTGTCCCCTCAGGGGCTCCATACTACGAAGAGCTTCATTGTGTTTTTGATGTGGTTTTGTTTGTTCAGTGAACATTTCAATCTGCAGTAAGTTCATGATTAACGATCAGAGTCACATGTTTACATTATTTTGTTTTGCCTTTACTTTATTTACACCTGTGACACATTACAACATTTGCACCATGCACTGCTTTGAAACGTGACATTTGCATGTTGTTTAACACTTCACATGGTCTATAAAACTTACAGTTACATCAATGGATTACAAACCTTAAAATAGGAAAGATAAAGCATGTGTACATCTGGGACAATGATATCAATGTAAGTGATGTGAGATTTATTAGACTCTTTCTGACACATGTTCAACATTGCCATCTGCTGGCTCTCTTGAGGAACACATTTAGACAAAAATGTAACTGGATCCCAGTTTCAGCTGTTTGGGGTCACAGACTTTTTTCTTTTAAATTAAATAAAAATCATGTGAAGAAAATGGTGGATCTGAAAGGAGTAAACAACACAAGCTTGGCTGCTGAAGAGAACAGAACTTGACATTAGAAATAATGCTTTAAAGGTGCCCTCGAATGAAAAATTGAATTTATCTTGGCATAGTTGAATAACAAGAGTTCAGTACATGGAAAAGACATACATTGAGTTTCAAACCCCATTGCTTCCTCTTTCTTATGTAAATCTCATTTGTTTAAAAGACTTCCGGAAAACACGCGGATCTCAACATAACACCGACTGTTACGTAACAGTCGGGGTGTACGCCCCCAATATTTGCATATATGCCAGCCCATGTTCAAGCATTAGACAAGGAAAGGCAGTATTAACGTCTGGATCTGTGCACAGACAAGGTAAGCAAGCAAGAGCAACAGCGAAAAATGGCAGATGGAGCAATAATAACTGACATGATCCATGATAACATGATATTTTTAGTGATATTTGTAAACTGTCTTTCTAAATGTTTCGTTAGCATGTTGCTAATGTACTGTTAAATTTGGTTAAAGTTACCATCGTTTATTACTGTATTCACGGAGACGAGAGCCGTCGCTATTTTCATTTTTAAACACTTGCAGTCTGTATAATTCATAAATACAACTTCATTCTTTATAAATCTCTCCAACAGTGTGTAATGTTAGCTTTGGCCACAGAGCATAGCCTCAAACTCATAGAGAATCAAATATGAACATCAAAATAAATACTTTACTCACATGATTCGATGTATGCACACAGCATGCATGACGAACATCTTGTAAAGATCCATTTGAGGGTTATATTAGCTGTGTGAACTTTGTTTATGCGCTGTAATATAGTCCAGAGCTTGTGAGGCAGGGGGCACGTGATTTAAAGGGGCGGCGACTGAAAAAATCAGTGTATAGTTAATGATGCCCCAAAATAGGCAGTTAAAAAAATTAATTAAAAAAAATCTATGGGGTATTTTGAGATTAAACTTCACAGACACATTCAGGAGACACCTTAGACTTATATTACATCTTGTGAAAAAGCATTCTTGGGCACCTTTAAAATGAGCAGCTAAACCTTTACATGCTTTTTACAAGTTTTTATTTTTAACTTATTAGGAAAGAGGAATGTCAATTTGTTCTAGAATAAACTTTTTAAAGTGAACATTACTTCTAAGCAAACAGAAATCATTTCTAAAGGCTCTGAAGATGTTCTCAAAGATCAAAACAGCTTCAAAATTAATCAAATATAAAATGCTTCCTCAGGTCAGGTCAGGTAATATATAGTGTTTTGGGTGAAGAACAGTTCATTGATTGATGTCTGTAAGTGTCAACAACACTGTGTATGACATGCAGAACTCACATACTCTTATAAACATGTTAAGATAAAAAAAAAAATTAAATTAAAAATTATACATATATTCCATATTTTTATAGAGAGAATGTCTTTAGAGGTCGTCAAAAATTTGGACACAAGAATTTCCTAATGGATCACCTGTTTTTTGTTTTTTTTTTAAAGTAAAAAAAATAATTGAAAACAAAAAAAATGGTGCTCGACCATTACCGTATAGAGACAGAGCGCATTTATTATAATCTGAACAACCCTTTTCTGACTTATTACAAAAAACAGAACAATGAACAATGCCTAAAGCTGCTGTGTGACAAGTTGTACAGCTAACAAGCTAAAAAACCCAGAAATAAGTTTTCATAAGCTGTCGACCCCAAAAAACGAATGTTTAAGGACACAAAAGTGGATACAGGCAGTGAGACAGAGCGCAACGGGTAATATTACTATAAGAAATACACTGGAGGGGAACGTAATCGGCGACAACATATGCTAAACAAACCAACAAAAACAAACCATTCATTATTTTTTACCATGTCAAAGAATTATTTCACCTGTCGCTGATTACGTTCCCCTCCAATGCATATCTCATAGTAATATGACCCGTTGTGCTCTGTCTCATTGCCTGTATCCACTTTTGTGTCCTTAAACATTCGTTTTTTGGGGTCGACAGCTTATAAAAACGTATTTTCTGGGTTTTTAGCTTGTTAGCTGTGCACCTTGTCACACAGTAGCTTTTAGGCATTGTTCTGTTTTTTGTAATAAGTCAGAAAAGACAAGGAGGCAGCCTCACGCAATACAAAGTCAATGGAGACGGTTGGATTGTTTCCCCCCGGTGAGCGTGGTTTCAGATTATGACGCGTGTCGCTCTGTCTCTGCTCCAGCCCCCGAGCCTCCACGGGATCGGCGCCTCAACATATAGCTGAACAAGGCTGTTGACAAGGACAAATGTATAGTACAAAGCACAAAGCAGTCGACTTATTTTTGGCAGAAATGGAACCACATGCCGCTAAAAGAAGCAAGGATATAATTTTACTTGGTTCAGTTCCTCCCTCCTCGCGTCTTTTCCTTGAGTCCTTCCCAGTGGCGTAGCAAGTCAGCCCCGGGCCCGTATTCAAAAAATTTTCACGGACCCTCTCGGTTTCGCGGGGAGTGGAGGGGATGTGCGTCTTATGCGAATGAGTCCCAGGACTTTAATATGAATAAGATATTATCACTAACATGCAGACAAAACTTGTTAAAAAAAATTATAATTCTATGACAACACTATACAGGTGCTGGTCATATAATTAGAATATCATCAAAAAGTTTTTTTTTATTGTTAATTATTTTTAAAAATGAAACTTTCATATATTCTAGATTCCCTACATGTAATGTAAAACATTTCAAAAGTTTTTTTTTTTTTTTTTTTTTTTTTTAATTTTGATGATTAGAGCATATAGCTCATGAAAGTCCAAAATTCAGTATCTCAAAATATTGGAATATTTCCTAAGATCAATCAAAAAATGGATTTGCAAAACAGAAAAGTTCAAGTTCTTTAAAGTATGTTCATTTGTGCACTGAATACTTGGTCAGTAGCACATATTACAGCAAATGACTTGCCCCTAGCACAAATTACAGTGTGGCATGGAAGTGATCAGCCTGTGGCACTGCTAAAGCACTATTGAGCCTTCAGATCATCTATATATTGTTGGATCGACTGTTTCTCATCCTTCTCTTGAAAATATGCCATAGATTCAGGTCAGGCATGTTGGCTGGCCAATAAAGCACAGTAATATCATGGTCAGCAAACCACTTGGAAGTGGTTTTGCACTGTGGGCAGGTGCTAAAGTCCTGCTGGAAAAGGAAATCAGCATCTCCATAAAGATTGTCAGCAGATGGAAGCATAAAGTGCTCCAAAATCTCCTGGCTGCATTGACTTTGCACTTGATAAAACACAATGGACCAACACCAGCAGATGTCACTGCCCCCCAAATCATTACTGACTTCAGAAACTTCACACTAGCCTTCAAGCAGCTTGGATTCTGTGCCTCTCCAGTCTTCCTTCAGACTCTGGGACCATGATTTCAACATGAAATGCAAAATTTACTTTTATCTGAAAAGAGGACTTTCGACCACTGTTCACTGTCCAGTTCTTTTTCTCCTTAGCCCAGGTAAGATGCTTCTGACGTTGTTTTTTGTTTCAGAAGTGGCTTGGTAGTCCTTTTCCTGAAGATGTCTGAGTGTGGTGACTCTTGATGCGCTGACTCCGGCATCATTTGACTCGTTGTGAAGCTCTCCCAAGTGAATCGGCTTTACTTGACAGTATTCTCAAGCTTACGGTCATCCCTGGTGCTTGTGCACCTTTGCCTACCCAATTTCTTCCTTCCAGTCAACTTTGCATTTAATATGCTTTGATGCATCACTCTGTAAACAGCCACCCCATTCAGTAATGACCTTCTGTGACTTACTCTCTTTGTGGAGGGTGTCAATGATTGTCTCCTGGACCATTGCCAAGTCAGCAGTCTTCCCCATTAGTGTGGTTTCAAAGAACAAGAGATACCCGGAATTTATACCGTAGGGATGGTCATTTAATGAAACTCAGATGTAAATATTCTAATATTTTGAGATACTGGATTTTGGACTTTCATGAGCTGTACGCTCTAATCAACAAATTAAAAAAAACAAAAAAAAAACTTTTGAAATGTTTTACTTTACATGTAGGGAATCTAGAATATATGAAAGTTTCATTTTTTAAAATAATTTACAATAAAAAAATTCTAATTATATGACCAGCACCTGTATGCTCATCATTTTGACTTTGCATTTAAAAAATGTCAAAAAACGGCTTTTCAACACAGTCTACGTTTGAATTCGACCAATTCGACTCAAGCTTTGGAATTTAAGAATGATCAAAGCATCATTTCAGATGCGATGAGTCCTAAGATTTATGTTATGAAGTTATGAATTAATAATTATGTCACAGACTTTTTTTAATGCACATGTTTTATTCCTAATAAATTTAGCCTACTAAAAGTTTCTTCTGTTTCCGCCACGTTTTATGTACATTTTATTTTGTTGAATAAAAGTATCCACCCCAGCGAGTACGAGCTACTTTTATTCACATCTTGTGCAGTCTATCTTAAAATGAGCAGACGTAGTCGTTTTTTTTTTTTTCAGAAAACCATTAAGACTCATTTAAAATTCTGTTCTAACTTACATAGGCTACTGCATGCATACGTTTCAGAAACCCACTTGAAAAACGACAGAAAAGAATACCGGTAAAATACAATAGATCATCGCTAAGACATGGCATGGACTATTTTATGGTCCATTTATTCAGATTTTTAATGATTTTCAGTACATTTAAAATAGGCTATAGCAAGTTATTGACACCATTAATACTATACTTCATTTTTTAACATATGTACGCTGGTTCACTGGCATAAAGTTGGTTTGACGTTAGACGTTTGATATTCGCAAATTTAGGGACCGTCTCTAAAGTTACATCCGAAATTGGTATGCATGATTCTAACTTCAATAACATTTGAAGGAAATAATTTACAGTCATAAAACCAACTGTAAAGTGTTCATCTACATGTCAGCTATGATGCACACCTTTTATATTTTTCATGTTTATTAAAATAAACTGTCAAATCATGTGTAAAAATGGCTATTTTTCACTACTGTATATACGCTCATACATAAATATGCCATAATTTAAAGCTCAATAACATTTGAAGGGAATAATTTACAGTCATAAAACCAACTGTAAAGTGTTCATCTACATGTCAGCTATGATGCACACCTTTTATATTTTTGATATTTATTAAAATTAATTGTCAAATCATGTGTAAAAATGGCTATTTTTCACTACTGTATATACACGCATACATAAATATGCCATAATTTAAAGCTCAATAACATTTGAAGGGAATAATTTACAGTCATAAAACCAACTGTAAAGTGTTCATCTACATGTCAGCTATGATGCACACCTTTTATATTTTTGATATTTATTAAAATAAACTGTCAAATCATGTGTAAAAATGGCTATTTTTCACTACTGTATATACGCTCATACATAAATATGCCATAATTTAAAGCTCAATAACATTTGAAGGGAATAATTTACAGTCATAAAACCAACTGTAAAGTGTTCATCTGTGTTGATTTGACAGTTGATTTTAATAAATATCAAAAATATAAAAGGTGTGCTTCATAGCTGACATGTAGATGAACACTTTACAGTTGGTTTTATGACTGTAAATTATTCCCTTCAAATGTTATTGAGCTTTAAATTATGGCATATTTATGTATGAGCGTATATACAGTAGTGAAAAATAGCCATTTTTACACATGATTTGACAGTTTATTTTAATAAATATCAAAAATATAAAAGGTGTGCATCATAGCTGACATGTAGATGAACACTTTACAGTTGGTTTTATGACTGTAAATTATTCCCTTCAAATGTTATTGAGCTTTAAATTATGGCATATTTATGTATGAGCGTATATACAGTAGTGAAAAATAGCCATTTTTACACATGATTTGACAATTAATTTTAATAGATTGAAAAATCTAAAAGATGTGCATCAGAGCTGACATGTATGAACACTTTACAGTTGGTTTTATGACTGTAAATTATTCCCTTCAAATGTTATTGAGCTTTAAATTATGGCATATTTATGTATGAGCGTATATACAGTAATGAAAAAAGCCATTTTTACACATGATTTGACAGTTTATTTTAATAAATATCAAAAATATAAAAGGTGTGCATCATAGCTGACATGTAGATGAACACTTTACAGTTGGTTTTATGACTGTAAATTATTCCCTTCAAATGTTATTGAGCTTTAAATTATGGCATATTTATGTATGAGCGTATATACAGTAGTGAAGGTCAGCCTTTAAAACCCGCGAAGAAGAGGAAAACGAAAGTAACGTCGCATCACTGTGAACAACATCAACAGAGATACCAAATAACTTGCTCTCTGGATTTGATCCTTGCGATGTTCCAGAAAACATTCACAATGATAAACAAATCTTTCACTCGCGGTCATTTATGAATATTTAATCCACAATCCATCGATCAGAAAGAGATTTTGAGAACGACTCGCGCTGACAGACGAGAGAAGGCCGTAAAAGAGGACGTTTATAAAATGCTTATAATCTCTCTTCTTAGTGGACAAGACTTCAAGAAAGTAAGTGAGGGGGTGGGGGTGTATTTTTCAATAACTTTCAATAATCAACTTATTGAGAAAGAGTTATTGAAAACGAATATGTTTCTGAAGGTTTAGGCTGTTGATTTTGTGATGCGAAATCTTAGGTATTTTTGTACATTGACAGTAGATGAAGCCTAAGTTCTTTTAATTTATTTGTATTAAATCGAATATTTCAGTTCATATATAACAATTATGATTAGTAGTTATACAGTATGACCATTATAATTCAGGTTACTTTTTTAATCATTAAGTAATGATTAAGTGACAAACAATTCAGCAATTAATACATATTGTGTAAATATGATTGTGAAATTATATTAAACTGGAATAGAGATTAAAACAAATTAGGTTTATGAATTCATATTTAGTGTCATGAGTCAGTTAAACTCATTAAACAATCTGAAATGATTAAGACCAGTTTTTTTACATGACAATATATTTGTAACTCACTTTATTTTATTCATTGTTTTTGCTGTTGTGTCTAACTCATCATTCTTCATTATTTTCATGTTCGTCATCTCTGTAAAATCTTGTCATTTCCAGGTCCTGCTGAACGATTGATTGTTTCTCAAACCAGTGCTGATCAGAGGAGCGAGGAAAGGACTCTCTCTCTAAGATGAGTCTCTCAGAGAAACACAGGTAACACTGCGTCTGTTTCACACCATCATTTTAAACTCTGCTGGAGTTTGTTTCCCTGTGAATAACAAAACTTTAATCAGTGTTTTATATTTCTCCAATTTTTAACTTCTTAAATTAACTCTGTTTTGCCACAGGACTCTATAGACATATCACTGTTAATAATTTGTTAATTTCCTTCTAGACGCGACAACACTGAATTAATCCAAATACATGACTTTGGTTTTTAGATCATAATATTAATGACAGTGTTACGTCCTGGTAGTTTTGTGCCTCTGTGTGTTTTCTTTCTATTTTTCTTCCTCCTCCTGTCAGTTTCTTAGGCATGCCTACATGGGACGGCTATTGGTTTGGGAAGCTGCCAATCTTCATTAGCTTGCATGACGGCATGTTTTCCGCTGCCAATCCTGTCCGGCGCCAGGGTTTAAAAGAGCAGCTTGATGGACGCGAACATGTTTTTTGCTTTCCTGTTTTTCCTGTTCTTGCCCTTTTTGTTAATTTTGTTTTGTTTAATGACACTCTTATGTTGTACAGTTTGGAGTTGTCATTTTGTTTCCTTTTGCCATTTGTTTTCTTTGTTATTTCGATTATGTTATTCTCTTTGCCCTATGGGAAAATGGACAGGTGATATGTCACATGATGTACATGTTGTAACACCCAGTGACTTCAATAGACACATCAGTTAGAAGTGAGCGCCACTTTTGTATGTTTTGTTTGTGTAGAAAGAGTAGGTAAGTTATGGCTTAGTTACAATACGGTGAAGACTTGCTTTTCTTATTTTTCTTTTCATTAGTCAGGTTAGATTTTGGAACTTGAGTTAACTTGGTTTTGGTTTTTGTTCCTTTCTTTTCTTTGGCGCCTCTTTTGTCCTTTCTCCGGTTTATTACTTTTGTTTTCTTTTTTTAAGCATTGTTTTATATTTCTTCAATTTTGAACTTCTTAAATAAACTCTGAAAAAGCCCTGTGGCAAATAAGGCTCTATAGACAATATCACAGTTAACAATTTGTTAATTACCTTCTAGATGCAAACACACTGAATTAATCCAAACATGACTTTGATTTTTAGATAATAATATTAATGACAGACATTAGGAAACAACTATACACTTATTTTAATTGAAGTTTGCTAACAAAATTGTGTCACAGACATTTCTGCTCCTCATTTCTGTTCATTAAAAAACTTGGCATGTTCTCTTAAATCAGAGTATTTTAAATCAAAGTATTTTTTAAATCGTCAGCATATTTAATCTCACTCATATACATTAAATAAATCATTAAACCAATGTGAGCCAGTAAAATAAAGTGATTGTAAACTGTAAATTGCGTGAGTGTGTGCATTTCTGTGGAGGATTGGATAAAGACACGGATGTGTTTCAGACACAGTTGAACCTCCTTTACTAAAGTGTTTTTTCTCTGTTCTTTGTGTCATTAGTGTAAGATCAGGATCACATGTGTCCAGCTCTGTGTCTCTGAAGAGTGATCGGTCAAAAGAACTACCGCCAGTGTTCAGAGAGAAAAAAAACATCATCTAATAAAAGGTATTTTGTGTTTCTAATTTTTGGTTACATGTTGACTGTGGAAAAAAAAAAGTTATATCAATGAATAGCAATCATGAAACATTTTTAGATCAAATATTTATCAATTTTTTTTTCTAGCTTTCTGTAATATTTGGCCTGGTATTTATTTATTTTATTGTATTTATTTGATTACAGGCTTTAATGAGACATTCGACTCAGACGTTCAGACTCACAGGAACAAGAATTTCAAAGACAATCTCCTGTGGATCTTCCAGGTAGAAAAACACATTTTTATAAATGTTTAATATTTATAGTAAACAAACATATTATTGAAGAAAGAAATTTAATTTAATTCCTCTTAATCACTTATTTTTTTCTTTTTTAAGCACATTTTTTTCTATATGTCAAAATAACAGCTGGTTAGCATGTTTCTTCTATACAAATAAATAATTATTGAATAAATGTTGTTTACCAAATGTAAATGCAAAATTTGGTTTAAATTGTTATTTTGTCCTTTTTCTTACTTTTGTTTGTAGGATCTTGAGAGCAAAATAATCACATTTCTGAAGAAAGAGCTGGAAAAGTTTAAGAAAATATTACAAAATGAGAACACAGAAAACTTTGTGAAGGACTTTAATGAGAATAGATGCAGTATCAAAGCAGCAGCTCTTGATCTCACACTACATTACCTGAGAGAGATGAAGCAAGATGAAGCTGCTGATGCTCTAGAAGGTCAGAAACTCATGACCATCTGTCAGATTGTCACTTATTAATGTAGACTATCTATAAAACTATAAATTAAGACTAAAACTATTTTTTGTTCCTGTGTTTAGATGAGCTGTTCTTCATTCATCAGCTAAAATGTGGCCTAAAGAAGAAGTATCAATGTGTGTTTGAAGGAATGGCGAAGCATGGTGACTCCATACTTCTGAATAACATCTACACAGATCTCTATATCACTCAGGGTGGCAGTGAACAGGTCAATACTGAACATGAGGTCAGACAGATTGAAGTTGCTTCCAGGCGTCATGAACCTCAAGAGATTCAGGTTAAATGCACAAATTTGTTTGAAGCTCCTGAACAAGACAAGGAGATCCGAATTGTACTAACAAAAGGAGTCGCTGGCATCGGAAAATCAGTCTCTGTGCAAAAGTTTGTTCTGGACTGGGCTGAAGGAAAAGAAAATCAAGATATCAGTTTCATATTTCCTCTTCCATTCAGAGAGATGAACTTAAAGGAGAAAGAAAATCTAAGTTTGATGGACCTTATAACTCATTTTTTCCCAGAGACAAAAGGACTGAACCTTACAAGAAGGAATCAGTTTAAAGTCCTGTTCATCCTTGATGGATTGGACGAATGTCGCCTTCCTCTGAAGTTTGATTGTAATGAGACGTGGAGTGATGTATCGTCACCAGCCTCTCTGGATGTTCTCCTAACGAACCTCATGAAGGGAAATCTGCTTCCTTCTGCTCTCATCTGGATCACCACCAGACCAGCAGCTGCCAGTAAGATTCCTCCTGACTGTATCGACTGTCTGACAGAGATACGAGGATTCAGTGACGCACAAAAGGAAGAGTACTTCAAAAAAAGATTCACAGATCAGAATCAGGCCAACACAATCATTGATCATGTTAAAAAATCAAAGAGTCTCTTTATCATGTGCCACATCCCAGTCTTCTGCTGGATTTCAGCCACTGTTCTCCAGAACATTCTGGAGGAGAAAAGAAATAATGATGTGAAAAACAATCAGGCTGATGAGATCTCTAAAACACTACAGGAATCAAATACTGAAGACACTCCCAAGACTCTGACACAAATGTACACACACTTTCTCCGCTTTCAGATCCAGCAGAGCCGCCGAAAATATGATGGAGAATACGCAGCAGATGTTTCCTGGGATAAAGACGCCATCCTTTCACTGGGGAAACTGGCATTTCATCAGCTGGAGAGAAACAACGTGGTCTTCTATGACACAGACCTGGAAGCCTGTGGTATTGACATCTATAAGGCATCAGTGTGCTCAGGCATGTGTACCCAGATCTTTAAGGAGGAAACAGGGATCATTCTTGGTACCATGTACTGCTTTGTTCACTTGAGCATTCAAGAGTTTATTGCAGCCCTTTATGCACATCTGTTTCTAGACATCAACAAGAAAAGTGTGTTTGTTCATGAGTCTACAGAACAGGAAAACAAAATTGAAACCATGATTGATTTTCTCAAGACTGCAGTGGACGAGGCGCTCGAGAGTGAAAATGGACACCTGGACCTTTTCCTTCGCTTCCTCCTCGGTCTGTCACTCCAGTCCAATCGACGAATCTTACGGGGTCTATTGACACAGAAAGACAGCAGTGACCAGAGCAACAAGGAAATAATTCAGTACGTCAAGCAGAAATTAGAAGATAGTCTGTCTGCAGAGAGATCCATCAATCTGTTCTACTGTCTGAATGAACTGAACGACCAAACTCTGGTGAAGGAGATTCAGACCCACCTTAGCAAAGGAAGTCTCTCATCTGGTGACCTTTCACCTGCCCAGTGGTCTGCTTTGGTCTTTGTGTTGTTGACATCAGAGGAAGAGCTGGAGGAGTTTGAGCTTCAGAAATTCAAGAAATCAGACGAGTGTCTCATTAGATTATCAGCGGTCATCAAAACCTCCAGAAGAGCTCTGTAAGTCATTTAATATGTTTTGTCATGTTCTCTCATCTGAAAAATGCATTTATCTACATTACTCTATAGTGAATCCCCATCATGAACATGAACTTAAAGCTGCAATATGTAAGATTTTCGCAGTAAAATATCCAAAAACCACTGGGCCAGTGTTATATTTTCTTCAGTTGAGTACTTACAATATCCCAAATGTTTCCAAATACTTGTAATGAGAATCATGAGAAAATTGCAATTTTAACCAAGGATCTGGGACGTGTGAGGAGTCACCTGTCAGTGGCGTCATATCCGCATTACCCTCTGTTTCCGGTTTTATTTTGCAGAAACCATGGAAACACCAAAGACGCTTTAATATATTACTTATTTTATTAGACAAGGAAACAACTATTTTGATATATTTATTGACAGAAAACTAATCATTGTTATATAGCTCAACACGTTTAGTCTTATTGTTTAAATCTAATTTTCTTGTTTTTTTGCGAGTACTATGCTTTACCATGCCTCAGAGAAAAACACTATTTTGTCAAGTGGCTAACATAGCATAATCAGATGCAGCTTTATTTTTATTAACAGTAATACAGAATTTTCTCCATCATACAATATGTTTTCAAAATAATTGCATGCCATTTATCAGCACAAGCCATCCAGAATTTAATATGATATTCTAAAATCTTACTGCGGCTTGCAACAAGTGTCTTACAGCAGCTGCAGAGTGAATGCACAGAATGTTATTCAACACACTCAAATGTATGTAATATGATAAACAGAGCTGCATTACCTCATACTCATGACCGGAAAAGCAGAAGCGGCACTGGCGACTGCGTCCTCGTTCAGCTCCCACAACACTCTGTCCTGCTCTGCTTTATACTACGGCAATGTTAATAATCTCATCCATGAACATGATTTCTGCCCGAGTCCTATCCCTATTCTTTTCCACCAGCTGTGATGTGAAGACCACATGTCCCAAGGAAAAATATTCACTTTTCTGTGTGTTTAAGAGGTGTGTTTAAAGCATGTTACATTGTGAGAGGCAAAAACAGTGATAGGACCTTAACATTACGCTAAGGAGAAAATCCAGCATGACTTTGAGCAGACCAAGCAAAACATGGCTATGTATTTCTGCTAAGCTAGCAACATTGGGCATCAACCACACTGCTAAAGCTGATACTTTTTTACATATACTGTCTACTTGCTTTGTATAACATTTCTATCAAATAATGTATTAGACAGGACTGTTAAACAGATAGTAAACTGATGAAGATGGAGAATGTGAGCATTGTGTGCTCAGGATTTGTCCTAACTGTTCTGTGTGCCATCAAAATAAAAGTACCAACAACAAGCGCAGTTTATGTCACTTCAGGCCCTTGGGGAAAATTAATTCCTGGGGAAACAACACTGGTGGCTAGTTCTTATATCTAAGTTACAAGAACAGCCTGATGCAAAATCTTTTTTTATTATTATTATTATTATTTGAAGAAACCAAACCAATGTATAGTTGACATTTGATGTTTAATGCTATAGAAAAACACAAAATTGCAGGAAGAATGTTTTATATGGCATGCAGTTGTTTCAAACAATTGTATAAAGCTATTCAATGTCATTCAATGTAAATTGTGATAATTGTAATTAATAATCGCAATGACAAGTTCAATTTCAATTGACAATTATGATTTTTGTCATAATCATGCAGCCCTACAACAACCCAAACTCCATCAGGTGGCAAGAAATAAAGAAAAATCCTTGGGAGAAACCTTAAGACTCTCTACTTTTTCCAATCATGCTTCATTCTATATAGGACACTTGTCACTGAATAAAAGATACTAATGTACAAGAAATACCAGTTTTTGAAGAGTGATGTTAGTTTAGCTCAGCCTCTTTACTGTTTATATGCTGTTTATGTAAAAAAAAAAAAAAAAAAAAAAAAATGGAACATTTACAATATATTTTATATACATCTAATTCTGTGATGTGATTTATTTCCCTTGTAGGTTAAATGATTGTAACTTAACAGACAAAAGCTGTTCAGTTCTGGCTGCAGTTCTTGGATCAGATTCAAATGTGAAAGAGCTGAACATGAACAATAATAATCTGCAGGATTCAGGAGTGAAGCTGCTTTGCACTGGACTGAAGAATTTGAAGTGTAAATTGGAGATACTGAGGTAAGTTGCGCCACAGGAGTCACATGACAAGAGTGAGGTGCAACGATTGACAGGACAATGCTGGTGGCAAAAGCACAAGAAAACTTTATTAATAAAAGGTGCATCTGTCAACCCTAGAGGGTCAATCCAGTAAATGGTAATCTTGAGTTATAAATAACAAAACTTCTTAGGTTCTCAGATTTAAGTAATCTTAGCTTTACGTAAATCGTTAAGGGCCCTATCATACACCCGATGCAATGCGGCGTCAGGCACTACGCACATGTTGTTTGCTAGTTTCAACCCGACGCAGTTATCATTTTAACAACCTGTGCCATATATTTTAAATAGCAAATGCATATGTGCCCATTTGTGCACCCATGGGCATGCTGATCTGAAAATTAGGTGTGTTCAGGCGCATTGTTGGCACATTACTATTTTGAGGCAATGGAAATAGACTGCGCCATTGACCAACTGAAACCTGGTCTAAAGTCAATGGTGCAATATTTTTGTTATTTAAAGAACGCATTAGTATTATGTGCCTATAGGCGGGTGCACAATGCACATACACTCTGCTTATTACATACACAGTGGCGCGCAGCAGCACACAAACATGCCAAATATTAAAAATAAAAAGAATTACAATGTAAAAGATTATTATTGTGTGCAGGACTGTTCAACGATAATCGTGATTATTGTGTACAAAATAAGAGTCTGTGTTTACGTAATATATGTGTGATCGTTTTCTGTATAATTATTATGTATATATATAAATACACACACATGTATATATTTAAGAAAAAAAAAAAATATATATATATATATATTATATATAAATGTAAATATTTTTTGTTGAAATTTAATATATTTTTCTTAAATATATACATGAGCGTATGTTTATTTATATATACAAAATAATAATACTCAAAACAAACACACATATATTACATAAACACAGACTCTTATTTTGTTCACAATTATCATATTATATACCAGTTATCACTGTAAAGCTGCTTTGACACAATATGCATTGTAAAAAGCGCTATATAAATAAAGGTGACTTGACTTGACTTATCGTTGAATAGCCCTAATTGTGTGCATAAAGATAAAAATGCTTTGGTGGAATTCAGCTTTTCCCGTAGATGGTCTGCTCTCGCGCTATAACCTTGTGCATGAGTAGATCTGTTTCCTCACTAGAAAACCGTTCAGTTTTTCCACTTGCAAATTCCGCCTTGTAAATAGCAAATCTGGCATGGCACATGTGCAACTGGCTTTTAAAGGGAATGTGAAATGAGACTCTGATTGGTTTATTGCACGTTACTCCCAAAAAACATACCAATTACTCATGAAGAGAATAGAGACAACCCTTTTGGACTATGCTCTGGGCGCTCCAACCATTTTTCCCATGATTAAACTAAAAAGTGGATTGGACATAACCTAAGCGCACTTGCACCAGGCGCTTTACACTAGCGCTTAGATTGTTAAAATAGGGCCCTAAAGATTTTATAGCAAAAAGATTTGAGTTATATCAAAAGTCCTTTACCTTGCTATAAAAGTGTGAACTGTCTCATTTAACACTCTGAGGTATTGCTGGCGATACCACTGCGTTTTTTTTCTTACAAGTGTGAAAGAGACTCAAAATACTCCGTCAATGTTGCACATACAATTAAGAGCTATACACCATTTTAATCTGTGGAATATCTTCTTTTATTTGTGTACACTCAGAGTAAAAACACAATGTTGTGCTTTTTGCAAAATAAAGAAAACTAACATGATGCATGATCTCTTGTCTCCCTCTAAATGAAGTTTAATCTGATAGTTCTCAGAAAATGAACTGTAACTTAGTGAATACTAATAACAAAAAAATTAGACTTGTGTCTAAAAAAACGTTGAAATGTCAGGTTTTAAATTGTGTAAGTCAAATCGAAAACTAAAATTCTCTGTTTATGTAATCTGTATGAAAAGAGAGCCATGTCAGAAGTCCGTGATTCAGCTCATTATCTGCTAATGCGGCCACGCCCACGGAGCCAGCGCTATTCAGACGCAAATTCAGTCAATACATGCATACTGTCACAGATCCCTTGTCTTCCTGAACTCCATTTCCCATGATCCTCTTGTCTCCTCACCTGCACTCACTTCCCTTGTCAGCTCCCCATCAGCACTCATCATCTACACCTGGACTTTCTCATCAGCACTCCCTATTTATATGGACTCACTCCCTTCACTCCTTGTCTGTTCTTAAATGTTATATTGAAGTGTTTGATGTTGTCTCCTCGTTTTACTAATAAATACCCATTTAATTGTGGAAGTCCGTAAATGCCTCGTCTCTACAACACCGACACGTAACACATACATCGTCTCAATTGTGTATTTATTGTCTTGAAAAGTGTTTTGAATAGCCATAGTTAGCGATCTCTGTCCTCTGTTAGTTCGGTTAGTTCCTGGATTGCCTATTCTTCTTTAGCAGGCATTTGTGGACTAAAGGTGTACAGAGCGCCCTCCGGCTGCAAGTATGAATTGAAAACACAGTATCCAGCGTTCATAGTAATGACAATAAATCCTGAATCAATATTACTCCTCTGTATAGAAAATTGACAAACATATGAGAATCCATCAATATTTCTCCAAATGTGCATGCTTTTAAGCTAAAAGCCTATATAAAATGCCATAGAGGTAACATAATTGTTCAGACACTTTGCATCACAGAAATACATTATATTTTAAAGTATATAATAGAATACCATTATTTTAAATTGTAATAATATTTCACAGTATTGCTGTTTTTTCTGTATGTTTGATTTACACCATGATGCTTTGAAATATGATCACAGAGGGTTTTTTCACAGCCTACCTGTCTGAAAGAGCTCATTATTTATGCAGGTCATTAGAGCTCTTTATGCGATTCTTTTGTCTTCTCAGGTGAGAATCACCCATTATTCATGATGATTCACGCCTCCACGCATACTGTGTTTCTTGACCAAAGATGTTTTAGAAAATTTAAATCTCTCTATTGTTTTATATGAAGGAGTAGGAAGGATAATTTTAACATAATTTTGAATTTTGAACTCTAGTCTACAACCTCCAATACCCAGAAGTCTTGTGAACACAGATTTAATATTATTTTTTTGGCCTTATTTCAATGACTTAAGTTTTTTGTTTTTTCAATAACCACGCTTGAACGTTATTCCTTCAAAAACACAAACATGTACATACATGTTCCTCACATATTATGGTAGCCTAGTTTGTGCTGAATACAGTGTAATGACACTTTTGTCATTTATATGTTAGGACCAACTTATAAGCTCCGGCCTTTCCGTAACAACATCAAAAGCTCAGCCAAACAGCTGATCATAGCTGTACAGGGCAGGTTTTTATTTCTCATCCCCATAAATATATCTAGTAGTAGAGCTAATGCAAGGACTACAAATCAAAAATTTTTCTTTTGCTGAAACTTCCTCGTCTTCATGGAGAGTGCAGTTCATGGTTGCATAGCAACGACGCCACGGGAGCGAAAGCGCTTTGGAAAGGAGGAGAAAGTGGCGTGGCTGCTTATGTGACGCTATATGTGAATGGCCCCTTAAAACTGCAACTTTTTCTTCGCATATCAGACAGGTCCATTAAACTCCACGAAAAAAAATACTGCAATGTCTATCTTTCTTGAAACTGTCTGTGTTCCTCATCCACTTTCCTTTTTGGCTTGGAAAAAAACATATTTTGTTCGCAATTTGCAGCCAAACAACAAATAATCTACAAAAGCCCCGAACCAGCTCTCATCAAATCTGCCTGTGCACTTTTTTTTCTTTTTTTTTATAGAATCATGTCATTCTTTTGAATATGGAATATGGTATGAGACGACTAGAGAATAATAATAATAATAATAATAATTGTAGCAAGGTTCAATGTTTAGGAAGGAAGAGGACAGTGATGGCTTGACAACTGACTGCTTTATTAAATAATTTTACAAAAGAAAAAGGTGTGCAGACAGGCACAAAATGGTCACAAATAAATCACAAAGTCTCTCCAACAGAATCAGCATAAATCCAGCGTGGGCAGCAGTCAGTAGTCCTTCTCTCTCTCAGCCACTCCTGTTTCTCCTGGTGTTATATACTCTCTCCACACCAATTACTGAAACAAGAGACAGGTGTTCGTCATTTGCATTTAACCCACTCACTCACCGCTCGTCTCCTGACTCTCTCTTCCGCTGCAGACTTCGCTGAACCACGCCCCCCTCGCCACAATAATAATTTAGCCGGCCGGATTATGTTTTATTTTTTCGATCAGTTGCTGGATATAACTAGCAATAACTAGAAATATTTGTTAATTCTTAATGTTGGCTACAGACCTGTTACCCGATTAACTATTGAGAACATAGCACTTCTTACAAGCACTTAAATTGTGCTGTTTTGTTTAATGCAATTTATTATTTAGTCATTTAATCATTACTTACGTACCTAGTGTTGAGTCTGAGTTCAGTTGATTCTGTTAGAGGTGGTAAATCTGCCACAGAAATGAGGCTGAGATCTGGTAGATATCACTTATTTAAAGCTTTTATGTGACATGATGAATGTATTTTGTGTATCTTTGATTCTGCTTTCAGCTTTGCAGCTATTCTCAACAACACTTCCTGTAGTTTGAGTGTTTTACACCACTGTGGAGGAATTTTGTCCTAATTTGTCCCACTTCTCCTTGCAAAGCTGGTTCAGCTCAGTGAAATTTGTAGCCTTTCCAGCATGAGCTTTGTTCCAAGACCTTCCACAGCATTATAATGGAGTTGAAGTCTGGACTTTAAATAGGCCATTCCCAAACTCTAATCTTCTCAATTGACAACCTTTTTCAATTTGCTTGTTGTGAATCATTCGGATCCAAGACTTTCACTGCTGTACAACTTCAGATAATTGAAATTGATATCTAACATTTTAAACTTTAAAGGATTCAGGATGCCTTTTGTTTGCCTCCATATTCAGTTGTCAGTTTTTGCAACTAACTTTCAGTACATTTGTACAAAGAACTAAATAAAATTCACTTTAAAGGTGCCCTAGAACATGTTTTTAAAAGATGTAATATAAGTCTAAGGTGTCCCCTGAATGTGTCTCTGAAGTTTCAAATCTATTTTAAAATCTATACCCCATAGATTTTTTTTTATTAATTTTTTTAACTGCCTATTTTGGGGCATCATTATAAACGCGCCTATTTATGCTGCGGCCCCTTTAAATCCCGTGCTCTCCGCCCACGGAGATCGCGTTTGCCTCAAAATGGATATTTACAAAGTGTTCGTCATGCATGCGGCATGCATGCGTCGGATTATGTGAGTATTGTATACTGTTATATTGTTTATTTTGATTCTGAATGAGTTTGAGGCTACGCTGCGTGGCTAAAGCTAACATTACACACTGTTGGAGAGATTTATAAAGAATGAAGTTGTGTTTATGAATTATACAGACTGCAAGTGTTTAAAAATGAAAATAGCGACGGCTCTTGTCTCCGTGAATACAGTAAGAAACGATGGTAACTTTAACCACATTTAACAGTATATTAGCAACATGCTAACGAAACATTTCGAAAGACAATTTACAAATATCACTAAAAATATCATGATATCATGGATCATGTCAGTTATTATTGCTCCATCTGCCATTTTTCGCTGTTGTTCTTGCTTGCTTACCTAGTCTGTTGATTCAGCTGTGCACAGATCCAGATGTTCTGCCCTTGTCTAATGGCTTGATCATGGGCAAAGAGTATAGAACCCAGTGTATGTTCTTTGTCATGGGCTGGCATATGCAAATATTGGGGGCGTACATATTAATGATCCCGCCTGTTACATAACAGTCGGTGTTATGTTGAGATTCACCTGTTCTTCGGAGGTCTTTTAAACAAATAAGATTTATATAAGAAGGAGGAAACAATGGAGTTTGAGACTCACTGTATGTCATTTCCATGTACTGAACTCTTGTTATTTAACTATGCCAAGATAAATTCAATTTTTCATTCGAGGGCACCTTTAAGGATTTCTGTTGTTCAGGTTTAACTGATTAATCATCTGAATGTTTTCATTCCTGTTCTAGACTCTCTAACTGCAGTGTAACAGAAGAAGGTTATAAAGCTCTGGCTTCAGCTCTGAGATCAAACCCTTCACACCTGATAGAGCTGGATCTCACAGGAAATGATCCTGGACAATCAGGAGTGAAGGAGCTCAGTGATTTACTACAGGATCCAAACTGTCAACTGAAGACACTGAGGTGAGACGGGATGAAATAATTAACAAAATGAGTTATATGCTCAATATTCAGGCTAAATAGTCATAACAAATATATTATTTTAGTTATACAATAAGCTGGACAGATCCTGTAGGTTCTGACATGATGATGATAACCGTCAACACAGTTTAGTTGTGGTACAAGCTAGAGGTCAAACAGACATTATGGGCTAGTATATGTGCTATTCTGGAGTATGGTATACCTTGACAATTAACATTCACAATTTTGTTTTTGTGCACACTTCTCATTAACAATTCTAACCTTTCAAAATTGTTTTCTGAACACAATTGTTTTCCATCAAGTCCAGATTCACTGTATCTCTGCAGCAGGTCTATGAGTCTCCAGATGTTCACAAACATGCAGTTTCACAAGCCAGATTTCTCTGCAGATGTTTCTCACTCCTCCTGCTTAAAAGCCAGAAAGATCTTGAGGCCTTAATTTCACACTCTGTATTCACACTGAAAATCATGATCTAGTGAGCTTTTGCTCTTCTGCTCTGTGGGACGTTTCTGTTCTTATGAGTTTGCTTTAGGACTGAGTGTCGCTGTTGTTTCTTTTAAATAACTCTATTATACTTTGTTTTCAAGTATTTATATATTTGTGTATTTAAATGTTCAAAGAAAAGCGTTACATCTAAATAACTGGAGCTTGTCTTTAGAACAATAATTCAGTTTATCTTATTTTTGTAATGCAACAGACATTTATTTGAGAACTGAATTGACTCTTCTGCAGGTTTTTGAGTGGTGCTGCAGATGAAGCCTGTCAGTATGTGAAGAGAGTTGTGGGTAGAAACCCATTACTCCAGAGAGAGCTGGATGTGAGTAGACATGAACTAGGAGACACACAAGTGAATCAGATTGCTGCTCTACTGCAGGATAAACACTGTCAACTCAACACACTGACGTGAGTATTGTTCATTTATTTAATATATTACAGTACTTTTAATTGTAATGTTACTGTAGCTGATAATATTTCCTCACATTTCAGTCAGAGCGTATTTCTCAGCTACAACAATGTAAAGTGATAAAATTAAACAGGAAATTAAAAACATTTAAATGTGACTGTTACGTTAGCTGGTATACTAAGCACACAACGAGGAGATAGAGTCAATAGAAGTCTTTACTTGGAGAGAAACAGGAATCCACAGGAACATACCAACATTAACACGAACGATACTGGACAACACAAGACTAGAAACACAAGGCTTATATACAAGGGATAACAAGGAGGGTGATTAGACACAGCTGAATGTGATGATTGGAGTGCTCAGTAACCACGGTGAGTGACTAGTGGCGGGAAATGGAACAACAACAAGTCCAGAACAGAGTGTACATGTAACATATCGCCCCCTCCCGGAAAGGCGCGTCCTCGCGCCGTGGAGAGGGGAAGATGACGGAAGAGATGGTGCAGGAGGCGGTTTGGGAGGCGGACGGCTATCCGGGAGGAGGCGAAGAGCAGGAGTCCAGGGCGGTGCAAAAATCCAGGGAGGTGCAGGTGGTGGTGAAGTCCAGGTGGTAGCCTTGAGCAGAGGAGTCCAGATGTTGCTCCAGGCCACAGCCAGGACGGCGACCCACGGCGGCGTTGCTGGAGGGAGGAGCCGAGGTGGTGAATTGCTCCAGACAACCTTGGGGAGGCGTGGAAGCAGCACAGCCGATGTAGAGGGATCCTTGGGCGAAGACAGAGAGCCGAAGGAGCGGAGTGATGCCGATGACCTGAGTCCGCGACAACATCCTCGCGACGGCCCCACGAGGCAGCAGCAGTGTACCGGAGGGCTGAGGTGGAGCTGGAACGACTGAGGGCCGAGGCGGAGTCTGAGGGAAGGCGGAGCCCAACGGAGCCGTAGGGGTGGAGGGTCGGAGAAACTCGAATGACCCGTAAGTCCGTGGCGAAGTGCTGGCAATGACTGACCCAGGCGGAGTCGCAGGACCGAGGGAGTCCAGTGGAGCCGAACGCTCGATGGTCACTGCTGTAGACGAGGGTGGCAGGAGCAGAGGCGGAGGAGTCAGGACGATGAGTCGAGGTGGAACGATGTGACCTGAGGCTGGAGGCGGAGCTACAGGAACCTCATCGCCTGAGGCTGTCTCACAGCAGGCCCCAGGTGTAGCCACGCCACTGAGAGGAGGCTGGAGTAGAGCTGAGGGCGTGATGTGAGAGTGAAGGCTGGGTAGCAGGCAAGGTTGTGGGCTGGAGAACAGGCAGAAAAGCAGAGGGACTAGGACAAACAAAGTCATTAACAGGGTTTTGGAGAGGAGGTGGGAGAGGGAGGCTGGGCGGGACCATTTCATCCAAAATGAAAACGACAGTTTCAGGAGGTACTAACTGAGGTAAGGAATCTTCTCCAAAGTCATAATCTATAGCGCTTGCCTGGAACTCACTCTCAGTGGCAGGAGTGTGGGCGGGGCTCCCATCCAACCCCTCGTCTTCCACACTGTCTCCATCAGCGATGGTAACAGCAGACTCACACACCTGGTCAGACACGCTGGGCTCCGTCTCGATGTTATGCTCAGTCGTTCCGCTGGTCGCTGGCTCCTGCATCGCCGTGGAGGCGGGCTCTCTGTCTTCGGTGGAGTTGCGCTGACTTTTCACGCCGTCAGAGGGTTCCTGGCTGGACGCTGGAGTGGGAGTGGGACTGGCGTTGTTGTCGCAGAAACCCACGGTCATCGACGATGCCAGCACCCACTCCACGTATTCAGGGAAGCTCCCTCAAGGTCCTTCCCCAGACAGCAGCGATTTGGTGGCGGTGTTGAGGCCGGCAAACAGAAAGTTGCAAAGGCTGCTGTCCGGGAAATGTGTCGATGTAGCTAGGAACAAAAAGTCATTCAATTGTTCCTCGAGGGAGCGGTCCTTCTGCTCAAGACAGATTAACAGAAATGCGGGTGTGTACATATTGACGGGAAAGTAGAGTGAAACACGAAAAACACAGACGGAAAACAACAAACACTAAACACGCCGCAATCTGTCTAACTGTTTTTGGTCCGGTATTCTGTTACGTTAGCTGGTATACTAAGCACGCAACGAGGAGATAGAGTCAATAGAAGTCTTTACTTGGAGAGAAACAGGAATCCACAGGAACATACCAACATTAACACGAATGATACCGGACAACACAAGACTAGAAACACAGGGCTTATATACAAGGGATAACAAGGAGGGTGATTAGACACAGCTGAATGTGATGATTGGAGTGCTCAGTAACCATGGTGAGTGACTAGTGGGGGGAAATGGAACAACAACAAGTCCAGAATGAGTCCAGAACAGAGTGTACATGTAACAGTGACATCAAGCTTTAAATATTGAATTAATAATTTAATTATTTCAGTTACTGTAGAGGGAGAACAATTTTCTTCCAGAGCTCAGAAAACTCTTCAAATAAGCGAGAGATTGAAAAAACAGCTGCACTATAAACACAGGGATGTCTTTCCTAACTTTCACAGGTTAATTCTGTGTAAATTAAATATAATCACCAATACTATTTTCTAGTGATGTTACGTTCTGTGCCGAGGCTTCGGAGCGTGTCGAGAAATCCTGGAAGCTTTCAGTAAAGTGCGTATCGAGGCTTGTATCGCTTTAGATCAATGACGTCATTGATGACGTTCCAAGCCCTGCTTCCTCCTGACTGGTTCAGGATGTGGTTCCAATCTTGGCACAACATTTTGACAGATATACAAGCGACCCATGGGATCCCCTCAGAATGTGTGATTTTAGAATAATAATATCGCCCCTCCTGCCTATTATGACCAAAATATTTATTTAAACACATTTAATAGTCCCATTCATTTTAAGCCAATACGTTTATTACACAGTTATGTTATACAATCATTATATATCACCAGAAAATACACATTACATTCAAATAAATATATTAGTCTTTGTGGAAATTGATTTTTTCTTCACTGTTATTTCTAAGCCTTAACTGGCGCAAAATAAAGTGCATCACATGATCACATCAGGTCATCTGTAATGTATCTGCTTGCTTCACACTCTTTGACCACCAGGTGGTATTGTGAGCAAATGAGGCCTCAAGAAATGAACCCTTTTGTGAACCACCTGGCTGAAAAGCTTCAATGCTTCATGAGGCTTCATCTCGCCACCACTACTTTATTCAAATAAACATGAACAAAATTAAAATAACAAAGAAAGACTTCACTAAGGAACATGAACATAAACCTCACCAACAGCAGTTACAGAGAACAAAGACAGACTAAAGACAATGATAACATGAGGGCTATATATACACACACTAATGAACAAACAAGAAACACCTGAACATGATGAACCAATGAAAACATGACACATGAAACAAGGAACCAATCAGAACATGACACATGAACAGGGGGAGCACATGACAAGATCACATGAGAAGCAAGACTGTGAGAATTATACAAAATAAAAGACATGAAAACAAACTAAACTACATCCAGAACAGACGTGAACCTCACAGTGCAGCACTAAAGCAAATGAACCTTTTCCAAAACTTGTTTGATTGTCTTCTGCTTCAGGAAATACTTTATTCCTTAATCTGTTAATGTTAGTTTATACAATTATTCATTGTTCATGTTTGTTCACAGTGGATTAACTAATGTTAACAGAAATCTTTTGTGTTTAAAACTATATTAGTAAATGTTGAAACTTACATTAAGGTTATTAAATGCTGTACTAGTATTGTCCATCACTGTTTCATGTTAAGTAATGTAGTTCATGTTAACTAATGAAAGATTATTGTAAAGTGTTAGTGAGTCGACAATGTGTCTGAAAACAACCGACATAAACACATTTGTTCCAGTGATCAAACCAAGGGTGACATTGACACGAAACAACATTAAAGATGATATGAAATGAATGTGTAAACTAACAAATAGATTGATGATTTTAACCTTTATATTGTTACAATGTCGTAGTATATTTAAATGAACAATGTGTCGTCTTTCTCCATATTACCTGCACCTGGATATCCCTGTTTATTTGTCAGCAAAAGTCTGCTGGATGAAGCTAAACATGTTAGTTGATCATCATAGATTTGAGTCATTGTCTTTTCTCTTTCTGTCTGTATAGATGCAGTATTACGGAGGAACAGTGTGTCATCCTGACTTCAGCTCTGAAATCAAACCCGTCACTCCTGAGAGAGCTGAACCTGAGAGGGAATGAACTAGGAGACTCTGGAGTGAAAAACCTCAGTGATCTACTGATGAACCCACAATTCAAGCTGGAGAAACTGTCATTATCATCATCAATTTTCACCCAGTTTGTATCATTATACTATATTTATATAGTTTAGTTTATTTTAAGTCAACAGGGCACAAGTCACATCATTTGTAGCGCTGCATCTCCATCTGAAGAAAGATTCAGAAATGGTATTAGTTAACAGGTTTGTATGTGTATCAATTAAAAGAGCATTAAACTTTGTGGCTGTAAAATAGTTTCATATGCAGGAATCTGACAAATCTTTGCTTTGAAACAAGACAGAAGTGAGAACAGACTAAAAAAAACAGTGTAACAAATTGTCATGAATGGCTGGTTGTAATGAAGCTCATGATGGAGAATACAATAACACTGTCTTTAATCACAAATCTAACATGTAGGAGAGATAAAACACAATTTTATATTAAAGCTGCAAGCAGCGATGAAAGGGCCCTCGCACCCGGGCTCACCGCCACCCGTTGGCCTTAGGAAAACAGAGAACAGTGGTCGACATGCATGTAAGCGAATGAATACAGGAGAATTATGCCATTAAGTCATTTCGAATTGCCACACTTCCTGCTGCCAACAGGTGGCGCTTTGACCATAACCAAATATTGCGATATAGATGTGTTCAGACCCGGACTGTTATCAAACACGTGAAGTTTGGAGCAGATCGGACATCATATGCCTGAGTTACAACAACTTCCTGTTTCATGGCGTTAATCGCATACATTAGCACTTAGCCAAGTGTTGCATGATTTAACGTGTTTCTAGTATGTTTTGTACTTTGTGGCATATTGAAATGTGGTTCTGGGAGGGAATTACAGTGTAAAGCATGCCATTTCCTGTTGCCAGCAGGTGGCGCTATGACTAACTGAATATTGGCATATACATATGTTCAGGCCAGGACTCTTATCACACATGTGAAGTTTGGAGCAGATCAGACATTGTATGCCTGAGTTACAATGGCTTCCTTTTTCATGGCGGAACAACAGACTTTGTCATGCCGCCACGGACATGCCCTTCAACGAAAACTCTAGATCTTCGCAATTTAACGTCACAAAGGCCTTTAGATTAGACTGACAAAAAATGACATTGATCTGATTAAATCTCTAGGAGGAGTTAATCACAGTGTAAAACATGTCATTTCCTGTTGCCCCCAGGTGGCGCTATGTTGTAACTGAATATTGTTATGAAGATGTCTTCAGGTCAGGACTCTAATAAAACATGTGAAGTTTGGGGCAGATCAGACATTGTATGCCCGAGTTACAACAACTTCCTGTTTCATGGCGAAACATCGAACTTTGCCAGGCCGCCACGGACACGCCCTTCAGCAAAAACTCTAGATCTTCACAATTTAACGTCTCGAAGGCCTTTAGATTAGACTGACCAAATATGATGTTGATCTGATTAAAGCTCTAGGAGGAGTTCATTAAAGTACAACACCTGGAAAAGGCAAAAACTGCCCAAATTTTGCAAAGAAAATTCAAAATATCTCACTTCCTGTTGGTTTTACAAACTTTGCACCCAGGGGCTTTTTTGTAGGTATTGGGCTGTTACATCTGTCTACCGAATTTCATAACTGTACGTGAAACATAGCACGAAGGGCGTTTAATTGAAGTTTTGTAGGTGGCGCTATCGAGCCATTTTGCCACACCTAATTCTGAAACCCATATCAGATGTAAATTTTCACCACTTCTGACGCGTGTGCAAAGTTTCATGAGTTTTTGAGAACGTTTAGGCCCTCAAAAATGTGATTCATTTTGGAGAAGAAGAAAATTTTGGCTGAGCAATTCCAATAGGGTCCTCACACCATCGGTGCTCGGGCCCTAATTAATCTAGAGTCATAAATTCACTTATTTTTGGGAGTGAGGACAGATCCAGACTTGGATTGTAACTAGTATCCACAAATGCTTCTGTCTTGGTTTGTTCATTTATTTCATTAAGTTTCCATGTTTTTACAGGTTTATTAGTGACTGTATGACATTTATTCATGATTCATTTAACTCACACATGAACTGAACATGGATTTGAGTCATTTTCTCTTCCTGTCTTCAGTCTGAGTAGAAGCAGTATTACAGAGGAACAGTGTTTCATCCTGACTTCAGCTCTGAAATCAAACCCGTCACACCTGAGAGAGCTGAACCTGAGCAGGAATAAACTAGGAGACTCTGGAGTGAAAAACCTCAGTGATCTACTGATGAACCCACAATTCAAGCTGGAGAAACTAGAGTTAGTATCATTATACTGTATTTACGTGTATTTTAAGTCAACAGGGCACAAATCACATCATTTGTTGCGCTTATAACAAAACTCTGGGTAAGAGGCTGTTATAAATCTGAATTTTGGGAGGACTCAATAACTAACAATAAACATAAATTAGACAGTTTGAAACCAAGCAATTAAGCGTCATGAATAGTTTATATACCATATGAAAGTATAGCACCAAAAACCAACAACTGAACAAATAAACAAAAATAACTAAATACCAAATCTTTGAATCAAATATAAATGAAAAATTCAGATAAGGAGTTATATTGGGAGTATGATGACTGCAAGACAATTTGTTAAAGATTGTTTGTTGATGAAATTGTTCCTTGTAGTTTGAGGTAAAGCAAAAATCTGTGCATGTAGAAAAATCCAAGAAGAAAAATAATCCCCCAAAAATCCATCAAAAAAAATCACATAGAAAGAAGTTGATCTTAAAGTCGGCATGAAACGGAAGTTGCAATTGTCTTTTCTTCTGTACTGTGACGTCTATCCAAGTGAAACGGCATCTGAAATGAGAGGGCGGGACTTGATTTCATCCTTCAGGAATTGATTGGAAGTTGGGCGTTGCTAACAAAATGGAGGCAGATATGAATTACTCACTCCGAGCAGTCATGTTACTGTAAGAGCTTTGAGGATGACGAGGACGGTTAATGGCACTAAACAGCGAGAGAGACTGACTGACTGACGGTGCGTGTCCGTCAGCGCGAAGCGAGCGTTTTCGGTTCATTCCTATGGAAGTTGAGCCACGTGTAAGTTAAGTGTGACGCTCAACTTCCATAGGAATTAATCTAATAATGCTCTGGTCGCTTGCTCTGCTCCAGTGGACACGCAGCCTGACTGACTGAGCGTGTCGCAGGTTCCTTTCCATGTTTACTGTACACCCCAATGACTGGCATCAGCGGTGGTTAATGCTTTAATCTCTTTAAAGTGAAGCACAGCATTTAGGCTACCCCATACGTCACTGCAATTCCAGAAAGCTCCACCCTTGCGCCATAGCATGTGACAGGAAGAGACGATGAGTCGTTTTGAAGGGGGATGGGAGGTGAATGATTTTGATTAAAGATTATGAGGGCACATGAATTTAAAAAAAATAATGAAGTTCACGGATAAATTATTGATAATAAATACTACAATATTCCATAAAAAAATTAGAATTGTCAATTTTGATTTCATGCTGACTTTAATCCTTGTGTGCAAAATCCCACAGGATCCACAAGCGATGCCATCAAAGTTCAGGATAGAACAGAAAACCACTTGATCTCTGCTTCCAATGAATTACACCATAATTCACATACAATGTTCAAGGAGTCCTTCTATAAACACAGATGAACTAACATTAGAAAAATGGCATGATCGCAAACACAAACGCAATAGCTATGAAAACACATAAAATAACATCAGAAAACACATTGCTGGAAATACCCTGCACAGATAAAACAAAATAATATCTTACTTCGATTGAGCAGGAAACCAAAAGTTTCTCAATCAGGACATCTTGACTTGAGACGATGCAGCAGGTAAGCCATGCTTCCCTCTGCTCAAACAAATATGTCTTCTTCTACTACGTACCTTGATTTATACCTCATACTTGAGTATACTAGCGCCCCCTTTTGGTATGTAGTAGCAAACCATAACAGACTTGTGTCTGTTATACGCTGCATCTCCATCTGAAGAAAGATTCAGAAATGGTTTTAGTTAAAGGATTAGTTCACTTTCAAATGAAAATTAGCCCAAGCTTTACTCACCCTCAAGCCATCCTTGGTGTATATAATTACAGTAAATGGGATCAATGAGTATGAGCTGAAGAAAGAAGATCTATCTATCTATCTACTCTGAAAAATCTCATTGGCCACGTTCACACTGCAGCTAAATTCGGTTGTCAGTTCACTTTTTAGTGCTTAATCGTGTTCTGTACACACACAGTTCAGTAAAATACGGTAGTGACAACCGCATTTACAGAAATCCTATGCAGTGTGTACGGAACCGAACTCAACTGGTTTAATGACGTTAACATGCATCTGAGATGTGTCTCTTCTGTGTGTGCGGTGAATCACAGGGAAAGCACAAGCCTTTCTCATTCGTGTTGCCAGATCTTGCTAGAAAAAACAGCGAACAAAAATAAGCCCATAATAAACCTAAATAAATCCAAATGCTTTATACTGAAAATAAGACCAAAATATTGTGATTCATGTCTGCTCACTTTAATAACTCAATAAACTTGTTCGCTTTATGAGACAAGCTTAAACAACAAGCCCAAATACGCTTATAATGAGTGAACATGGCAACACAGAAAGAGCGCTCTGTGTGAAACAGGCTGTAGCATAAACAAAACACGACACCTCCGTCGAATGTGTTAGTGTGTTTAGTTAAATTGCTGAAAATAACGAGTGTTTTGTCACTGTAATATTACTTTGGTCACAATAACGGATACCAAACACGAGAGACGCCAGCTCGTCGCTATGGTTTCCAAGCTGTCAATCATCGCATTTTCGAGAGTGAGTCGTGTTCCATACACACATGTAACGATAATTTAGAAGATTCACTCCCACATTTAAATGCGGTCATGACTCCTGAAACTTACAGTGTGTACGTGCCCATTGACTCTCATTGATGAATGTTCAGATGAGTTAAAACTGTTCAAACTCCAATTGTCGAAATTCAGATTTAAACACACTGAAGCCGATTAGACTCAATTAAACTGACATTCTGTGTACTATTTCTAATCCACTGAAACTCATTCAAACTCATTTAATCTCTATCTATCTATCTACAGTATCCATCTATCTATCTATCTATCTATCAATCTATATATCTATCTACTGTATCTACTGTATCTATCTATCTATCTATCTATCTATCTATCTAACTAAATCTATCTATCTATCTATCTATCTATCAAACTAAATCTATCTATCTATCTCATATCAACCACCCAGAATACCCTAGCAACTGCATAGCAACTACCCAGAACACCATAGCAAGCCCCCAGAATTACCCTAACAACCGCATAGAAACACCCTAGCAACCACTCGGAATACCTTAGCAACCACATAGCAACACTTTTGCACCCACTCAGAATACCCTAGCAACCACATAGAAACACCTTAGCAACCACTCAGAGTACCTTAGCAACAGCATAGCAACACCTTAGCAACTACCCCAAGTTCACACATGAACTGAACATGGATTTGAGTCATTTTCTCTTTCTTCAGTCTGAGTTACTGCAATATTACAGAGAAACAGTGTGTCATCCTGACTTCAGCTCTGAAATCAAACCTGTCACACCTGAGAGATCTGAACCTGAGATGGAATGAACTAGGAAACTTAGGAGTGAAGCACCTATGTGACATACTGAAGGATTCACACTGTAAACTGGAGAGATTGAGGTCAGTAACATTCTTCACATAAAGAATCAAAATGCTTAAAATCACTTTAACACTGTGGCAGGGGGGGCGTAGTTCAGCGGAGTCTGCAGCGGGAGAGAGAGGGAGGAGACGCGCGGTGTCTGAGTGGATTAGACGCAAATATTAAACACCTGTCTCTTGTTTCAGTAATTGGCGTGGAGAGAGTATTTAACGCCAGGAGAAACAGGAGCCGGCGAGAGAGAGAAGGACTACTGGCTGTTTCCCCACTCCTGGATGTCTGTCTGCTGCTGGAGTGAAGTCTGACGATTAAGTTGATTGTTTTTGGTGCCTGTTTGCACTGTTTTTGTGACTTTATTATTTTGGTGTCAATAAACAGCCAGTAGTCACCTGCCGACCCTGTCCTCTTCCCTCCTTACTTACGAACATTGTTACACTGGTGCCGAAAACCCGGGAGGGAAGATGGATGCCGCCGCCATGCCCGAGTCCTCCGCCGCGCCATTTGCGGATCTGATTACATCCCTCGCGGTCATGCAACATGATCAACACCAGGCCCTGCTGGACTTACTGCAAGATCAGGAGAGGCGGTTCCAGGCCGTCCTCCAAGCCCAGCAGGAAGACCGCGAGAGGTTCCGGAGCCTCCTGGACTACAACGATCTCAAGAGGGCCATCATCCAGCGGGTCGGCCGGAGTCCAGAACAACATCGCCAGCGCTTCCGCTCCCTGGAGCTGGGCGAGTCCGGCCGGCCCTTTGTGATGGCCCAACAGCTCCGGGACTCCTGCCGCAAATGGTTGCTGGCCGACGGAAGTGACGTGGAGGAGATCATCGACCGAGTGGTACTGGAGCAGTTTGTCACTCGGCTTCCGAGGAGAACCGCCGAGTGGGTCCAGTGCCACCGCCCCACGTCGCTGGAGTCGGCTATCCAACTTGCGGAGGATCATATGGTGGCGTGCCCCGGGGTCGGCGAACCCCTGCCATCAGCTTCTCTCTCTCCCTCTTTTCCATCTCCTTCTCTCTCTCGCCGGCTCCTGTTTCTCCTGGCGTTAAATACTCTCTCCACGCCAATTACTGAAACAAGAGACAGGTGTTTAATATTTGCGTCTAATCCACTCAGACACCGCGCGTCTCCTCCCTCTCTCTCCCGCTGCAGACTCCGCTGAACCACGCCCCCCCTGCCACAAACACTCTGAGGTCTGAAAACGCGCCGGTGTGTTTTGCAGGTTTTTTTTCACATTGCAGCAAAACAGACTTAAAATACTCCGTCATTTTTTGTCATAGAGACATAAGTAATATATCAATTGAAACTATAGAATATCTTCTTTTATTTGTATACACTCAGAGTAAAAACACAATGTTGTGCTTTTTGTAAAATAAAGAAAACTAACATGATGCGTGATTTCTCCTCTCCCTCTGAACGAAGTCCAATCTGATAGTTCTCAGAAAATGAACTGTAACTCAGTGAATACTAATCACAGAAAAATTAAACTTATGTCTAAAAAAACGTTAAGATGTCAGGTTTTAAATCATGTAAGTCAAATCGAAAACAAACCTTCTGTGTTTATGTAATCTGTATGAAAAGAGCCATGTCAGAAGTCCGTGATTCAGCTCATTATCCGCTAATGCGGCCACGCCCACGGAGCCAGCGCTATTCAGACGCAAATTCACAGGCAATACATGCATTCATCGTCTCAATCGTGTATTTATTGTCTTGAAAAGTGTTTATCTGGACGTAAAAGTCATGGTTAGCGAGCTCTAGAAGACATGCAGTTAGTTCCTGTTTTCTTTTCTTCTATAGATGAATTTTAGATGAGTTTTTGTTTCTTTAGCGCCCTCCGGCTGCAGTATGAATTGGAAACTCCATTCATGGAATAGCCTCTTCTTCTTTAAGATGAATTTGTGGACTAAAAATGCACAGAGATCGCCCCCCTGACTTAAAGGATGAATTGAAAACACCAGCGCTCATAGTAATGACAATGAATATTAAATAAATATAACTCCTCTGTATAGAAAATTGACATAAGCATATGAGAATCCAATATTTCTCTAAATGTGCATGCTTTTAAACTAAAAGCCTATATTCAGACTCTTTGCATCACAGAAATATATTATATTTTAAAGTATAATATAAAACCATTACTTTATATTGTAATAATATTTTTTCTGTATGTTTCATATATCATGATGAGCTTGAGACTTTTTTTTCACAGCCTACCTGACTGAAATGCCTCATTAATATGCAAGTCATTTCAGCTCATTACTATCCAATTCTTTTGTCTTCTCAGGTGAGAATGGCCCATTATTCAGTGGTGATTCACGCCTCCACGCATACTGTGTTTCTTGGCAAAAAGTGTCTTACAAAAACTAAATCAATATATTGTTTTATATGAAGGAGTAGGCAGCATCATTTTTACATAATTTTGAAGCAAAAACTCTAGTTTACAACCTCCAATACCCTAAAGTATTGTAAACACAGATTTACTATACTTTTTTTGGCCTTATTTCAGTGACTTTTTTTCAGTGTCTTTTTTGTTTTTTCAATAACCACGCATAAATGTTATTCCTTCAAAAACACAAACATGTACATACATGTTCCTCACATATTATTGTAGCCTAGTTTGTGCAGAATACAGTGTAATGACACTTTTTCCATTAATATGTTTATGAACAACTGAAAAAAGCACAAATGTCAGGGCATGTCAAAACTTCTCCAGGCCCCAAATCAGCCTCAGACTCCAGAGGGTTAACAGTTTAAACTAAAACACTTTATACTCAATATCTCACAATGAGTCTGAGTTCACATTATATTTGTGCAAAATTCTTCACCTTAATGATTTGTTTGTAAGATAATCACTCTTCCTCTGTTTGTGTCTTTCTAGTCTATATCACTGTGGCATTACAGATGTTTCTTCTTTAACTCAGTCATTGACTAACTCAAAAGCACTGCAGTTTTTAAAAGAGCTTGATCTGAGTAAGAATAAGATCGGAGACTCAAAGCGGCTCAGAGACGTGTTACGAGACTCAAAGTGTATCCTGAGGTGAGGAAACATCACTGTGATATTAAAGAGATCTTCATTTACTCTGATATGTGAACAAACCTTTCAAATATTCATGAAAGGAAATTATCATTAATCTTTATTGCAACAAATTGTTTGTGTGAGAAAAAAATGTGAAGTTATGAAAATGTTCAACACAAAGGAGGAAAGAGAGCTAAAGCACACTGTCACAGCTTTATTCAACAACACCTGCTTTATTAACTGTGTCAGTAGTGAATCATTTCAATTTGAAAATAGACTTGGTCAGATTGTTGGAAAACGCTGCACTCCTGCTAAAATCAGTGCATTCAGCTTCAGCTCACAGCCGTCCACCCTCACATGAGAAATGTCTCTGTCTCTAGTGTGTTTTTACTTTGACAAGCAACACGTCACACTACTTTACACTCACTTTACTTTCAGTTATTTACTAAGAGCCCTACAAACATGTCTAAACTAGAGGACAAACGGCTTTAACTAAAGGATTGTGTTTTGATTCAGAATATCATTTGTATTTGCTCCCTGTGGTTTATTTCATACGCCGTTCACTCATTAGTTTCTTCTTTACAGTCACTCAATAGGAGTCACACCAACACTATACACAAACATATCAACATGATATTTGTTTGAATGTATTATATTTAAAACACAAATATCTCTGTAAGATCATGTAAAGTCAAAACTTATTTTTTTACTCAAAAACAGTAATTGAAATATAGTAACTAATTTGCACGTTGTTCCACTGAACACTGATAGTTTTCTCTTCTTTTTCACCTTACAGTGTAACTTATCAATCTCCAAAAGTCTCTGAACAAGTTCAATCACCAAACACCTCTGGTGGATGCTTTATATCATAGTTTGAAATCATCATGAGAGGAGCAGAAATCATCAGGTGATCCACAGAAGAGTCTCACTACTGTGTCTATGAGGAGAAATAAATGTGTGATTAATGTGTGAATGTGTTTCATACAGATGGAAGAGACTCAGACTTTACAATGAAATAAAGCAGCATGTGTGTTAGAAACATGTGATATTGAATGATTAATGCTGCTTTAGTATTCAGTCAAATGATGGTTTAGTTTTATTTAAAGGTGAACAGGAGGAAGAAGCTCAGATGAGTCTGTCAGCAGAAATCTTCAGGCTCTTCAGTATCAGACCTACAAATATAATAATGTTTGGATTGAACTCATCATTATCATTAAAATATTATTAATCATAAACGTGATTGTCAAGTATAGCACATAAATGTATGAAAAGATATAAATTCTACATGTTACTTCAAACATTTACACAGAATATATTTGTTTATTTTTGTTATTCTGTTTTATTTTATATTAAGTTATCTGTGTGTCTGTTAATGCACAGATATACAGTATATTGTCTTTAACATATTGTATATTGTACATTTTTTACAGTTAACAGCATTTGTGTGTTAAAGAAGTTAAGAACAAATGTTTTTGAATGAAAAGTTTACTTGTCTGTTGTATTATTGAAGCTACATGAGCAGATGCAGAGAGATTCTCCTTCTTAAATAAAGGTGAAGTTGTAGATGTTAAACATAAAACCATATGAGTGATCTTTACTATTGTTGGAGAAGAAATCATGCTGGGCTGCATTTCTCTAAAGCATTGTGAGCTCAGTTGATCGTAGAGATCATTGGTGGCAATAGTTCTACAATCTACTTAAGGGCCTATGATGCTTTTGAGAAACACGCCCTGATCTGACTAATATATAAATACAGAAATGTTCTCATTGTAAGTGTGTTTAAAGGGACAGTTCACCCCAAAAATGCAAATGATCGTTAATCACCCTCATATTATTCCAAACATGTAAGACTTTCTACTGTGGAAACACTAGAGACGGTATTTTGAGAAATGTTTCAGTGTCTGATTGGTTTCCAACATTCTTCAAAATATCTTTTATGTTCCACAGACGAAAGAGTCAGAAAGAAAAATGCAGGTATGAAACTACATGAAGGTGAATAACTGATGACAGGATTGTTATTTTGGGGTGAACTATCCCTTTAAATGGGACCTACTATGCCAACGTTTACAAGAGGTAAATAAGTCTCTGGTGTCCCCAGAATGTGTCTTTAAGCTCAAAATACCTCACAGATAATTTATTATACCATGTTGTTAATACCCATTTTTGAGTGCTAATGTAGTGATTTTACTTTCACCCATCCAAGGACACTATAATGTAGGGATTGGTACTTACATTACCACTGACATTGTGATTTTTGGGAGAGGAGCCAGAATCTGTTTCAACAGCTTTAAACATGAAGCTCTGTGGGATGCTGATCTCCTGGAGCACCAAAGGGTCCTTAAATCTGGAACATGCAGATGAAGGAACATTGAAGTGAAGGTTTGCTCTCCTGAGCTTAACCTTGTTGCAGATATCTCTGTCTTCTGCCTCTCTACAGACACTCAGAATTTGGTCAATCTGTGTTTGTCTCTCTGCATAAAGCACACAGAAGTGTTTAAAGTGTCTTTAAAGTTTATCAATGCATTTCTCACTTTACAAACCACCACCAGAATACCTTTGACAATATTCTAAACAAATAGAGACCAAACAAGATGGGAAAAGACTGAACTGTCATACATTCATTCATTTTTATATTCATGTTAACATCAGCATTGCGTGACTGTGTGTATATAGTGTGTGTTAGTGTTATCTGTAGATTTCAGTTTCTGTACAGTCTGATCTCTAATTGTCAAACCATTTGAATTTCATCTGAAGAAATTGTTCTTTTAACTTAAAAAACAATTTAATGTTCCTTTGAACACGGCAGTATATACTTTAAACTTTCTTAAACAAGAAAGTCATTTCATGCAAAATCTCTTAAAGCAGTTTCATCTTTTCTCAATAGTGTGTGTATCTGC
Organism: Ancherythroculter nigrocauda; assembly: GCA_036281575.1. Lineage (NCBI taxonomy): Eukaryota > Metazoa > Chordata > Actinopteri > Cypriniformes > Xenocyprididae > Ancherythroculter > Ancherythroculter nigrocauda. The sequence goes on along the minus strand of VTFQ01000008.1, from coordinate 2,625,609 downwards.
TGGTGAAATCAAAGATCTGATGGAGTGTTGTGGGGAAAAAAGGTTTATTACCACAGAACTGAGATACATTGTTGGAACAATACTGAACATCTGCTGAACTCAAGTACATCTGTCCTCTGTGCTCATTAGATGAGTAGCTCTGTACAATATTTTGCTCTCATTTATGGACATTTCAATTCATAACATACAAGACTACACCATAGTGTTCTTGAAAATAATATTAATGTACTCTATTCAGCCATAAATGAACTTGCAAAGATCCTTATTTCATATTTTCATCAACACTTCAGCTGTTGACTGGTTAGGCTTCCGTTCTGATCTCCTCATATTCTCACTGCAGGTCTTTTCCATTCACCTCCTCTCACAAGCTATCATTTATACTTGATTTGTTAAGGCTGTGCATGGAGAAGTAATAGACTCATGTTAAATATTAGCCATTTAACTTATATGCAAAATTGGAATATGGCATGAAACATTTACAAAAAAAAAGCAAAATTTCCATGTGTTCAAGAGAACAGAATTGTCACTTCCTGGGAAGTTGGTGCAAAATATCAGTAATAAAAATGTAAGTTGCTGCAATTGGCTCTTTTTTCCTTCATCATAAATGAGTTGCGTCTCAGAGCGGCAGATGAAACACAATAAACGCTGTCATGGTCTCTTGCATTCGGATGCTCACGTGAAACACTCCCGAAGGGAATTAAACCAAATCATTCTGATGACAGACTTTGGCTCAGGCATTTCAGAACCACCAAATCAACATTTGAGATGCTGAGATGCGATTGGTCCGCTGGTTAGTCCAGTTATCCAATCACAGCCTCTGTTGAGGCAAAGGTATGTGAGCTTCTGTTACGCATCGAGGGATTTATTTGGTAAATGCGTTTCCATCGTAGCTTCCATCATAGTCTTCTTATCGGATAACACAATTATCCACCTCAGTTGAGTTCATATGTTTTTTATGCACATTTTTAGAATTTATGTGCATCTTGGCGTTTCCATACAACGCTTTTTATTGCAATATTCCAAAGTTCGCAAATAAATATGTGGATGGAAATGAATGCCACTGCAAACAGTTAACATGTTTAATGCAGCTGTGCACAAAGATGTAGAAGCAAATGATCTTCAGCACAATGACACTTAAGTTCATCTGAATTTCACACTATTGACTCTTGCTCTCTACGACAACTTTTGTTGACATTTCCTTCGATGAGACAGCAGAGCGCTGGATGTGACGAAACTCCTTCCACATGGCGGGCAGCGGTGCGGCTTCTCTCCGGTGTGAACTCTCTCGTGTATTTTCAGGTTCCCTGACTGACTGAAGCTCTTGTCACAATGTGAGCACTTGTAGGGTTTCTCTCCCGTATGGACCTTCTGATGCTCTTTCAGATATTTGGCTCTAGAGAAGCTGTTCCCGCACACCGAGCACATGTGAGCTTTCTCGCCGCTGTGTATTTTCTGGTGCTCTTTCAGATAGCCCAGCTGCGAGAACATCTTTCCACAGAAAGAGCACAAGAAAAGCTTCTGGTGAATTTTCTGGTGGATCTTCAGGTGCTTCGCTGAGATGAAGCTTTTACCGCACTGGCCGCAGCTGAACGGTCTCTCTCCCGAGTGCGAGTGCTGGTGGTTTTTGAGGATGGTGGCCTGCGTGAAGCTCTTCCCACACTCGTGACACGTGAACGGACGCTCTCCGGAGTGAATGCGCATGTGGTTCTTAAAGTGTCCTTTGCGTATGAAGCTCTTGGCGCACAGCAGGCAGGTGAAAGGCTTCTCTCCGGTGTGTATCCGGATGTGATTCTCCAGGCTCTCTTTGCGTGTGAAGCTCTTCCCGCAGTGAGGACAGCTGAACGGCTTCTCTCCGGTGTGTGTTTGCAGGTGTCTCTTCAGATCTGCGTTTTTGAAGAAGCTGCTGCCGCACTGCAGACAGGTGAAATCACGCTCTCCGGTGTGAATTTTGATGTGGCTTTTAAGGTTCACTTTGAGTGTGAAACACTTCCCACACTGAGGACAGATGAATGGTGGTTTTTTGGCTCCTGTTCTTTTCTGGGAGAAATCGCTTTCGGACTGTGACGGCTTTTCTCCTGTTATGACCTTCTGAGGTCTCTGATACTGACGATCCTCCTCCACTACATTCAGTTCTTCACACTCCACTTTCACTTCCATCATGTCTAGAATCAATTCAGACAAATAAGAAACACAAGTGACCCACAGTTTCATGGCAGAAAGAAAGAGGTCAATCATCAGGGCTCCAGATGAACACATGAACTGATCCTGGCACCAGTTAAAATTACAATAGTCATATTAAAGCTGCAAGCAGCATTTATCGGGGTTCAAGCTTTTAAGACCTTTATGCCATTTATGGTGTTAGGTTCTAGGCCGACACGAAAGCATTTAAGATTTATAGGCTTTTGGATGGAGATACATTTCTGAATGATCCTGTTATGGCTATCCAAATGATAAAGTTCAACCGTTTTTGATAATTATTGACCTAAAAAATCTAGAGAATTGTACTACAGTGGTTTTGAGGTTGAGTGAAATACATAGGATCTTAAGGCAAACTTACAGAGAATGAAGAGATTCAACATATGCTATGAATATAGTTTATGTGTGATACGTAGCGCCACCTGGTGGCTGATTTCTTTCATACTTCACACAGGCTGCTAGAGTCAAGAGTCAAATAGGTCCACCAAGTTTCGTTTTGATCGGCCTCCATTATCCTGGTCAAACTAGTTTTCAAACTTCTTAGGCCAATGGCAGCCAATGGCTCCTAACAGGATTAAGAAACCAAAATAACCGATATGGGAAAATTACGTCGGTTAGAGGTTCTGAATTTCGGTTTCGATTACTTTTCGATTAATCGTCCAGCCCTAATCGAAATTTTTTTAATAACATTTTGCCAGGAAGGTCTCTAGATGATGTATATCAAGTTTCGAGTGAATCGGACAAACAGCCTATGAGGAGTTGGAAAAAGTAGATTTTTCAAAAAATTCAAAACGCAGAAAAGTTTTAATAGCGGAAATGAAGATATATGTTTTGTTTGTCTTGAGCCAAGGATTCCAATGATATAAGACACTTGAGTCTACGACTGTACTGCACCAATACAATCAGTTCGGTCAATAATGTTTACTAGAGATGCTCTGATCGATCATCCACAGATCGGTATCGGACGATAATCATATTCTATGACACGATCGGTAGTGACTAAATTTGGCAGCTCTCACGAACCGATCTTAATTTAAAATTCACCGCTGACGAGCATAGATCACCGATCATTTATTTTGGTATATTTGTGTTAGCAGGGAATCTCTGACTTGAGTCTCCTCGTCTCGGTTTTTATTTTTATTTTTGCCAATCTCTGTTCTGGACTTGCGCACAAACTGCATTGCAGTTATTTCCCAAAATGTCATTTGTGTGAAAATATTAGGAAGTCTGTAAACAGGAAGTTAACATCGACAACATCAGAAATTTCAATGACATCTTTTTATAAAGTAGTGTTTATAACTGCCTTGTGTTCAGCGGTAGTCTGCTCCATTAGCGCCACCTACTGTCAGAGAGTGAATCTGCAGTTTCATTCAGTCCATCTGATGTTTTTGTTTTCTGCAGGTGTTTTATGCAGCATGATTCCACACATCTAAAGTTTAAATCTTGAAATTATATAATCTAATTAAAATTAGATTAGCATGTGTGCAGCATCTTTGTTTGGATCATGATTATAATGCAGAGGTTGACTCTAATTTCAAATGGCTACAGGTATTTATTTTGGCCTGTTATAGAGCAAATAAACAGCAAATAAATTTGCTTAAAGAAAAAATAAAAGCAATTGTATTGGAATTCTAAGCCAGTTTGCTTAGAAAAAAATCTGAATTGGCAATGAAAAACATGATTGGTGCATCACTAATGATCATCTGCTTTAGTTTAAGTAAAGATATGCTGTTTGTTTATGCATCATAATGCAACATGGTACAAAGATAAAGAGAGATCATTTAACAGCTCCTGTGATTGTCACCAAACAGTCATTAATGAAGAGTCAAGAATGATCACAGACCTCTCTGTTCCTCAGTTTCTTCATCATTCATTCTGCATGTTTCTGCATCACTCGTGTCTTCACTCTCCTCTTTAATAAACTCCATCTTTACAATAGTGTCACTCGCACTGTTCACTTTCTACACCTGGAAACTGTTGGAGCAGAAAGTCATTATTAGTATTTAGTGCTGAATTCATCATACGATGGTCACATGTCACTCATGAATATTAAAAATGTGTGTGACGTGACAAGATATGAACCATAAACTCACAGCTGCTTGTGTGAAATAACACTGAAACACCTCGGCTGTGACTGATTGTGTTTCTGTGAAAACCTTTAGAAAGCAGGTGTTTCACCTCTCAGAAATAAAATCACTGATGCCACTGTATTAAGATTTTCAGTGTTTCTATTATAACATGAACTTGCATATTCAGTATATTGTATTTTTTTAATAAATACAAATGATTATATTGTATGTTACATCAATATCCTATAAAAAATCTACTATCACTGTATAGGAACTGTAATATAATGTTTAATAATAATATAATGTACTGTCACCACAGATATGTCCTTGGAGTTAAAAATAATAATAATAATAAAAAAAACTATATTTTAATTTTCATTACAAATACAATTACTGAATTAATTTTAAATGATCAAATCGCCCTAAATCTTATTTCTAAACTCAGTATTGTTTGTACTGCACTGTCTCGTGTTTATTTAATGCTTAAAGATGTCAGACAGCACGTTTCAGTATTTGTCACTTTCTATATCTATAATATCTATTCAGCTCATATTCTGGCGCCATAAACAGATATTTAGAGGATAATTATAATCAGATCAGGCTAGCGCTCACTGGCTTTACAGAGCTGCCATTACTAATACCAGATCATCTGCAGAATGTGTAAACTACTGTAAAACATAAATTCATTTACCGTTACGCCAGATTTCCTCTCGCCTTCTATAATATATGGAGAGATTGAGATGCAGTTCAATGGCAGTTGCTCCGCTGGCGCGTGACACCCGGAAGTGCGCGATCTGGCGCGCGGTCCTAGTGCTAGGTTGATTTGAGCCAATCAGACAAACCCATTATGTTTACGATGCACTGTGTGATTTTTTTTTTCTACTTAAAAGGGTTTTATGTTTTTACAATAAAAACAGTTAATCACATGGGATAACTATATGGACATGTTAGTTTTATTGAAAGTCTTTTATTCTACATGAATGCATTCATATTGACTCAACTTGACTATACAGGTATCACTGATGATAACAGCAATGTAGGAACTACACAAACACTATTAAAAAGATTTTTATGCTCATAAGGTTGCATTCATTTATTTTAAAAAAAAGCCACAAAATCAGTACATATTCTTACATTATAAAATAAGTAATTCATTCTTGAGATCAAAGCTGAATTTTCAGCATCATTACTCCAGTCTTCAGTGTCACATGATCCTTCAGAAATCATTCTAATATGATGGTTTGATGCTCAAGAAACATTTATGATTATTATCAGAAAACAGTTGTGCTGCTTTATATTTTGTGGAAACTGTGATACTTTCTATTTCTTTGCCTGGCCAAAAACTGAACAATTTTCTGTGTGAAAACCATAATACTACATTCAAAAGTTTGGGGTAAGTGGATTTTTTAAATACTTTTATTCAGAAAGGAGGCATTAATAATCAAATGTGACAGTAAAGACATTTATAATGTTACAAAAGATTTATATTTCAAACATAAATTGGCATCGTGCCCCAGAAGATAAATTGATGACAAAATAAAATGACCAAAAATAATATTATATGTTTTCATTAACATTTTAGAATTGACTGATTTAGCTTCCAGCATCATCACACACTCTTAGGCTCTTAATATTAGCAGGTATTTTCAGTTCTCAGTGAAATATTTTGTTGGTTCATGTGTTTATTCATAATGTCCTTGTATGACAGCCTGACCCCCCCCCCCCCCCCCGCCCCCAGACGTGTTTTAATTGTTTATATTCTGAACAAATACATTCATGTCCCTGTACTGCCGTTCTCACTGCAGGTAATGTGTTTTAGTAAATTGCTCTTTTTGAACACATTTGCTCCTGAGGGCAAACCATGACCTGAGGCTACAGTTTGGAGCATGAATTTTTCTAGAGGCCTGTATTTATTGTGTATGAAAGATTTCAAGTGTCTTTGAAGGGCAGCTATTTGGCTGAAACTCCTCCCGCATGGAGCGCAGTGATACGGCTTCACTTCGCTGTGGATGCTCTCATGGATTTTCAGGAGTGCTGCCCGACTAAAACCTTTTCCACACTGAGGACAGATGAACGGCTTCTCTCTGGAGTGAGATTTTATATGAGTATTAAGATATGATTTAAGTGTAAAACTCTTCCCACACTGCGGGCATGTAAACGGCTTCTCTCCGATGTGGATTTTAGTGTGCTCCCGAAGGCTTGATCTGTGTCTGAAACTCTTCCCACATCTATCGCATATGAAAGGCTTCTCTCCAGTGTGAATCCTTATGTGTTCTTTAAGGGTTACTTTGAATCTAAACTCATTTCCACAGTGACTGCATGTGTAAGGCTTCTCTCCGGTGTGAATCCTTGTGTGATCCTTAAGGCTTGCTTTACATGCAAAACTCTTTCCACACTGAAGGCAGGTGCATGAATGTTTAGCTCCTGTTCTCTTTCGTGACAAATTCTTTTTAGATTTCTTTCCAGTTTTCAGATGTTCTCCTTCCTCTTCACTCAGTTCTTCACTTTCATCTTCACTTTCATCTTCACTTTCTTCTTCACTTTCTTCTTTCATCAGGTCTGAATGAAACAAATTCAATGGTTAAAATTCAAAGTGATCAGATATACAGGTGAATCAGGATCTAGTTAATCAAAGTGACCCTCAGTTTAACAGCACAACACATCAGAGCTCCAGTGTCTGTTTTATGTGATATTTTTATATGCTAAACATTCATGATCTCATTTATAATGGCAATGAAACTGGGAGAAAGTTGATAGAGGCTGGGAGGAGAGGATCAGAAATGATAAATGAGAAGCACCCACTGCTGTTTTGTTACTTTAGTGACCCTTTTCACAAGCCTTAATTTAAAGAAATACAATATTATTAGATTTATAAGTCAATTAAACAATTTAACTATATGTCATTATGATATCTGTTACTATTATAAACCAGTAAACTGTTCAGAAAAATATCCCTTTTATAGCACAAGCCTCTGTTTTTGAAATAAGAATTTCATGTTTTATAATAATTTTAGAACTCAGAATGCAATACTGTAAATCCAATAAACTACAACACTGTTTAAACTAAAGATACCAAAAAAATATATATATCGGTAACACTTACAATAAGGTCTCATTTGTTCAATGTATTCACTAACATGAACTAACAATGAGCAATACATTTGTTACAGTGTTTTGTTAATCTTTGTTAATGTTAGTTAATGAAAATATGATATTCATTGTTCATGTTAGTTCACAGTGCATTAACTATAGGCCTAATGTTAACAAATACAACTTTTGATTTTAATAACATTAGTAAATGTTGAAAATAACATAAAGATTAATAAATGCTGTGAAAGTGCAGTTCATTATTAGTTCATGTTAACTAATGAAACCTTATTGTAAAGTGTTACCAATATATCTGTACTTCAGTAATTACATCTATTTTGTATTTTTTAATGTTTTATTACTGTATATTATTTTATTATATTAAATTTAGCTTTATTGTTTTGTATTGGTTACAGAAATTTGCATATAACAGACAAATAAAGTCAATAAACTGGAACATAAAACAACAATAAAAATCGACGAACCTACACCTACAATACAATATTAAAGGAAAAATATTGACTGTATACACAAGATATAATTACAAATGTACAGATATGTTGTTTTTGCAATTGATATTAATATTTTTCTAAACATTTGATTTTACTATTAGTTTGATACCATAATGTCACATAAAGGAAGAAAAACAGAAAAGTAGGATACTAGATAACGTATAATTTTGTGCTAATATCGTTCTACTTTGTGCTTCGGCAAATTCACGCATGTAAAGTTGAGATTAAAGTCATGAATGAAAACTGAGATTTTTCTGCCCGAAGCTTTACTCTCTTCTCTAATGAAGAGTCAATAATGGACACCTACCTTCTTCCTCCTCATTTTCTTCATCTGTCGTTCTGCATGTTTCTGAGGCTCTCATGTCTTTATCAAACTCCATCTTTCAGCTGTTTCTTCTGGATCTTCCTCATCCAGCGGCTTCTTCTCCAGACTGAGGATCAGGATCTGATTCCGTGTTTATGACGAGCGGCTGTGGGAGTGGCTTAACTGATCGATTAGCCAATGGAAATTCTTCTTGGACTGTCTTTCCCAAACACTCAATCCGTGTAGGGCTAAAATCACAAAGAAAAAAAATGAAATAGTAGGCTAGTATTTATTATAAATGTTTTATCCATGCACATCATTATTATTTTTTAATTCATGAATAACTTCAACTGTTTACTGGTGCGATGAATTTATTTCTAAATGCTCGGCTTCTCTTTACATGAAGAATTGTGGAGATTCTGAGAAGAGATACAGAGCTCTTCTTTTGATGATAAATTAATCAATATATCTCTTATATTAATTTAATATGAATTTATCTGTTTGCATGTGTTGTTTTATCCTGTAGTGGTTGTGTTGTATGTTCATCTTCACGCGCCAAAATTAGTCTATTGACATGTAACATCATTATTACTGTATGTCAAAAATTAAAAAATAAATAAATAAATAAAAAATGCTTTTTTGACATAATATTTTACTTCATATGCTTTTGGGTTTTTTAGATACAATTGTTGGGCTTCACTTCCCTTCTTTCTGAGTAGATGAATGAAATGTGGTCTACAACACTCAAAAAAATAAATTGTTGAATGAAAATTATTTAATTGTATCACCCATTATGCATCTAATCCAATCAAGTAAACTTGGTCTGCTTTGAATATTTTATATGAACACAATATACATTTGTAGTTTAAACATGATCTTAATATGTCAGTGTAACTTTTTTGCAACTAGTTGAATCAAAATGTTTGTATTGTGTTACTGTGGCAATTCACTTTAATTTAACAAAATTATGCCTTGTTGCACCAACTAGTTAATGTTATGTTCGTGTGGCTATAGTAATTTAATGATTATCTATCTGTATCTAGTTGTTTCAATAAAATTTGAATTTAATTTGATTCATGTAAATAATAATACTCTTAAGTTAATCGTAGATTCAGTACCACTGATCCAACTAAAATCTACTTAAATTGTGATGTTTCTGAGAAACAATACCCAAAACAGTCCAATAGTGTTCAGTTAATTATTAAAGTGAAATGAATCATTGTTACCCAAGCACAAGTGCAACACTTCTCCACAATGGTAACCCCCAAAACCATTAACATAACCAGAACTTTTAAATACCAACATAATAGAACAGTAACCATTAAAAAGACATCTTGCAAAAAATGCATAAAATAACACTTTATTTCAACATTTGCTCTCTGGGAAGTGAAAGTCATGTTTGATTAACTCCTGGTTGAGTTTACTTGATTGAAACATGTTATTTTAATATGAAAACATCAAGTTAAGTCAAAGAGTAATCGTTTTAAGTCAATTTAACATGAATCAATCACATTTAAACCAGAAACCTGATACAATGGTGTTGAATCAAAATAAATTGTTTAAATAAAGTGAACAGCATCAAAAATAATTTTTTTGAGTGAATGTATTCAGAAAACAAGATCATATATTTGTACCAGACACACAAATAAATAAAATACTTTAAACCCCAAATACTTTAAAATTCCTCTCCCTTAACTAAACTTTTATTCTGTTGATACTTATAATTATCCTTTAATGTTTATCAGAAGAAAGTATTCCCCACCATGTGTCAAAAATGATTTATGACTGCAAAGATGTGGACTCCGCTTCTGCTCCTGCTGTTTGTGTTGTTCTTCATCAGGCCAGAATTTTGAACACACACACACACACACACACACACACACACACACACACACACACACACACACACACACACACACACACACAGGGTTAGCACCATCTCGTCTGACTCCCCCTCATTGTTCATTGTCTGAAGTGTCATTCAGTAAACATCAAGACAAAAGCAGCTGCCGTAGTGAGCCGTTAACATAGCCACGTTACAAGAGGCCTGGCAACACCTTCCTGCTCAAGATGAAACAATCAGGACAGTGATGTAGACTGTGTGCTGGAGTCTTAGACCTTAACATCTAACCTACTGATCAAACAGTACTGACCCGTAGAGGTGTCGACATACACACCATTGTATAGACATTTCCCACGTAAACTGAAAGAATCTGCACAGACAAAACACCCTTTTCTCCCAGAAAGTCAGGAAGGAGACAAGAGACTATAAGGGAAGAGTGTTAATGTAGTGTTAATTTCGTAAGCTACTTTTTTAATTCAGTTTTTGGTAATGTAATTATGTTCCTTTTAGTTTTATTATATTTAGACAACTTTATTCTGTTTTTATCAAGTTAAATCATTTAGTTAGTAAATGTCTGGCCATTTTAGGCTAGTTTTCGTCAATGAAAACTATTTTCGTCATGCTGCATAATGGTTAAACTGATAATAACAATTATTTTGCTAAACAATCACTAAAACATTCAGGAGTGAAAGGGATGGTTCAATACAAGCTTGGGAATGACAATTTGGGGAATACAAAATTAGTGTAATCAAGACATTTTTATATGCAATTCAAATATAAATCTTAGCGTGATGATGGATTTTGGTCAAAATGTTCTTTTTCTCAAATACAAAGAAAACTCTAAATGTAAAATTTAGAAGTTTCCAGTCATTTTGATTACAAAGTTTTAACAAACTAATAAACTTAATGTTGACATAAATAAAATGGGTAAGATTTCTCTAATATCACTGATAAACTGACTGTGTTTTGAATACACAATAACCAGATTTCTATTTATCAATCATCAATAAATCCAATTAGTCTCATTTATTTTAAATAACTGGATATAGCTTATTCCACAGCTAGCCATATTTGAACCATGTTCCTAATTTTCAATTGAATAAATTTGTTTTGTCAATGAATAAATTACAGATCACATTTTCTTCATGCTGCATAATGGGTAAACTGATAATCACAATTATTTTGCACAAAATTATAATCGCAATGATTGTCATTTGAAAAATTTATTTTTACATTTCATCAGAACTATTGCACTTTCACTTATAAGCAAGCAATTATCAAATCAGGCTTTATTTTACCTCATAGTGTACTGATTTATTGTTTTAAAAAAGGTGGAGCCTCAGAGCCACACCCCCCTATTACATCATCACCACAGACCAATGATCAAAGCTGGAGCGAACATTCCATAAAAGTTTGTATCAGTGAACTGTTCTGAACTCCAAAACTCCAAATGATCTTCGTTTCGGCCTGATTTTGTTTGAAATTACTCCACACCAGTTATTTCTTCGATTTCACCTGAAGTATATCAGGGCGTTGCATATTTAATCAGATCATCTCAGAGTGGAAATGTTTATATTTTAAGAACTATTTGCAGGTAAATCAAGGTTTTGTCCTGCATCTCAATAATCAGTGTTATTCAGATTATACAAATGCTGTTGCTCCATATCAGTAATCACATAGAAATAACACTAAATGTCCATACACCAAATGTGACTCACTTTGTTCAACAGTTTCATAGTTTTCACAGAGGATTCCTGTGCAATCTGTACAACTAATGTTTTATTGAAAGAAACATTTGAGGAAATATACAGTATATTACATGTATATACAATAAAACAATGGTTTCAGAATAAATACAGCAGCACATTAAATATTCAGGGAGTCCATAGAGACATCATGTCTAATGTGAGGTAGACATTTGTTTTAAATACATAGTGAAATGAAATAAAACAATTAAAATTGAGCTTACAGAATACAAACAATTTTACAGGCTAAAAACAGTTTTCAGACTAATAATCCAAACACTTGCTGTGCAAACACGGTTATAATGAATTAAACCACAGTGAACACAGACTGAGGCAGAATTACAGACTCGTCACATGACCAACATACTGTATAATACTGCTGAATGAATATCATTGAGCGTAAAGACTTCATATCTGTGTTTTTTAAAAGTTTGTGAAGGTCAATGATTACGTCTGGTGGAATTCTGTCAAAAACTAGTTCATAAATATTAAGACCATATAAGAGCCATATATATAAGAATAAATAGGTGTTGATATGGTATGGAAGTAAATATAAGTTAAGGGTATGGTCATCACTGCGTGAGCTCCTGATGACACTGGGAATCAGCCGATAAATCATCAGTTCCTGGGATTCTCTTTCCGCTCCAGGACGACACACACCAGCAGCGAGGAGGCTGGCCGATGAGAGATGTCTCGCACTGATAGAAAAGAGGAAGAAAATGAGCATTTTAGGGTTAGTGTGCCTCTTTAGGGTCAGATTTCATTGGTTCGGACAGACAGGAAAATCCACCTGTTTGGCCTTGTAGAATCCGTGTTTGTCACAGTTGGGGAGGTAAAAGCTCGTGAACTTCTCGCCTAACGTCTGCTGGGATTGTGCGATGACGTCCAGAGAGGCGTGAAGCTCGGTGTGACACGGACCCTAGACCAGCGAAAGAAACAATCAATAAATCATTCAAGAGTGAAAGGGATGGTTCATCCAAAAATACAAGCTTTGGAATATCAATTTGGGGAATTCAAATTAGTGTAATCCAGACATTTTTATATGCAATTTAAATACATAAATACTTAAATACTTAAATTTGTTTTTATTTTAAAGAATTGAATATGGCTTGTTCCACAGATTAATCTAAGTCTAAGCCATCTGAATAAATGCATTTTGAAAATATGATTATTTAAATAAGATCAAATATTTTGAAAAGTTAATAATAAACTATGATATAAATTTTATATTTATTTATATATTTTGAGTGCAGAAATCTTATCTGTTTCATTTATGTATGACTGACAAATATGCATTACATTTCATTAGTTGGTTTATGTTAAAGAGTTAATTCACTCACACAAAAATTTAATTTCTGTTAATTACCCTCATGTCGTTCTACACCCGTTCATCTTCGGAGAACAAATTAAGATTTTTTTGATGAAATCCAAGACCTGACCTCTCTATATACACAGCAATGTCATAACTAATTTCAAGGTCCAGAAAGGTACTTAAGACAACTTTAAATGTTATGAAGTGACGAGAATCATTTTTGAGCGCAAAAACAAAACAAAAGTAATAACTTTATTCAACAATTTCTTCTCTAACGTGTTGCTTCCGTGTTTACGTCCAAATTCCAGCTTAGTATTTATACATCTTTACTACTTTTCTGGACCTTGAATGATGGTAATTATGTTGCTTTCTATGGGGGATGAAAAAAAACTTTGGATTTCATCAAAAATATCTTAATTTGTGTTCTGAAGATAAAGATCTCATGGGTTTGGAATGACATGAGGGTGAGTAATTAATGACAGAAATATCATTTTTGGATGAACTAACTTTTTAACACAATGTAATCCAAAGGGATGGAAATGCAATGCAATTAAATCTTAGAGTGATGATGAATGGTCAAACCATTCTTGTCTCAAATACAAAGCAAACTCTGCTTTAAATGTGTACAAACTCAACGGCTTCAACCAGTAAAATGGCTTGTAAATGTAAGGGTGTTCACTGGATCCTGCCGGTCTCTGTACCTGTTGGATCAGTTTCTTTCGGATGGCGTTGACCTTGGCCTTGATGCTCTCCTGTGCCTCGGCCATGTCCTGCGGGTCGAGCGGCCTGTTGAGTCCCAGCAGATAATGCAGCGAGCTCTGATCAGATGTGATGTCTGTGTCCTCTAGAAAGGCAATTCAGAGACAAACATGAGTAGTTTCTCTCAAATGACCTGGAAAGCAACTAATCAACTGTACAGAATTGTACCTTCTGTCTGGTCATACTCTGCACAGACGGCTTGACCGCGGGTCAGTGCGTGGAGCGGCCGCGGGTCGCCAGGCCTCGGGACGCAGCGCAGGCCGGTGCCGCAGTGAGCCGTGTAGACGCCACAGGAGTCTCCTTTCTTCAGCGCGCAGGACGAGCAGCACCCACAGCCCGGCTCTCGCAGGACCTCCAGACAGTCCGAGGACACGGCGGGACAGGCGGCGAGCTGCTCCTGCGAGCACGGAGCGCAGCGGATGGGTTCAGGCCCGATCACGGGGGAAAGATCCGCCGGACGGACGAGGACGCTCACCAACATCACAAACACAAACGGTGCTCTCATAGCAGAAGAACAAGCTGTTGAAATCAGTAACTGCTGCTGTGTGTGTCAGATCTGGCTCTCTGTGGATGTGTGCCGTGTTTTTATGCTGTGACATGATGACCTCGGAGTAGTTAATCATTGACTCGTCATCTGTTTTAATTATGCTGTTTTTGTCAGTGCATAGGTTTACTCTGGTTGCATAGATGTCAATATTTACTCTAGAACGAAGTGTGCTAAACAGATTCCTCCGCAATATGGATTGACACAATTTGTGCCCCTCTCCACCAAAAACAGGCTCATTATGCCACTGTTTGTTACACATTATTTAAAAAAAACATCATCCAGTAGTTTGCCCATCACACAAGAGTTACGTGAGCATATCTCAAAGATGTGTTTTTGACCACCACACTTTGAGTTAGGTCACAAAAACAAGGTCATGTGGCCATTGCATAACAGGACGGGTTACTGCGAGGTCTTCAGCAATCATAACATGTTTGTCATGAAGTGCCGCACAGTAATTAACAGTTTCTAGTGTAGTATTAGTCCAACTTTGGACACCTCATGAGATCTCTTGCATGAGGTCAACCAATAGGTCAAACCGGTTTGAAGACAACAGACACTACTGGTTTGGAAAATTGCTTGAATGTTTTCATTTATTCCAGTATATTCCAGTTAGATTTAATGATGAGCACATGAGTTCAAGCTTTGTTTGTCAGGCTGATGATCGCTGTAGGCTCATGGGTGCTTATACGCACACACACACTACGAGCAAATCATTTACATCCCACCCACACACACACGTTTCACCCATAGATTGTGCAAGAAGAACGAAAACAGTGCAGAGAGAAGAAATAAACTTCTTTGTGAGGTAACAAGAAAAATACCCAAAGAATGACAAATACAAATGACCTCCATTTCCTTTGTAATGCACGCCGTGTCTTTATTCGATGGTGAGCTCATGTGTCGTGGCCTCCTCGATGTCAAACATCAAATTCACCAGCCACTGCGGCAGATTCACCTGCAGAAACAGTTCAGTCCACACTGTAAACTTTAACATTTAAAATACTGGTTTGCGAAGGACAAACTTAAATTAAACAAATTAGTTTGGTTAAATTAACTGTTACGAGTATTTAGAACTTTCTTTTACTTTTGAGTTCACAGTACTAACATATTTCAAGTAAATTAAACCGTTTCATTGTTTTGAGTTGTATGAACTCATGTCTTTTAATATAGACTAACTTAAGTTTAACTGAAATTAGGCTGGGATTTATTTCCCAGTATGCTTTGCCCATGGCATTCGAAAGGGAGAGTAAATGTTAAAATTAAGTGTTATATAATGTTTTGTTTGTTTGTTTGTTTGTTTTTTGGATAACAATATTTACATTGACTCAAATATCAAACTCAAATATTTCAAGTTAAGAATAAAAATGTATGAGTACAAAATAAAAATCTTACATAAACTTTGAGTTTCTTAACTTCAAAAATTTGTGCGTTTGTGCACCCTCCGAATGATGTCATTTTGCAACAGCACATGCGCAAGCAGGACAGAAGAGTCCACTAGGTGGCAATACGCACAGTACTGAGCACAACGTGTAGTTGAAGTGTGTGTAAAATGCCTTCTCCATTGTTTTTGATTTCTGTTCTCTTTGTGTATCTTCTGAACTATGTTGCAGTGGTGGATGCACTATTTTTCCTCCTCCGATCCTGCCCAGCGAATGTCCCGTTGATGACACAATGTTTGGTAAAGAATATAGAAAAAAAATTGTACTGCGCATAGGGCTGCACGATTAATCGCATGCTATTCTCACGCGCATTTCGTCAGTAAAGCCGGTTCCCTGATTACCGCTAAATCGCCATCACCTGTTTTTAAACGGAGCGCCTTTTAATAGACGGAGCCGTAGTTCACGGACAAGCCACGCAATATCGCGTTCATTATCGCAGGCGATTCATCTGCGATATGAACGCGATATTGCGTGGCTTTTCAGTGATCTACGGCTCGGTCTATTAAATGCCGCTTCATTTGAAAGCAGGTGATGGCGATTTAGTGAAGTATACCCGGGGTTTTAGGGTTTACAGCGAAGTAAATAACTAATTTAATTGGCAAGAACTCAAAATAAGAAAAGTACATTTTTTATGTTAATTGCTATCAAAATGAGTTCGCTGACTCAGTACTTTAAGTCAACAGCAATTAACATGCTTGAGTACAACAAACTCAAAACTTGACAGTTCTGCTTAGTTCTGCGTAACATTGAGCCCAACTTATTCGGGTTTACAGTGCATTGTTCAAATCTGTGTTTCTTCATGCTCAACAGAATCTGAAATATTACCTCAATAGAATTTATGCTTTCACTTATTAATTGGCTAAATTCAGATATCTTTACATCTCTCTGAAATACTTGGAAATACTTGATTCAATCTCATAAATATTTTACACTGTGCCTAAATTATGGCTAATGTTGCATGTCCAGCACAAATTCTGTTTCATGCTAACTTTAAGGAGCATGTAGAGGAAACTTGTGGAGTCACGACTATGGCAGTTTAAATCCTGCTGTTATAGAAGGGTGGAAAACAAAAACTTTTTTTGTATATGTGAAAATATCAAGGACATTTTGATTTTCCATGACCCTTTTAACCTGGAAACCTCAGTGCTGTGTGGAAACCCACCTTAGATGTGTGCTGGACTGGATGATCTGCTGGGTCAGACGGTGACATGCTCGTTGGGTCTTGAGCAGTTGGTGCTGTTTTCCGTCTTTTAGGCACCTGGAGCCGTCTGAGGGTTGAACTGGTCTGATATTTTCGCTGAACTCCAGAGATGAGCTCCAGAAACTCATCTGGCTCCTCATGCTCTAAGATGGTGTGCAGGACTGGACGATCTTCTGGGTCAGACAATGACATGTTCGTTGGGTCTTGAGCAGTTGGACCTGTTTTCAGTCTTTTGTGTGCGTGGAGCCGTTTGAGTGTTGAAATGGTCTGATGTTTGCGCTGAACTCCAGAGACGAGCTCCAGAGACTCGTCGGGCTCCTCGTGCTCTAAGATGGTGTGCAGGGAACTCATGAACTCCATTGAGTCTGTTCTTCAACGAGAAGCGTCCTTCAGCCACTCAACAGATAAACTGTTCTAAAAGAACATTTGGATAAAGTCAAACATGTCAGGGTGAAATGACTGTCCTGAGATCATAATGAAGAAGAAAAGAAAGAATTAATAATGAAATTCCTGAAAAGAATGCCTTAAGTAGTTTCACAGTTAACAGGGAACATTCTCTGAACTTTAGCTAACATTGTGGCAAGGACGGGTTCTCTCAAAGTTATGATTAAATGTTCCAGTAACTGGTGGAAGCTTGACATTTTACGTCATAATTTGTTAAATATGGATTTTTTTTTTTTTTTTTATACACAAACACATCATTTCATTTCAGAAGGTCTTTATTTACCCCCCTGGAGCCGTGTGGAGTACGTTTATGACGGAGTTTCAGCTCATACTCGTTGGTCCCGTATCCCGTTCACTGCAATTATAAAGCTCGGATGCGTCAAGATATTTATTAATATATCTCTGATTGCGTTCGTCTGAAAGAAGAAAGTCATACACCTAGGATGGCTTGAGGATGAGTAAAGCTTGGGCTAATTTTCATTTGAAAGTGAACTAATCCTTTAATGGCAGCATTAGCAAAACCATCTGTTTATTAGCTGGAATGGCATAATCTTTCATTTTTATTTCTTAGAAAACAGTAATATCAAAACTGCTTAATATTTGAAAAACAAATCGAAGTGCTGCACAGAAACACGCAGAAAATAGAGATAATTGTGCTTGTCTCTTCAAATATCAGATCATTTGAGCGTTCATGACTGGGTAAAGTTGGTTCGGTTCAGATTGTAAAATGTCTTAACTCAAAAAGTCACTAATGATAGGCTAATTAAAACATTTCATGAAAATTGTATAAAATTATTATGTTCCTTTGTCGTCGTCTAAGTCATTGACCCGTTTGCTCTTAGTTTAATCTTAGTTCTATCTTGGAGAAAGTTGAGGTAATATACAGAAATACTTTTCTTTCCAACAGCCTAACCACAGTTGTACCACGCTAAAATAGCATAAGGGCTCGTTCACACAGAACGCGTTTTTGTTTTGCAGTGGAATGGGGAAAAAAACGCAAGGTCGTTTTTTAAAATTTGAACTGATTTTAACTTGAGCGTCGCGTTTTTAGAACGTCATGTCATGTGCGAGACGCTGAGAGGACGCAAGACTCAAGCGCAATGATCACATCTGTCTAGTGCGTTTACATGGAAAAACAAAGTAGCGCATTGGAATGGAAAAACGCGTTCTGCGCTTGTATTTTGATGTTTGCGAAAACTAACTGACAATAGTCATAACACACACAATCATTCTTTCTGTGTGCCGCCATCAGTCCTCCTGTTGGTTACTTAACTCACCTGCTACAAACACACAGATCCCTCCTGAGGTCACCTGATGATTGAGCTCACCTGTGCAGGTTAACAAGCCTTTCTCCAATGACAGAAGCCACCGCACAGTATTAGACGTTTTTGATGAATGATAAATAATAGATTCACAAACAGACTTTTTTCTTCTGTGTTTATTTTAAATTTAATAATGCATTTAGAATTGAATTAAATATCTGCAACATCACAGTGAATCCATTTACTGATAGATGAATGAATGACGACAACTCATTTAAAGGGTTAGTTCACCCAAAAATGAAAATAATGTCATTTATTACTCACCTTCATGTCATTCTACACCCGTAAGACCTTTGTTCATCTTCAGAACACAAATTAAGATATTTTTGATGAAATCCGATAGTTCTACCTTAAAATTATAAAGAGACGAGAATATTTTTTGTGTGCCAAAAAACCTTTTAAAGACTTTTTAACAATATCTAGTGATGGCCGATTTCAAAACACTGCTTCAGAGCGTTATGGATCTTTTGTGTTGAATCAGTGATTCAGATTGCGTATCAAACCACCAAACTGCTGAACCACTGATTTGATTTGTAATGCTCCGAAGCTTCATGAAGCAGTGTTTTGAAATCGGCCATCACTAGATATTGTTAAAAAGACCTTATTTTGTTTTTTTGTTATTTTGTTTTCACAAAAAATATTATTGTCGCTTTATAATATTAATATTGAACCACTGTACTCACATGAGCTGATTTAAATGTTTTTAGTACATTAATGGATCTTGAGAGAGGAAATGTCATTGCTGGCTATGCAGGCCTCACTGAGCCATCAGATTTCAACAAAAATATCTTAATTTGTGTTCTGAAGATTAACAAAGGTCTTACAGGTGTGGAACGACATGAGGGTGAGTAATTAATGACAGAAATTTCATTTTTGGGTGAACTAACCCTTTAAAATCATGCAAATAAAAGTAAATGTAAGGCATGCGTTACTTTAAATATGTATTAAAGGCACAATATGTAATTTTTCGCCACTAGAGGTTGCTTAATTAAAACAAAGGCGTAGTTTGATGACGGCTTTATTTTGCTGAATCATGGGAGGTGTTGTCTTTACGTCTAAAGCCGAGTGTGTAAAAGTGTTTGAGCTTGTAATGCTCAGGTGAACTCAGACAAGGAAGAGAGGACATAAACGCAGATATATATTTTAATAATAATAACCAAAATATATTATTAGGTAAAATTAGGAACTAGGAAACATGGAACTAAACAAATCACCACAGAGGAACAAACACAGGAAACACAGGGCTTATATACACACACGAGTAATAAGACTGACAAGACACAGGAAACGAACAAAGCAAAACTACAAACTAAAAGACTACAAAACAAGTAACACAAACAGGAAGTACAGAACATCTATGACTGGTCACATGCCCATCAAACAGGAAAACACAGAGTTGTTGTACTTCAATACTCTCTTTATTACAAAATCTTATATTGCTGAGGTTTACACTGTACAAAGGACAGTATTTCATACATCGCTGTATTTACAAAATACACTTCTGTATATCAAAGAGCTAAAAGGCAAATGACTTCAACCACCGCAAGCGTCAAATAAGGCAAGAATACTGTATCGACAGTACAGAGATGCATTTGAAAGAGCGATTCATACCCTGAAGAAAAGCGTCATGACTCAAAAAACATTAGCATGAAAATAGACATTTGCCATAGAAATATCGACAGAATCATTGTTTCTCCCTCTTCAATGACTCACAAACAGTCTCATAAATGTACAGAATCTGAGAATGGGTTTTGTGCTTGTAAACACGCACCAGTCGACAGGGATCTATACAGTGTGTGTGTGTGTGAGACGCAGCGCTCGTCATGGACAGGTTGTTGACCTCCATGTCAACAGATGTTCACTGCACCCTTGTGTCCCCACAGACCTCTCTATCTGACCTCATTACCATCAAAGCATCTGCCGCGCTCAGGTAAACAATCCCAATACTGTATAAAACATATAGATTCAGTCTTTTAACAGAGCTGTTGCAAATATTATGTTGACAATATTAAAGTGAATGCTGATGACAGAATCGTGTCCAATCATTACACTTCAGATTAAGATTTCATAAAATTGGCACATATTCAGCATGTTGAGGTTCGTCCCTGCTAATCACACACTATATCGCTATTTATGTACAGCTGGGTCCAAAGGTCTGAGATTCAAAATATAATTTAAACCTGGAAAGAAAAGGAAAGTTTTAGGATTCTTTATTTATTTAAATAAAGTTATGATGTTTAATGAATAAGCAGTATTTCAGATTGTGCTCTATTTCTATGTGACAGATGTTCAGAAGCTCTTTGGATCACGATCATCAGGTTTAGTTCATGGAGCTGCTGAGAGACATCTTCATTTCTCTATATTGATAAGAGAATAAAATTAAAGGATTAGTTTACTTCAGAACTAAAATTTTCTAATAATTTACTCACCCCATGTCATCTAAGATGTTCATGTCTGTCTTTCTTCAGTTGAGAAAAATTAAGGTTTTTTGAGGAAAACATTCCAGGATTTTTCTCCATATAGTGGACTTCACTGGGGTTCAACGGGTTGAAGGTCCAAATGTCAGTTTCAGTGCAGCTTCAAAGAGCTCTACATGATCCCAGACGAGGAATAAGAGTCTTATCTAGTGAAACCATCGCTCATTTTCGAAAAAAATAAAAATGTATATACTTTTTTAACCACAAATGCTCATCTTGCACTGCTTTGTGATGCTCCACGCATGACGTAATCATTTTGGAAAGGTCACGAGAGAGTGTTTACAAAGTGAACGTGCATAGACTAAGTCAAACGGCCTTTACAAAAAAAAGGTAAAACAACAATGTTGGATGATTTTGAAGTTAGAGGAATTATTTTTTCGCCCTACGTCACGCGTGACCTTTCCAACATGATTACGTAATGCGTGGCGCATCACAGAGCAGTGCAAGATGAGCATTTGTGGTTAAAAAGCACATAAATATTCATTTTATTTAGAAAATGAGCGATGGTTTCTCTAGATAAGACTCTTATTCCTCGTCTGGGATCATGTAGAGCTCTTTGAAGCTGCACTGAAACTGACATTTGGACCTTCAACCCGTTGAACCCCAGTGAAGTCCACTATATGGAGAAAAATCCTGGAATGTTTTCCTCAAAAACCTTCATTTCTTTTCCACTGAAGAAAGAAAGACATGAACATCTTGGATGACATGGAGGTGAGTAAATTATCAGGTGAACTAATCCTTTAAATTAAAAAAAATGTGAAACTGAAGCCTTTTCAGTATCAGACTTCGTGGACCCAACTGCATATATGAATATAAATGTCAGATTGTAGTTTATAGTGTTAGAACAGTCTGTCAGTGTGACTGCAGCCGATGATGATGGTGATGATGAAGCTTTCTTTAGGCTGCTATTAAACTCCCTGATTTCTCTTGTTCTATATACACACACTGCTTTAAAACAATGTGTACTTAAACATATAAACTCTCTGTATCCTAATGTAAGGCTTTGGAAGCATCAGATAACTTTTTGTATTGTATAATTATTATTAATAAATCAGAGTGCAGCTATAAATGTGTCATTAACATCGGAGAGTATTAACCTTTAGAAACGTGTGTCACATGTGATGAAGATTGTGAGAAAATGAATAAAAAAATCTAGCGCACTGTTTGTTCAGATGCAGAGCATGTGCTTGTTCTATTGCCGTCTATCTGTTGTAAATGTGTCTCATACACACACTATCACATTCATTCAAATGCACTGGAGAGTTTAATACAAAAAAATACACAAAATCTAACTGTATGAACATCTAGTATGTACAGTTCATATAAGATGTTGGCTTAGGATGCATAAAAAAATGGCGCCTTGCAAAAGATCACTTGAGGCTTTGAATGTTCACGCAGCGCCGCAAAATCCTTCAATTTCAAAGAGCATTCACGTCTTTATGATTATGTGGACATTCACAGCCCATTGACTGCAATGACTTGAGTGGGAAAGAAATGAATTTATCCAGGAGGATATGATGTGATGATGGAAAGTCTTTAAAAGAGCATGAAGTGAAGAATCGTTATGAAAAGGTAAATCGCTAACAGGGAACGTTCTGGCAAGGTTCTCTCAAAGTTATGAACAAACGTTCTTCCAGTAACGTTAATAGAATGTTCGTTTAAAGGTATCTGGTCTTTAATAATGTTTTCAAAACATTAGGATTATTTATACATCGTTCATGGAACGTTTTAGTTTTAGTTGGACATTTGTCTAACGTTTTAAATATTATTACTCATTTCAGAACGTTCAGAGAACATTCAAAAGTAACGTTCCCGCAATGTTTGAAGAATGATCAAATGGAATGTTCCATTAACATTCGAATAACCAAGAAAAGAAAAAAATGTTTTTAAAACATTTAAAAAACTGGATATTATAAGGGAGCATTCAGAAAAAAAAAATCTTAAAGGGAACGTTAGCAAAACGTTCTTGGAATATATTATTGATAGCTGGGTACAAAGGGAAGACACAGTTGATTCGTTCCACCTGCAGACGTGATTCCTACACCTCCTCCTCTTTGGTCTCTTCCTCTTCTCCGACTGAAGGCACATTGGAGCTGTGACCGTGTGTCCCGTGACTACTGCCCATGCCCACCCTGGCAGCGAAGCCCGAGGACACGGACAAGCTGCTGCTGGCTTTGGCCTGCGTGCCGCTGGAGCGGGCGATGGCGTGAACCTTGCGCTCCAGGCCGCCGGTGTGATGCAGTGCTCTGTTACCGGCGTCCTGCGCTTTGCCCTCCAGGAAGTACGTGAGCATCTGACCTTTGCCTTTCACGCTGACATTGCCACGACACACCAGATCATAGTCCGTCTGAAGCATACGGAAGACGTCATCTGTCACCTGGAAGATAATTTATATTCAAATCAATATATGTACATGCATATTTATTTATTTGTATTTTAACCCTTTAACCTGATTTCTCTTCTCTGTTTGCAATTATATCATTTTAGGCCATTAAACTCCAGGAAAGTTTTCAGACCAATGATCCAGTAAGCAAATTCATTCAAACAATAAATCCAAAACAGTTTGGTTACATGAGAGATGGCAGAGAGAGTAGTGACTCAAGGCCAGTTTGCAGCGAATTATTCATTCCAATGTGTATTTCGCTTTAAAACACGAGCTCAGTCATATTCTGTGTTTGTTTCTGAAGAGCTTGAGCCCTCTCACATCGCACTGTGTGAAATACAGACTAAATATGATGTTAAAACATCCCACCACTGTATAGCCAGATGATACACAAACTACGACTCTCAGCTGGATAAAGCAAACCAGTGTCTTGCTAGTAAAGTTTTGATAGATGAGGATTTCAGTCAAGGTAAAGATGATTGCAGTGACGTACAGGAATCATACAGTAAGCACACGAGATTCCGTTATATTGATGCGCAAACAAACCGTGTATGTGTGCTCTCGACACACTGATGTCATACTGCATTTATGCACAGACACGTTTCAGTACATTCACATCGTTTCCACATACAATAAGGGTAATGTATTGAGTATGTTGCTGTGTTTAGTAATTCTGAATGGATCCGTGTACTGTAGTAGATATATGCAGTCTGGTCAAGGCAGTTGGTTTAGGGTTTTTTGACATGTCCATGTGGTTCTGTTGGGTATTGCAACTTGAAATGTCTAAAATGTAAACAAGCTCTTTGCTGTTGCTTTGCTGTTTTTTTATGGGTGCTTTGGTGCATACATTTATGTTATATGGACTCGCTATATTATTTGGTGTTCCTTTGGAGTTGCCAAGTGTGCCTTTTGTTAGAAAGACACCTGAATTTAACTTTAAAAAAATGCTTGCAGAAAATCCAGTTTTGAAAAAATCACATGGTTTACTTTGCTGGATATAGCAAATGATGATAAAATGAATGTGTTAAACAAGATAAACTGTATATGCATAATTGTATGATAAGTGTACAAATAATCACACAAAAAAGGATGTGATTAAAAATCTTAATCTATTGACAGCTCTAGTAGATATGAACAGTAAGTATGTTCCTGGTCCATAAAATGTAGTTTATACAGTTATTTTGCATGAAGATTTGAACAAATACTACATGATGTAAACATTAAAAATAAAGAAATTAAATAAAAATATAATTTATTTGCTTTACAATCATATTTTATTGAAAATAACATCACAATTAAACTGTATCTGCAGGGTTTTTTTAATCAAATTTAAGGCTTTTAAAGACCTTTTTAAGACCTGCACAAGTAAAATTAATACCTTATGCCTATGGTAACATCCAAACCATAAATTGACAGTAAAAACGAAAATTTAAACAACTTTACAGTTCAAATAGCCTAATAAGATGTTAATGATTCTAAAAATAGTCTTTACTTTCTTTATGCAAAATGTTTTTTTTCCTTCAATTTTGACTTGTGACCTGGACATGGTTTTTGTGAAATTCACCCATAAAGATATATATCACAGTGTCAGCATATACGAGTACCTGGATCTTCCCTGGGACCCCCGTGCTGTCCATTCGGCTGGCGACGTTCACCGTGTTCCCCCAGATGTCATACTGTGGCCGTCGAGCCCCGATCACCCCTGCTACTACTGGACCTACATTAATACCTGCGCATTCAGAGATAAAAACATCAGAAAACATCCTCAACAGTTCCTACATTTAACTGAGAATGAGAAAACACTTAAAAATTTGGATTTTTGAACAAATGATTGATAAACTGTGAAATAATGTCACAAAATATCCAGTTCAGCAATTAGGTTTCGATTGTGAGGTTGTTGTATTTGGTCATTCACTGTATCTATAATAGTATTG
This sequence comes from Ancherythroculter nigrocauda, assembly GCA_036281575.1. NCBI lineage: Eukaryota > Metazoa > Chordata > Actinopteri > Cypriniformes > Xenocyprididae > Ancherythroculter > Ancherythroculter nigrocauda. The sequence goes on along the minus strand of VTFQ01000008.1, from coordinate 2,600,035 downwards.
TAGAAGAAGTATAATGAAACTTGTAAGAAATATTTAACATTTTATCATTATTTTCTCATTTATGCATTCACCAGATGCTTTTATCCAAAGTGACTTGTATTGCATTGAATGCTAAGTTCTGGAGGAATGAAAAGGAGTAATTTCTTTCTCAAATATTTCAAAAAATGTTCAAAATGTTGCGCATCTTTACAAATGGTAGAAAAAGTGCAGATTTGGTGGAGGAACTGATGTGAACACATGCTTACCCACTCTCAAGACAAAATCATTATATGACTGATAGTTGATTTCATCAAGAACGTCAAACATTTCAATGGCATAGTCTGCTATGGTGCTCAAGTGGGCAGCAGGGGATTTCTTTGCCTATGAAGGAGAAAACAAATCATGTTCACAGATGCTCTGTAGGTATTTTTTGCAATTTTAAATATTTATTGCAGCTGATTTAGTGACCTTGGTCCCAATGGTAGGCACCAGCCCCACCGCTGCCATGTACGTGCTGCCGATGGTCTTGATCTTCTCGATGTCCTTGTAGCACTCTTTGTCCATGAGCTGCAAAACAGTTGAAACAGGACTTGAAATGGATCAGGAGTGCCAGCATGATTACAGAAATGTTTTACAATGTCCTTTCAAAGTAGGAAAATGACCTCGTCGAAGTCGGCAATGATCTCGTTGAGCAGTCGCAGACACTCCACACCCATGTTGTTTCCATCCAGCTCGATGTAGAAGTCGTTGAAGTTGGGAATGGAGGCAAACAGCACCCCCACCTGAGCGTAGGACTGGTAATACAGATCCTGCCACACGAGAACCAGGGAATGAGCTCAACAATTCTTTTAAATGAATGTGCTGATTACATTGTTTTGAAATATTCTTCTCACCATGTTTCTGGGGTTGGACAGCAGGAAGTGTTGTGCCACATGAACCGGCAGCAGGTTGAAGAGAATCCTCTTGTTGTCCAGTTTGACTTTCTCCATGCCGTCTCTCTCCTCCTCGGCCTGAACACACACAGACCAAGAGAAAGACATGTCATAAAGTCATGATGTCACAGTTCAATTATTGTAGCGCCCCCATCAGGCTGTAGTTTCAAGCATCTACATCTTACGTTTTGGTCTCACTTTTGGGGGAGAATACTGATCCTTGGAAAATTTAACAATTACAGTACGGTTTCAGAGCTACATGCTTGAACTCCTAAAAATTAAAACTTAGGGCCACTAAACTAACTGCACTGCTATTATTATGGCTACTTTATGTTAAATATTACATAAAGAAATATTATTTTATGTTGCTGTTGCTCTGCTAAATTAATACATTTAAATAATGCAAAAATATCTGTGATGGACATGGGCTCAAACATCCCCGCAACCTGACAGAGAAAATGGGAAAATACTGACGGATAGTCAAAATATGGTGGTGGTGTTGGGTGTATTTCTGGTTCTTCTGACTGCATTAAGAGCTGATTTGAGCACAGTCTGTGATGTTCTCCATGTACCTGAGTGGCCCAGAGGAAGTCGAGCCGTAGTTTGAGGTCCATCTGTCTGGAGTGAAGGGCCAGAGCGGTGGAGAAGAGCAGCAGAGAGACGATGGGCTCCAGACCACGAAAACTCAGCAACCCCCATCTGCACTCGAGAAATACAGCACAACACACACAATCACCAGACCGATTCAGCTGAGCAGCTTCTCCTTATACTTTGTGCAATATGGGCAAAACTTTTAAATTCTGAAAACTATTATGAAAACTATTATGAAAAATTATTTCTGAACGTTTGCTGAATGTTCAAAACATCCAGTTAAAACAATATATTTTAAAAACTGTTGGTTATATGATCATTAAGGAAACAATTCATTTTATCATTCTTTAAACATTATGGGAACGTTACTTTTGATTGTTCTCTGAATGTTCGGAAACAAGTAGTAACATTTAAAAAACATTAGATGTTTATATATGTATAAACATTTTGGCATAAAGCATTCTTTAAAATTGAATCAAGAACCCCAGGGTGTCAGAATTATGTTCTGTTTAGTTATTCCTGTGTTCTTGTTTTCGCTCTCTGTCTCCTCGGTTACTGATTATGCCCTAGTTTGTTTCCATAGTTACTGATTAGTTTCACCTGTGTTTCATTTAGCTTCCTTTGTTTGCTCAGTGTATTTAAGCCCTGAGTTTCTGTTACTCCTGGTCGGTTCTCGTTTATGTATAGTGTGATTTGGTTCCTGTTATTGTTCTAGTGTTTACCTGAGTTTTGTAATGTTTAATAAATGAAGAGTTTGGTTCCAAAACGCGATAAATGCCATTTTCAAAAAAATTGATTTTCCGCCAAAATCAGTATTGTATCTGGTCTGTATTGAAAAGTCATTTATTAATTTTGCGCAAAATGCAATATCCGTCGTGTTATTCTGTCATGTTTCCTCCCTTTCTTTCCAAAATGCGACAAACACCAGTCTCCTTTTCTGCAGAATGCGATATATCCACTCAACCAATCACAGCACACCATTCCATGCACTGTAAACATTGAAGGCTTTTTAAAAAGCCGTTTTTAATACCAATGTCCTCGGCAAATGTGTTTATTTAACCGCGTGGTGGCGCCAGATACTTTTTAATCAGTAATGACAAATAATTTATAACATTAACAAGATGACCCGTTGAATTCATTTTGGGAGCGACGGCTGAATGTATTTTTAGTAAAATGCCTGTATATAAGATTAATATTGGCAAAGTTTAGACTCTGTCATATATGTGAATCAGCTTACTTTGTTGTGTATTTTCAATTTGAAAAATAACTTTTATTTTGATGGATTAATTACATTTTGAAAAAAAAAAAGTGGATTTATTGCATTTTGGGGAAAAAAAAAAAATACTTAATGAACTTTTTAAAATCAAAATGTAGATTTGAGTTTTTATAACCAAAAGATGCTATGTGAAAGTTTGAAACAGAAAATAGTGGTTTTCATCTTGCCACTTTCTTGGTAAAGAAAACACCTTTTTACTCAAAATAATAAAAATGGAGTTATTGTGTTTTGGAACCAAACTCTTCAAATATAGTTATTTAGATGATCTTTATCTTCATCATTCGTTACTACCATCAAACCATGTGACACAGGGTTCTATATAAAACCCCACTGAACCTTTTATTTTTGAGAGTGCAGCGCCCTCCATCAGCCATCTCTCACCCTGGCGTGTGTCGCAATCCACTGAGCTCCAGTATGGTGATGTACAGCACCACCACCAGCAGTAACAGGATCACTTTGGGCAGCCAGGACACTCGCAGGAAGAGCGCCATGGTCAGTGTCCCCACTACGCAGGACAGGAAGGCGTACTGGGCGCCTTCACATGGGAGTTCGGCCATGGTGCGGTTCAGCCCTCCGGCCGCATCAAGGATCACGATGGAGCGTGTGGTGTTGGTGGGCCAAAGCCATGGCATACAACCCACCTGACAGAGAGAGAGATGGAGTTACACAAGTCTTCTTTACAGTATTGAAATAGTTGAGGGTGAGATGCTGTAAGAATGATTTTAAGATGATTTACCACATAGACCTGAGCCACAGCGTATATTAAGAGCACTATGAACACACACAGAACGGTCCGGATCTGTATGGTGAGGCACCCTGGAATACACTGAGACAGACACAGAGAAGATGGTGGAAGATCAAATTACAGAATAGGAACAAGTAAATCAAAATTCTATGGTCAAATATCTTCATTTGTGTTCCAAAGATGAACAAAAGTCTGATGGGTTTGGAGCAACATGAAGGTGAGTAAATGATGACAGAATTTTGATTTTTGGGTAAACTAACCTTTTAATGCAATTTTATATCAGTATTCTTCAGAGCAACCTTTAAAAACTTTTAATGCAATACTCACTCTAAAATATGCTGGGTTAAAAACAACCCAAGTTGAAAATGGACAAACCCAGCAATTTGTTTGTTTTAACCCAGAAAAAGGGTTGTTTTAACCCAGCAATGGGTTGTAATAAATGTTCAACTTTTGATATTATTGTTGCCTCTAGTAATTATGTCTGATTTTTTATTTCCAACCTATTTTGGGTTAATTTTAAGCCAGCCATATAGTCATTTTTAAACAACAGTTGGGTTAAATAAAACTGCCCAGCACATTGCGCAAACATTTAACCCAACTGCTGGGTTAAAACAACCCAGCATTTTTAACCCAGCATTTTTTGAGTGTAAGATAATCTTAATATTTACACACATTTAAAAAATTAAAATATCTGAAACGCTAATTACTGACTTGAACCTGAACATGAAACTAGTTGGACCAGGTTGAGTGAGTTTCTTACCTGAACTCTAGTGATGTGCAGGTACATGATACACACGACTAGAAAACAGATGCAGAAGACCAGCAGCACCAGCACAACAGTCCCCCTGAGAGCCACAGACACAAGACATGAAAAATAATAATAATAAAAGTCAGCGCACAGAAGAACTGACACTATTATATAAAATTCAGCACAGATACTTCTTCTAATGACACCAACCTCAGTTTACAATCATCAGTTGATTATTGTGAAACAGAGAAAAATTGTATCATGATATTCCAACGCATATATTGTGATTTAAAGGGGAGCGCGCAAGCCATACTGTTTGTGTATGCACAATACTTCAGAGTCAAATCACTTTATTTTATTACAGAGCTGTAAGAATACAATACAATTAAAGGGTTGGGAGGAAAACTTACTGTATTAAACAATAATTCATGCACTTAGTTTAAGATACTATCATTAATAAGCAAATCACACGATGAAAGAATATTTAGAATTTGCGCAGCTAACATTGGTTTTGATCAACAAGGCATGTGCATTTAGTTACTGTGCAAATTGTACACAAATGCACTTACTCTTTTATACATGTGCCAAAACACATGAAATTTGCTTAAATAAGAAATTCAAATCTGATGTGAACCAGAAACAAATTGAGCCAATGCGACTGAGAGAAACTGTAATGTCTAAAACATAGCATACATTAAAATGTTACTGTATGTGTAGAGTTGAAATCTGTTTCCACTGGAATAGACTACCCTTTCAGCCTGAAGGGGGTGTCCTCATACTATTGACATGTCGAGTATTTCTCTGTCACAACAACAACTCCTGTGGCTGAGAGAAATCCTGCTATACGTACTGTGGTATGATGAGAAGGTAGATGATGCCGAACAGAGCAGCAAGGACGAGAGACAGAACGACAGCGCCGGTGAAGTACTCGTCATTCAGCTGATGATACTAAAGACACACATCACACCGTCACTGTCATATTCACACAGCGTTTGCTTAAACATGGTTAAAAACAGAAGAGAAATGCTGAGCAGTTACAGCAGCTCAAATTCATGTGATTTAACTGAATTCCACATGTTCATGACTGAATTTACACCATGTCCTAACCAGACACGACACTGCAATGTGATAAAAGGCATCTTTTTTGAAAAAGGCACAGTTTTTGTCTTAACCAGCCACAACGGTGATATGTGACAATTCTATTCTAGAAATGGTTTGGTACAACAAAGTGTGACAATGATAATCTCAGGTACTGATTACACAGCAAAATCTCTAGAGTTAAATCAGCTCTAATCAGAGTACATATGGTCCCTCTCTATATAATGTTAAAGTAACACTGAAACAGAGTTAAAGTTAAAAGTGATTAATAAAAAGTGATGATTGAGCATTAGTGATGAACACCTGCTGTTAACAAGCAATATAATAAATAATGCTTTTTTCATGCAGTGTCTATAGCTGTTTGTGAATGTAAAAGGTATGCAAAGTTTTAAAGAGCAAAGTGCACAACAAATAAAGTTATTGCCTCTTAAAAGAAAGTATTGATTCTGAACTGCCGAAACGAGTCGTCTGCAATTCCAGTCTCACGTCCTGTTATGTGCTTTATTTAATGTTAAAAGCATCTAATTTGAGTTTGAATATCATTTATAGCCATACTGTAAGAAACAATGGATAATTCACCTCAGATCTTAAGAACAAATTAAAGGAAACAAGAACGTTCAAACTGTGACAATTGTATTCAAATGTACTCTGTGACAAAGACTGTCTGTATTTTTAATTATGTTAAAATGCTGTAATATTTATGAATTTGTTTATGTGCCTATCCATTTTGTTGCGAATGCAGTGCACTTGCAGAGAGACTCCGCCCACACACTCTTCTGATTGGCTGTGATTTTTGATTGATTTGGTTGTGAATGCAGTGTGCTTGCAGACAGACTCCGCCCACATGCTCTTCTGATTGGCTTTGATTTGTGATTGATTTTGTCACGTCTGGTATGGACAGACAAACTGCTTGTTGCTGGAAATGTATCGCTTCACATCTGGTTAGGACTTGGTGGTGGGGTCACATTAGTGAAATTTCAGCAAAGTCTTCACAGGCATTAAAGGGCCATTTTATATTGTCAATAGTGTAGTGTATGAAGCTAACAGCTCACACTGAAGTCACTTTAAAAAACCAAGCAGCTTTCTTTTTCTTTTCTTTCACCCTCACACAAAATTCCAGATTGCATGTATTTCTATTGAAATTACTGGATTTTGCCTGTGAAAAATTGCCGAACAACAGTAAATGTGATCGCATCCAACCGTGCGTCTGCAGCAGACTTCATTCATTCCACTAAAACTGTTTAACACAGTGATGACTGATAACTTATATGTGTTGATGGAGTGTTCATGGCTCTCACCCGGCGCTCTCGCTCAGAGTCTCTGTACATGAGCGTGAGGTAGTTCAGGTCAGCCGTGTCGGACTCCGTCTGCCGGGCTTCGATCAGACGGCTGATGTAGCGGTTGACGCGTGTCCCCGGGCTGCTCTGAGCGGCGTTGGCCGACGTCGACGTGCGGTTCCTTAGCTTCTCCGGTGCGGAGCGGAGAACCCTCCTCTGCCAACGGACGATCACATGATGAAGCTGTGAAGCCTTTATCAGACTGTCAGTCCAAATCTGATTTTTGTGCATATCCGATTGGAATCCAATCATATATATGTGGCAAAAAAAATCACATTTTGGGCCAGATTAACTAAACAGGGCAAATACGCGCAATGATGGGATGGGAGAGGAAACTTCTGCGGGTGAATCTACTGACCAATGCAATCTAGAGCAGCGCAGAGCCGTTGCTAATCAGGTGCGAGTGATCTACTAACAACACAGCAAATTAAAAATAGCGTGGCTTGGCAAATTTTATGGTCAGATAGTGTGTTCCTCTGGCATTCCAAATAAATTAACACGAGTGGAGAAGATTCTCTCCCTTCTAACACGCGCTCTGTTCCCTGTGGTTCCTCCTCCTACATCAGCTATCACAGCACTAAATGGGGGTAAGACATGCTTTTTCTGGGTATTAAATAATGATGCAAGTCCCAGTATACTGACTAGCGCAAACCATAGTAAATCACATTGCATGATTCATTTAAATACTCTCCTCCCATTAATTTTGCATCTGAAAGGAAAACTCCTATAAATGCATATGAAATAGGGACAGATGTAAAACCTTACAGTAGTTTTTAATACCAAAAGAGGTGTTGCACTGACCCACACAGCAGGAGACTCCTAGGCAGATCCGCATTCAAGTTGCCAAACTCGCGTGACTGTCACATTCATTTTGGCACCGCCCAGAGGATCAGCTCTGCCTCCGGGCGGCGCCGTAAATTCTACTGTCAATCAGCAGATCCTGAGCGGACCCATGCCGGATCCGTGGACGCGCACGTACCTTTACTGTAACGGTTGTATCAATTTGTGGGTCCCAAACGGACCCGCCGCGGAAGTAAGGTTTTAATCGCGGATGCGGAGCGGATGCAGCATGGAGCCACAGCGGGTCCGCGATCCGCCTTCGTTGCGGATCTGTCTCTACGCGCAAGTAGACGCTGATACGGGTCCGTTCGCAGATATGGTCTGGAAGCCGCGATACCTCCGCGGCCGATCCGCCACGGAGTTCTTTTGCTGTGTGGGGATGCTTTTTGTTAGTAAATCTGGCCCTAAATACAATTTTTTACAAATCCATCTTAAGCTACATTCATATGTGGTTTGAAATCCTATTCATATTCATTCCACATTTATGGAAATCCAAAATGACTGCTCTAATCTGATTTCATGTAGCTCATGTCTGCTCTATGTCACTTTAAAAGACATTTCAGAAGTCTCAAGTTACGGCTGTAACCCTGGTTCCCTAAGAAATGGGAAAGAGACGCGGCGTCTGGAGTTGACATTATGGGGAATGGCCTCAGTGTGACCGGTGTCTGAACACGTGTATCAAATACGCCAATCTGCAAAATACGTCATCAACACTTTTCTGCCACTGCTTCAGGAGACAATCCTTGTCCCCGATCCAAGTCCTTAAGCAGGTCGGCCTGGTACACTGGCCTGTCCCGCTGCTGCATACGCCTTCCTCACAAGCCACAAAGTGGTTTGAAATGGTTTTGAAGGCAAGGCCGGAGCCGTAAGTGAAGACACCTCACACTGTGAAAGATGAACCGCCAGTGGTTCCCCCACAGGGGGCATCTTCACACACCCGTGCTTACCCAAGCCCTCCATATTCTTATAGCAGAAATGCTGGAAATGAAAGACGAGAGCCAAGTATGGTTTCTACCAAGACTTCTCTACATCAATATGAAGGTTTGAAAGACCTTACGAGGGAAGGACATTCATGGCCCACTAAGGAGCTACACATGTATGTTCAAGGCCAAGAAAGATAACACAGAGTTTGTGTGAGTCCTCCGGTGTAAGGAAGTGCCTACACTGAAGAACACACTGATGTCACAGACTGGTGTGGGCCAACTCCTACAAATGCATATGAAATAGGGACAGATGTAAAACCTTACGGTAGTTTTTTAATACCAAAAGAGGTGTTGCACTGATGCTTTTTGTTAGTAAATCTGTCCCTAAGTCCATTTTAAGCTACATTCAAATGTGGTTTGAAATTCTATTCATATTCATTCCACATTTATGGAAATCTATTTCAGTCCTGACTGCTCAAATCTGATTTCATGTAGCTTATCTGCCTATGTCACTTTAAAAGACATTGTAGAAAGTCTCAGGTTACGGCTGCAACCCTGGTTCCCTAAGAAAGCGGAAAGAGGGGAAGCATCTGGAGTTGACATTATGGGGAATGGCCTCAGTGTGGCCGGTGTCTGAACACGTGTATCAAATACGCCAATCTGCAAAATACGTCATCAAGTCTTTTACGCCACTGCTTCAGGAGACAGTCCTTGTCCCTGATCCAAGTTCTTAAGCAGGTCGGCCTGGTACATTGGCCTGTCCCACTGCTGCATACGCCTTCCTCACAAGCCGCAAAGTGGTTTGACATGGTTTTGAAGGCAAGGCCGGAGCCTTAAGTAAAGACGCCTCACACTGTGAAAGATAAACTATCTTCACATACCTGTGCTTACCCAGACCCTCCATATTCTAATAGCTCAAATGCTGGAAATGAAAGACAAAAGCCACGTATGGTTTCAAGACTTCTCTACCTCAATATGAAGGTTTGAAAGAAATGGTAGGCTCACGAGGGAAGGACATTCATGGCCCACTAGGAAGCGCTCATCCAAGCAACCATGAACAAATTCCCATTTCTCATGCGAACAGGGCAGAATTAACCTGTGTGTGGCATGGGCCATTACATCCACTGGTGGGAGAATCAGGCTCAGTCGAAACATCACCATGTGGTTCTCCAAATATTTAATACTTACCCAAATTCCTCCCCCCTCAAAAGGAGAGACAAATGTGATCTGAGCCTTCATACCTCCCTCGAGATCTTGGCTCCAGGCCAAGAAAGATAACAACAAGGTTGTGTGAGTCCTCTGGTGTGAGGAAGTGCCTACACTGAGGAACACACTGATGAAAACTCTTTGATCCACTCATGACGTCATGTCTGGCGTCGGCCAATAGATTGTCATGTTTGGTACACATGTTCAGACACCAGTGAGGGTGTTCCCCAGATGCCATGTCGAAGTTGGGTCCCACTTAATATTAGGTGTTTCTAACTACTGTAATTGTTATGTACATGTACTTGTTGTGTTGATGTTGTACTACAAACACATGTGCTGCTATTGAGGTGGGATACGGGTAAGGTTATGACAGGTTAAGGTTAAGAGGACAACAGTGCAATTTCTAGATTGTGATATTAATCACAGCTGTAATTACATGAATGCTTACAATGTAAAGCATGCATGTCAAATGATTCATTTAAATGTTCGTTCACAGTAGTTAAAGGGATAGTTCACCCAAAAATGAAAATTCTGTCATCATTTTTCACCCTCAAGGGCTTTGGGCCTGTTTGGTTACCCATATTCTTCAAAAGATCTTCTTTTGCGTTCAGCAGAAGAAACTCATATAACTTGAGGGTGAGTAAATGATGACAGAATTGTCATTTTTGGGAGAACTATCCCTTTAAAGACACTTCACACTTAATAAAATGGGTCCAGTTGTGTTATTGCGAAGTACAAGTCGAGTGAAAAATTACAATTTACTGCTTACACATGCTGTTGTTGTTTTTTGGCATAGGCATGCCAACCCAATGTCATTATCATAAAAACCAATGTAGATATACCGGAAAATGAAAGAGCGCCACAGGACAAACAAATCAGATGCATAGCATGGACAATCAATAATTTAGACCATATTCCAAATGTATGAACAAATAATGGGATTTGGACTGAAAGTGTGAACGTAGCCGGAGAGTGACAGCAGTTGGAATGATCTAAACAGCTGTGTGATGTCCAGATCAAGACAACACACACCAGCTGCTTTGCATCATTACCATCAGACATCAGTTTGTCTTGGGGAAAAATACATTCATTTTACATTCATCATGCACAAACAGCAAGAGTGTGTCCTCATTTAAACAGACATACCTTGTCGCCATCCTCACAGTTCATGACGTTGGAGAAGGGAATCTCTGCCTTGAACATCTTGCGGCAGTGCATGAGCTGCACCAGTAAGTAACACACCGTCTTGAACTTCATCTTTTTGGCAGGTTTGATGTCTGACAGGATCAGACCAGGAAAAATCTGTAAAAACACATACAAATTGTAGTGAGCAGATCTAATCCCAAATTCAGTCAACTATGACTGAGTATGAAAATCATGTGACAGTAAAATCAACCGATATAGGCATCAGGGACCGTCCATGTGAAACATGAGCTAAATGTAATGCAAAGTATTGTTTAAAAAAGTATAAAAAGTTACACTACTATCTACTCAATAAAATTGTGGCTACAGATTACAAGCAATTTTGTTAATTAAATTCAACAATTGAGTTAGAATGAATCAAAACAATTCCTTAAAAGTCAATCATTTAAAATGTGTAAAATTAGCAAACACCATTGCAAAAAGCACAAACTGACATAAAAAGCAAAGAGTCAAACTGCCCAACTAAAAGAAACACTGATCACCATAATGGCGATCAAACATTTTCAATAAAATCAACACCAACATCTAAACCTCCGTTAATTCTTGTATTTCTCTTTCCTTCAATGATTCTGCTTGTTATCATCAGGTGTCATCAATGTTGGCAATAAAAAATAAAGAGTTCTTAATTCATCTTTGACATCTGTCTGTCTATTCAGATATTTTTTAGTTTTACTGGTTTTAAATGATTGACATATAAGGAATTAATTTGATTAATTCTGACTCAATTCTAATTGTTGAATTTAATTAGTAATATTGCTTGTAATCTGTTGCCAAAATTTTGTTGAGTAGATATTGCGTATTAGAAGTTAAAATCACAAAAATTGAGCTTGCTGTGAGATTTCGTTTAGGTGCTGTACCAAAAATAAAATAGCCAACGGGTGACAAATTGATTTTTATGCATTTTTCTGTCATAAATATACATTTCACACAAAATGTCTCCATAATATCGCAAAACAGTGGCCAAATATGGAACCTTAAAGTCTCAGACCTTTCCAACAATATTTTCTGCCAGATTTAGAAAAAGTCTGGATTATAAATAAGTGCAGTAAATTTTGTAAAATGTAACTCTAAGGGGAGGAGCCTGCTAAATGGTTTTAAAGTACCGTTTCCATGGTAACACAATGCCTGATTTCAAAATGAATTTTGAGTTTCAGCTTTTGAATGATACCTAATTTATCATGATTACTAAAATATATGATAGGGGAAAAAAGGCAATAGAAAAGCAGGACACATTGTTGACATGTTTGTATTTTGTTGATGATTGTGATCATATTCTATGGTGTAAATAAGCACACACACCTTCCTGCGGTGAGATGGCACTATGAAGAAGGTCTCGATGTCGTGTTTGAGCAGGAACTCGTGTCTCTCGCGGCCGTTTCCTGGCTCCACCTCGTAATCTCCATTCAGACACTCCAGTGTTGCGCGAGTGATGTGCACCTTCCTGCAAACCAGTCACATGAGAGGACAACAGTCCTGAAACTATCCAAAACAACACATTAGGCCTGATTCTGGGAGACGAGAGTTGAGCTGCTCACCCAGGCAGTCCACCAGCCTCCATCATGTTGGCCAGCGTCACGTCATTGGACCACACGTCATACTGCCACTTCCTCAGGCCCAGCACCCCACAGAGCACGCGTCCCGTGTGCAGACCCACACGCATGTTCAGATCCACCTCTGTGGCTTCAGCCACCGATCTGACGGGCACAATGACAGTCTGAATGACTCTTAGGTTTTATGTAGATGTCATCTATAATCACTAGTTTGATGAAAAGTGGTTTAATCAATTATTTTTAGTACCTTTTAGTCAAAAGTCTGGAAACAAAACAAAAAAACAAAAACAAATCTTAATTATTTCAAACTTTTGGCTGGTGGTGTATATTGTAATGCATGTGTGTCTAACTTGTTGACCAGAAGGTGGTGCTCTCATCAAACTGATATGAAGCTTACAGTAGCACATACTATAAAGGCTTGTGTGAAGTTGCATTGATTCAGATCAGATCATTTTTGCCACCTTGCCATCAGATCAGTTGTAGGCTAGATGAGAATGATTCAGTATATCAAAACAGTTATGAATAAGGTATAGAAGAGCAAAACTGGAGGATAAAGCGACATCTACTTTGGGCAATGGATGTTTATTTTAATACAAGGCTCTCAAAGTTCTCTAAAAGCCTTTATTAAATCATGGCTGTAGGGATATAAAATAAATTATTCAATTCTTCAGATAAGCTTTTTTTCTGTTATTCACAGAAGAAAGAAAATCATTCAGGTTTAAAATGATGTTGGTGAGTTTTCAGCTAAAATAAATCTAAGAACATTTCACTAATCTTCATATTAAGTTATGAAAACATAATTTCTGACTGTTTTCTAAATGTTCAAAATGTCCAGTTTTTTACATGTTTTAAAAACTGTTTTCTTGGTTATGTGATCAACATTTAATTTTATTGTTCTTCAAACTTTATGGAAACATTACTTTTGAATGTTCTCTGAATATTCTGAAACAAGTAGTAACATTTAAAAATTTAAATATTTCATATGATGCATGTGTTAATATTTTTAGAACATTATTAAAGACCAGATAACTTTGAACGAACAATCTATTAATGTTACTGGAAGAACGTTTGCTCCTAACTTTGAGAGAACCTTGGCAGAACATTAGCTAACGTTCTGAGAACGTTTCCTGTTAGTTGGGTAACTGATGACCATTTTTGAGTTATAAGCTAAAAAAATTCAAAGTGTTGGCGAGGTTTTATTTGAGAAGCTCAGAAGCTCAAAACACACAAGGACAGTTTGATATATCAAAAAGCTCTCTGTCCACACTGCATGGTCTGATGATGATGATGTGAGCCAAATTTGGTCAAAATTCAATCACTATGTTGCAGAATATTGATAATCATAACTGAAATGTACGAGAATGTAACTGAAACACGTGTGTAAATCAAAGGACTCAGTGTACGAGCAGATGTCCTTACAGGAATGACTGGACAATCGCTACTGAATTCAGTCTGAGGGCGGATTGATGGAACAGTAGATTTATGGCAGAAGCTCATCGCCCTGCTGCCCTTCAACAAGAGCCTTCAGCAGAGGTGTGTGTTGAGGAGGAGCAAGCGCACACTCACGTGATGGTGTCGATCATGTCCAGGCCCATCTCCACGCAGCAGTGAGCGTGGTCTGTTTTGGGCTGAGTCAGTCCAGACACACAGTAATAGCAGTCGCCCAGAATCTTGATTCGCCTGCAGTGATTCTCCTACAGATGAACACAGGAGAAGCAAAATCTTTACAACTAGAACTCAACATGAGTTGAGTTTCACAGCACATGCCTCAGACAAATAATACTCTTTAAAGGGGTTCTTGATTATGATTTGACTTTTTTAACTTTAGTTAGTGTGTAATGTTGCTGTTTGAGCATAAACAACATCTGCAAAGTTACGACGCTGAAAGTTCAATGCAAAGGGAGATATCTTCTTTTACAGAAATCGCTTTTTAAGGACTACAACAAACGGCTGGTAGGGACTACAACAAGCTTCTTCCTGTTTTTTTGACATCACTAACCCTAAAATTTACATAAACCCCACCCCCAAGGGTTAAATTGTTACATACAACACCATTACTGACAATCCTCATTTTGGCTGCGTGAGATTCTCCAGCTTTGTTGTTGTTGAGCTGTTAAAGCTCCGCCCTCTTCTGGAAAGGGGGCGGGAGCAGCAGCTCATTTGCATTTAAAGGGACACACACAAAAACGGCGTGTATAGGGGCAAATTTGACAAGCTATAATAAATGATCTGTGGGGTATTTTGAGCTGAAATTTCACAGACACATTCTGGAGACACCAGAGACTTATATTACATCTTGTAATAGGGACATAATAGGTCCTCTTTAAGAAGTGGATTCTGACAACACTGCGACTGATTTAATATAAATGCATATTCACTCTAACAGGGAATGTTCTGGCAAGGTTCTTTCAAAGTTATAAACAAACTTCTGCCAGTAGCGTTTATTCAAAGTTATCTGGTCTTTGAAATTGTTCTCAAAATATTAGCACATATTTTTCTGAAATGTTTTAGTTGGATGTTCATTTTTAAATTGTTAATACATGTTTGAGAACAGCCAGAGAATATTCAAAAGTAATGTTACCATAATGTTTGAAGAATGATAAACTGGAACATTCCCTTAACGTTCATAGACGTATGTCTGTGTTTGAGTTGGCGTCTGCACACTATTGCAACTGCTGGCAATTCAGTCCTGGGTTTCATGTCCGGGGTTCATATAAATGTACAGTAGTTTCCTGAACGCTCAATCACGTCTAAATCAGTGAAGATGTTTCTCTCATTCACACTGTATCTGGGGCTTGTTGATTATAACGGAAGCCTTCTAGTTCTGTTGCTTCACTTCAAGTGTTTATTAGGTGATATACCGTGAACATTAAAATCAAGTTCAAAATAAGTGTTTTTTACTTAGATTCTGCAGCTTTATATGTGGTTATTTTCAGACTCATCAGGGACGGCTGTCATTACTGAAAAGCCTATGGAATTATGGTGCCACTTTATATTAGATCAAATCAAATGCTCATGAAGCCATTTATATACGTGTGATCACTGATTGTAGTTTTACTCAGATTACTGATAGACAACACAAGATCATGATCTGCTGCTTTTCTAAGTGATCAGATGCACCATATTCACAAGAAAACAGCTGAAAAGAAGCACAGGCAGGGTTGCCAGGTTTTCACAACAAAACCCGCCCAATTGCTACTCAAAACTAGAACAATTGCATTTCAGTGGGGTCCCCCAGTAAAAATCGCATTCCAGGGGGTAAAATCTGTGTTTTTGGCGGTGTTCCCTGGTAAAATTTGCATTCCAGGGGCTGAATATCATGTTATTTGGGTCACTTCAACCCGCGGACAAAAACCACATTGCGCTATTTTTGAGCTACTTTTGACCGGCCATTGGTCTATTTTTGTTGCACAGACTTGGCAACCCTGAACACGAGACACATCTACAGAGCAGAAGATCAGGAGCGACTCTTTACACACTAGACAGAAGGAAAACAACACAGAACATTGATTCAAACCACATATTTCACCTCAGCAGCCGCACAGGAACGCCCTGAAATCCCTGATATTTGGCCATCTATGACTGACATACGACTTTGAGGACACAGACCTACATATCCTGCTTAACTAGTACAGACACAGACATGAGGATCAGTCACACACAACATGACAAGCCTCACTTCAGGCTGTGTGTGTGTTGTATGTATAGTGATTCTGCCGAGCAGGAAGTGGATCCCTAGTTTCCTGGATCAGCATGTTTCATTGCTCCAGGGAAGAGCTCAACCTCTCCACAGTAGGACAAATATCAAATCTTTATTAGTTTTCAGCCTCCTCAGATGAGACCAATATACCGAGACATTTTAAAATCACAACAAACATAAATGTGAAGGTCACTTGCATGGATGAATAAGCTAAGTGACTTACAAAAAGGTTTCAAATATAAATGTCATGTTATAAAAAACAAGCAGAACTGCTTGTCCACAGTTTTAAAGTAGTTTAAAACTAAGAAGTGTAAACATGTTCTAATCTCTTGAGTTTCTTCTGTCATATAATACTATCATATTGAGGAAGTACCAGAGGAAAGGAACTAGGCAGCAGGTTTATTTGATAAACAAAAGATGATCATTTAAGGAATTGAAACTGCAATTACATACACAATAACCGACAGTGAACAGATCAAACTCAGGAGTATAAATGATGAACTAAACTAGACACAGGTAAGAAACATAATCAGTAACCAAGGAAACCAATGACAAACACCGTGACCACAAAGGAAACAGCAACCATGGAATGAAATGGAAATCAAAATAAGAGTCCCTAAACAGAAATCAACAAAACTAGATGTGGCAATAACAATATTTGTGTTGCATGTAGAATTTTAAAGGTAGGGCCTAAATGTTACATTCAAGAACATTCTAAACAAAATGAATATTTTCACTTTCTAACATTTACAGATAAGGATATAATCATAAAATGTGAGTTGTGCACTTAGGAAAACGTCTAAACGCGTTAAACACGTCTGTCACAGCTGAGTTTGATTCATGGTAATCTATATATGTATTATGCATACATTTTGAGAGCCACTCCCACAATCAACAATCACAGCACATAAGCAAGTCCAACCCTACATATCCTCTTATTCAATAATCCGTTACATGCAGATGTACATCATGAATTTTAATGCTCTTGTTTGAGGTGTCAATATCATCGACTGGTCAAACAGCACTTGACCTGTCTAAATAACAGCCTGTCATGCACTTTTGGTCTCATATATTCCTGAATGTCCAGTTTGTCCTCGATAGACTTTTTGAACCACGACCATAATAATCCAGTCTCTTCTTCACCCCAGTGAATGTGCTTTCTGTCATAGTTTGTCATTTTGAGTTTTTCCTTTAAAGACTGAAACAAACTCAAGCACATAAAGCTGTCTGAGACTGTGCAAAGAGCAAGAAAAGTTAATGAGGCGAGCAGTGTTCAGATTATGATTGGTGCTAACGCTGCCTCTCTTCTGGAGCGGAGTTTCATAAATCAGGGTTAAAGCAGGGTTTAGAAAGACAATAACCTTGGGATAAACGCAGTGTGAAAATCCCAGGCAGGATTCAAGTGTGGAACGACACAAGTAAATGAAAGAATTTTCATCTTTTACGTAACTACATTTTTAATGACTATTTAAATGTTTTTTCTGGTGAAACAGGACATTTCAAAGGGTTTGTCTTTTCAAATCCCTGGTTATGTTCCCAACATACTATCCTGCTCTGGTTTTCAACAAGACCAAATTATAAAGATAAGATGATAGACAGAACTAAAATATGCAATGTGATTTTGAATAGCGATAAGCGCTAAATGACAATAATGTAATATAATAATAATGTGAATGTCTCAGTAGAGAATTATTTGTTTGTTCAGTTAATTTCACTGTTGATTCTTTGGTAAACCAGTTGCGATTTGACACAGGCTTTTACAGAAAAACATGGACCCATTTCACTGTTCATTCTGATGCCTGATCTGTGATCAGAGATTGTTTTGATCTGTAAAGGCTCATGTACTGTCATACATTCATGTTGCACAATGGTTCATTGTTGTTTATGAGTCAGTAAACTAAGCCAGTGACTAAATGGTTAACTTCACACTGTTTTTCTTAATAGCCAGGAAATCAACTGTCATTTAAATTGGGATTAAATAAGAAAGCAATCAAAGATTGCTCCTTTTGTAATCGGTGGAGATGTCACTTCAGGTTGTAATTTGAGTCCTTCACTTTCACCAAAAAATCAATGACACCGTCTTCACTGCTCAATGAATCTCCAATTTACATTGTGTTAGTTGTAATGAAAACATTGGTGATTGAGTTGCAGTGGTGAGATCAATGCACTGCGATCAGCTCCAGTGCAGCACTGCAACATTTCATGCACTGAGAGTAGACATAAATATGATGCAGCACTTTTCGTGATTCGTTTTTCTTGGCAGCTCTAAGTACATTTTTTAAAAGAGTTCCACATGCGAAAATTATTTCATATGCAAAGATGTTAGCCAATCCCTTTAAATGCAAATGAGCTGCTGCTCCCGCCCCCCCCCCCCTTTCCAGAAGAGGGCGGAGCTTTAACAGCTCAACAACAACAAAGCTGGAGAATCTCACGCAGCCAAAATGAGGAAAGTGTTCAGCCTTACATTGTTCAAACCGGAGTCGACACTGATGGAGAGACTCAGGAAGAAGTTACAACTTTTAGAATGAAACTGGACGTTTCTGAATGGTTAGTGGATAAATTGATGTAGTTGCTGTGGAGTTGATTCAACTCATCCACTAGCATGTGCCGTCATGTTCATCTTTTGTGTTGAATTGACCCTCGTTTGTGAAGCAGTCTGGCGTAAAATGACGGCATGACAACAACACTCTACTACAACAACTCTTCCTCTTCTCTAAAGCAGCCCAACATGGCCCCGCCCCCTTTGTTGTGTGTTCTTGGGGGTGGGGTTTATGTAAATCTTGGGGTTTGTGATGTCACCAACCCAGGAAGAAGCTCGTTGTAGTCCCTACCAGCTTTCCTACCAATTTCTGTCAAAGAAAATATCTCCTTTGCATTGAACTTTGAGCATCGTAACATTGCAGCTGTTGTTTATAATCAAACAGCAACATTACACACTAACTAAAGTTAAAAAAGTGAAATTATAATCAACCAACCCTTTTAAAGGATACATGACCCTTTAAATCAAAGGGCAAAAATCAGGGTAGAAAATGGACATTTGTTTCTAAATGATTTCTAAATTTGTTAATGTAAAAATCCTATTAACATTATAAGGGCACCTCAGGAAACATTATATTTACTACAGGAACCTCCTGTGCACATGATGGAATGACACTCTCTGAACTCAGAGGAATTCATGATCCAGCACTTTGTCACACGCTCAATAGCAACATGTATTTCTTATCTTCTCATCTAGATAATCCTCCACTGAGGTGCATGACACACTGAATATCCCCGCGTCCCGAGGGTACAGTAACACTGCGGATAAATGCAAAGCCATGGATCAATATGTGTCAGGTGTAACGGATGAGACAGGCTTACAAGATTCATTGATTTCTTGATTTCTTCAGACTCTGTCCCAGCTAACAGGGAATGCTCTCAGAACTTCAGCTAACATTCTGGCAAAGTTTTCCTCAAAGTTTTAAACAAACAATCTTCCAGTAACGTTTATAGAATGTTCAGTCAACGTTATCGGGTCTTTAATTATGTTCTCAAAATGTTAGCATAAAAATGGTATTTATACATTTTACAAAAGACATTCATCTAACATTTTTTAAATGTTACTACTTTTTTCAGAATGTTCAGAGAACATTCAAAAGTAACATTCCCATAATATTTGAAGAACGATAAAATGGAATGTTCTCTAAACGATCATCAATGCTTTTAATACATTTAAAAAACTGGACGTTTTGAATGTTCCGAGAACATTCAGAAATAACCTTTTCATAACGTTAGCTCAGATATGGCTTGAGCCGAGTATTCCTGACAGACTCCTGACCTACATGACTCTGGCCTGATTATGTAGTCATGTCTTCAAAAAAGAGAATTTCATTTAGTCATTTATACTAATAAAGTCTGATTGTCTAATCTGGCTGTCTGAGCCAAAGAAAACAAATCTCAAGTGTCGCTCTTTCATAGTTAAGCTTCATTTGTCTCAGATGTCTCAAAGGGAAAGAGGAGCGAGTCAAACATCGAAGCGAAAGCAGGCAGAGTGTTTAAGGAGAAACACAAGCGTGAAAGTGTGTGCATCTGCCATGGAAACAGGGGAGCATAAAAAGCACAGTAAGATTAAAGCATATCACCATCATCACAAACACTGCATACATTTGCATCAATAAGGAGCCAAAGCGTTTCAACTGAGAACGTCTGTTCTTTAGCCTTCAGGAGAGAGAGATTATTAGATCGCGCACGGACAAATCTGTGTCAATTTAGCCTCTTATTTTAAATCTAAATGAAGAGAAATGAGAGCAAAATAAAGCAGTGAGCCATCTGAGGCTGTGAATAGAGCTGAATATATAGAACATGAATGTCCTGCAGGTGTTGAAACTGAGACTGGTTTTCTATTTATGAATAAAATAAGCTCTTCCTTTAATATTACTTTCACGTTTTGTCATGTTTCTACGGCATAATGATTTTCCTGCTTGGTGGCTGCTGTTTTTAGAAACATGCCATGACTGCAAAATGCAACAATGGATTTGACTGCAGCAGCAGTATGACAAAAGACACCAATGTTACTGAACTGAAACTGAAATGTATTAAAGATGATCTATTAAGCCCCTTTTCACAGTCTTGATTTTGTTTTTGGGCTCTACTAGAACAGGTTTTCATGCTTGAATGTTCAAAAAACACATTATTTCCCCCATATTTGACATTGTTGCAGCTCCTCTCTTTCCATCTGAAGAATAATTCTCATTTTCTCAGTCATTTTGCTTTATTTCCAGATTCAGTAATCGTTCTTACGTACTAGGGCACATGCACACTAAAAATCGTTAATGAAATTTGTATATATTCAAAATAAAAGATATAAATTGTATTGAACTCCAGCTTAAATGTTTTCCTTAAGATAAAGATTTATTAAGTCCAGAGAGTGAATATTGTCAGGATCTGCATTCCAGTTCAAACTGCTTAATTTTTTTTAGGAAAATGAAAATTATTTCTATTTTTTATCAGTAGCCTGCTAAAGCTATGCAAGTTCTGCATATAAACGTCTTTGGTTGTGCATATCAGCTTTTGTGAACGACTGAAACATGTAATACGTTTCTATCATCTCTATCAATGCGTGTCCTCGAGGAGTTACATCAGCTCAGTTAACAGCTGCTGAATTTAACAATAGTACGAGTAAATAATCTGAACAGAAACCGCTACTTTAACAGATCACATAACACAAACATTGACATGGATACAGCTGCTTGTACGTGCATGTAAACGTCTGGCCGGAGAGCTCGCATTTACAGTTGATGAGGCACAAACTGAGCGAAAACAGCATCATAATCTCCAACACATGGATGCAACAAATCCACAAATGCACATGGAATCCAGAAATACATGCAACAGATCCACACACACTGTAAAACTTTGCTGTAAATTTACAGCTAATTTCCAACAGTATTATACTGTATTTTCATAAAACAGTAACATTCTGTATATTTTACAGAATGTCTGTAAATATACAGTAGTTTTCTGTTTTCAGCCCGTTTCACTCGTAATACAGTATAATACTGTAGAAGCATTGCATTATGGGATTGATTTTTTTTTTCCACGCTCATTTCAAATTTCTAGGCCAGGCATACATTTTAGCTTCTCTCCCAACGCTTTTAGTGTTTCACGTCGACTCTTCACGGTTTAATGTTATCATTAAACGATATTTGAGTGAATATAGTGTGCAGTTTTAAGCTTTCGAAGCGTCAGTTTGCCTGAGACGCGGGATGACCGGACGCCGCTGCTGAGAAGACGGAGATGTTATTTTCCGCCTGATTAATCAAAACGTTTGTGCCCGTGTCGAGAAGACGGATAAACGATTGTTCGGCTGAGAATACAGTAAGTCACTCTTTTCTGGAGCTTTTCTTTCGCGTTTTTACTTCGTCATGAATTGTTTGATCTTGAAATGTTAAACTTCTCATGAGAAAACAGTTAACGTTGCTCTGTTCTCAGCGCTTCACGCAGTAACACTGATGTTTCATCTTATAGACAAATCTATGTTATTCTTACAACCTGATTTTTTTTTTTCTCGTTTCAGTCTGAATCATCTGATGCAGCTCCATTGTTTACGTAAGTGTTGTGCTTATTTTCACGTGTATCAGGTTTATGATAAAGAATTCAGTGAATAAACAATTTTATTTTGTCAATTATTTTAAGCATTATTTTAAGATGCATCTTTTCTGAAGTGTAACAGGACACATTACCGAGATCATATGCTTAGCTGTGAGTCCTTGTGTTCACAAGAATGCTATGGTGAATGAATGCACAATATTCACTTCTCTCTCTCTTTGCTTTTCTGCTTTTAGGCTCTTTGTCATATACCATAAACATGGCTCAAGAACCAGAAAGGGGGGAAAATTGCCTTCTATGAAATATGGTTTTATTAACGTAAGTATTGCACCTAATTTCACATGTGATGTAATCAGGTTTATGGCAAAGAATGGACTACTTGCACTGAGGCTTGTAACACACTTACATTTTGAAATAATACAACTTGCCTATTTCTGCTTAGTGATCGATGCTGCAGTGTGTGTGAGACCTGATGAATAAGATCAAAACAAACCTTCATTTATTTTTATTAAATATGTTAATCCCTATTTTTCATTGACAATCATTTCACTGTATGTAATTCACTCGATTCTTAGTATTCAAATTCTTAATATTTAAAGTATATTTGTCAGTCCGCTGCCAGTGCGTTACTGTTTAAAGGGTCATTTACTCACCCTCATGTCGTTCCACACCCATAAGACCTTTGCTCATCTTCAGAACACAAATTAAGATATTTGTGATGCAAGAGCTTTCTGTCACATATCACAGAGACACATGGATTACTTTAACAATTGGGTTTCCTACCATTCTTGACCTTGAATGTGTAAGTTGTGCTGCTGCCTATGAAGGAACAGAAAGCTCTCAGATTTCATCAAAAAATATCTCCATGTGTGTTCCAAAGATGAACAAAGGACTTACGGGTGTGGAACGACACAAGGGCAAGTAATTAACAACAGAAATTTAATTTTTGGGTAAACTAACCGTTAAAGATTAAATATTTAACATTGCTAAATGTCTTGAGGCAGGTACCATTTATTTAACTATTTTAAAAGACTGGGATAAGAGCACCAACACACACAAGCTTGTACTTATCGTTACTTTATTAAATGAATTAAAATGTAAATTCAACAGGTATAAAATATGAGAAAAACAGTAAGGGAAAAACAGTTAATGAGAAGACGAGCACTGGACTGCAGCAGGTTAGTGGTGTAAATTGGTGAGCTGAATGCTTTTACCAGAAACTCCCGAGATGTAGTACGACATACAATGCGGAAGCTGTTGTGCATATAGTCCATTCAATGAATGAACGATTTCATTGAATACAATTATTAGCATTTTTTTTTTTTTGCAACTTTTCTGAAGTGCTAATTGGATATTTTAACTTACTGCAATCAAATGCTTAGGCATTTGAAATGCTATGGTGCATATACTCACAATATTCATTACTGTTTTCTCTCTCTCCTTTTTTTTTTTTTTTTTTTTTTTCACTTTTTCTTCTTTTATAGGTACTTTGACATCAACCATGAACACGGCCCAAGAAGAAGAGAAAGTGACTTCCAAGACTGGCAACACTGTGCAAAAAAGGAGCAGTACTGAAAAACTTGTAGGCCTACTATTTGTTTTTACTCCACATTTGGAAAAATGTTAAAAGTAAATAATATTGCTGTATTGTTCATAACTGTTGATTGCATTTAAAATGTTGACCTTTCAACGTTGCAATTTTCTTCTTTTTAAAAATAAAAGTTTTAAAACTCAGAGTATGTTGCTTTCCATTTCCTTTGCCATAACATAACAAAAGTATATTTTTAATGATTTAATGACATATATAAGTACAGTATGAAAAGCTGTATAAATGCAGTTAATAGCTGTAGATAAACAGTATAATACTGTAAAAGTACATAATATTACAGCAGGATACTGTATTTGGTAATTACAGTACTATACTGTAAATGTTGTTTACAGAAGTAGTACTGTAAAAATACAGTAAGTGGCTGGCAACCCAGCTGCCAGTATTTTACTGTAAATTTACAGCAAAAAGTTTTACAGTGCATGCACACATTAGTCCACAAATGCAACAAATCTACACTCAATTCCACGCACCAGAAAAATGCACAAATACAGTTTTCTTTGCTTTCAATCCAAAAGAGCACACAGTTTTTGTAATTGAATGCACATATAAATACTGCATTGGTTTTCTTTCTTGAGATGGCTGTCTGAAGTCCCAAGAAAGCATCATTATTTGAAATAGGTTTTTGATACCAAGGACCCCATATGTGACGAACCCCTTGCAAAGGACTCACGCTAAAATATAGACCATACTGTGTGCAAAAAATAGTAAGTGTGATATTAAGACAACATGAATAAAAATAATTGGCATTTTATTTTGTCATTGTACTAAAAGATGAATCTGGAAAATATCAATACAAATAATTTGTATAATACCTTTCATAATGAATATTGATCCAAAGCAAGTTGTTTTTTCCCCTGAAATTTTCTGTGAACCTCCTAGAACTCCCTTGTGAACCCTAGTTTCAAAACTGTTGATTTGAGTGTAATGTCCTTATATTTAATAGAGGTATTTATACCCTCACCAAAAAATAGGGTCCCTAGTGAATCTCAGCCATTTCCACCACAAGACCAAGAACATCAAGGAACGAGCTCTTGCTCTGATGCACAATCTTCCCAATGACTTCCCCCACAATCTACTGCTGCTGTTATATGAATATCATCATAATTCTCATCATTTTCAAGCACCTTCACTCCGGCACTGAACTGTATTATGGAGCGGCACAACCTCAGCGGGATGGAGTATAAGCCTTCACAGTTGATTGAGTCTTCTCTATGGGTCATACGGATGTCGAAAAAAGCCTGCATGACTAAACTACAGTATTGCAAACCTATGTGGATTCAACAAAACATTTACATCTTTATAAATAGTCCACTCAGAGGCCTTGTGCATACGCACTAAACCGCTCTAATGAAACTTATCCTCACTGTATAATCCCAAGCCATCATAATCATTTAACCATAACTGATCCCAGGTCAGCTACAATCACAACTACTTTCTCACAACGCCAAGCCAGTGAGCCTGCACGTCACACCATGTAAACACTTAATTGGATCAAACTGAACCTCTTGAAGTGGTTTTGCTCAATGAAAAGTGTTCCACTCCACAATCCTCTTACCTCTCTTGTTATTACTGGCATCTTTTCCATCACTTCAATACAGACTCGATTAACCCAACAGCTTGAAAAACAATACTGAAAGGATTAGTTCACTTCAGAATTAAAATTGCCTGATAATTTACTCACCCTCATGTCATCAAATATGTTTATGTCTTTCTTTCTTCAGTCAAAAAGAAATTAAGGAAAACATTCCAGGATTTTTCTCCATATAGTGGACTTCACTGGGGTTCAACGGGTTGAAGGTCCAAATGTTTCAGTGCAGCTTCAAAGAGCTCTACATGATCCCAGACGAGGAATAAGAGTCTTATCTAGAGAAACCATTGGCCATTTTCTAAAAAAAATTAAAATTATATATTTTTAACCACAAATGCTCGTCTTGCACTGCTCTGCGATGCGCCACGCATTACATAATCACATTGGAAAGGTCACATATGACGTAGACGGAAGTACCACGGTAGGGTATCTCATTTTCTCCTCCAACTTCAAAATTGTCTGAAATCATTGTTTTACCCTTTTTTGTAAAGGCAGTTTGACTTAGTCTTTGCCCGGTTGCTTTGTAAACACTTTCTCAGTACTTCCGCCTACGTCACATGTGACCTTTCCAACTTGATTATGTAATGCGTGGAGCATCACAGAGCAGTGCAAGATGAGCATTTGTGGTTAAAAACTATATCATTTTTATTTATTTTTTAGAAAATGACTGGTCGTTTCAATAGTTATGACCCGTATTCCTCGTCTGGGATCATGTAGAGCTCTTTGAAGTTGCAATTTGGACCTTCAACCCATTGGTAACTGTTGAAGTCCACTATATGGAGAAAAATACTGGAATGTTTTCATCAAAAACCTTCATTTATTTTCAGCTGAAGAAATAAAGATATAAACATCTTGGATGACATGGGGATGAGTAAATTATCAGGAAATTTGAATTCTGAAGTGAACTAATGCTTTAACCCTACAGTAATAGAAATCTACAGATAAGTCTCTATCCTGTCAAAATTTAGTTTTCTCTCTGTTCTTTCACAGAACATCCAGCTTCAAAAGTGGAGATCTGTCTGTAACTGAAACTCTGAAATGGAACTGCACTTCACTGGCATGAGCAGGTCCTTCAATGTTTCCTGAAGAGGAGGGCGAACACTGGGGTGCCTCAGGGTTCGGTGCTTGGGCCGCTGCTATTGTCCATACAAACTACTCCTGGTTCATCATGGAAATACATTGTGGTTCTTTTAAGTGTCTTGATACATTAATAAAATTAAATAGCTTCTGCTTTGTAACTGTGTGTTTTTCTCACTTTGGATAAAAGCCTCTGTTTAAGGTACACTCATTCAGTTTTCCTCATTGAAAAAGTTTTACACTTTTACACTGTTGACAAATATGAAATCTTAGCACAGTTTCTATGCAGTTTACTTGCAAAGGGAAAGATCAATATCGCGGATGTGATGTATATTTTATACATGCACTGACTTTCAACACGTACATGTCATGGGGAACCTATTGATATTATTCATGAGTAGGTGTCGCCATTATCCTTTCACATTTTCAGAACTGTGGTGAGAAGGAAGGTGGATTTCATGAAATTTCAACATATACTTAACACACTTTACACAACATAAATAAAGCAAGCAAACCAAACAATATAACCACAATCACATAGCATAAGAACAGAGTCTAGAACGATGGTGTGGACCGACATGTGGGTGACCAACAGACAGTCCAACAGAAGGAGCATGAGTGGATCAAATGAAACGTGCGAACAAACTAACCATGTAACGATAAAAATTCACACCACAGAACGAGAATCATGCTGCAACATCAAGCACAAGTGTGCAGAAAGACTTTCTGATGCTGCACAGAAAACATGTTGGTGTAATCCTTGGATTAAAGGATTTCATAGGCACATGTGAATGTAAGTAATTGTGCCTAGATTACGTTGAGATACATCTACATGTTGATTTGTACAGAGACACATGGCCTTTATGGCCTTTACATTAAAGCACCTTTACCCTCATGAACCATAACTGAGAGTTTTAACCGGTGTGTGTGTGTGTGTGTGTGTGTGTGTGTGTGTGTGTGTGTGTGTGTGTGTGTGTGCAGGAGACTCAAAACAACTTTGCTTTAACCTTTCCATGGGTAAGCTGAAAATGCTCACAGAGTGATTCACTGGCTGATGTGTCAAACATTCACCTAAAACATCACTAAATAGCAATAAAAACATCTAGTTAGAAAATATCTGACATTCCAATATTCCTTACTAGGTTTTAATAAACAATCACACTTTTCAATGTGCTCTCATCTCTGTGTGTTTGGGTCCTTGATTCCCTCTACACCACACCTGACAATAGCGAGAGTAATATAAATTTACTGAAAGTGAGCAAGTGACCTTCCTCAGTGACAGGCTGCCAAAACCAGGGTGACTTCTTGATGCATACAAGTCACATGACACCACTACTGATGAACACCAATAATGCCTACAATCAGCATACAAAAGTGCACAAACAATATCATATTAAGATTTTGAATTTTTTTTTATGGTTTTAGTTTTATTTTACAACAATAACCCTGGTTAGAGCTCTTCATTTAAACCTTTCACCTGTACACAGTCCATACAATAAATCTCAGTTTACAGAAATGATTAATAAAAAGCACATTATCATCAGTAAGACAGGTCAGTAATTACTGTTATGTGCACAGCTATGTTTATTTACATAGCAATGCAGTGTGGGAAAAAGCCTCTCAGAGCAAAGATATTTCTATCCGTGTGTGCAGGGGGAAGAACGAGTGACTGGCAAACTAGGAGAAAGATTAAGTGGAATATCTACTTCCGTAATGCGATCAATGAAGCGTCAAATTAAAAGCTCTATCTTTTATCCTAGTATTACAGTGAATATTTTTTTTTTTTAAAAAGGGTTTGTGAAGCTCTCTCACGCATATGCATGACATTAGCTCTTGACTTCAAGATCACACAAGTTTGATCAAACTCCTCAGGGACCAGCCTACCATGATCACACCACTTCATGTCATTCTCATGAACATAAAACTCTTTGATTATGCAGACCTGCGTGAAGTCACCATAGCAACAGGAATGAGCCAATGAGAGGAGAGAGTGGGAGTGACTCACCGTGGCCAGCTCGTCGAACTTGCCGAAGAGCTCGTTGAGCAGCTTGACCAGCTCCTGCGCCGTGCACTGCGACGCCAGACTCGTGAAGCCCACGATGTCCGCAAATAAGATGCTGGAGAAACAGAGAGCAGGGGAAAGTGTTTCAGACATGGCTTTTGTTATTGAAAAAAATAATAGAAATAAAATAAAATGAAGTAATGTGTTTGTTCTTATTTCTGTCTCAGAATATATATATATATATATATATACATATATATATATAGCAATGCAACCGTTTGACTTTGAAGTGCGGTATCATAAGGGCCCACAAAACTGTACAGCTGACTACCTCTCCAGGACAAAGGAAAGCGGAGGAGATGTCACAAAGATACTGCGAAACCATACAAAGACTATGGGGCACGTTCCCACATTTCACATATATGCTCACACATATCATACATTTACACTGATTTTTGTGATGCTTGAAAGATAAAAAGGGTTGGGTGCAATATATGTAGGATTATTGTGTGCATTATGTGTAGTGTAAAAGTCTGTACATGAGAGTCAAAAGGCCATCGTTTGAAAGAAAACTTTAAATAAATAATAAAAAAAAAGAAATTAAATTTGGACATTCTCATGATGAGAAACTGCAAATAAACAGCAAAAAATTTTTTTTAAAAGGAAATATGGTAGTGAGATCATTCTTTTTGATGATGTTCTTCTATATGTGAGCTGTATCTGGATCAAATTTTGTGGTGATCGCATAAAGAAAACAAAAGTTACAGCATTTAGAACAAAGGTAGGCATTTTTAATTTTTATTTTTTTAGTTTCCAGAGTGACATGCACAAAAATGATGACTCATAACTCCAAATCTCTAGCAAGGAGAGTCAAAAGGCTGATACTGTTTGAAAGAAAACTTTTTACATTTTTAAATTAAAAAAAATAATAATTTAAATTTGGACATATATTGTCACGAATCCTGTCAGTTCCGGACTAAACTTCCCATAATCCTCCCTGCCAGTCACATGCACACTCCAAACCAATCACCCGTTGCCACATACAGCTTAGCACATTATCTGGACTATTTAAGACTCACTCACATACCACCTCTTTGCAAAGTCTTGATTCACCCTTGTGTTCAATTCCGAGCGTTTTCCTGTGTTTATTGTCTGCCTGTTTTCGAACCTGTCTGTGTACCGTTTATGATCCCCTGCTGCTAGCCTTTGGACTTTGCATTGTTTCCTGACCTGTGAATGATAACTGCCTGTCCTGACCATCGCCTGTATCCTGACCAAGATTCTGCCTAGCCCTTGCTGTTCCTGTTTGCCCCTGCTTAGACCCTGCCTGTACGACCACGCTTACTTTTAATAAAGCTTGCAAATGGATCTCTGCCTGAGTCCCGCCTCGTTACATATATATACAGGGTGCGATTTGCTGGGGGGATGGGGGGATTTCCCTCCTCTGGTCTAAATATCCCTGCTTCTGCTGAATTGTTTTTATCCCTGGTGGGGATAAAGTTTATCCCCCCTCAACAGTAATCAACGCTACTTCGCCAATAGACCATATAAAATATATAAAATGAAGATTTACAATATATGCACCATGCACGTTTAAACAACAATAAATTTGTTCACTTTCACGTTGTGCTTTTGAAAAATGAAGAAAACAAACTGGATGCGCTTTCTGCCATCTCCTTTCACAAAAATGAACTGAAACTTGGTATATACAGTACAGTCCAAAAGTTTGGAACCACTAAGATTTTTAATGTTTTTAAAAGAAGTTTCGTCTGCTCACCAAGGCTACATTTATTTAATTAAAAATACAGTAAAAACAGTAATATTGTGAAATATTATTACAATTTAAAATAACTGTTTTCTATTTGAATATATTTCACAAAGTAATTTATTCCTGTGATGGCAAAGCTGAATTTTCAGCATCATTACTCCAGTCTTCAGTGTCACATGATCCTTCAGAAATCATTCTAATATGCTGATCTGCTGCTCAAGAAACATTTAATGTGTACAATTGTACAAAATATTTGTGTACAATATTTTTTCTCAGGATTATTTGATGAATAGAAAGTTCAAAAGAACAGTGTTTATCTGAAATCTAATCTTTTGTAACATTATAAATGTCTTTACTGCCACTTTTGATTGATTTAATGCATCCTTGCTGAATAAAAGTATTCATTTCTTTAATTTCTTTTCAAAAAAATAAAAATAAAAATTCTTACTGACCCCAAACTTTTGAACGGTAGTGTATAATGCTACAGAAGCTTTGTATTTCAGATAAATGCTGTTCTTTTGAACTTTCTATTCATCAAGGAATCCTGAAAAAAAAAGTACACAACTGTTTTCAACATTGAACATAATCATAAATGTTTATTGAGCAGCAAATCAGCATATTAGAATGATTTCTGAAGGATCATGTGACACTGAAGACTGGAGTAACGATGCTGAAAATTCAGCTTTGCATCACAGGAATAAATTACTTTGTCAAATATATTTAAATAGTACACAGTTATTTTAAATTGTAATAATATTTCACAATTACTGTTTTTTACTGTATTTTTAATTAAATAAATGTAGCCTTGGTGAGCAGACGAAACGTCTTTTAAAAACATTAAAAATCTTAGTGGTTCCAAACTTTTGGACTGTACTGTATGTGCCTCAGTCATAATAAGAATTACAGTCAAACCAAAATGTATTCAGACACCATGAACATTTCATTCATTAATACTGTTTATTCACTATAGTTTAAAAAAATGGTAATGAAATATGACAAGATCTCAGAGTTCAACTGTGTCAGAAAAAAAATTATCTTAATTATGTCAGATAACACTTAAGCAAAACATGGTCAGGTCAAAGTGTCTGAATAATTTTTGGTTCCAAATTTTTATCAATTTTACTGTTAGTCCACTGGATGAAGAATATTTGGGTATAATATGTCAGTTTACTTTATTTTGCTATCCTCACTTACATGAATGAACTAAAAAGTCCTGCAGCCACTAGTAAAAATACATCAAAAATGTCTGAATAATTTTTGGTTTGACTGTATATGCTGTTTTATTTAATTTGAATGTTTCATCTGATTCAGATTAAATTATTCAATGTAAGATGCCAAGTGTCAGAAAATATCAGCTATGTTCTGTTTAAAGCTGCGGGCACAGAGGGACCGGCCTGTATCTGTCTGTCCACCTTGAATGTAATAATAAATGGACAGAGACGAGTCCGCTGGGGTTAATCTAACAACGAGTCCTTGACATAGAGCGAGCTGAAGCCCTGACTTCTTTTGTGATGAAAATAAATCTATTCCTGCTCAAGTTCATTAGACGTGAGTGGAAGTTTTCTGTTTTCTCTAACAGAGGTGCAACTTCTCTGTCATCAGAGGCAATGAAGCTTTGTTATGATATCATCTATAAGAATAATTTAAAATATAAAGACATTTAAATCTGTGTATTTTATTTTATTATTCGGCAGGCAGTGTTAATGCTTCTTAAAAGATGGATGGAAGGAATCTTCTTTTATATATCTCTATATTAACCCAGATATCACTGCAGTGAGTCCAGACAGATGATTCAGAAATTCTCAGTGTGAATCATGAGTCAATAAAACAGCAGCAGGATCAGTCATTTCATTAACAGGTGAGCGAGAGCTCAAGGTGTTAGTGGAGAGCCAGGTGACCTATAGATTACTTATGGAGCATAAGAACAAACCCTGTGTATGTTTTAACTAATGAGTGTCACCTCCATATATAAAACAAATATAAACTCTGGAACATCCCTATTGTGACACTGCAACATGCTCTCATCAAATGTGTCATATGACCAACAAGCCTCGTTTTTGTAAAGCATATATTTCTGTAATTGTGTTCTCACTTAAAGGCGATCTATTATGCCCTTTTGCAAAGTCTTGATGTTGTTTTTGGGCTCTACTAGAACAGATTTTCATGCTTGAATTTTCATTATTTTCCTCATATTCTCCATTGTTACAGTTTCTCTCTTCCCAGTCTGTCAGTAACGCTCTGTTTCAGGGTTGCCAGGTTTGCAAAAAAACCTGCCAATTGCTACTCAAATCATTTGTTTTCTGTTGTTTTCCTGTTTGAAAAGCTGTTTCACTTAGAAATTCAGGAGTGAAGCTGATCACAACCTCTGTTTTAACCTCTGACCACATATTTTTTTTTTGCTTATTTTATGTACAAACTCTGTAAACAAGACTTCTTATCTTATGTCTTTGTGCAGATATCTTATGATATTCAGATATTTGGATAAGAGATATATTTGCATTTAAGATGCTTAGATAAGAACTTGTAAAACAAGTCAAAAATACTAAGGAGGAACATTATTTTTGCAGGGTAGGAAACAGGCATAAACGGTTGATGAAATATGAGTCAGATCTGAAGGACTCGCCACGGTAACTGAGATAAAATCTTCAGTCTCTCTGGTTCTCATGAGAGTGTTAATAAACCAGGTCTGATGACAGTTTGGCCACCTGTCATTTGACTGCCTCCCGCTGCCATAGTGATATGATGATGATGATGATACGCGCACACACCTTGACGGTCCAGAAACACACGAACACTGACGTCCAGCTCCATCTGAGCTGTGAAGCGACACACATGAGAGCGAGGCTTCCTGCGGCGTGTGTGCGGAGGCGCGCGGGAACACTGTGTCTGTGGAGCGAGACGCTCAAATGCCGCTCTGTCAAATCACAGATGCCACCGTAAGACTGCTGAGATAAATTCAGTTTGCTGTGAGCATCTTAATGCACGTCCATCTGTGACAGAGTTCATGCTGCTGACGAGCTTTCAGATGAGCGGCAGAATCTTTCAATCAACGAAGATAATGAGTGACAGATCAGGACAGAGAAGAGCAGTTACATGTCATGTGATCAGCCTTAATGCGTAATGATGATACGCCATGAACTGAACACTCCTGTTGCTATGTGGTTGCTAGGGTGTTATGGGTAATTGTTAACCTGTTGCTAAGTGAGTGATTGTTAACATGTTGCTATGTGAATGATTGTTAATCTGTTGCTATGTGGTTGATAGGGTGTTCTGGGTGATTGTTAACCTGTTGCTATGTGAGTGATTGTTGACCTGTTGCTATGTGGTAACTAGGGTGTTCTGGGTGATTGTTAACCTGTTGCTAAGTGAACGATTGTTGACCTGTTGCTATGTGGTTACTAGGGTGTTCTGGGTGACTGTTAACCTGTTGCTGTGTGAGTGATTGTTAACCTGTTGCTATGTGGTTGCTAGGGTGGTCTGGGTAATTGTTAACCTGTTTCTGTGTGAGTGATTGTTAACTTGTTGCTATGTGGTTGTTAGGGTGTTCTGGGTGGTTGTTAACCTGTTGCTATATGAGTGATTGTTAACCTGTTGCTATGTGATTTCTACAATGTCCTGGGTGATTGTTAACATGTTGCTATGTGAGTGATTGGTAGCCTGTTGCTATGTGGTTGCTAGGGTGTTCTGGGTGATTGTTAACCTGTTGCTATGTGGGTGATTGTTAACCTGTTGCTATGTGGTTGCTAGACTCTTCTCGGTGGTTGCTAACCTGTTGCTATGTGAGTGATTGTTAACCTGTTGCTATGTGGTTGCTAGGGTGTTCTGGGTCACTGTTAACCTGTTGCTTGCTATGTGAGTGATTGGTAACATGTTGCAATGTGGTTTCTACAATGTTCTGGGTGAGTGTTAACCTGTTGCTATGGAGTGATTGTTAACCTGTTGCTATGTGGTTGCTAGAGTGTTCTCAGTGGTTGCTAACCTGTTTGCTATGTGAGTGATTGTTAACCTGTTGCTATGTGGTTGCTAGAGTGTTCTCAGTGGTTGCTAACCTGTTGCTATGTGAGTGATTGTTAGCCTGTTGCTATGTGGTTGCTGGGGTGTTCTAGGTGATTGTTAACCTGCTGCTATGTGGGTGATTGTTAGCATGTTGCTATGTGGTTGCTAGGGTGTTCTGGGTGGTTGTTAACCTGTTGCGATATGGTTGCTAGACTCTTCTCGGTGGTTGCTAACCTGTTGCTATGTGAGTGATTGTTAACCTGTTGCTATGTGGTTGTTGGGGTGATCTGGGTGATTGCTAACCTGTTGCTAAGTGAGTGATTGTTAACCTGTTGCTATGTGAATGATTGTTAACCAGTTGCTATGTGGTTGCTAGGGTGTTCTGGGTGGTTGTTAAGCTGTTGCTATGTGAGTGATTGTTAACCTGTTGCTATGTTGTTGCTAGGGTGTTCTGGGTGACTGTTAACCTTTTGCTATGCGAGTGATTGTTAACCTGTTGCTATGTGGTTGCTAGGGTGTTCTGGGTGACTGTTAACCTGTTGCTATGTGAGTGATTGTTGACCTGTTGATATGTGAATGTTTGTTAACCAGTTGCTATGTGGTTGCTAGGGTGTCCTGGGTGACTGTTAACCTGTTGCTATGTGAGTGATTGTTAACCTGTTGCTAAGAGGTTGCTAGGGTGTTCTGTGTGATTGGTAACCCATTGCTATGTGGTTATGGTGTGTCTGATCACTTAAAATTTCAATTGTCTAAAAGGTCTGTCATCAGTATGATGAAATTATTAGTCATGAAGGTGTTAAAAATCACTCATTTTAAAGCCTGCGTCCTTCAGAGATCGCATTTGTTGGATGTCAAGGATGTCTAATTTCAGAAAAGTAACCATTATCAGATTGACTGTTATTCCTTAAGAGGTGTAAATTACTGTGATTTGTTTATTATTGTGAATGTAATAGTTACTTTTCT
The DNA here is from genome assembly GCA_036281575.1 of Ancherythroculter nigrocauda. Classification (NCBI taxonomy): domain Eukaryota; kingdom Metazoa; phylum Chordata; class Actinopteri; order Cypriniformes; family Xenocyprididae; genus Ancherythroculter; species Ancherythroculter nigrocauda. The sequence continues at coordinate 2,564,817 of VTFQ01000008.1, read as the reverse complement.
AAAGTGAGGCAGCCTCAATGATGAATGTGGCAGACAAATGTGAAAAACAACAGAAAAATAACACATCACATCCACCGGTTCCCAATGCAATCATTTAGAGGACGTTCTACAAAAACGGCAGTCCATCTGAACCACTGCTGTACACAAACAGACCCAATCCAACTGCACTTCTGCCGCGCCACGGACCACAGCTTCACCTCTGACCAACAATTACCCTTACTCAATTATGATAATATTTATTTATATAATTTTATATCACATATTTATATCATTTTTTATTATTTTTGAAATATTTATATAATATTTTTATAATGTTTACTTTTATTTATACAGAAGTGTGGGCTAAACTACAGGACAGACTCAAACCTGTCTTAAAGGAGTGTTGCAGGTTCAATCGACACTATATGGCACAATGTTCATGACCACAGTAGACCAATCACAACAGACTGAGCCATCTGACCAATCAGAGCAGGCTCTCAGAAAGTCGGGGTTTATAGAGACTGAATCCTTTATCGAACCCTTTCAGACACAGTGAGAAAAGAGCTGATGCTGCATTGATTATTATGAGAAGATGAAAGTGTTTTTTTGACCTTGGATGCATGTAAACCTTTTGTAGGAGACTCAAAACAAAATGAGCAACCTTTAAAATAGCATAACAGAGGCGCTTTAAAGTGCTCGAATTCTGTGAGTTATTTGATCTGTAAAGTTCAAAGTCAAACCGCCTTCTCTGTTGATGACTGTTCGGTTGAATGATGCATCCTCTCACTGTAACATGAATCATAAATATTAAAATATACACATATGTATATCACTGTCAAAAATACTGAAAAATTATTTTTCAGTGCTGCCAGTCAGACGCGATCGCTCAGAGTCAACAGTGCAGGCGGAGGAATGCTGCATATTCCCTCGCTCTGATCTGGACCAGAAATACCTCTTGAGCATGAGCAGATCTCTGCGTGTGTGCGTCTTTAAGCACTGCCAGCGTTACGCAACAGTCTTTAGTGTCCGTTGCAGTAAATCCCTGCAGTGGTTTAATCTGCAGGCCTGCGAAGTGTCTCAGAAACACCGCAGGACACACGGAGCTGAAGGACCTTCACTGATCACATGATCCTTTACTCCAGGAGAAACAACACTTATAGTAATTCACCCTATAATGAACCAGCTGAAGAAATATCAAGCATACTTCTGCTGTATGATGACGTCAACTGAAACTCAAGCGGTTTTAGAAATTTAAACAAACATGCATGTATTTTTTTTGAACAATCTCATTCACAATGAGACCAGAACATGTACTGTAGTAAAGTGAATAATACAGGTCGGCCTAGGTTTTGAAATCAATAATATAATTGAAAATGTTTTCAGTGTGTACTGATGAACAGCTTTTGTGTATTGTAAATGAAGGATCTGTTTGGAGATCACTAGTTTTATAGGTTTAGTACTTGTGAAAAGTGTACAAAAGATATTAGAAAACACTAGCGATCATCCTTTATACTGAAACAACCTCCCTGACCATTACCAGTCTCTTTACCAACAGTAAACCACAGCAGTCTGTGCTCAGTTTGCACAGCGTACATTCACAAAAAGTCCATGTTACCTGACATTGTCGTGCCGTTGGATGTAAATCTTGTGGAAGATCCTCTCTGGTGGTTTGAGGAAGTCTTCCTTCATCTCCATGGCCACGTTCCTGGGCAGCAGACTCATCAACAGACGCTCCTGCATGAGTGGACGTTCACATCAGAAATTAAGAACAAAACAGCACAAGCATCTCTGAAGAATCACATTGATGAATTAAAATGAATGTAAAGGACCTGCTTCTCGTTCTCGTCCTCCATGCGCAGTCGCTCCTCGATGCAGTTTCGGGCCTGTAGAAAGGCTTTGCGCTGCGCTCGCTCCGTCAGGATGCGCACGAACAGACCGGACAGATTGACACTGGTGAAGAGCAGCGTGTTCGCCACCAGCTGCCAACATACAGAGCAGATCAGTTATTACAATACATGATGTTAACATGATACAAGATTCAATGACGGCTTTAGAGAGGAGCTATTCTGCTTTTTTACATGTTCATGTTTCTTTAGTGTGTAAAGTTGCTGTTTGAGCATGAAAAAGCTCTGGAAAGTCTCTCCAGTGCAGAGTTGCCAGGTTTTCACAACAAAATCCACCCAACTTCTACTCAAAACTAGCCCAATCGTGTTTCAGGGGGGACCCCCGGGGGTAAAATCTACGTTTTCTGTCGGGGTTCCCCTGGTAAAATTCGCACTCCAGGGGCTAAATATCATGTTTTTTGGCGTCGCTTCAACCTGCGGACATAAAAAACAACCCGCAGCAACAGTGTTAAAGGATTAACTTCTTTCTTCAGTGGAAAAGAAATTAAGGTGTTTGATGAAAACATTCCAGGATTTTTCTCCTTACAGTGGACTTCAATGGCCTCCGAATGGTTGAAAGTCAAAATTACAGTTTCAGTGCAGCTTCAAAGAATTCTACATGATCCCAGACGAGGAATAATGAGTGAAACGATCGGTCATTTTCGAAAAAAATACAAATGTATATGCTTTGCTTTTTTTTTCTTCAAAAACCTTATGCTGTATGTCCTATGCCTTCCCTATTCAACTTACGGAACGAACGCAGCACCAGTTCCGTTTTTTGTAAGTTGGAAAGGGAAGGCGTAGGACATACAGCGTAAGCTTTTTGAAGAATACGGAAAGCGTAAACACGTGCAAGGTGATCATTTGTGTTTACAAAGCATATACATTTGTATTTTTTTTTTTTAATGAGCGATGGTTTCTCTAGATAAGACTCTTATTCCTCGTCTGGGATCATGTAGAGCTCTTTGAAGCTGCACTGAAACTGACATTTGGACCTTCAACCCGTTGAACCCCAGTGAAGTCCACTATATGGAGAAAAATCCTGGAATGGTTTCATCAAAAACCTTCATTTCTTTTCGACTGAAGAAAGAAAGACATGAACAACTTGGATGACGTGGGGGTGAGTGAACTAATCCTTTAAAGTAGCCCAATTTCGTGGGAAAACAGCGGACTTATCGACACTGCTCCAGCGGGAGTTCTTCTCTATATCAGTGTCACTGTTTCTGAACTCCCTGAAGCCTCCATTCTAGTCTTGAGTTTTCTTCTGGGAACGAATATGTTACAGTATTCCTCATTTAAATAATTCCCGATCAATGCATATGCAGAATAAAGCCTGGTTGAGTTAGTTAGTAGTGTGTTGAAACTGGTGGTTATGGTAAGGGGCGGGACATTTCCCAAACATGCTCAAAGCTTTTGACCAATCACAACACCCTGCTCCAGCCGACCAATCAGAGCACATTGTGCTTTTCAGAAGGAGGGGCTTCATAAAGACAGGAGCTAAACTGAGCGTTACTGACAGACTGGGAAGAGAGGAGCTGCAACAATGGAGAATATGAGGAAAATAATCAACATTCAAGCATGAAAACTTGTTCTAGTAGAGACTGTGTAAAAGTGCACCAGTACAGTTGGACAGGTTTGGACATGTGTTTGTTCTCATCAGCGCGGCCAGTGCTGGTTTTGTGTTTGTCCTCCGGTCATAGAGTTCAGGGACGTGAGTCTATCTGCTCTTTATTGGATTAGATTCGTCAGAGGACACGCGCACAGCGCCTTTATTTAGCCCGCCTTACTCTGCACATGCTGAAAACTCAATGATTTACACACAGACCAACATGAGCGAGATGTTCACTGAACTCAATTTTAAAGAATGCTTTTCTAAATAAGTAGAAATGTCTTCGAAATACTTTCATGTTTGACAGGTTATTTCAATGTTTTATACTGATGAAGTATGTTTAATTCATAAAATTTAATTAAAAAATGAATTAAAACTAAATCCATAAAATGATCCCATGATGGAACCCCTAAAAGGTTCTATATATGAAGCACCTGACGGAACCCTTGAAGGTTCTATATAGAATCTTTTCTTCTAAGAATGTGTGACAGTATAAAGGCATCAGAATCATTCGGCACACAAGTATGCAAAATGCAGACATGAAGACTCAGCAACACACTGTAAAAGCACAGTCCCACATACTCATTTAAAAATAAAATGATGAAATACCCATTAACAATGATTTTTGCAAAGCTCAAATGTCAAGGGGGTGATTGTGTCATTATTCCAGATGAGTTTTTGTTCATTGTTGTTTATGTATTGCTCAGCATGACTCTCTTGACCATCATTATAGTTGATCTGAGAGAGTAAACTGACCCCAGAACAGAAGAAGCAGGACTGAGAATCTAAAGGTGCATCAGTAAAGAACTGTTCCAGCATTAATGAAGAACTACAGGAACAAATGCAGTATTAACATTCTATTAACCATTGGATTAACCAATTAGTAAGTAATAGTGCTCAGTAGTTCACTATTAGCTAATCAATAACTACTATTTTTTCATACCTCCCAGAGGACTACTATATGCAGGTTCATAATTAATGTGAACAATGCATAATGAATAATTAATTCTGAAGTGAAGATCATGGTAACCCTGACTCAAGTGTCTAAAGGAATCCCACAGGAGACCGGCACTGGACACTAACCCTATCTTCACAGTCACATCTCTAGACGTCTGTGAATCCTGTATGGATCATCTGAAGCCTCTCTGCTCATTTCTGTGCTAAAATAGCTTTCAGAAGTGTGTCTGGTCTCTGTTCATAGCCGTCCTACTTAGAGCCACGCCGCCGCTCGTCCTCTGGGTGAATCTGGACCCGACGCTCACTCCGACTGTGTTTGAGGTGTGAAGATGAACATCATCCCTGACTGATGTCTGACATGTGAACCTGCAGTGCACTCTCCTACTTCTCATGCATGTCATCTGAGTGTCTTATTACCAAATCAATCTCTGAATATCTTGACTTGAAACTGTTCTCTCATAAATTTCAGCTGAATCAGCTCTTTGGCTGAGCATTAAACACTGATGTTTGCAGAGATCACTGTCAAAACTGACCTTTCCACCTGGTTTACATTTCTGGAGGTCACAGTTTGGTAAACTTCTTTTTCCCATTTGCCCCAAAATAGCATTTCTGACTTTCCATAAGAGGACAAAAATATCAAGAGATTGATTACGTTGATCAGAAGAGAGAAAGATATCAAATTGGAAACAGCAGCATTAACTAGTTTACTGTAATAATGCAGGAAATAAAGTATAGTGTTATAAACACACAAACATTTTTTAGGAAATGATAAGGAAATAAAGGAAAATATAAAAAGCTTTGCTAGATTTATGATGTTTTCAATACCTTCCTGCAAATTCTTAAAGCTTATTAAAGTTAGCAGCACTATTTCTTTTTAAAAATTAATCAAACACTGCAGAAAATTAAAATGGCAGCTAATTTGAGTTAATCAGTGACATATTTCAAGTTAATAAACTCAGAAAATTGAGTTGGTAGAACTTTTGAGTCAGATTTTCCCACTATAAATGACTATGAAGTTGTAAATTTTGGAGTGCATTTACAATAAAATACTATTTTAGTCTTTCTCCTTTAAAGCGTCACGTGCACTCTTAAAAACAGTGATTGATAAAAACAACCCAAGTTGGGTTGAAAATGGACAAACCCAGTCGTTAGGTTGTTTTAACTCTGCGTTTGGGTTGTTTTAACCCAACCAGTGAGTTGTTTTAACCAAGCAATTGGGTTTTGGGTTGTTTTAACCCAGCGGTTGGGTTAAATGTTTGCCCAACTTGCTGGATAGTTTTATTTAACCCAACTATTGTTTAAAAATTATTATATGTCTGGCTTAAAATTAACCCAAAGTATGTTGGAAATTAGCATTTATTAACATGCTTAATAAATGAACATTTATTAATAAGTTTAATGAATAATAATTAAACAATAAACATTTATTACATTGCTTATTAATAAATGTTCACCTTTTGATTATTATTGTTGCCTCTAGTAATTATGGGTCTGATTTTTAATTTCCAACATATTTTGGGTTAATTTTAAGCCAGACATATAATAATTTTTAAACAATAGTTGGGTTAAATAAAACTACCCAGCACTTTGGGCAAACATTTAACCCAACCACTGGGTTAAAACAACCCAAAACCCAATTGCTTGGTTAAAACAACTCACTCACTGGGTTTTGTCCATTTTCAACCCAACTTGGGTTGTTTTTAACCCAGGATTTTTTTAAAGTGTGTAATGCCATGCGTTAACTGCCGTTTCTTCGTAATTATTTGTGTACTTTAGGTTACAAGCAATTTCTGAGTGAAAACAGTTGACTGCTCGAGCATGCAACAGAGTAATCTATAACAGATTGACGCAGAGCTTCTCAAACCTAATCTTGATTATGCGTGATGATGAAGATGAGCTTTAGAAAAAGGACGGTTTGGAAAGTTGCATTAATATGTAATGTCCTAAAGCCTGTTGATCAGTTAGCTTTTATTTCCCTGAGTTATTGCACTCGAAACGGCACCTTTCCGTCCGGTGTCGGTATCTGAGCGCGCGCCGCTCGCTGTCCAGTGCTGAACTACGTCTACAAAGAGGCAGAGGCTCACCGCTCTCCACAGCCGCTGCGTCTTCGCCGTCACCGACGTGGCCGTGACGATCGTGTGCGACACGGACACCAGCAGCCCGAAGAGCAGCGCCAGCAGCGTCCGCACCGGCAGCAGCGCGTACGCCACGAACGTCAGCAGCAGCAGCTGCCAAACGCCCTGCTCCGGACCCGCGGCGCCCGACACGTGCGGGAACGGGCAGCACAGCACCGAGAAGGTGAAGCTGAAGAACAGGCTCAGGTGCGCGATCTGCTGCAGCTGGGTCACCTGCAGGTACTTGACGTTGGTGACGATGAAGAGCGAGATGAAGACGACGAAGTGCACCGGGTACGAGCCCTTGGCGATGGTGAGGCTGGCGCCGGACAGCAGCAGCTCCAGCAGGCTGAGGCCGGAGGACAGCAGGATGAGCACGGACAGCGCCTTCAGCGTGGAGGTCTGCTCGAGCCTCAGGTTGTAGTTGTGGAAGAGCGACTCGAGCTCCTTGCAGTCGAACTCGTCCTCGCACGCGATGACCCCGGGCGGACAGTGGCTTTTCCGGCGCCGGGTCTTGACTTTCTGGAACGGCATTTCGTCCATGGCGCGAGGGCCATTCACGCGCCGGAGAGACGCGCGATCCGCAGGTGGTGCAGAGGCATGTCCGGCGGGAGAGCTTGAGAACGGGAGAAACGGGGAGAGAGACTGGCCTCGAGCTCGCGCGGCTCAGACTGGATCACGCCTGCGCAGTGCGAGCCTCGTAATTCTGCTGATTGACAAGAGCGCAGATCTCTGAGCAGCAGCAGCGCGAGGCAAACGCGATTCACACGCGGTGCTCAATCCACGGGCTGCTCTTGAACTTCATTGTAAGAAAAAAAAAAAATCTTGTTTTTTTTTTTTGTTTTTTTTTTTACAGCCAATAATAAATAAATAAATAAATGGCAGCTGTGTTTTTTGGATTTATTCTGAAAAAATAAAATACAGGAAAAATGTAAACATATCTACAGAACAACCTGTAAAATGTACATGTTGCTATTAAAATTTGTTTTAGATCTTTTAACTTAGTCTGACATCCATCATCTTAACACTGTGATAAAGAGAAAGACACAAGTATATACAGAAGATGCACAAACACCATCATAATAACACACGTGACACTACAATAATACAGTTAACAACATAAGATGTTGCCTAAAGTACATAAATGATCAAATGAAGAAGTGTAACACTGGGAATCCTGGGAATGTCAGTACAAAACAGTACATTTAATAGCATTTCATGGTAAAATGCCATACAATGTAAGGTTAGATCTATTACAGTTTTCCTATTTTCCTCTGTACTTATTTGTGTAATTACACTGATAAAATAAAGCGTTACTTAAAACAAAATAGAAACAATTTTGGGTTACACTTTATTTTAAGGTGTCCTTGTTACAGTGCAATTATACATTTAAGTACAGAGTAACATTAATTAACTGCATGCACAGGGTTAGGTTTGATCAAGTTTGCATGTAATTATGGGTTAGTTGCATGTAATTATGCATAATTTATAGTTATTACTATAGTAACCACATGTAACATGAGTAACAAGGACACTAAAATAAGGTGTTCTTGTTACGGTGTAATTATACATTTAAGTACTGAGTAAAATAATTAACTACATGTACTTATTATACGGTTATGTGAAGGATTACGGTTTGGTTTAGGGTTAGTTGCATGTAATTATGTATAATTTGTAGTTATTACTACAGTAATTGCATGTAACATGTAACAATGACACTGTAAAATAAAGTATTACCGAAATTGCTAGTGCATTTCACAAACAATTACAAGCAAAACATTGAACTGAATGTGAGATTTTGAAGTGGAAAAACTGAACTAATTTCTTGTAAAACATACTCCAATAATCTTTGTTTTATTTACAACTTTCGAAAGATCTGATCTGACCATGACACACACGTTCATGCTGATTTATCATCGTCCTTCGGGTCATGGATGGATATGATGAAGATGAAACCATGTTCTTATAAGTCATTCTCAAAAATTGAAGAAGAGTCCATGTGCAGACAGATCTTGATGCAGAGTTTCAGGATGAAAGGATGATCTGCAGTTACACTTGACATCGTTTAAAAAATGATTGCACATGAAAAAGACTGTGAAAATGCTTCAGTAAAACCTGTTCATGTTTAACAGCAGGTTCAATCACTTCATGTTTGGTTTAAAAGATGATAAAAAATATGGTGTAACAAACAATTTTCACTCATAAATTGCTAGTAAATCTGACAAAACTGACAAAGAATCAGCAACACATTGAATTAAACATGGGATTTTGAGGTAGAAAGACTAATTTTTTTTTTTTGTAAAACATTTTTAGTGTACTTGCTTGTAATTATACAGTTATTACTATTAAGTACAAGTGTAACCTTTAAAAAAAATGTGATCTCAGCATATTTTTAAGCATTTAACATTTAAATAACATTTGTTTGGTAAATCAAGATGACTTATTTTGTTTTACACGTTCCATTTTGTGTTTTCTAGCCTCTCCATACATGACAGCCAACAAACGAATGAACAAACAAACATATTGATCAATGATTTTCCAGCTAAGAACTATTAAACTGCACAATTCTTAAACAACTCTTTTCCACATAATAGAATAATAGTGCAGTTGTGCAAACTCTGAAAAAATAACACAAAAATAAGGCTTTGGTCACATCTTCTGCACATTACACTCTGCAAATAATGAGTTAATTGAAACTTAAACAAAATGTCAGTTTTGTACAGAATTTCACACTTTCTATAGGATCATGAGAAGCATAAATCATCCAGAAGTCTTAATTTCTCACAATCAGACACTGAATCGTACAGTATGTGTGCAGGTGTGTTAGTCTGGGATTTCTCACCTGTTCTCACACCTGTCTCATCTCTCCTGAAGAATCACCTCAACAGGTTCAAGCGATTCACATTAGGGATGCTAAAAATAGTCTCGTTCCTGACAGCGCTGTGAAATACATGGCATGAATGCAGAGGAGTGTGTTTTATTTCCTCTGTTGCATATGCGTGTTTTGTGTTGCTGAACAGAAGACGGAGAATGATCTAAGCTCAGATGAGAGCAACATAAAGAGCCCCTTCAAGTACATTTGGCAATATATTTTGGCATCTGAAGGTAAAAAAGAAAAGACTAAGCTACTGTACATCATTCAGGATCAGGAAACATGAGAACAAAAGAAGATTGGTCCCAGTTTTCATCACAATGCATCATCCCTTTAGGAGAAAATGAACATTGAAATAACAACTGGAGAGTTTAGAGTGTGTAAAGATCAGTTCACATGTTAAAGTCATCATGAAAGGGAAGTTGTGCTCGTCTTTTCTGCACTATTGTGATGTAAATCCAAGTGAAACGGCTTCTGGAACAAGAACAAATGTAGGGCGGAGCTTGATTTTGTCCATGGGGAATTGATTGGATGGTTGTGGTTTGCTATTGGTGGATATCATGTGAGTGACAGGTTGCCCCGCCCTCATCATCAGAGAAGAGATGTTGCTGCAAGAAGGAGAAGATATTCTGATTCAAAATGATGAGAAACATGAATTTAATACAATAATCATGCACACCGATAAATCATTTATAATAAACACTGCAATATTGCAGAAAAGGGTTTGATTTCATGGTGACTTAGGGGACCTATTTAACCTATATTATTTCACAAGATGTAATATCAGTCTCTGGTGTCTCCAGAATGTGTCTGTGAAGTTTCAGCTCAAAATACCCCACAGATCATTTATTATAGCTTGTCAAATTTGGCCCTATTTGGGTGTGAGCAAAAACACGCCGTTTTTGTGTGTGTCCCTTTAAATGCAAATGAGCTGCTGCTCCCGCCCCCTTTCCAGAAGAGGGCGGAGCTTTAACAGCTCAACAACAACAAAGCTGGAGAATCTCACGCAGCCAAAATGAGGATTGTCAGTAACGGTGTTCAGCCTTACATTGTTCAAACCGGAGTCGACACTGATGGAGAGATTCAGGAAGAAGTTACAACTTTTAGAATGAAACTGGACGTTTCTGAATGGTTAGTGGATAAATTGATGTAGTTGCTGTGGAGTTGACTTCTACCATTGTGTTAGAGCTGGTACATCATTGTTGATTGCGAAAAAAAAATGCCGCCGATGTGAGTGGAAACGTGCAAAATAAACAAGATATTTTGAAGAACGCCTCTGTGTTTGTTTGTACAGTGCTGTGAACATCTGAAACATTCTTCAAAATATGTTTTTTTTTATTTTCCCAGAAAAAAAACAAAAGAAAATGGAAAAACAGAAAACAAGACAGTGTTGGGAAAAGTTACTGTTAAATGTAATGCATTACAATATTGCGTTACTATTTATGAAAAAGTAACTTAGATATTTTGTTGTAATTTGAAAAAGTAATGCGTTACTTTACTTGTTACTTGAAAAAGTAATCTGATTATGTAACTTGTGCATTACCCCAAAACTGAAACAAGAAAATGCTAGACACAACCAATAACATTACATGCACACTCAGTGACTGACCAAGAACAATGAAAACACCAGGACAGTTTGCACAGAGCTAAAATAGACACCTGGGAACAATCCGGATGAATCAACACAAAAAAGGACTACAAACATGGAACACGAGGAACAAGACTTCAAAATAAAAGTCCTGTAACAGATCCAGGAATGTGTTTCAGCCATGTTCATGGTTAGAAGGTGAAAATAGCAGTATTTAGCAGTATAAATAATGTTAGATGCTATTTATACATAGTGCTAATAGTGCCAGAAACTATATTGTCATGTCAGTGTATTAGTACATTATAATATCAACTCCATACACATTCTCTGTATATTTATTAAAATCATACATGTTTACTGCCTAATTGGAACCTACTTGTCCCTATTCCTAAAGTCCACTACACCCTACAGCCAATCCTAATCATTCTGGACATGCTGATTATGATTATGAATGAATAAGCACTATTTCAAAAAACACAAAACATATTAATTGTGTAATATGATGAGTTTCTTGAATGAAAAATGAATGCCAAAAGTGATTTCAAACCTCATGTGGTTTTTCTATTGCAGTTCCGTCCTGATCCACATAGTTTCTCCAGTTTGTGAGTGATTTATTGGATGTTGAAATGAGCTGGAGGAGGAACAGAGCAGCATCTGTCGGTGTGGTGAGGTTTATGACTCAGTGCTGCAGTAAATCCCTTCATTGAGACGCTCTCCTGCGCTTCTGTCCTTGAGCCACACGCAGCCTGTGAGGAGGGTGCGATACTAGTGTACTTCTCAAACAAGCCTACTAAACTCAAAGATATATGAGCAAGATCACACGTGCAGTGCTGAACATTTCAAACACATAGTATGATCATCATCTGTGTTTGTGCAGTCTTGCAAACGGCAAAAACAGTTACAGCTGTACTTGTTTACATTTTATCAGATGCATTCATCTGTTTACCAACACAATAAACACCAAATGCTACATATAGAAATCCTGTTGTCCATAATTAAAAGATTAGTTAACGTCAGAATCAAACATTCCTGATAATTTACTCACTCCCATGTCATCCAAGATGTTCATGTCTTTCTTCAGTTAAATGAAATGAAGGTTTTTGAGGAAAACATTCCAGGATTTTTCTCAATATAGTCAAAGACTATAGAATAACACAAGATGTGTCACTCGTATTGTTTTGAATGGGAGAAAGTGTAACGCGCAATATGGCGGAATAAGTCCCGCCTTCTATATAAGAGCCAATCGCCGACTGGTAAAGTCATCGCGTCATTGCAGCGGCCGTTAGAAGCACCGGTTTCTATAGAAACAGTCAGACGCTCGCCTCCAAAGAGACGCGCATTTAGGTCTGCGCATGCGCATTAGCTTGATCCAGCCTGAAAACTAGTTTTTTGTCATGATTCGAGCGTTTGGAAAAAAAAAATATATGACAGTTGTCAGATTTCATTGGTGATTGCAAATATGAAATATTGAAATAAATGAAATATGAAATAAAATAAAGCTATGAAATAAAGCTTGGCAAATAGCTTTGGAGAATTTGATGTTTCCCCATTCAAAGAGATAGAAGCTGCATGATGCCCAGGATGCAGGCGTTTCAAAGATGGCCGCCGAGTGAAATGACTTGTCTTAAAGGGACTTTGATATAGTGGACTTCACTGGGGTTCAACAGGTTGAAGGTCCAAATGTCAGTTTCAGTGCAGCTTCAAAGAGCTCTACATGATCCCAGACGAGGAATAAGAGTCTTATCTAGAGAAACCATCGCTCATTTTCTAAAAAAAATAAACATTTATATACTTTTTAACCACAAATGCTTGTCTTGCACTGCTCTGTGATGTGCCACGCATTACATAATCATGTTGGAAAGGTCATGCATGACGTAGATCTCATTTTCTCCTCCAACTTCAAAATCATCCGACATCATTGTTTTCACCTTTTTTTGTAAAGGGTGTTTGACTTAGTCTTTGTACGTTCACTTTGTAGACACTGGATCGGTACTTTCCGTGACCTACGTCATGCGTGGAGCATCACAGATCAGTGCATTTGTGGTTAAAAAGTACATAAATATTCTCTTTTTTTTTTAGAAAATGGTTGATGGTTTCTCTAGATAAGACTCTTATTCCTCGTCTGGGATCATGTAGAGCTCTTTGAAGCTGCACTGAAACTGACATTTGGACCTTCAACCCGTTGAACCCCAGTGAAGTCCACTATATGGAGAAAAATCCTGGAATGTTTTCCTCAAAAACCTTCATTTCTTTTCAAATAAAAAAAGAAAGATCTTGGATGACATGGAGATGAGTAAATTACCAGGAGATTTTAATTCTGAAGTGAACTAATCTTGTTTTCAACTCTTCAGAGTTGCATTTATTTTGCTGATTATTTATTTTGAACAAACACAGTTGAATCATCATCATCAGATCCGCATCCTCAAGTACACTTCAAATGTAATTTTCAGGCAAATCCTCAGTGTGATTGAGTTCACATGAGAGCATGTGCATGTGCTTTCTGCTGCTTTATTTGACAGCAATGTTTGCTATCTGCTGCAAACAGTGACACACTAAAGAGCTTATTGTTGCTAAAAATAGCACGAGCTTTACTCCTCTAAATCATTTGTGCAGTTTCCTCTGAACAGCTGAGGATTAGTGATTCCCTCGAGTGCTTCGCTCACAGACAGGACTCAAACGCTCATCTGATGGGCTTGCTTTAATTCTGCACAAAGGCCCACGGATCAGCTGACCAACTGTACGGACAGAGACAAGCGCTCAAACGCTGCGTAACGGCAGTTCTGATGATGATCAGACGCTCAGCTGGATATTCAGAACAGCTGCGTTTAACCACAGTCCAGCAATCATTCACCCCAAAATGAAAGTCCCGTCATTATTTGTTCATTCCAAACCCAAACGCTGCTTTGTTTTTCTGTGGGAAGCAAAATGAGAAGCTGCTCTTTTCCATGCAGCATCAGTTCAGTGACCGCGACTGCTGACCTCCAGAAAGGACAAAGAACAGCGAGGATCATAAAGGGATCACAGCACTAGTCTATACAATCTCTAACTGTATCTTTAGGGGTTCAACAGCTCACCACTGGGGCAGAACCCTCAAAAGGACAAGTTTGTACCTTATTTAAGGGTACTGTCGAGGAACATAGTCAGGTGTGTATTTATACAGTTGCAAGAAAAAGTATGTGAACCACTTGCAGAATCTGTGAAAATGTGAATAATTTTAATAAAATAAGAGGGATCATACAAAATGCATGTTATTTTTTATTTAGTACTGTCCTGAGTAAGATATTTTACATAAAAGATGTTTGCATTTAGTTCACAAGACAAAACAATAGCTGAATTTATTAAAATAACCCCATTCATAAGTATGTGAACCATTGATTCTCAGTACTGTGTGTGGTTACCTGATGATCCACGACTGTTTTTTTGTTTTGTGATGGTTGTTCATGAGTCTCTTGTTTGTCCTGAGCAGTTAAACTGAGCTCTGTTCTTCAGAAAAATCCTCCAGCTCCTGCAGGTTCATCAGTTTTTCACCATCTTTTGCATATTTGAACCCTTTCCAGCAGTGGCTGAATGATTTTGAGATCCATCTTTTCACACTGAGGACAACTGAGAGACTCAAACTCAACTATTAAAAAAGGTTTAAACATTCACTGATGCTCCAGAAGGAAACACGATGCATTAAGAGTCGGGGGGTGAAAACTTTTGAACTCAAATATCAAGGTAAATTGTACTTAATTTTTCTGCCGGGAAACATGCAAGTATCTTCTGTTGGTTCCGAAGGGCAGTACTAAATGAAAAGCAGTGATATTTAAACAAAATAAGAAAAATTGTGACATCTTCATCCTGTTCAAAAGTTTTCACCCCCCGACTCTTAAAGGCACTATAGGCAAAAAATTTTGTTCCAAATTTTTTTAAACTTTCTATATATATCCATGAATAATTAAAATGTAAGAACTCTGATAAAAAGAGTATAAAAATCGAGTGACTCTAGACCGTTTAATCTGTATTAAACACAGCTCATTATTTCCATCCGGGACGAAACATAGGATTGGCTTAGGCGACTGTCACTCTCTCGCAACCATGGCAACCACCCTTTTGACACACATGACCTGCCCACTTGCGCGCGCACGTTTGATTTGGGGAATTCAAGAGGCATGGATCCTAGGAATACCAAAACAATGGCAGAGAAACAGCAAGCAAAATTCACAGTACCGGCCTATGCAGTTAGTGAAGGCAAACCAGGCAAAAAAAGGAAGACAGTAACAGTACAAGAAAAGGCAATGAACAAAAAGTCTTTGGATAAACAAAGAAATAAAACGCGAGTTAATATCGGCGTGGCTTTCCAGCGATGGCGAGAACTGAGAGCAGGATTGTGCACAGTTTGCACGCATGCATCAATCGGCATTTATCATATATGCATCATATAACAGAGGCAGGTCCCGAGGCAGGCGCATATAACCACGGAAGGTCCCGAGGCAGGCGTGCATAACCGTGGCAGGTCCAGTGGCAGCTCCCCCTGCCACGCAAAGATTTTACTCCCTCTCAACTGAGGGAACTCAAGGGGCTGAAAAGTGACTCCTTGATGGCTTTATTTCTGCTGGACAGGTAAATCTTTCTTTTTGTATTTTGATCATACATATTTTTTTGTTTATTTTTTCATGAAGCATGTGTCATTAGCACACGTAGCTGCGTAATATAGCTAACATAACATTACTCAGCGAGCCGTAGTAGAGACGATAAATAATCTATAGGCCTAGCTCAAGATGATAGCTATAGTGTTGAATTGTGCATAATTTTTATTTAGATAACTAAATACATGTTGAACAGATAGTAGGCCTAACCTTACTATATTTAACTATATTTAGCCTCTGTCTAACTCTTTTACCATGTTCACCTGTAAGTTTACCTGCACGTTTTTTTCGCCTTTGTTTTGTTTTTATATTCTCTACCTTTGTTTACTGATGTCTTTATCTTGTATCTGTGTGTGTCGTACACACTTTGTTGTATGTGTGTGTTATTATTTTGTCTGCAATGCAGTTGTGAGTTGATATTTGAGTGTATGTTACTCTGTTTATCTGTAGAACAACGTATATGTTATGAATCTTAGACGAAATTCATCTTCATCACAGTGTAAATGATGGTAATGGAAAAACGTGTATCATGCAACCTGTTTTTAGCTTTGCCTTATAGATAACTAGCTCGTTAGCGAATCAAAAAATGTATATTTTAAACTTTACCAATATCAATATGCTAGCTTGATAGTGAGTACTAAAATACATCTTGTTTGTTTATCTTCATAATTATAAAGTTATTTTTATTACATGTGATTCTGACATGATGTCACTACATGCACTGTGCTCCTTCCTCTCCGCTCGTCTCAGGTAAATAATGCGTCTTCCAGCTCAGTGGTCGGAGTCGCGCGTTCATGCGTTTTGGGGGCGTGGCTTTGGAAGGAGCCCAGAAGGGAGGGGGTGGAGTGAATGGAAATAATGAGCTGTCTTTAAAACAGTCGTGAGAGGTCGACAGACACTCGATTTTTATACTTTCTTTTTCAGAGTACTTACATTTTAATTATGTATTGATATATAAATAAAGTTTAAACAAATTTTGAAAAAAAGTTTTTTTTATACATTTTTTACCTACCCTGCCTTTAATGCATCGTGTTTCCTTCTGGAGCATCAGTGAATGTTTGAACCTTTTTTAATAGTTGTGTTTGAGTCCCTCAGTTGTCCTCAGTGTGAAAAGACGGATCTCAAAATCATTCAGTCACTGCTGGAAAGGGTTCAAATATGCAAAAATGCTTGAAAACTGATGAACCTGCAGGAGCTGGAGGATTTTTCTGAAGAACAGAGCTCAGTTTAACTGCTCAGGACAAACAAGAGACTCATGAACAACCATCACAAAACATAAAAACAGTCGTGGATCATCAGGTAACCACACACAGTACTGAGAATCAGTGCTTCACATACTTATGAATGGGGTTATTTTAATAAATTCAGCTATTGTTTTGTCTTGTGAACTAAATGCAAACATCTTTTATGTAAAATATCTTACTCAGGACAGTACTAAATAAAAAATAACATGCAGTTTGTATCATCTCCCTTATTTTGTTAAAATTATTCACAGATTCTGCAAGTGGTTCACATAATTTTTCTTGTAACTGTATATATATATAGACCTCCTCTTGTGGTGATTGGATAGATCATTTGAATGTGTTTTTCCCGAACTTTGTAAATAAAACATCATTTTTCAGATAGTGCTTTCAGCAGTGCCTCTGGTGGTCTATAGCGAAAGGAATACTATATATATATATATATATATATATATATATATATATATATATATATATATATCTTTTGCTACACTCTTAGAAAGGTTCTATATAGAACTCTAGGGTTTGTGACTGAATTTGATAGAACCCTTTATTCCAAAAAGGTTCTATATAAGGAGAAATGGCTCAGATGATTGTGCATACTTTTGTTTAATGGTTATTATTATTTTTTACTGTATGTTTATGAGCTGCTTAATTTGTCAAATTTGATTAAAATTAAAAATGAATATTTTTTTTTAATTAAAATTATAAAATGCTATAAAGATATCTATAAAATTATCCCATGATGGAACCCCTAAAGGTTCTATTTAGGGTATGCAAGTGACGTCACCATCAACCGTTACGACTGCGGTTACGTCCACTGAGTGGCAAAAGACTGAGCGGCAGCATTGGTTTTCAGTGTGAATGTCACAAAAAACACACAAAACACTTCCAAAATGGGAAAGAGCTTTGTGATTGACTGAACAAACAGCTTTAACACAAAATCTGAGGTATATAATTTACAGACTGCTGCAATTCACAGAAACAACTGGACTCCAGGCAGAGAAACATGGATTTCAGTTATCATTTTGTGTCAAATTGTTGGATCTTGAGTTAAAATCATACTGTATATATTGTATTGTTATATATTGTGTTGACAACTCATCAATTAAATATTTACCATCTTATATCCTGCATAATTGGGTGTTTTTAAATAAACACTGACAAAAACTATACAAGTTTCAGGGCTGGACAATATGACGATATATATAACATTGATATAAGTGATTACGCAGATTTAAACCTACCTATATTAGTTATATAAAATATTCACAGGCAGATTTGCTTTATGTATTTCCCCGGCGTCGAAATCAGGCACATATAAATGTCAGGAAACACTCCTGGCTGCATGTCAATATCCATGGATTTGGTTTCTTTGACATGTCATAAGGAAGACTTTCGAGTCCAACCTTTAGTGTAATAGTTAGTTTTACACGCGTTTTTGCAGTTTCCTCTATTAAATCCAGTCACGCAGCAGCTTCTTTTGCCACTCAGTCCAGCTGAGGGAGCGCGTTCCGGCGGGAAAGTGAAGTCTGTGCATACCCTCTATATGAAGAGCCTGACGGAACTCTTTAAGGTTCCATATAGAACCTTTATCATTGAGTTTTACATGATGCATCTGTGGATGTATACACAGATTCTCGTGTGATTTATTGTGTATATGTGTGGTTCTTGATGTTGAGCCGATCCGACATGTCTATTAGCAGCAGAAACAGGATCCAGCATCGTCTGAATGACCCCTGACCCCTGATTACATGCTGTGGAGCTCTTCAGCTCACGAGCGGATCGTGTGTGTGTGTGTGAGGGAGAGAGAAGCTGCGCTGTCTGTGTGAACAGAGAGACAGAGAGTTTTTGTAATTAGCAGGGATTTAATGGAGATTAACTCACTTCAATCTGACAAACAAGAGCAGAACCACCACACACACACACACACACACACACACACACAGGCGCTATTAGTCATGAAAAAAGGGTTCTCAACTAACATTTTTCATCACAGTTTTCATTAACGAAATTGTGCCTGGTGTGTTTTATAAGTAGTAGTCTATGGTAAAGATCTATAAGATCAGATGTGCTCCAACAGCAATCAAACACACCTGAAGAATCTGATCAAGCTCTTGAAAATCACAGGTGAAGATTTAAACTAGGACTGAAGACCTCTGCTTTAACTAGTTCTTCACTGACATCCTCCTGCACCAACTTCTAAGTCGGCATTCATGATAATAACTGATCATTAGAGCACATTCATGTTTCCATCCACGTGTCCAGTGGCCGATCTCCGTCTCAGAGAGACAGAAGAAGCTTTCAGCGTTCAGGAGGAACACAGTGTGGGATGTTCAGAGATACTAAAATATATTCTCTTTCTTCTGTGGCACAGATACAGACGAGGAGGAGGCGTGATACGGAGGCAGAGACACAGAAAAAGAGCGCGCATGTGTGAAATCAGCCAGCGCACAGAATCACTGAGAGACAGCGGATTGATGGCTGCTATAAATAGCGGCACCTACATAAGCTCTGCTCTCACAGCAAAGCCCGTTTGACAGACGTGTGCGGTGATCAGATCTGAGCCTAATATACAGCATCAGCAACAACAACACGAGGGCTCGCTCTTCACCACAAAACATCATCTATGCATGAAGAAAACCAAACCACGGTGACATTATGTGTCCACAGTCATCCCGTCTATGGATGGACTGTTATTATTTAAAACAGCATGTGTTTAAATCACTATAAACAGCAGCTGATTTAAAACAGACTGAGACTCAAACACGATGAAGTGATGTTAGAGAAGAGAAAGGAGACACTTGATCTGAATGACATTTAAAAGAGTGATGAAATCACTATATCATGATGTTTTCCCATGAAAACACCTGTGTGACTAACAAAATACACATGATGGGATACATTAACTTATTATTATATACTTGGTAACAATATGTTAAAATAATGTTTCATTTGTCAACATTAGTGTATATTTACAGCATTAATTAACCTTTGTTACAGTTTTAGTTAATAAAATGTTCATGTTCATGTTAGTTCACAGTGCAATTACTGCATTAACTTATGTTAACAGATACAACTTTTGATCTTAAATATGTAGCAAATGTTGAGATTAATAAATGCTTTAGTAGTATTGTTCATGGTTCATGGTTATGATTTCACTTTTTTAACTTTAGTTAGTGTGTAATGTTGCTGTTTGATCATAAACAACATCTGCAAAGTTACGACGCTCAAAGTTCAATGCAAAGGAGATATTTTCTTTTACAGAAATCACTTTTAAGGACTACAACAAACGGCTGGTAGGGACTACAACGAGCTTCTTCCTGGGTTGGTGACATCACAAACCCTAAAATTTGCATAAACCCCGCCCCGAGAACACACAACAAAGGGGGCGGGGCCATGTTGGGCTGCTTTAGAGAAGAGGAAGAGTTGTTGTAGTAGAGTGTTGTTGTCATGCCGTCATTTTACGCCGGACTGCTTCACAAACGAGGATCAATTCAACACAAAAGATGAACATGACGGCACATGCTAGTGGATGAGTTGAATCAACTCCACAGCAACTACATCAATTTATCCACTAACCATTCAGAAACGTCCAGTTTCATTCTAAAAGTTGTAACTTCTTCCTGAGTCTCTCCATCAGTGTCGACTCCGGTTTGAACAATGTAAGGCTGAACACCGTTACTGACAATCCTCATTTTGGCTGCGTGAGATTCTCCAGCTTTGTTGTTGTTGAGCTGTTAAAGCTCCGCCCTCTTCTGGAAAGGGGGCGGGAGCAGCAGCTCATTTGCATTTAAAGGGACACACACAAAAACGGCGTGTTTTTGCTCACACCCAAATAGGGACAAATTTGACAAGCTATAATAAATGATCTGTGGGGGATTTTGAGCTGAAACTTCACACACACATTCTGGAGACACCAGAGACTTATTTTACATCTTGTGAAAGGGGCAGTATAGGTCACCTTTAAGAATTCTCTGATGAATATAAAATTCAAAACAGCATTTATTTGAAAAAGAATATTTTGTAACACTATATACACTCACTTTTGATCAATTTAATGCTGAATAAAAGTATTAATTTCTAAAAAAAAAAAAACATCACTTATAGAAATGTAATGGTGTAAAGTAGTTGATTGTAAAAATGCTGATGATCAGGATGAAAGCGGTGTATATTTTATGAATGTGGCGTATGAGTTTGCAGGAGGAGTCACAGATATAATCCACACACAGCCAGTGGAAAAATGCTTTTATTCACTGCTGTTTACTGATGAAACTACTGGAATAATATGAAGGCAAACACTGGAAGAGTAAAGCACTGTATCCCAATTTCATGCTATAAACATCGTGTCCTCTGATATAAGCTCAGACACGTCATGTTGCTTTATCCCCTATGAGTCAAGCAGACAGACTGAAGAGTCGCTCCAGACACAGCCTCTCATCGGCAGTGATTAATACAAGCAGCCCTTTGAGAAAGAGAAGGCACATGGGAAACTTTCAACAGCACAAACACACATTCATGTGCGGTTACTTTGGCCTATTTCCAGTTTATATAAAACAGTTCATGTATCAAAAGCAGAGAAGTTAATCAGACATTATTCTATTTCCGCTCAAACTCGACAGCACGTTCAGCTCCAGCCGATCCGGTGAGCATCAGATGAGCTCAGACTCGTGCCGCGCCAGTGCGTCAGGAAGCGTCTCTGCGCAGCGGCCCGGGAAGTGAAACCTGCAACCAGATGGAAGTCAACTGTTTGGTTAACGAGATTCTTTAAAATATCTTCTTTTGTGTTCAGCAGAAGAAATAAACTCATACAGGTTTAGAAGAACTTGATGGTTGGTGGAGTAAGTGATGACAGAATTTTCATTTTTGTGTGAACTGTCCCTTTAAGTACATCTTAAAATGTAATTTCATAATTATATTGTCTCTGAAATATGGTTAAAGTTACTGCTGAATGTACTGACAAGCGCTTATGGTAAATTAAATATACTTTAATGTCAATTCTATTGAAACTTGTGCGCCATGTATTTGAATTGTACTAAATGGCAACAAATACATTTAAAATATATTAACTTTAAATGTAATATTAACACACTACAGTTGAAATTATAACTTTACATCTCTTTTAAAAATCTTTTATCATGCTTTAAAGAAGTTCATTTCTTTTGATGTGTTGACTAATGAACTAATGCAAAATTTTAACACACTCAAGATTTTAAAAAGTGCACTTTGTAATAATATAAAACAATCATTTACATTTATGCAATTTACAAGAGTCATGAAAGTATGATCTACTTAAGTGGCCTTTATATCAGAATTAAACAGTATTAAAAAAACATATAAAATATGGAAATAAACTCATATGCATCATTAATATTATATTATCTTATATATATATTTTTTTTAAATCTACAGTAACTTCATTTTAAGATGTCTGTATTACAGTGTAGTTAAACATGATAATGAGTCATATTAATGCACTTATTATAGGGTTAGGGAGTAGTTTAGGGTTAGTTGCATGTAATTATGAATGTTTACTGTTATTACTACAGTAACAAGAACACTAATAAAGTGTTATCAAATCTACTTACACTACAAGTGCACATTCACTACAGTTAAGTGCACTATTTTTCATGTCCATGTTTTACTGGTTTAGTAAGCATTAATGTGTTAAGCGGCTGAGGTTCCTGATCGCTGTCCATTATGCCATGTGAAATTACTGTTTAGTTTTCTCTGTTCAAGTGTAAACTTTGGGATGTTTCGTCCTGTTCATGCACTCACCTGAAGCGTGGTGTATTTGGTGTCACCTTAGTGTTGAATTCGGCCACTGGAACGCCACGGGACGCCACCTGCGGGCCGAACAAGGCTGCCGGATATACGACAGAGGACGTGCCGACCTGAGGGACAGACAGGAACACAGAGCTGACGGGACTTCAGACTATGAACCGCGTTCAGCTCGCTCAGCAGAAGCACTCAGAAGTGACTGATATTTGATCTGAAACTGACCACCAGACAGAGGTCGCACGTTTCCAGCTCCTTCTCCACTTTAGTGAGGATGTGCGAGTCCAGAGTCTCTCCGAACCAGATGACGTGAGGCCGCAGCAGGCCGTCACAGCCCTTCTCGTCACACCTGTGGCAGAAACACCTCACATGAGCCGCTGCATCTGACCGTGACCTCAGAATAATGTCTGTGATGTGTGTGATAATGATGCGGAAAATATGGAAAACTGCAGTGTAAATCTGATGTCTGGCTCAATTTGCTCTGCTACATGAACTCAAGCACGTGACGCTCGTCTGCATCTCACTCTGTGAGCACAAATATTTCATCTCCAGAGCTGCTCTGAGAGTCTCTTTAGCAGCATTTTATCTGAGAAAGATACACACACTCACAGCTCTTCACCACAACCTGCCAGAATAAAAGTTTAGAAAACTGTCCCACCAAAAATATAGTTTGGTTTAACTTGAAGAAATTATGACAGGAATATATTACAATTGTACAGTAAAATGTACCTCTCAAAGTAATAATAATTCAATAATTATTAATGCATGAAGTAGTAATCATGTTTTAATTTTAACAGTAAACCTCTATTTTTACTCGATTACATATTTAAAAATTAATTAAATTGTTAATGTTTTATGCTTTCATTTGATTATCCCCGTTTTTGTTGTATTAAATTATAAAACAAACAAAAAAATATATACATAATGATGATTTTCTGAAAAAATTGATTATAAAAATGTAATTAATCCTTTAAAATAAAACCAGAAAAACACGGAAAACACAGAATTTGGGAAAAAAAAAAAGTATTTCATAAGGCCCTAAAAATGCAATTTTTGTTAGTCTCTTTAGCAGCATTTTATCTGAGAAAGATACACACACTCACAGCTCTTCACCACAACCTGCCAAAAGTTTAGAAAACTGTCCCGCCAAAATACAAGATAATACAAAATACAAAAGTAATAATAATAATACAAAAATTATTAATGCATTAAGTAGTAATCATGTTTTAATTTTAACAGTAAACCTCTATTTTTACTTGATTAAATTTTTAAAAATTAATTAAATTGTTAATGTTTTACAATTTAATTAATCTATTAAAATAGAACCAGAAAAAACAAGGAAAACACAAAATTTGGGAAAAATAAAATAAAATTTGAGAAAGACAAAATGTATTTCATAGGGCCCTAAAAATGCAATTTTTGTTATACAATTTAACAATTTATTAAAAGTTTAAGATTCATGATTTCCATTAATTAGAGACACATTTCCAGTAAAAATGATAGAAAACTTGAAATGGAAAACATAAAACAGAATTTGGGGAAAAATGAAACGCATTTCATAGAGACCTAATAATTAAATTTTTGTTGTGTAATTGTGTAAGTTTCATGATTTCCATTAAAGTTAAGTAAAGAAAGGCATGTCTAATTAATTTAACCATTCAAACAGAGTCCATAAAACTTAAAATGAGACAAAAATAAAAGAGATTGTGGGTAAAAATCAGAGGTATTTGATAGGGTCAGTGTGTTGGTGGGATACCTGGGCAGATCTTTGACAGGTATGAGCGCGTCAGGGACATCAGGGTCAGGTGACCTGAAAGAAAATGAAGAGTGACAGTTGACCTCACATCACTGAATCATCTTCACAGTCGTCTGGATCTGCATTATTAACGGATCTGCTCATGGTGCTGATTCACATGGGTCTGCTGGGTGAGTAAATGATGACAGGACTTGATCGTGACCTACCCTTTGCCCTCCAGTGATGGACAGATGGGGCTCTTGTGATTGACCTCCACATCTCCACAGCTCACACATCTGGTGTGAAACTGGTTACCTACAGACAGAAACCACAAATCTGTCATTCAAGAGATTCGTTCAAAAACATTGATTGATCCAGTAATGAAACAAGTGAAGTATTTATCAGTGAGTCATTGAATCATTCACTCAAGGAATTTGTTCAAAAACGCTGATTCAAACAAGTGAAGTCTTTATGAGTATCTTCACCGTGGACCTCCAGCACGCTCTTGGATCCGGCGCGCTGGTGCAGCTCGTCGATGTTCTGCGTGATCACCACCAGCGAGCGGCCCTGACGGCTGAGCCGCGCCTCGCACTCGGCGATGGCTCTGTGAGCGGCGCTGGGCTGGGCGTTCAGAGCCAGCTCCCGCCGGTAGTGGTAGAACTCCCACACCCTGCTGGGGTGACGCCAGAAACTCCCGGGCGTGGCCAGATCCTGCGGAGCACAGACACAGAGACGGTGTTCAACACTGGAGTAATGCGCTCAGGTCACATGTCTGGAGATTGTGCCACTGAAATGAGATCAAAGCTGCTCTACTGCTGTGCTCTGTTCATTATGACCTGGAGAGGATCTTCTTTTTCCTGAAAATGCTAATTAATGTAATCCCATTGGACTAATACCTACTGAATTTGCTCTCACAGTGTATAACAACTTCACAAAATTGTTTGATAATTTTTGTACTTTTTTTGGTGTTTTTTTCTCCCGCACCTTGTTACACTTGTGGTGTTCCGGGTCAAAAATTATCGTTCTAGAAATTTTTTTTGAGTGTGTGTGTGTGTGAGTGAGTGTGAAAGAGTGAGTTTGTGTGTGTAAGTGATAGGGCTGGGTACTGACAGAATTTCAGGATTCGATTCGATTAAGATTTCGATTCTATATCGATTATTTTGGATGTAGTATTTCAGTTTCAGTACACGGCAAATTTTCTAGAGGAAAAAATCTCTGAACTAATGCTTTAAACTACACATGAGAGTCAGCTGGTGCTACTATAATAATATTGAAGGTTAAATTAACTTATTTATATACAAACACTTAAATTACACTCAATGATGTTTTTATTATAAATAAAGTTTAGAATTACATAATCATATTTCTACTCCAATTCGTTTTTTTGAAATATAAACATTTAAATTGTGGCTGTCATAACTGATTTATTCAAACATGCATTAAATATTGAAGAACATTAATGAATATGTAACGGTGCATAGCTATATTCATCAGAATGTTGCTTTCTAGAGTTCACTTTTCTAGCTGACTAATGAGTTTATGGTCACTGAATATGTTTTTCTGAGGTAAATGTGACGTTACGTGACATTGAAGCTGTTTTATTGAGGTTGAAACACTGATTGAGCGATTACACGAGACATGATACGGATTTCAGTAAGTTGTACTGTATATTTTAACATACCTTCAGATGTTCATGCATGTTTATTTCGCTGTAACTGGTATTAAAGCGGAGGAGAGGATGATCACATGCTTCTCTTTAACTGAGGCGCTAAAGCGATCCGTCACGCCACATTAAACAGCGCCAAAACGGTATTTATTTTTTGAATCTCATAATAAGATGGACGTCATTTGAAATCTGAGACTTTGCTTCATATCAAAAGTAACAAAGCACAAAGATTATTGTGATTTATTGGATGGGAAGCGCTACATATTCTGCTCATTCATCAACTGAAAACAGACTAGACTAATCGATTCTTGGGATTTAGGAATCAATATCAGTTCGTAAAAATGAGAATCGATTAAAACCGAGAAATCGATATTTTTTACCCAGCCCTAGTATATGTGTGTGTGTGTGTGTCTGTGATAGTGTGTTTGAGAATGAGTGTGAGAGAGTGAGCGAATGTCTGTGTGTGAGACCTGTGTTTTCCAGGTCCTCCAGCGTCCTTCAGCTCCTCTGATAGTCGGTACGCCGCTCTCCGCACTCACTCCTGCTCCAGTGATGATGGCGATGTGACGGGCCTTCGAGAAAACCTCCCGAAACTCAGCCATATCTACACACACACACACACACACACACACACACAGCCTCTTAACTACACATCAACATATACACCTGCTTCATAGCAAAAACATACTGCTGGTTTTTACACAAAAGCACATCTTTTCACAGTCACAATTCTATGGTAAGTTTGTGAAAGTGGTTTCCAGGGCGTTGCTAGGGTGAAACGCCACACGTGGAAAAGAGTCTCTCACATCAGTATCAGCACTACGACTACTGATCACTATCAGCACCTCAGATACTGAAAATGTATCTGAAAAGGTATTTAAGACCTTTTTAAGGCCTGAACAAATATTAATAAGTAGGTCAGTGTTTAGGGTTATATTAAACGCACCTGAGTTGGTCCGGGTGAGTTGATTGACAGCTGTCCATCTCCCGCAGTGAGCCGCTGCTGCCCTCAGCATCAGCTGATTCACGATCATTTATTGATCTCTAGCCTGTCAAACACACACATATATTTATATCAATCTGTTTTCAAAGTCAGATTATGTGCGATTCTAACGTAACAAAGTTTTATAAAGTTTTTATTGATCAAGTTAGCTTATTTAGTGAAGCATTCTAGCATTAAACACAACACTAGATCCAATATCAAACCAAATATAAATCCGGTAAAAAGCACAAGTTGATCCACAAACAATAAATCAATCATGATCGCATCACAACAAATTCAATCTAATCAATGATCGCGATAAACAACATCAGAAGAGCCTCATTTGAACGCTTCAGATCTTTGACAGCGAGCTGAAATGATCGACTACTGCTCGTGATCCACACACAGATATACATTCATCAGAAGAACTCATAATAACTTTAATAATAATACCTTTATCGAAGTTACACGAGAAAAAGCACTTTTCGGGCGTCCTCCTACCGTAAACTACGTAAACATGTCGTAAAGTGTGCAAACGTGACTCAAAGCGCGTCAGTCTCTATGGTGATGCTGTGGCTCGAGGTCAGCGCCCTCTAGAGGAAGATAACGAGACTGCAGAGTCAACACTTTTCTTTCTTTCTTTTTTCTTTCTTTTTTATTGCAATATTAACAAACAGAACAAGTCGGTACATACAAAAAATATAAACAATATTTCAAATACAAAATAAATTATGGTTCAATAGTAAACAGAAGAAACATGTAAGAAACTAATAATCCAAAAAATTAGAGAAAAGAAAAGAAAAGAAAAGAGGACAAATAAATAAAGAAACAAATATATTAAGGAAGAATATTAAACATGGCACAAATTACGTATGTTTTCATTGCTTTCTTGTTAACAGAAGTTGAAATTGTATTTAAATACATCTTCAATTCTTGTTTGAAAAAGTTAAAGTGAGGTTTACTTGAGTCAACACTTAATTAAGCCCATTTCTTTTGTAAATTATAATTATGACATAAAAAGTCGAAAAACTCCATATTCAGTCCACAACACTTGTCAATCATTCTTCAATTATATTATTATTTGTAAACAAAGAATAATATAATTATATAAGATATTTAGTTTTTATTACAATACTTGTACTGTAAGTTTTAATTAATTAATTTTTTATCAAATTATTTAAATAAAATCTATTAATTTATTATTTATTTATTTGACTTTTTTTACACTGATAATGAAATTTTATTTATTTAATTTTATCAAATGCATTTATGTAAATATAATTTTATTTAATTTAAATACAAATTTTATTTATTTAACCAATTTATTTAGCCTAATTTATTTATAATTATTTTATTAATTATAATTTATTTATTAATTTAAACAATTTTCTGCATATTTATTAAGTTGGCTTGAAAAAGCCAACTTACTGATCTACGTCTTAAGCTTATTATTATTCTTCTTAGACTAAATTTCTAAATGCATCTCCTCCTAGACTGTTCAAGCTACAACCACCAAACTCGGACTAGACCTTCAGACTGTTCTGACTTAGTGTGCTATATCTTTTCAGACTGATCCGACTTACGGTTTTCCTAAAAATGCTGATTAAACCTGGAAAAAACTCCCATTGACTTTCATTGAACTGCCTTGGCTGATCTGAACATTCCGTCCAACTGTCAAAATTCAAATTCAAACACACAGACTCAATTAAACTGCCATTCCTATTTCTAAGCCATTTAAACTCATTCAAACTCATTCAAACTCATTCTATCTATCTATCTATCTATCTATCTATCTATCTATCTATCTATCTATCAAACTAAATCTATCTCTCTCTCTATCTATCTATCTATCAAACTATATCTATCTATCTATCTATCTATCTATCTATCTATCTGTCTATCAAACTAAATCTATCTCTCTATCTATCAAACTAAATCTATCTCTCTATCTATCAAACTAAATTTATCTCTCTCTCTCTCTCTCTCTCTATCTATCTATCTATCTATCAAACTAAATCTATCTATCTATCTATCAAACTAAATTTATCTCTCTCTCTCTATCTCTCTCTCTCTCTCTATCTATCTATCTATCTGTCTATCAAACTAAATCTATCTCTCTATCTATCAAACTAAATTTATCTCTCTCTCTATCTCTCTATCTATCTATCTATCTATCTATCAAACTAAATCTATCTCTCTCTCTATCTATCTCTCTATCTATCTATTTATCTATCTATCAAACTATATCTATCTATCTATCTATCTATCTATCTATCTGTCTATCTGTCTATCAAACTAAATCTATCTCTCTATCTATCAAACTAAATTTATCTCTCTCTCTATCTCTCTCTCTCTATCTATCTATCTATCTATCTATCTATCTATCTATCTGTCTATCAAACTAAATCTATCTATCTATCTATCTATCAAACTAAATCTATCTCTCTCTCTATCTCTCTCTCTATCTCTCTCTCTCTATCTATCTATCTATCAAACTAAATCTATCTCTCTCTCTATCTATCTCTCTATCTATCTATCTATCTATCTATCTATCTATTTATCTATCTATCAAACTATATCTATCTATCTATCTATCTATCTATCTATCTATCTGGCTATCTGTCTATCAAACTAAATCTATCTCTCTATCTATCAAACTAAATCTATCTCTCTATCTATCAAACTAAATTTATCTCTCTCTCTATCTCTCTATCTCTCTCTCTATCTATCTATCTATCTATCTATCAAACTAAATCTATCTATCTATCATAGCAACCACCAGATCACCCAAGCAACCACCTTGAACACCATGGCAACAGCACAGCAACCACAGAGAGCACCCTAGCAACCGCATAGCAACCACCCAGAACAGCATAGCAACCTGCTAGAATATCCTAGCAACCTCATAGCAATACCCTAGCAACCACCCAAAATACCTTAGCAACCGTATAACAACACCTTAGCAACCACCCCGAGTACCCTAGCAACCATATAGCAACACCTTAGCAACCACCCCGAGTACCTTAGCAACCGTATAGCAAGACCTTAGCAACCACCCCGAGCACCTTAGCAACCGCATAGCAACACCTTAGCAACCACCCCGAGTACCCTAGCAACTGCATAGCAACACCATAGCAACCAAACAGAGTGCCCTAGCAACCGTTTTGCAAGATCTATATCTCTGCATCAGAACATCGTAGAGACATGGGGGTTGGTTTATATTGTCAAGCAGCCTTTGGAGTATCATCATTGGTAACTGCCGAGCCACTCCCTAGCAACCAAACAGTACCCTAGCAACCATTTTGCAAAATCTATATCTCTGCATCAGAATATCGTAAAGACATGGGGGTTGGTTTATATTGTCAAGCAGGCTTTGGAGTATCATCATTGGTAGCTGCCAAGCCACTCCCTAGCAACCAAACAGTACCCTAGCAACCGTTTTGCAGGATCTATATCTCTGCATCAGAACATCGTACAGACATGGGGGTTGGTTTATATTGTCAAGTAGCCTTTGGAGTATCATCATTGGTAGCTGCCGAGCCACTCCCTAGCAACCAAACAGTACCCTAGCAACCGTTTTGCAAGATCTATATCTCTGCATCAGAACATCGTAAAGACATGGGGGTTGGTTTATATTGTCAAGCAGCCTTTGGAGTATCATCATTGGTAGCTGCCGAGCCACTCCCTAGCAACCAAACAGAGTACCCTAGCAACCGTTTTGCAAGATCTATATCTCTGCATCAAAACATCGTAGAGACATGGGGTTTGGTTTATATTGTCAAGCAGTCTTTGGAGTATTATCATTGGTAGCTGCCAAGCCACTCCCTAGCAACCAAACTGTACCCTAGCAACCGTTTTGCAAGATATATATCTCTGCATCAAAACATCGTAGAGACATGGGGTTTGGTTTATATTGTCAAGCAATCTTTGGAGTATTATCATTGGTAGCTGCCATGCCACTCCCTAGCAACCAAACAGTACCCTAGCAACCGTTTTGTAAGATCTATATCTCTGCATCAGAACATTGTAGAGACATGGCGGTTGGCTCTTTTGACTCATGCTAGCAATCTCTACTTCCAACATGCTACACATGCTAGCAGTGAATAGCTACATGCTAATATCTATTAGCTAAGTGCTAAAGTAGGCTAAGAACATGCTAATAACTCTATAAAACTCCATAGTAACCATCTGTGACAACTATCTATCTATCTATCTATCTGTCAAACTAAATCTATCTATCTATCTAAACTACTAAACTTAAACTTTCAAACTTCAAACTTCAAACTTTCAAACTTCAAACTTCAAACTGAAAACTTTTAAAACTATTTCAAACTTTCTGGACTGGCTTTTTCAAGCCAACTTAAAGTTTGTCTTCAAACTTTTTTATCTAGTTAAGTTGGCTTGAAAAAGCCAACTTACTGATCTACGTCTTAAGCTTATTATTATTCTTCTTAGACTAAATTTCTAAATGCATCTCCTCCTAGACTGTTCAAGCTACAACCACCAAACTCGGACTAGACCTTCAGACTGTTCTGACTTAGTGTGCTATATCTTTTCAGACTGATCCGACTTACGGTTTTCCTAAAAATGCTGATTAAACCTGGAAAAAACTCCCATTGACTTTCATTGAACTGCCTTGGCTGATCTGAACATTCCGTCCAACTGTCAAAATTCAAATTCAAACACACAGACTCAATTAAACTGCCATTCCTATTTCCAAGCCATTTAAACTCATTCAAACTCATTCAAACTCATTCTATCTATCTATCTATCTATCTAAATCTAACTCTATCAAACTAAATCTATCTATCTATCTATCTATCTATCTATCTATCTAAATCTAACTCTATCAAACTAAATCTATCTATGTAAATCTAACTCTATCAAACTAAATCTATCTATCTATCTAAATCTAAATCTATCAAACTAAATCTATCTATCTATCTATCTATTTCTCTTTCTAATCTATCTATCTATCTATCTATCTATCTATCTATCTATCTATCTATCTATCTATCATCTATCTATCATCTATCTATTTCTCTTTCTAATCTATCTATCTATCTATCTATCTATCTATCTATCTATCTAAATCTAACTCTATCAAACTAAATCTATCTATGTAAATCTAACTCTATCAAACTAAATCTATCTATCTATCTATCTATCAAACTAAATCTATCTATCTATCTAAATCTAAATCTATCAAACTAAATCTATCTATCTATCTATCTATCTATCTATCTATTTCTCTTTCTAATCTATCTATCTATCTATCTATCTATCTATCTATCTATTTCTCTTTCTAATCTATCTATCTATCTATCTATCTATCTATCATCTATCTATTTCTCTTTCTAATCTATCTATCTATCTATCTATCTATCTATCTATCAAACTAAATCTATCTATCTATCTATCTATTTCTCTTTTTAATCTATCTATCTCTATCTATCTATCAAACTAAATCTATCTATCTATCTATCTATCTATCTATCTATGATCAACTCTCATAGCAACCACCCAAACCAACCTAGCAACCACCCAGAACACCATGGCAACTGCATAGCAACCACACAAATCACCCTGGCATCATCCTAGCAACCAGCCTGGATACAATAGCAACCACATAGCAACACCATGGCAACCACCCCGAGTACCCTAGCAACCGCATAGCAACACCCTAGCAACCGCCCCGAGTACCCTAGCAACCGCATAGCAACACCCTAGCAACCACCCCGAGTACCCTAGCAACAGCATAGCAACACCTTAGCAACCACCCCGAGTACCCTAGCAACACCTTAGCAACCACCCCGAGTACCCTAGCAACACCCTAACAACCACCCCAAGTACCCTAGCAACCGCATAGCAACACCCTAGCAACCACCCGAGTACCCTAGCAACCGCATAGCAACACCTTAGCAACCACCCCGAGTACTATAGCAACCGCATAGCAACACCCTAGCAACCACCCCGAGTACCCTAGCAACCGCATAGCAACACCCTAGCAACCACCCCGAGTACCCTAGCAACAGCATAGCAACACCTTAGCAACCACCCCGAGTACCCTAGCAACACCTTAGCAACCACCCCGAGTACCCTAGCAACACCCTAACAACCACCCCAAGTACCCTAGCAACCGCATAGCAACACCCTAGCAACCACCCGAGTACCCTAGCAACCGCATAGCAACACCTTAGCAACCACCCCGAGTACTATAGCAACCGCATAGCAACACCCTAGCAACCACCCCGAGTACCCTAGCAACCGCATAGCAACACCTTAGCAACCACCCCGAGTACCCTAGCAACACCTTAGCAACCACCCCGAGTACCCTAGCAACTGCATAGCAACACCCTAGCAACCACCCGAGTACCATAGCAACCGCATAGCAACACCTTAGCAACCACCCCGAGTACCATAGCAACCGCATAGCAACACCTTAGCAACCACCCCGAGTACCCTAGCAACTGCATAGCAACACCCTAGCAACCGCATAGCAACACCTTAGCAACCACCCCGAGTACCCTAGCAACTGCATAGCAACACCTTAGCAACCACCCCGAGTACCCTAGCAACTGCATAGCAACACCATAGCAACCAAACAGAGTGCCCTAGCAACCAATTTGCAAAATCTATATCTCTGCATCAGAACATCTTCCAGACATGGGGGTTGGTTTATATTGTCAAGCAGCCTTTGGAGTATCATCACTGGTAGCTGCCAAGCCACTCCCTAGCAACCAAACAGAGTACCCTAGCAACCGTTTTGCAAAATCTATATCTCTGCATCAGTACATCGTAGAGACATGGCGGTTGGCTCTTTTGACTCATGCTAGCAATCTGGACTTCAACATGCTAGCAGTGAATAGCTACATGCTAATAGTGATTAGCTAAGTGCTAAAGTGGGCTAAGAACATGCTAATAACTTTATAAAAACTCCATAGTATCCATCTGTGACAATTACCAATCTATCTATCTATCTAATAAAACTTAAACTTTCAAACTTCAAACTTTTAAAACTTCTTCAAACTTTCTGGCTATGCTTTTTCAAGCCAACTTAAAGTTTGTCCTCAAACTTTTTTATCTAGTTATTATTATTCTTCTTAGACTAAATTTCTAAATGCATCTCCTCCTAGACTGTTCAAGCTACAACCACCAAACTCGGACTAGACCTTCAAACTGTTCTGACTTAGTGTGCTATATCTTTTCAGACTGATCAGACTTACGGTTTTCCTAAAAAAGCTGATTAAAACTTGGAAAAATCCCATTGACTTTCATTGACGGAATGTTCAAATGAGCCAAGACTATTCAAACTCCAACTGTCAAAATTCAAATTTTGACAGTTGGAGAGGCTCATCAGACTCTATTAGCTGCCATTCTATGTACTATTTTTAATCCATTGAGACTCATTCAAACTTCCATTCTATCTAATATGTCTTATCTATCTATCTATCTATCTATCTATCAAACTAAATCTATCTATCTATTTCTCTTTCTAATCTATCTATCTATCTATCTATCTATCTATCTATCTATCAAACTAAATCTAGCTATTTCTCTTTCTAATCTATCTATCTATCTATCTATCAAACTAAATCTATTTCTCTTTCTAATCTATCTATCTATCAAACTAAATCTAGCTATTTCTCTTTCTAATCTATCTATCTATCAAACTAAATCTATCTATCTATCAAACTAAATCTAGCTATTTCTCTTTCTAATCTATCTATCTATCTATCTATCTATCTATCAAACTAAATCTATCTATCTATCTATCAAACTAAATCTATCTATCTGTCAAACTAAATCTATTTCTCTTTCTAATCTATCTATCTATCAAACTAAATCTAGCTATTTCTCTTTCTAATCTATCTATCTATCAAACTAAATCTATCTATCTATCTATCTATCTATCTATAGCCAAATCAGAACATCATACAGACATGGGGGTTGGTTTATATTGTCAAGTAGCCTTTGGAGTATCACCATTCGTAGCTGCCAAGCCACTCCCTAGCAACCAAACAGAGTACCCTAGCAACCGTTTTGCAAGATCTATATCTCTGCATCAGAACATCGTACAGACATAGGGGTTGGTTTATATTGTCAAGCAGCCTTTGGAGTATCATCATTGGCAGCTGCCAAGCCATTCCCTAGCAACCAAACAGTACCCTAGCAACCGTTTTTCAAGATCTATATCTCTGCATCAGAACATCGTACAGACATGGGGGTTGGTTTATATTGTCAAGTAGCCTTTGGACTATGATCATTGGTAGCTGCCAAGCCACTCCCTAGCAACCAAACAGTACCCTAGCAACCGTATTGCAAGATCTATATCTCTGCATCAGAACATCGTACAGACATGGGGGTTGGTTTATATTGTCAAGTAGCCTTTGGAGTGTCGTCATTGGTAGCTGGCAAGCCACTCCCTAGCAACCAAACAGAGTACCCTAGCAACCGTGTTGCAAGATCTATATCTCTGCATCAGAACATCGTACAGACAAGGGGTTTGATTTATATTGTCAAGCATCCTTTGGAGTATTATCATTGATAGCTGCCAAGCCACTCCCTAGCAACCAAACTGTACCCTAGCAACCGTTTTGCAAGATCTATATCTCTGCATCAGAACATCGTAGAGACATGGCGGTTGGCTGTTTTGACTCATGCTAGCAATCTGGACTTCCAACATGCTACACATGCTAGCAGTGAATAGCTACATGCTAATATTGATTAGCTAAGTGCTAAAGTAGGCTAAGAACAAGCTAATAACTGTATAAAAACTCCATAGTAACCATCTGTGACAACTATCTATCTAAACTACTAAACTTAAACTTTCAAACTTCAAATTTTCAAACTTCAAACTTTCAAACTTCAAACTTTCAAACTTCAAACTTTTAAAACTATTTCAAACTTTCTGGACTGGCTTTTTCAAGCCAACTTAAAGTTTGTCTTCAAACTTTTTTATCTAGTTAAGTTGGCTTGAAAAAGCCAACTTACTGATCTACTACTTAAGCTTATTATTATTCTTCTTAGACTAAATTTCTAAATGCATCTCCTCCTAGACTGTTCAAGCTACAACCACCAAACTCGGACTAGACCTTCAGACTATTCTGACTTAGTGTGCTATATCTTTTCAGACTGATCAGACTTACGGTTTTCCTAAAAAAGCTGATCAAAACTTGGAAAAATCCCATTGACTTTCATTGACGGAATGTTCAAATGAGCCAAGACTATTCAAACTCCAACTGTCAAAATTCAAATTTTGACAGTTGGAGAGGCTCATCAGACTCCATTAGCTCCATTAGCTGCCATTCTATGTACTATTTCTAATCCATTGAGACTCATTCAAACTTCCATTCTATCTAATATGTCCTATCTATCTATCTATCTATCAAACTAAATCTATCTATCTATCTATCTATCTATCTATCTATCTCTATCTATCAAACTAAATCTAGCTATTTATCTATCTATCTATCTATCTATTTGTCTTTCTTATCTATCTATCTATCTATCTATCTATCAAACTAAATCTAGCTATTTATCTATCTATCTATTTCTCTTTCTAATCTATCTATCTATCTATTTCTCTTTCTAATCTATCTATCTCTATCTATCTATCTATTTCTCTTTCTAATCTATCTATCTATCTATCTATCTATCTATCTATCTATCTATCTATCAAACTAAATCTAGCTATTTATCTATCTATCTATCAAACTAAATCTATCTATCTATCTATCTATCTATCTATCTATCTATCTATCTATCTATCTATCTATTTCTCTTTCTAATCTATCTATCTATCTATCTATCAAACTAAATCTAGCTATTTATCTATCTATCTATCTATCTATTTCTCTTTCTAATCTATCTATCAGACTATATCTATCTATCAAACTAAATCTATTTCTCTTTCTAATCTATCTATCTATCAAACTAAATCTAGCTATTTCTCTATCTATCTATCTATCCCTTCTCATCTATCTATCTATCTATCTATCTATCTATCACTTCTCATCTATCAATCTATCTATCTTCTCATCTATCACTTCTCATCTATCTATCTATTTTCTCATCTATCACTTCTCATCTATCTCTCTTCTCATCTATCACTTCTCATCTATCTCTCTTCTCATCTATCTCTCTATCTCTCTATCTATCTATGATCAACTCTCATAGCAACCACCCAAAACAACCTAGCAACCACCCAGAACACCATGGCAACTGCATAGCAACTACACAAATCACCCTGGCATCATCCTAGCAACCAGCCTGGATACAATAGCAACCGCATAGCAACACCATGGCAACCACCCCGAGTACCCATAGCAACCAAACAGAGTGCCCTAGCAACCATTTTGCAAAATCTATATCTCTGCATCAGAACATCGTACAGACATGGGGGTTGGTTTATATTGTCAAGCAGCCTTTGGAGTATCATCATTGGTAGCTGGCAAGCCACTCCCTAGCAACCAAACAGAGTACCCTAGCAACCGTTTTGCAAAATCTATATCTCTGCATCAGAACATCGTACAGACATGGGGGTTGGTTTATATTGTCAAGCAGCCTTTGGAGTATCATCACTGGTAGCTGCCAAGCCACTCCATAGCAACCAAATAGAGTAGCCTAGCAACCATTTTGCAAAATCTATATCTCTGCATCAGAACATCGTACAGACATGGGGGTTGGTTTATATTGTCAAGCAGCCTTTGGAGTATCATCATTGGTAGCTGCCAAGCCACTCCCTAGCAACCAAACAGAGTACCCTAGCAACCGTTTTGCAAGATCTATATCTCTTCATCAGAACATCGTACAGACATGGGGGTTGGTTTGTATTGTCAAGCAGCCTTTGGAGTATCATCATTGGTAGCTGCCAAGCCACTCCCTAGCAACAAACAGAGTACCCTAGCAACTGTATTGCAAAATCTATATCTCTGCATCAGAACATTGTAGAGACATGGCGGTTGGCTCTTCTGACTCATGCTAGCAATCTGGACTTCCAACATGCTAGCAGTGAATAGCTACATGCTAATGGTGATTAGCTAAGTGCTACACTGGGCTAAGAACATGCTAATAACTCTATAAAAACTCCATAATATCCATCTGTGACAACTATCTATCTATCTATCTATCTATCTAATCGATCAGTCTGTTTAATTATCTAGCTATCTATCTAGCTTTTAAAACTACAATTCTAAAACTTAAACTATTTCAAACTGAAAAGCTTCAAACTACAAACTTTTAAAACTTCTTCAAACTTTCTGGCTATGCTTTTTCAAGCCAACTTAAAGTTTGTCTACAAACTTTTTTATCTAGTTATTATTATTCTTCTTAGACTAAATTTCTAAATGCATCTCCTCCTAGACTGTTCAAGCTACAACCACCAAACTCGGACTAGACCTACAGACTATTCTGACTTAGTGTGCTATATCTTTTCAGACTGATCAGACTTACGGTTTTCCTAAAAAAGCTGATCAAAACTTGGAAAAATCCCATTGACTTTCATTGACGGAATGTTCAAATGAGCCAAGACTATTCAAACTCCAACTGTCAAAATTCAAATTTTGACAGTTGGAGAGGCTCATCAGACTCTATTAGCTGCCATTCTATGTACTATTTCTAATCCATTGAGACTCATTCAAACTTCCATTCTATCTAATATGTCTTATCTATCTATCTATCTATCTATCTATCTATTCCTCTTTCTAATCTATCTATCTATCTATCTATCTATCTATCAAACTAAATCTATCTATCAAACTAAATCTATCTATCTATCTATCTATCTATCTTTCTTATCTATATCAAACTAAATCTATCTATCTATCAAACTAAATCTATCTATCTATCTATCAAACTAAATCTATCTATCAAACTAAATCTATCTATCTATCTATCTATCTATCTATCTATCTATCTATTTAACTAAATCTATCTATCAAACTAAATCTATCTATCTATCTATCTATCTATCTATCTATCAAACTAAATCTATCTATCAAACTAAATCTATCTATCTATCTATCTATCTATCTATCTATCTATTTAACTAAATCTATCTATCAAACTAAATCTATCTATCTATCTATCTATCTATCTATCTATCAAACTAAATCTATCTATCTATCAAACTAAATTTATCTATATATTTCTCTTTCTAATCTATCTATCTATCAATCAAACTAAATCTATCTATCTATCTATCTATCTATCTATCTATCTATCTATCTATCTATCTATCATAGCAACCACCCAGATCACCCAAGCAACCACCTTGAACACCATGGCAACAGCACAGCAACCACACAGAGCACCCTAGCAACCACATAGCAACCACCCAGAACAGCATAGCAACCTCCTAGAATATCCTAGCAACCTCATAGCAATACCCTAGCAACCACCCAAAATACCTTAGCAACCGTATAACAACACCTTAGCAACCACCCCGAGTACCCTAGCAACCGTATAGCAACACCTTAGCAACCACCCCGAGTACCCTAGCAACCGTATAGCAACACCTTAGCAACCACCCCGAGTACCCTAGCAACCGTATAGCAAGACCTTAGCAACCACCCCGAGCACCTTAGCAACCGCATAGCAACACCTTAGCAACCACCCCGAATACCCTAGCAACCGCATAGCAACACCTTAGCAACCACCCCTAGTACCATAGCAACCGCATAGCAACACCCTAGCAACCACCCCGAATACCCTAGCAGCCGCATAGCAACACCTTAGCAACCACCCTAGTACCATAGCAACCGCATAGCAACATCCTAGCAACCACCCCTAATACCCTAGCAACCGCATAGCAACACCTTAGCAACCACCCCGAGTACCCTAGCAACTGCATAGCAACACCATAGCAACCAAACAGAGTGCCCTAGCAACCGTTTTTCAAGATCTATATCGCTGCATCAGAACATCGTAGAGACATGGGGGTTGGTTTATATTGTCAAGTAGCCTTTGGAGTATGATCATTGGTAGCTGCCAAGCCACTCCCTAGCAACCAAACAGTACCCTAGCAACCGTATTGCAAGATCTATATCTCTGAATCAGAACAACGTACAGACATGGGGGTTGGTTTATATTGTCAAGTAGCCTTTGGAGTATCATCACTGGTAGCTGCCAAGCCACTCCCTAGCAACCAAAGAGTACCCTAGCAACCGTATTGCAAGATCTATATCTCTGAATCAGAACAACGTACAGACATGGGGGTTGGTTTATATTGTGAAGTAGCCTTTGGAGTAGCATCACTGGTAGCTGCCAAGCCACTCCCTAGCAACCAAACAGTACCCTAGCAACCGTTTTGCAAGATCTATATCTCTGCATCAGAACATCGTACAGACATGGGGGTTGGCTGTTTTGACTCATGCTAGCAGTCTGTACTTCCAACATGCTACACATGCTAGTGAATAGCTACATGCTAATATTGATTAGCTAAGTGCTAAAGTAGGCTAAGAACATGCTAATAACTCTATAAAAACTCCATAGTAACCATCTGTGACAACTATCTATCTATCTATCTATCTATCTAAATCTATCTAAACTACTAAACTTAAACTTTCAAACTGAAAACTTTCAAACTTCAAACTTTCAAACTTTAAACTTTTAAAACTATTTCAAACTTTCTGGACTGGCTTTTTCAAGCCAACTTAAAGTTTGTCTTCAAACTTTTTTATCTAGTTTTAATTATTATTATTATTATTATTATTATTATTATTATTATCAAATGTATGTAATTATTTAGTTAGTTTAATCTTATTTTTATTTTTAATTTTTTTTTTCTAGACTTTTCCACGGACCCCTGGCGCTCCCTTGTGGCCCCTGGGGGTCCCGACTCCCTTTTCTTAATTTATTTTATTAAAATTAAATTACAACTTCAAGAACCGCTGAATCGCGGCAGCGCGATCACGTGATATCTGATACTTTTCTCAGCGCTGGTCGGGATTGACCAATCACGTGGTTACGATCGCAGAATAACTTTTTTTTTTTAAATAATAATTTATTGTATAATAATGGAATTTATTTCTATTAGTATATCAGATTCCAGTCCTCGAAATGATCAGATTATCATATATTCTGAAATATTTCTCTAAAACAACACACGATGACGACTGCCGTGTGTGAGCCGAGCTCTCGCGCGCCCACTGGAGGATCCGCGCGCGTCTCTCGAGGAGCAGCTCTCGGCTTCAGCGGAGCCGTTCACCGACACCAGCAGCTCTGTGTCCGTCCCGGTGCAGCAGTGGCCGCAGATGGAGGGCGATGGCGGCCTCTCTGGAGGATGATGCCGCGCGCAGGGCGCCGTTCCTCCGCCACACAGGGCGATCCGTCAGCCTCCGCACAGGTAGAGACACAAAACAACAACAGCTGGCAACTTCTCACGGACACACGCGAGAACGCGCTCGTTATCGACACTGTGCTGATTTAAGATGAAGCTCGGCAGCAGCATCTCGTGTTGCCATGGTGACCCGCCATTATTTTCAGCTGAGTCAGTACTAGAGCACGAGGCGATGTGTGATAACTGTGATACTGCATTAAGCGATCGAGATGAAGTTATCAAGAGGTTTGTGTGTGTATTCATGTGTGTCTTTGGCGTAATATTGCAGTGTGTTCCTGCAGGATCATCAGATGTGGACGTGAAGGGCTTGTGAAGTAGTGCAGGTGTCATGAGAGCGGATCTAGT
The DNA here is from genome assembly GCA_036281575.1 of Ancherythroculter nigrocauda. NCBI lineage: Eukaryota > Metazoa > Chordata > Actinopteri > Cypriniformes > Xenocyprididae > Ancherythroculter > Ancherythroculter nigrocauda. The sequence goes on along the minus strand of VTFQ01000008.1, from coordinate 2,523,099 downwards.
GCACTTACAGTTCCACCCTGCGGATAATCACACAGAGCAGTGTGTTTCCATTAATGATCAACACTGTCACCAACCTGAAGAACTAGAAACTGCCAGATTATTATTTACTGATTCCATACCAGCAAACAAAAATACATTCAGAATGTTTTGCTAACGTTGCCTTTAACCTTCTCTTAGCATTCAAAACATGTAACTTATTATTTAAATGTTTTAAAAGCTTTTATTTTGGTTACGCTAACATTAATAGGGGGACAAATTGCATGTTATATGGAAACATTAATTTTAAATGATCTCTGAATGTTCTGAAACAAGACAAAGCTGATACATAACGAGCAGGTACGAAACACGTAGGGCGAGGGGAGATTCTCCACTAGTTAATCGATCGTGGATGGTTTCATTATCTTGGGCAGATACAAAAGTATAAGAGGATAAAAATAATAAAAAGCAAAAATGTGTCTCCAAATATATTTGGGCGGCCGTTAATATACCTGGGTGGCCCGCCCAAGTAAAGTCTATGTGTGGGAAGCACTGTAATAACACAAGACGCGTCACTCGTATTGTTTTGAATGGGAGAAAGTGCAACGCGCAATATGGCGGAATAAATCCCGCCTTCAAATATAAGAGCCAATCGCTGATTGGTAAAGTAACTGCAGCGGCCATTAGAAGCTCCGGTTCCTATAGAAACAGTCAGACACGCGCCTCCGAAATGAGACACAAGAGACGCACATTTAAGACTGCACATTAGCTTGATTCAGCCTGAAAAATACAGTTTTTTCTCATGATTCAAGTGTTTAAAAACAAAATTTATGAGACAGTTGTTGTCAGATTTCATTGGTGATTTCAAATATGAAACTGAATCGAAAGCTTGACAAACATCTTTGGAGAATTTGATGTTTCCCTATTCAGAGAAACAGGAGCTGCACTTGAATGACCGAGAGGCGTTTCAAAGATGACCGCCGAGTGAAATGACTTGTCTTAAATGGACTTTGTTAAAGATTCACCAGCCATTTGTAAGTTATTTCTTAACTGGAATGTAGTAACTAGCTAGTTTGTTCACTCACAAAAATAATAAAATTCTGTTAACATTTACTGACCCTCAACATATTTGAGTCTCTTTGACAATATTTTGAAGAATGTTGGTATTCAGTCTTCATTGACTTACATCGTATTTTTGTTTTTCATACTGTGGACCAGAAACTGGCTTACCAGCATTCTTCAAAATATTTTTGAGTGAATTTTTGGGTGAACTGGCCCTTTAAGGTAGAAGGTAGCTAGTGTGTTGTAAGCTCTCCATAAAGCAATGATCCAACAGCAGCTTTCAAGTACGTGAGCAGAATATATTCATGCAGTAGTTATTATCTATTTATTCGCTTTCCAGAAGAGGGCGGAGCTTTAACAGCTCAACAACAACAAAGCTGGAGAATCTCACGCAGCCAAAATGAGGATTGTCAGTAACGTTCAGTGTTTCTGAATAGTTAGTGGATAAATTGATGTAGTTGCTGTGGAGTTGATTCAACTCATCCACTAGCATGTGCCGTCATGTTCATCTTTTGTGTTGAATTGATCCTCATTTGTGAAGCAGTCCGGCGTAAAATGACGGCATGTCAACAACACTCTACTACAACAACTCTTCCTCTTCTCTAAAGCAGCTCAACATGGCCCCGCCCCCTTTGTTGCATGTTCTCGGGGGTGGAGTTTATGTAAATTTAGGGTTAGTGATGTCACCAACCCAGGAAGAAGCTCGTTGTAGTCCCTACCAGCCATTTGTTGTATTCCTTATAGGATTAGTTCACTTTCAAATGAAAATTAGCCCAAGCTTTACTCACCCTCAAGCCATCCTAAGTGTATATGACTCTTTTCTTTCTGATGAATATAATCTGAGATATATTAATAAATATCCTGACACATTCTGAGCTTTATAATGGCAGTGAACGTGATCAATGAGTGTGAGCTGAAGAAAGTGTCTCCATCATGAGCGGATTGGCCATCAGGCAATTCTGGCAAATGCCAGAGGGGCCGGACCATTTTTTTAATGTGGGCCGGTCAGTTTTATTTTTAATATATATAAATAAATAGTTTTTACAGGCCGACAGCGCATAGGATTGGTTTTTATTGCTAGCACAATTTTACTATGGTTATAATAATATTATTAATAATAAATGTTAAGCATTTGGCCACATCCATCCATCATAAACGTACTCCACACAGCTCCGGGGGGTTAATAAAGGCCTTCTGAAGCAAAATGATGCATTTGTAAAAAATAAAATATACATATTTAACAAGTTATGAAGTCAAATATTTAGATTCTGCCAGACCGCATTTAGATTCTGCCAGACCGCCTTCCACTTGGGCTAATTTTCATTTGAAAGTGAACTAATCCTTTAAATATAATTTCTGTAAAAGAAAATATCTCCCTTTGCATTGAACTTTGAGCGTCGTAACTTTGCAGATGTTGTTTTCGCTCAAACAGCAACATTACACACTAACTAAAGTTAAAAACGTGAAATCAAGGACCCCTTTAAAGGAACATTCGTTTGATCATTCTTCAAACATTATAGGAACGTTACTTTTCAGTGTTCTCTGAACGTTCCAAAACACATGAAAATTCTGAAATACATTCTAAAATCTCTCTTTTAAACAAACAAATCATGATTCTTAATTTATCCAGAATTATGCAGCTCTAATATATAATGAAATGTGCTATACAAAATACAGGGCTGGTTTTCATTCATAAGTCTGTCATTTGACACACTGTAGTGAATGAGACAGTCCACTAGATGTCGTTAATGTGCTTCATTGTGTACTGAGTGTCACATGACTCTTCAGTGTTGGTACAGACACTAACGAATCGCCTGTTAATGTGGGTCACTTTCACATCCTTCATCACTAAGATACACATCAGGAAGCTCAGTACGGTCACAGTACTCAGAGTCTTTTGACCTGATAATTATTTGTCTCAACGTGCGTTTTCAATAGCCGGAGAAATCTGGAACATTTAAGATGAGATGAGATGAATGTGCATGATGGATCAGGACAGTTCTGGTGCTTTTAATTATCCTCTCAAAACTCTGAACAAAAGAGGAATAGAAGAAAGAAATGTGTTTAATAGAGCAGTTTGAGAACATTAATAAAGACCAGATAACTCTGAATGAGGGTTATATTAACTCTACAGGAAGAACATTTGTTCATAACTTCGAGAAAACATTCCCCATTGGCTGGCTGCATGTAATGCGCGTGACCTGCAGTGAATCTCAGATCTGTACGGCTGGAAACGAGCTTCGCACAGATTATAATGACATAACTCCCTCAGAGCCGCCGGCACACATGGCAGAAATTAATGAGAGGATTTCTCTATCGCCCCACTTTAATATCCAATTAAAGCGAGAAGCGTGTCTGTGCGCTGCTGGACAATGTGTCCATAAAGCTGAGCGCTGGAGACGCCATGACATCCTCAGAAGATACACATGATGGAAGGCCTACACACTTTAAACCATACACATTTATACATCAGTTACTTTAGTACATATCGTCACATTATGTTGGTGCATCATTAATTAGATCTTTGGAAGTTAACCCCAAATGGTGAAATTCATTTTTAGTTACAAATATAACAATCTAAACCATTTCAAGACATCTCTAGTAAGTTTCTAATCAATGGAAAATGCTTCTGTAGAGACCAGTCTGTTGAAGAATCCATGATTGCTAGTCACCAGCACAACACTGTGTCCTAACTAGACATGCTGCAACACACGATAAACTCCGTTTCTTTAATGTTAAAAGAGTCTAATGTGAGTTTGAATATCATTTATAGCCATACTGAAAGCGACAATGGATAATTCACCTCAGATCCTCAAAATAAATTAAAGGAAAGAAAAATGTTCAAACTGTAAATAAACAAGTGTGACAAAGATTGTTTCACTCCGCCCACACGCTCTTCTGATTGGCTGTGATTTTGGATTGATTTGGTTGCGAGTGCAGTGTGCTTGCAGAGAGACTCCGCCCCCACGCTGTTCTGATTGGCTGTGATTTTAGATTGATTTGGTTATGTGTACATTGTGCTTATAGAGAGACTCCGCCCACATGCTGTTCTGATTGGCTGTGATTTTAGATTGATTTGGTTATGTGTGCAGTGTGTTTATAGAGAGACTCTGCCCACATGCTGTTCTGATTGGCTGTGATTTTAGATTGATTTGGTTGCGAGTGCAGTGTGCTTGCAGAGAGACTCCGCCCACGCTCTCTTCTGATTGGCTGTGATTTTGCATTGATTTGGTTGCGAGTGCAGTGCGCTTATAGAGAGACTCCGCCCACACGCTCTTCTGATTGGCTGTGATTTTAGATTGATTTGGTTATGTGTGCAGTGTGCTTATAGAGAGACTCCGCCCACACACTGTTCTGATTGGCTGTGATTTTGGATTGATTTGGTTGCGAATGCAGTGCGTTTGCAGAGAGACTCCGCCCACACACTGTTCTGATTGGCTGTGATTTTAGATTGATTTGGTTATGTGTGCAGTGTGCTTACAGAGTGCAGTGTGCTTATAGAGAGACTCTGCCTACATGGTTTTCTGATTGGCTGTGATTTTGGATTGATTTATTTGCGAATGCAGTGCGTTTGCAGAGAGACTCCGCCCACACACTGTTCTGATTGGCTGTGATTTTAGATTGATTTGGTTATGTGTGCAGTGTGCGTACAGAGTGACTCCGCCCACATAGTCTTCCGATTGGCTGTGATTTTGGATTGATTTGGTTGCGAGTGCAGTGCGCTTGCAGAGAGACTCCACCCACGCTCTCATTGGCTGTGATTTTTGATTGATTTGGTTGTGAGTGCAGTGCGTTTGCAGAGAGACCCCGCCCACGCTGTCTTCTGATTGGCTGTGATTTTGGATTGATTTGGTTGCGAGTGCAGTGCGCTTGCAGAGAGACTCTGCCCATGCTCTCTTCTGATTGGCTGTGATTTTGGATTGATTTGGTTATGTGTGCAGTGTGCTTATAGAGAGACTCCACCCACATGCTGTTCTGATTGGCTGTGATTTTAGATTAATTTGGTTATGTGTGCAGTGTGCCTATAGAGTGACTCCACCTACATGTTCTTCTGATTGGCTGTGATTTTGGATTGATTTGGTTGCGAATGCAGTGCGTTTGCAGAGAGACTCCGCCCACATGCTGTTCTGATTGGCTGTGATTTTTGATTGATTTGGTTGCGAGTGCAGTGCGCTTGCAGAGAGACTCCGCCCACGCTCTCTTCTGATTGGCTGTGATTTTTGATTGATTTGGTTGCGAGTGCAGTGCGCTTGCAGATAGACTCCGCCCCCACTGTCTTCTGATTGGCTGTGATTTTGGATTGATTTGGTTGCGAGTGCAGTGCGCTTGCAGAGAGACTCCGCCCACACTCTCTTCTGATTGGCTGTGATTTTGGATTGATTTGGTTATGTGTGCAGTGTGCTTATAGTGAGAATCCGCCCACATGGTCTTTTTATTGGCTATGAGTTTGGATTGATTTGGTTGCGAGTGCAGTGTGCTTGCAGAGAGACTCCGCCCACGCTCTCTTCTGATTGGCTGTGATTTTGGATTGATTTGGTTATGTGTGCAGTGTGCTTATAGTGAGACTCCACCCACATGGTTTTTTATTGGCTGTGAGTTTGGATTGATTTGGTTGCAAGTGCAGTATGCTTGCAGACAGACTCCACCCACGCTCTCTTCTGATTGGCTGTGATTTTAGATTGATTTGGTTATGTGTGCAGTGTGCTTACAGAGTGACTCCGCCCACGCTCTCTTCTGATTGGCTGTGATTTTGGATTGATTTGGTTGTGAGTGCAGTGCACTTGCAGAGAGACTCCGCCCACACACTGTCCTGATTGGCTGTGATTTTTGATTGATTTGGTTGCGAGTGCAGTGCGTTTGCAGAGAGACTCCGCCCACACACTGTTCTGATTGGCTGTGATTTTGGATTGATTTGGTTGCGAATGCAGTGCGTTTGCAGAGAGACTCCACTCACGCTGTCTTCTGATTGGCTGTGATTTTTGATTGATTTGGTTGCGAGTGCAGTGCGCTTGCAGAGAGACTCCGCCCACGCTCTCTTCTGATTGGCTGTGATTTTGGATTGATTTGGTTGCGAATGCAGTGCTTTTGCAGAGAGACTCCGCCCACACTGTCTTCTGATTGGCTGTGATTTTTGATTGATTTGGTTGCGAGTGCAGTGCGCTTGCAGAGAGACTCCGCCCACGCTGTCTTCTGATTGGCTGTGATTTTTGATTGATTTGGTTGTGAGTGCAGTGCGCTTGCAGAGAGACCCCGCCCACGCTGTCTTCTGATTGGCTGTGATTTTGGATTGATTTGGTTGCGAGTGCAGTGCGCTTATAGAGAGACTCCGCCCACATGCTGTTCTGATTGGCTGTGATTTTGGATTGATTTGGTTGCGAGTGCAGTGTGCTTGCATGGAGACTCCGCCCACACACTGTTCTGATTGGCTGTGATTTTTGATTGATTTGGTTGCGACTGCAGTGCGCTTATAGAGAGACTCCGCCCACACGCTCTTCTGATTGGCTGTGATTTTGGATTGATTTGGTTATGTGTGCAGTGTGCTTATAGAGAGACTCCGCCCACACATTCTTCTGATTGGCTGTGATTTTGGATTGATTTGGTTGCGGGTGCAGTATGCTTGCAGAGAGACTCCGCCCACGCTGTCTTTGATTGGCTGTGATTTTGGATTGATTTGGTTGCGAGTGCAGTACGCTTGCAGAGAGACTCCGCCCACGCTGTCTTTGATTGGCTGTGATTTCTGATTGATTTTGATGTGTCTGTTGTTGACAGACAAACTGCATGTTGCTAGAATCATATTATATATTGCAGCACATCTGGTTAGGACACAGTGTCCTGCTGTTTTTTTCAGAAGTGCTGACATCACTGGACACGGCCACACGTCAGCAATGACACTATCTCTCATGTTGCCTTCATTGTAAATGAAAACAAATGACTTCTGGTGGATTTGTTCTTGGAACACCCTAAAGAGAAAAGACATCTGCATCATGCCTCACTCTTTTCCCAAGGTCATGTTCTGCATCTCACTGATTCATCGAATACATCTAAAGGTCAGGACTGAAATCCAAAAGTAAAGACCCAAAGAATCATCTGCGCTGCTCGAGGCGAGACTCTTATTCATGAATGAATCTGTGCTGACCGAGAGCGGAGATGGCATTACGCAAGCATGACGTTACACTGGAGTACAGCTGAAGTGCTCAGAGCCACATGATAATCTCTGTTCATGTGACTGCAATGGAAACAAACACACGTTCACCCAAAAATGACAATTCTGGCATCATTTTGTTGCCCTTATGTCCTTCCAAACCAATAAGACATTAGTTAAGTGTTGATGTTGTTTTTGTGCTCTACTAAAATAGGTTTTCATGCTTGAATGTTGTTTATTTTCCTCATATTCTCCATTGTTGCAGCTCCTCTCTTCCCAGTCTGTCTCTATGAAGCCCCTCCTTCTGAAAAGCACAATGTGAAATGTCCTGTCCCTTACCATAACCGCCAGTTTCAACACACTACTAACTAACGTTTCAGGGAGTTCAGAAACACTGACACTGATATAGAGAATAACTCTTGCTGGAGGGACTTTGCAGAGCTTTTTCATATTCAAACAGCAAAACAGTGAAATGTATTACTGTGTGGTAAAGTAAACCCTACAGCAGTGCAGTGACGCGCAGCTCTTCTGGACTCTCAGCGCTCTTTGATGTTGGTGAACTGAGGCCGGATGCATGACTGTCCTGATTGGAGCACATCACTCTTCCTCAGGCCTCCTTCATATCTCAGCAGCACTCAATCACTCAGAGTGCCTTATACAGCTTCAGTGTTATGCAATGCAGTTATCATCCCAAATACCACGAAATGAGATTAAGACAGAAACGAGGGGTCAGAGCTGATGTATTTCAGCAGCCTACGGATAGGAGAATTATCTAGCAGTTAACTAGAAATGAGTGTGTTCGTTATTCATGGTCTGCTGCACGTGTCTGCTGATGTAACTGTGTCTGTCTACATAGGCAGCACCACCTGAACTGAGACGCATCCTCATAATGAGTGAAGGATTTGAAACGCAACTCATGCAATTAGTGTTTCTCACACACAGTGTTGTTTTTCCACTGAATTAGGCTACTTTTACACTGTTGCCACAGGTTTTTTTTCCAGTCCTTGGGTTGAAACTCATAATCATAGCAACCATAATCATAGTAAAAAATATGGCATATGCTGATTTTGATCTCAACGATTTATTTTGAGCTGCTGAAGAAACTGAGTTCATGTTGATGACCATGATTGAAAGTGGAAATCATTTTAGATACGTCCCAAAAAAATCCAATATGTCCATAGAAATGTGTTTTGCATGTGACGTCAATAGATTGACTCTTTTCCTGCCAGCGTCTTTTAAAAAAAGTTGCCAGCCACTGGTAGCGTTTTTGATCATTTTCACCAAACTTTAATGGCCCCTAGAATATTTTGTTGTATGAATATTTCTGAACATGCAATATATCAGAAGAAAGAACAGAGTCTCAGCTTTTCATCGAAAAAAAACAACAACAAAAAAAACATTTTATTCTAGCTTCATGCATTATTTTTTTGAATATGGGTAAGTTTCATAAAAAAAAGCAGCATTTTAAACAAAAATCTGAGAAAATTTAGTTTTTTCAAAGACTACAACATGCATAAGCAATGCTTTTATCGCTTGTTTCTGCTCCTTTTTTGCTTGTGTTTCGATCCGGAGATTCAGTGCTCTTTCAGAAGATGCGTAATAGTGCCCCCTACCATATAACAGTGAAAACACAGAAAGCTGGAAAAAGTTAAAACTGCAGCCAGTAACACACTGACTGTATGTGAGTTTATCATCTGTGCTGTGGATGAATGTATAGAGCCCCACACATGACATGCAGGGGGAAAAAAGTAAATCATGCACACGATTTATTATTTTGTTCCCTCGATTTGCTAAATCATGAGCACGATTTACTAATTCGTTCCCTCGATTTGCTAAATCGTGTGCACAATTTACTATTTTGTTCCCTCGATATGCTAAATTGTGAGCACAATTCACTAATTTGTTCCCTTTATTTACTAAATTGTGCGCACTATTTACTATTTCGTTCCCTCAATATGCTAAATCATGAGCACGATTTACTATTTTGTTCCCTCGATTTGCTAAATCATGAGCACGATTTACTATTTTGTTCTCTTGATTTGCTAAATCGTGCACACTACTGTTCAGTTCCCTAGATTTGTTAAATCATGCACTCTATTTACTACCCCTCGATTTGCTAAATCGTGCACACTATTTACTGTTTTGTTCCCTCGATTTGCTAAATCATGAGCACGATTTACTATTTTGTTCTCTTGATATGCTAAATTGTGAGCACGATTCGCTAATTCGTTCCCTTGATTTACTAAATTGTGCGCACTATTTACTATTTCGTTCCCTCGATATGCCAAATCATGAGCACGATTTACTATTTTGTTCTCTTGATTTGCTAAATTGTGCACACTATTTACTATTTCGTTCCCTCGATATGCTAAATTGTGAGCACGATTCGCTAATTCGTTCCCTTGATTTACTAAATTGTGCACACTATTTACTATTTCGTTCCCTCGATATGCCAAATCATGAGCACGATTTACTATTTTGTTCTCTTGATTTGCTAAATTGTGCACACTATTTACTATTTCGTTCCCTCGATATGCTAAATCATGAGCACGATTTACTATTTTGTTCTCTTGATATGCTAAATTGTGAGCACGATTCGCTAATTCGTTCCCTTGATTTACTAAATTGTGCACACTATTTACTATTTCGTTCCCTCGATATGCCAAATCATGAGCACGATTTACTATTTTGTTCTCTTGATTTGCTAAATTGTGCACACTATTTATTATTTCGTTCCCTCGATATGTTAAATCATGAGCACGATTTACTATTTTGTTCTCTTGATTTGCTAAATTGTGCACACTATTTACTATTTCGTTCCCTCGATATGTTAAATCATGAGCACGATTTACTATTTTGTTCTCTTGATTTGCTAAATTGTGCACACTATTTACTATTTCGTTCCCTCGATATGCAAAATCATGAGCACGATTTACTAATTCGTTCCCTTGATTTACTAAATTGTGGGCACTATTTACTATTTCGTTCCCTCGATATGCTAAATCATGAGCACAATTTACTATTTTGTTCTCTTGATTTGCTAAATTGTGCACACTATTTACTATTTCGTTCCCTCGATATGTTAAATCATGAGCACGATTTACTATTTTGTTCTCTTGATTTGCTAAATTGTGCACACTATTTACTATTTCGTTCCCTCGATATGTTAAATCATGAGCACGATTTACTATTTTGTTCTCTTGATTTGCTAAATTGTGCACACTATTTACTATTTCGTTCCCTCGATATGTTAAATCATGAGCACGATTTACTATTTTGTTCTCTTGATTTGCTAAATTGTGCACACTATTTACTATTTCGTTCCCTCGATATGCAAAATCATGAGCACGATTTACTAATTCGTTCCCTTGATTTACTAAATTGTGGGCACTATTTACTATTTCGTTCCCTCGATATGCTAAATCATGAGCACAATTTACTATTTTGTTCTCTTGATTTGCTAAATTGTGCACACTATTTACTATTTCGTTCCCTCGATATGTTAAATCATGAGCACGATTTACTATTTTGTTCTCTTGATTTGCTAAATTGTGCACACTATTTACTATTTCGTTCCCTCGATATGTTAAATCATGAGCACAATTTACTATTTTGTTCTCTTGATTTGCTAAATTGTGCACACTATTTATTATTTCGTTCCCTCGATATGTTAAATCATGAGCACGATTTACTATTTTGTTCTCTTGATTTGCTAAATTGTGCACACTATTTATTATTTCGTTCCCTCGATATGTTAAATCATGAGCACAATTTACTATTTTGTTCTCTTGATTTGCTAAATTGTGCACACTATTTACTATTTCGTTCCCTCGATATGTTAAATCATGAGCACGATTTACTATTTTGTTCTCTTGATTTGCTAAATTGTGCACACTATTTACTATTTCGTTCCCTCGATATGTTAAATCATGAGCACGATTTACTATTTTGTTCTCTTGATTTGCTAAATTGTGCACACTTTTTACTATTTCGTTCCCTCGATATGTTAAATCATGAGCACGATTTACTATTTTGTTCTCTTGATTTGCTAAATTGTGCACACTATTTATTATTTCGTTCCCTCGATATGTTAAATCATGAGCACGATTTACTATTTTGTTCTCTTGATTTGCTAAATTGTGCACACTATTTACTATTTCGTTCCCTCGATATGCTAAATCATGAGCACGATTTACTATTTTGTTCTCTTGATTTGCTAAATTGTGCACACTATTTACTATTTCGTTCCCTCGATATGTTAAATCATGAGCACAATTTACTATTTTGTTCTCTTGATTTGCTAAATTGTGCACACTATTTACTATTTCGTTCCCTCGATATGTTAAATCATGAGCACGATTTACTATTTTGTTCTCTTGATTTGCTAAATTGTGCACACTTTTTACTATTTCGTTCCCTCGATATGTTAAATCATGAGCACGATTTACTATTTTGTTCTCTTGATTTGCTAAATTGTGCACACTATTTACTATTTCGTTCCCTCGATATGCAAAATCATGAGCACGATTTACTAATTCGTTCCCTTGATTTACTAAATTGTGCACACTATTTACTGTTCAGTTCCCTAGATTTGCTAAATTGTGCACACTATTTACTATTTTGTTTCCTCGATATGCTAAATCGTGAACACAATTTAGCCTACTATTTTTTTCCTGCATGTCATGTGCGGGGATCCGTATGAATGTGAAAAATTACCACAAATCTTAGTAAATAATCAGTATAATGAAAATTACATGTAAACGGCAGTGAAGAGGTTGTAAACTTGTAAACATCTTACTGCGATTAAGTCCTTCTAAGTGCACAATCTGCATAGGTAGACTTAGTCAATGCTGTGGCGATTTTTCCCCATGGTATCGAATATATCTATATTTTTTCAGGCATCTTTTTTGAGGTTAGAAATTCCAGTATCGCGATGACACTACAGCCAACCTTCAGGAACAGCACACACACCCATGAAGCCTCAAAATACTGCCAGCATAGGCACCTTACTAGTGTACCAGACTCTGACATTTGAAAAAACAGTAATGCATGTAATTAACTGTGATTAAATCTCTTCGTCTGCATGCGTGGACAGTCAGGGTTCAGCCGCTGACGTCCCTGCATTGAAAGCAGCCTTTTGCTGAAATCTCTGAAGAGCTCATGTAGATGTACGAGACGGTGACTCAGCGGTGAATCATGCCTTCATGCTCTGCAGGTTTTGTTGAGTCATGGATGGGCTGATTTTATTTTCTGAGGATGTGCTTATGTGGCATTTAGCACCTCTTCAGTGCAGCTTGTGTGTCTCTGACGATGAGATCTACTGCACACACACTGATGAAAGGTATAAACGGTGACCAAGACTTGCAATCAAGATTTTTATTGTCTTTTAACAACATTTACTGTCATTTTATTGTCACTTAAACAATATGCTACAACCTGACCGGGTTTTTGTGACCTCATAATATTTAATCATATCCGGTAAAGCATCAGTCTTCTCTCTAGTGACGTATGCAGGATTCTCCTATCATTAGTGCGCTTAAGCCCCGCCTCTGCTAGCTCACGCTCATTTGCATACACTCTTGATGGCCACACCCACATCTCAACATCCAATCAACAACCAAGCGCAAAGAATCATTCCTCCCCCACATTTATTCTGTGTCGATACTCTGTTGTATGTCACAAGACGGTGATCTGTAACTACTTCTGTTTCATCACAACTTTAACCCCTTATCTGTCACCGCCTGGTGCGGTTTTTATTTTATTGCCTTTTTTTGTATCAAATATTTTAGTAATCATCATAAATTAGGTATCATTCGAAAGCACTCATCCTGTGAAAACCATTTTGAAATTGGACATTGTGTTACTATGGAAACAGTAAGGTACAAAGGGGCTAAAGGCGCCTTTGATTTTATTTCCCTCTAAACCACTAGATGGCATAAAAACTTGCCGCAGCACTTTCCTAAACATTCGTTTTTCAAAATGCACGTGCAAAATTGTCTGATCCTTGATGCGATTGCGGGCAGAAGTGCAAAGTTAATTCTGAGGTAGTTTGATCTAATATTTGATGTTTTTTAAAATGTTGTTGATTTAAGTAACATATATAAGTATCCATTAAATTAATGTTTGTATTTTCAGACAAAGGTCTTCTTAATGATTTTCAGTTTTGTTCAAGGTAATTCAAGCAACAGTTTTTCAATAACGGGTGAATATGTAAAAGTATGGTATTTGGGGTAAAAAGCACCGCTGCTGTTGGGGCAAAAGGCACAATAATTAACATGTTAATGAACAGCTGACTGACTTTTCCATTTGTTGACGTGACATGGTTAGATTCAGATGGCAAATATCATATATCAAATTGGGTATTCATCTTAGAAATAATACCCATATTTATAATGAAACAATCATATTTTAAAATATATTAATCATATAATAAAATATAATTTATTGTTACTACTGTAAATCTATATTAAATAGGCTATTATGTGATCTCCTTCAATGCTTTCAGAATCTTTGCTTTTTAAAATAATTTTGTTTCTGTATTTCTGTATTTTTAAAATCTACTTTTATATTTTATATATAAAAATATATATCACATAGGCCTATTTTAATGACAGTATATTTACTGAACAAAAATGAATTCTTTTATTTATCAAAATAAGCAGAAAATAGTACACACTTTGCTAAAGTTGTTATTTTGAACAAATATTAACCTAGTCATTATTAAAAACATATTATTTTAGCTAAAGTATTTGTATGAATAATACTGTGTGCCTTTTACCCCATGTGTGGGGCAAAAGGCCCCCCTCACCACCTCATACATTTATAAGATTTTTAAACAAAATTAACCACTTTATGATTTTTTTTTTTTTCACACAAAATATGTTGCTCCATCAATGTCCAATACAAACATATTTTTTTTCCTGCAATCATATACTTTGAGAGTAGTGAAAAGCACAATTTTTCTTAAGGTGTGCCTTTAGCCCCGTTGTACCCTACTTTAAATCCTTTTAGCGGGCTCCTCCCCCTAGTGGGCATTGTCATGTTTCATATTACAAAATTTATTTTAACTACTTTATAGTCAAAACTTTCCTAATCTTGAAAAAAACATATCGTCGGAAAGGTTTAAATCTCAAGCTTCCATATTCGGTGTCTGTTTTGTGATACATAAGTGATATTTGGACAGAAATTTATTAATTTGTTACAGGAGAATGCATCAAAAAAAAAATGAATGACACCCGGTGGCTATTTTTTGTACAACGCCTAAACATAATCTCATGGGGACTTTAATATTTGTGATATCAACTTCAAATTTGGAACACAACTTGGTTAGACATATGGCTTTGATTTTAAATCAGTTTTAGAGTAAAAATTATTTTGTAAAATATATATTTAATATAAAATTTAAAAAAGTTTTACATTTGATTTACATTAAATTTTCAGTTTTCATACTGTCATTTTTTGAAGTGCTTTCACTTCAGCAACAATCTGCTTGTTAATGTTAAATACTACTATTTTGCATTAATAAATATTTCAAACACAAATGTTTCAAAGTAGTATGCAACATTGATGTCACATGAGCTCATTACATATGTTTAATTAAAAAATAGATCATATTATTTTGCATTTTTATTAAGTTTTGTGTAAAATGTCTTTACTTATGGTGGTCAAATAATACTACCAGTTCATTCTTCACACTGGAAATTGAAGGTCAGGTCAAGTACATTGCACTGTGGGATACAGTAGTGTGTTGTTTACTGCACAGTTCAGCAAATGCATACTGAGACTTCACATACTGCAGAAACAGTAGGAGTCGGACTATTATGCTGAACATGTTTGTGTATTTGTGTGGAGGCAAACGTCGCAGTGGCTTCACTAATCCAGCTGGTAACGTGTGTGTGTGTGATATTCACATGTGAGCTCGACATCACTGCAGCGTTTCATTGGCTGTGCATCAAACTTAGCTCACTGTGATTTGAGACACAGTCCTGCACTGCACCTGATGGCTCTGCCTGCAGTTCCAGTGTGTAGTCTAGAGGGGGCGTAATGACCGGCGTACACTGACTGCGCGCCTCCGCCGAGCTTGATTCTCAGAGCGCGCGCTCAGTCCTGCTCAGATACGCGCTCATCATCACCATCATCATCATCTCCACCATCATGTCCGTGGTGGATCATACAGTCATGCACGGCATCTGGGGCAACAACGCGCCCGCGGGGAAGGGGATGGAGAAGCCGAAGAACAAGGGCTTCAGCCTGGCCAGGATGATGTCTCTGAATTACAGGAAGGAGAATAAGAATCCACAGCAGCAGCAGCAGCATCACAACAACATGCCCTTTATGATTCACTGCCACATTGGCAAGGAGATCAAACACATATGCAGCAACTGCAGCCGCGGCAGCCACGCGCAGGACGGTGAGTAAACAGCGCGCGTTCATGCGTTTAGCGCGTCAAAAACTAGAATGTTGTCACTCTGGTTTAATTGTTTGGCTACAGCAGAATGCATATGTGCGTTACGCCTGATGAGATGTTGCGTCGCGTTCACCCAGGACGCGGTCTTGCGTTCGGCTACACGTGCGTCGCGTATAGCGCCACGAGCGTTGCGTTTTTAATAAGGCGTGTCAAGTTGGATAGTTGGATCTGAATCTTCAGTTGTCATGTGTAAACGTGCCAAAAGTGGATTCGTTTTTGCTGTTTTTCTGTTGTTGGTCTCTCTGTATAGACATATTTTTAGTGTGATTTATTTTATTTCCCCCTTCAAACCAGCAAACCCCGCCCACAGTTTATTTCATTCGTCAACTCAGTCGTTGTCAATTGTCAAAAAAATTTCAGACTAAAGAAAAATCGCGGGATCGCGACAAACAGTAAATCAGGATGTGCGAACATTGCTATTCTGAGGTTAAAGTCCGCATGAAATAGAACGGAAGTTGATACAAAGCGTGTCCGAAATCGAATACTTCTCGACTATATAGTATGCGAAAAACACTACGGCAACAGAGCAGTATGTCCGAATTCATAGTATTCGGGAAAACAGTAGGCGAAAAGTACCTGGATTTATGAATGGAGTTGAGGTGACGTAACTGACGCCGGTGGGTCACGTGATAAAGACAACATGGCGGATGAAGATTAGATACTACCCCCATTTATACTATATAACTTACTTTTTTAACGGTCACGAAGCTCAAATTCACATGTACATACTTAGTACGCGATTTCGGAAGCACTTTTAGTCGTCTCTATTGTGACGTATATCCGAGTGAAACGGTGTCATGACTCGAAATCGGGTCTCCACAAACTGCCAGTTAATGATTATCCGAAGTATATACGCATTATATTAATTTAAAACACGCATATAGCTTACTATATAATGTGTAAGAGAACAAATTAGTGCAACTGAACGCAATTTCTTACACTTGATTAACTGCTAATAAATAATAATAATAGACTATTAAGCGAATAATTGAACATCTTTAATTTGTTTTATTTATAACTGAAATATTTGGACATTTAATGCTTAATTTAACACATAATTACATTAAAGATGATTGTGAATACATGTAGGGTATGTGAAAATGCATGTATAAATTAAGCTATCAAGGTATGCTATGCTAGTAAATAAGCTAACTAATACAGACATAAATGTTATTATAATGTATTTGAAACAACATTTATCATAAGATTTTGTAGGAATTGTAATCAGATGCTAAAGAGAGTAATTATTAAAAGCAATTTGAACCAATGGGATCGCATGGGGGGGGGGGGGGGGTTCTGGGTGGTCCCAATTTGTCACTACAAATGTAGGCTTGATGTTCGTGGGGAATTGATTGGATGGTTGTGGTTTGCTATTGGTGGATCTCATGTCATGACGGGTCATACGTCTGCAAGACGTTATTCTGATTCAAGATTACGAGGAATGGATAAATCATTTATAATAAATACTGCAATATTCCATAAAAAACAAGAATTGTCCATTTTGGTTTCATGGTGACTTTTGTGTTTTTAAAACACCATCAAACAGTTCAACTTTAAAACAGACCACATGACCACACTTTAAGGTGAAAGTCTGTTTAGGGCTGTTTTTCCAGTCGGCTTCATTGGCTATAATGTGATTGTTATGGTTTTGTAGTGTCGTTTTGAGCTCTTTTAGTGCAGATCATACAGTCAGACCATGAGCAAATGTGACATCATATTAAATCCGCTGGTTTAATCCTCTCCATTTAATTCCTCTTTGATTAATTTACGTCACACGTGTGTTAATATGATTAGGGTGGAACTATAAATACCCCTGTGATCAGCACGTGCTGGAAACATGTCCTTCATCGCAGCTCATCACATGTTCGCATGACCCTGGTCTTCATACGCTCAGGTTGAGCTGTGATGATACTGTCTGCTCTCGTATAAGTGTGTGTGATGTGTGTCAGTAGGGACTGTGCGTCACCAATGTATTTGACCTACTTTTGGCCTGCATTACACGCGCTGCAGTTTAAACACTTCCAGTAAGCACAGAAATGGCACACAATGTGCGGTCCGTAGAGAAACAGTGACAGGCTGAAGCAGAAATGGAGTGAAGCTGCACCATTTTGAGCCTCTGTGTTCCTCCACAGCAGAGGAGGTGGAGAAATTGGCCTCCATGCGCTCCGAGTCCCTGGTGCCGCCCGTCCACTGCAGGAGCAAGTTCGCCACTCTGGGACGCCTCTTCAAGCCCTGGAAGTGGAGGAAGAACAAGAGCGAGAAGTTCAAGCAGAGGTCAACAGGTAAACACTTCAATATATTCTGTATAAAATACATGAATAATACAATTTACGTTCAAGTATTGGACTGACTCTCGTATCCAAAGTGTTGCATTCAAGGAATAAATTTGATTTGAAAGTTGACGCATTCACTGGGAATTGAACCCATGGCCTTGGTGTTGCTAGAGTAATGCTCTGTTGTTTGAGCTACAGGAAAGCTGTCAGTCATGCAAATAATTGGGTTTATATAACATCTGCAAAATGCTGCATCTGGCAAGAACAGCAAATATATTTCAGAAGTTGTTTTTTGTTTGTTTTGTCTTTTGTTAGTCATTATGTTTCCATCCAAAGTTGCAAATTATGACAAAATTGGAATAAGGTGTAAAACATTTGTAACTAAAGCAGCATTTCCACCCCATGTGTTCAAGAGAACAAAATCGTCACTTCCTGGCAAATTGGTGTAAAATCTGTAATAAAAATATTAGGGATGCTCCAATCAGGATTTTTGCAGATCCCGATCATTCTAGCTTTATATAGGTGATATGTAAGCTCTGCTGACAGTCACTCTTAACCCCTCTGCTGACAGTCACTCTTAACCCCTTACACCCTGAAGGCATTTTTAATGATTTCATGTGATTTCATGTGGCATACTTAAAAGTAATGGCTTATAATAAGGTATCCTCAAGTATATGGTCTCTTTGATTGAAAATCTTTCAAATTTTGAAGAAAATTTATTTTGATCATGTTTGGAGGCTCTTATGTTACAACACTGCTGAGAAAACCCCAGAAAAATGTATGCAATTTATTGATTTATTTTATTATTCTTGCTTGACATAATGACTGTTAGAAAGTATATATATATATATATATATAATGACAGGAAAAAATGAAGTTTGGACTTGTTCACAATCATGTCAACTGCATCTGGGCCAAATTTTGTGTTGATATCTCAAAGCAATCAAACATTATGGCATTTGAAACCATGGCAGCCTTTTTATCAAAAGTCCAAAAGCCTTCAAACGTGTTTTACTGAATATAAGAACTGCTTACATGTGTCACAAATCATAAAAATATTTATAATTACATATTAGGGCTGTCAAACGATTAATCGCATACAAAATAAAAGTGTGAGTTTGTATAATATATGTGTGAGTACTGTGTGTAATTAATATGTATATATAAATACACACAAATTAATGTATATATTTAAGAGAAATATGTTATTTATGTACAAAAAAATGTATTTATATATAATATAAATTATATAAAAATATAAATAAATACATATACTTGTAAATATTTCTCAAATATATACATGGATGTGTTTGTATTTATATATACATAATAATTACACACAGTACACCCACATATATTAGGCAAACTCAAACTTTTATTTTGTATGCGATTAATCGTGATTAATCGTTTGACAGCCCTATTACATAGAATAAGTAACAAGTAATAAGATCCTGGTTGATGAGTGATGATCAGTTTCAGCTGTGGCTCCTATTGTATAGCACATGCTAAATTAAGACCTGTCAATCTGAGCGATCGATCCAATCCAAGCTGTAAAACAGTGTCTGATTGGTCTCGATACATCATCCCTGCCCACCCACCATACCCTAGATCCGGTTTCCATTTGTTGAACTTTCAAATGTCGTTGGAAAACACTGCATCATGATTGCGACTCGATCAAATCCCAGAAGTCCTATAGCTTTAGCCAAGCAGCATGTCAATGTCACTAAATTTGGCTGATTTAATGAAGCAATCGCAATTTGATGATGTAAAACCGTAAAAAATATCATGTAAATGGTATACTGATGAGGCTTTTGCTCCACATTCTGCTTTGTAACTTTGCAAAACATTAGTAAACCGTAGTAAATCGCACAACATAACATAATGAGTAATTCTTGAGAAAATCCTCACCGATCGAGTGAGAATGTGATTTTTGGGTGAAGTGAATGACCCGATATTTACAGAGAAAATCCTCCCCTTTAATTAACCCTTTGCCGGGAGTTTGATTGACAAGCGATCTAACCAATCATAACACCGAATCCGCCGTATTGTCTGACAAAGCAGTCAGGAGTTAGAAGATTAACCTCGGTGGACTTGAACTTGACAAAATGTGTGTATTTACGTCTTTCCGCGTTTTAAACGGCATTCCTTCTGATGTTCATTCATGTTTATTTGATGCTGTTAATAAACTAGTAGGAAGAGATGATCGGTTCACGAGCCGCTTGAGCTGAAGCGCTAAAGCAATCTGTCACGACACATTAAAGAGCCACAAAACGGTTTTTATTGTTCGAATTTCTTTAAAAAATTTGAAAGCTAGGACTTTGTTTAATATCATAAGTAACCTGCTCTGTCTTGTCTGTCGATGTGTTGTCAGTGTCCTCTTTTCATATTTTTCACTGCGTGTGGCGTGACAGCGCCATGGCTTGTCGACAAAGCAACAGTAACTAATGGGGGCGGGTCTTTGTGAAGGGTCAATTATGATCGATGGTGTCAAATGCGGCACTCAAATCTAAAAGAATCAGGATAGCAGAAGACCCAGAATCGTCATTCATTGCTATGCAATGCTCTAAAACCAGATTGCAATGGGTCTGGAATATTAAAAGTATCCAGGTATGAAGTAAACTGCAACTTTTTCCAAAACCTTTGAAATGAAAGTAAGTTTAGAGATAGGCAATAGTTGTTATGCACGGTGGGGTCAAAATGAGGTCCTTTCAATAGGGGATGTACGATAGACATGTTTACGTCTGGCAGCAAATTGATTTCTGAAATCCAGGCCGGCTGATCTGTGTGCATTTTCATCTGCGTTCAAACAGGAGTGAATCCAGTAAATGATGTGAATACTGGAGTCACTTCTGAAACACGAGTGGCGAGAGCAACGTGAAACCAGTCAAAACAGTGCGCAGAATGATAATGCGTCATCAATCTAATATTAGGAGAAATGAATGAAAACGCATGCATATTTAGTTGTTATAGCACAAAACTGAGAAATGATTGGGGTAAAATGATCAAGTGTGTCATTAATGTAAAATGCAGAATCAAATGTTCTATGTAAATGTATGCATTGTGACAATTAATTAGAATATTTAAATAATGATAGATTCCCAGAATCCCAGTCAGCGTTCAGGAGCTGCTGAGCTCAAGATTTGAGTCTAAAACATCTGCTTCTTCAACTCTGAAACAGATTATCCTTTAGACAAAATATTTAAAAAAAGTTTGCATATGTGTTATTGATCAGTGTAGTCTATATTAAAGCATATATAACCTCACATGACCCATACTGACTCTAGATCAGCCAGCAACATATCATATCATATACTTTGATTTGATTTTCAGTGGATGCACTGTAGTATTCACTGCATATGGATCACAGTTACTGAGATCTTTGTACTGTTTTCTGGTCCAGCAGATGAAAACGGTGCATGTGATGACTTAGTAAAGCATCAGCTGACTCTCCTCAACCACACACATGATCTGAGGAGTCATTCACGTCTGGGTGTGGGATCAGATAATCAGAGCTCTCTTCACACAGATGGTCGCAGTGGCTCCTCAGAAGGTCTCTCGTCAGACGTGATGTTCATCTCACGCTCTTCATCTGTGTTTCCAGCGCTGGAGAGGAAGATGTCTGTGCGTCAGAGCCGAGAGGAGCTGATCAAGCGAGGAGTGCTGAAGGAGATCTTTGAGAAAGGTTGCTATCCGTAATTACTTCAGATCTCTCCCAAATGACGTGATTTTAGAAATAAAAGTTGACCTCGGGAAACTGTTTGTGCTCCGTCAGACTCCAGGGTCCCGGGAATGATGCAGGACGGCCGGCTGGAGAACGGGCTGCCATCAGGGTCAGACTGTGACCGGACATCAGAGCTCACAGACAGACAGAGGACCGGTGAGTGTCTCATCAACACTTTTATTGTTTCCTGACAGGTTTTTTCAAAACATTCATTGCATATCACTGGATCCAATATCACAAAACCCATATCTGATGCTGATATTGTAAAAATGGGTCATGTAAAGCTCAGCACAGGGTTACTGAAGGACATCAGCTCAGTCCTGCAGTAAGAGTCATGTGATGATTTGGATTCAGATGTTGTGTGTTTCTACCTCACTATGTCAAGATGATTAAAGCACATAAAAGCGCTGAAATAGCATGAAAGGGCTGCTTTAGCTAACGGCTCTTTTTAATGAGCTTAACTCAGATAATGAAGCGCTTCATGAGCTGAATAATGTGCTTTGTTCTGCTGCGTCCAGCTCAGTGCTCGTCCTGTTCCCTCTCAAAGTTAGTAGGACGTTAGTTTCTCATGGGAGTGATGCTCTTCTTCCTCATATATAGTTTTGAAACTCTTGTTTCAGCCGCCATGGACTTCCGTGCGTCTCTGGATGGAGTATGTGCTCAGGACAACACACTCAAGTCTCTAACGCTTCCTCCCAAGAAAACAATCACCTTCCATGGTGACCTTCAGGAACCCCCTGCCAAACCTCAGCTCATCCATAAACAGCCTCCCGCTCTGCCACCGAAGCCCTTCTCCAGACTGACCAATCACAGCACAGGTGACACACATTTAAAATTTAAAACATTCAAAAATGAAACCACCTTCTTTAATTTTAGAGGATATGTTGTGGAGTGAAAGGAACTAAAATAGCTTATAGCTATAAGGGCTTGGAGAATAAATCGATTCACCTTATTAATGTGATTTTTTTTTGTTAATGTTAATTAAAGAATCAGTATTAAATCAAATTAAATTACTCTATTTTAGTTCTTGCTTATAGACGAGGTGGACAGAAGTTAGTAAAATCCCTTTCAAGCGGATGAGAGAAAGCGAGACTACCCAGCTTTTCATTGATTTATTTGTGCGGCCCTCCACAATATCAACATTGACCGCCACAAATAGATTTAAACTGTTCTGAAAACGGTGCGATATGTGGGAGAAGCGCTGTAACCTTTAATAGCGATGTCTCACTTCATGAATATTAATATAGTAAATGCACTAAAATGGGCTTCTCATATACACTTTGCGTCAGATATCAATGCTGAGAGAGATAAGACAGTAGAGCTGCACGATTAATCTTTAAAAGATTGTGATCTCAAATGACAACAATTCATCTATTTAACCTTTGACAAAATCATATCGCAACATTCAGATCTGTGTTGGCGCTGCCTCTGATCCAGAGAGAGCCGTTGTTATTTCTGTGATACAATATTTCAAATTATCATAGTGGGATAAATGTTTAAAGTTCAAATATAAACATTGATGTCTCAGGTAGCGATCAGTTATCACCTTTTGAAAAGGTGCTTCAAATAATGACTGGCGACAAATGTTAAAAATGTATTTGTCATTGAATCATTTATTTAAAGGGTTAGTTCACCCAAAATGAAAATTCTGTCATTAATTACTCACCTTAATGCCGTTCCACACCCTTAAGAGCTTTGTTAATCTTCAGAACACAAATTAAGATATTTTTGTTGAAATCCGATGGCTCCGTGAGGCCTGCATTGGGAGCAATGACATTTCCTCTCTCAAGGTCCATTAATGCACTAAAAACATATTTAAATCAGTTCATGCGAGTACAGTGGTTCAATATTAATATTATAAAGTGACAAGAATATTTTTGGTGCGCCAAAAAAAACAAAATAACGACTTATTTAGTGATGGCCGATTTCAAAACACTGCTTCAGGAAGCTTCAGAGCGTTATGAATCTTTTGTGTCGAATCATGATTTGGATCGCGTGTCAAGCCGCCAAACTGCTGAAATTACGTGACTTTGGCACTCAGAACAGCTGATTCGACACGCTGATTCGATACGCTGATTCATTATGCTCCGAAGCTTCCTGAAGCAGTGTTTTGAAATCTTAATATTGAACCACTGTACTGACATGAACTGATTTAAATATGTTTTTAGTACATTAATGGATCTTGAGAGAGGAAATGTCATTGCTGGCTATGCAGGCCTCACTAAGCCATCAGATTTCATCAAAAATATCTTAATTTGTGTTCTATGGGTGTGGAATGGCATGAGGGTGAGTAATAAATGACATTATTTTCATTTTTGGGTGAACTAACCCTTTAAGAGAACATAGTGGCCTACTGTAATGAATGACACTTCTGAAATAAAAGTAAATATGACTCATCTTATACATCATGTACAGTCTATATAAGTGTATGATTCAACTTTTCCCTATGGTCTAGTGTTAAAAACAACCAGAAAAAAAACACAATACATTGCAATATCGAATCACAAGAATTGCAATTCTTAAAAATCGCAATACATATCATATCCGCACCAAAGTATGCCGATAGATGGTATCAAATCAGCCCTAATAGCTGTTTATATGTTTGAATAAAACATGTTGGTGGAAGTTGCTCAATCACTATAATGGTGCATTAAAAAGAGAATTATGTTCCTAGTTTTCTTTAGATTTCATGATGTAGATGTGAGCTGTCTGTCTCTGTTGTGTCCAGACTCGTGTCTGCAGGGAAAGCCGTCTCCTCCTCTACCTCCCAAGAAGGTCATGATCTATGTGCCGCCCACCTCCTCCTCCTCCTCGTTCAGCCAGTACGGTCACCCGCTGCAGCTGCAGTATGGCGGCGTTCACCAGTCCAGCCGCATCATCGACGAGCTGCAGAAGACGCTGGCGCTCGCCATGCAGAGACTGGAGAGGTGCGTGTGCTTATACACAGAGCTCACAATACTGCTGAAACCACTGCAGGTTAACCATTCACAAACGTCCAGTTTCAGTCTAAAAGTTGTAACTTCTTCCTGAGTCTCTCCATCAGTGTCGACTCCGGTTTGAACAATGTAAGGCTGAACACCGTTACTGACAATCCTCATTTTGGTGCGTGAGATTCTCCAGCTTTGGAGTGTGAATATACACACCGTAAACAAAGCAGCGCTCGCTTACCATTTTGAATATGAATCATGTTGATCAGTTTGTCTTCATTTATATAATTAGGCTACATACGGCCATGTCGTTATGAAAGCATTTGCATATTGGAATAGATGAAGCTCCCGGTGTGTGTGAATGAGGTCACAGTGCCTCACTGACCCAGCTTACAGCTCACCGTAGACTCACGGCCCACTTCACCAGCGCTGCTGAGGTCTGACCCAGTACTGAAGACACATTACAGCTGGAGACACACAATCACGCTTATTTACTCATACTGACAGGAAACAATCTCCATATTTTCTGTGATTTTGTCACAGAAAATTAGAGAATATTTAATTGGAGAATATTTTTCTGAGTGTGGTCTGTCATGGTCAGCTGACTCAAAGATTTTCATGTTCTGTGCATTGGTTAGTTCACAGTAGTGGCAGAAATGATTTCCAGGGACATTTTTATCTTTGTAAGGGCAGTTCTTTTCTAGCCTTATAAAATGTGTGCATCATCTTTTGTCAAATTCTTACATTTAGCCTGTTGTGTCAAATCTATACTTTTGAGTATAGATGTGAAAATGCACTATTTAAACTTAAATGGCTATAATTAATGAATGCTTCTGAATACAGACTTAAAATGAAACTGTAGAAAAGCAAATGTGTTGTACTAAACATTTTTAATTTGATACAAAATATACATTTTGTAATTTAACACTAACATTTTTCACTCTAAAATTGCTATAAAATCAAAGCCACATGTCTAACCTACTTGTGATCCAAATTTGAAGTTGAGGTTTCTGTGTTTTTAGGCGCTTTACCAAAAACAGCCACCAGGCCACCCACATTCCATCTGATCTTCATTCACTTCTGTCACAAAATGGTGACCAAATATGGAACCTCTAGTCTCAGACCTTTCCAACTGTTTTATCAATATTAGAAAAAGATTTGATTGTTAAAGAAGAAAAAGTGCATTAAATTGTGAAACAGTGAAACATGAGACCGTCCACTAGGAGGAGCCAAATAAAATGTTTAAAAATACCTTTTCCATGGTAACACAATGTCCAATTTCAAATCGGTTTTCACAAGATGAATTTTAAGTGTTTAAGCTTACGAATGATACCTAATTCATGCTGATTATTGATTACTGAAATATGTATTAGGGAAAAAAAATCTGAAGGAGCATTCAGATGCATTTTCACTGAAATTACAATTGATTTTTTTTTTAATTATTTAAATATGAAACTAAAAGCAGCTGTCTCTATGAATGGGTAATTGAATCATTCACTCAACTGATTTGTTCAAAACACGGATTCAGTCAGGAATTAAGCAAGTGACTGCATCTGAAATCACACACTCTCTGAGTAGGTACTGCTTTTGAATTAGAAATTACTTTGTGACTAAAGTAGTAGGAAGTACTAGTCAGAAGTAGTAGGTCATCTCAGATATTTTTTGCCTGCTAATAAATACTGTGAATTCAGACATATATATTCACATTAATACTTACATATAACTGCAGTTATCTTTCTCTTTAGTTGTGTTCAAGTCATCTTGACTGTTGAATTGTCAACAGTACAACTGAAAATGTAACATAAGTTGACTTATAAATTGTTATTGATTCATTAAAATGTTTTTTGAAGTCATATAAAGCCAGAAAGTAGTAAAACAAAGCAATTACTTAATATATTCATGTTGCAATGCACCCTGGTAGTCAATATAGTACATGTAGCTGAGAATAAGTCCTGTAAACTCAAAAGCTTTGGTTACCAAAACTTGTTAGTTTTAAGTTAAGTTTCTTTACATTGTTCTGTAATAGCAATTTAATCATCTTAAGTTATTCCAGCATAAAAAAGTGACCACAATACATTTTTTTATTGTTTTAATAACTTGTAATTATCAGTGTGATAATAAATGAATAAATGAAGTTTATTTTAAGGCAATGGGTTAATTGACTTTCTACAGCGTGTCAGCTGATGTGTGTCACATGACTGATGGTGTGTTGTGGTCCGGCAGCTCTGCGGTTCACGCGGGTCAGTACGGCTCTCCTCTCCCTGCGGTGGTGATTGACTGTGACGACGATAAAGAGAACATCCCCAACGAATCCGACTACGAGGATCTGCCCAGCATGTATAAGGATGAAGAGCAGGACGAGGATGACGATGAGGAGGAGGACGACGATTCTGTCTTTACAAGTTAGTCCTGAAACTAAAGCAGTTTGTGTCAGCTGGTTATAATGATGGGTTATGGCAGATTGATTAGCTTGACCTAGTTCTGATTTAGAAATGAAGCAGTCGGAGCTCGTTGTGTAACAGACAATTAACAATTAAAAGAGAGATATTGTTCTAGAAATCATTCTAAATGTGAAAGAATAGCAAAGTCTACAGCAAAACTATAACGATAATGACAGAGAAACTGTATTGTTGGAATCACTTTCAGAACGAATTTTTCCAGCTGATGATCAATAAAAACATTGACAATCAGAATCCATCCCGCTTTAAAGAGGTCGAGCATTTAAAGAGACAGACGACAAAACTGCAGTACATGCTTAGAAGAAACAGAGCGATACCGTCCGCTGGTATAGTTATCGTGTGTGTGTTTGTAGGCACACTGGCGCTGAAGATCTTGAGGAAGGACTCTCTGGCAGTGAAGCTGAGTAACAGGCCGTCTCAGAGAGAACTGCAGGAGAAGAACATCTTACCTGTTCAGACGGACGAGGAGCGACTGCAGTCCAGACAACTCATCGGCACCAAACTCACACGGTACACACACACACGCACACATGTACATATAAAACGTGTTTGAGTTTAAAACGCATGTGTTTGTCGGAGCTGAACGTGTGTGTGTTCAACAGGAGACTGAGCCAGAGACCCACGGCTGAGGAGCTGGAGCAGAGGAACATCCTCAAACGTGAGTCATGTTCACTAATCGCCAGAGAGACACTTGCACTGTGTCCAAACCAGACGCGCTGCGATGAGAGTCCAGCGACAAGCAGTTTGTCTGTCCACACTAGATGCATTCACAATCAGAAGCCAATCAGAAGGGCGTGTGGGCGGAGTCACTGCAAGCGCACTACACTTGCAAAAAAATCAATCCAAAATCAGCCAATCAGAAGAGAGTGTGGGCGGAGTCTCTCTGTAAGTGCACTACACTTGCAACAAAATCAATCCAAAATCAGTTAATCAGAAGAGTGTGTGGGCGGAGTCTCTGTAAGTGCACTACACTTGCAACAAAATCAATCCAAAATCCGCCAATCAGAAGAGCGTGTGGGCGGAGTCTATCTATAAGCTTGCTGCACTCGCAACCAAATCAGTCCAAAATCACAGCCAATCAGAAGAGCGTGTGGGCGGAGTCTCTCTGTAAGTGCACTACACTTGCAACAAAATCAATCCAAAATCAGTCAATCAGAAGAGCGTGTGGGCGGAGTCTCTCTGTAAGTGCACTACACTCGCAACAAAATCAATCCAAAATCAGTCAATCAGAAGAGCGTGTGGGCGGAGTCTCTCTGTAAGTGCAGTACACTCGCAAATAAAATCAATCCAAAATCAGCCAATCAGAAGAGCGTGTGGGCGGAGTCGCTCCTCTGTAAGTGCACTACACTTGCAACAAAATCAATCCAAAATCAGCCAATCAGAAGAGCGTGTGGGCGGAGTCGCTCTGTAAGTGCACTAAACTCGCAACAAAAACAATCCAAAATCAGCCAATCAGAAGAGCATGTAGGCGGAGTCTCTGTAAACGCACTGCACTCGCAACCAAATCAGTCCAAAATCACAGCCAATCAGAAGAGTGTGTGGGCGGAGTCGCTCTGTAAGTGCACTACACTCGCAACAAAATCAGTCCAAAATCAGCCAATCAGAAGAGCGTGTGGGCGGAGTCTCTCTGTAAGTGCACTACACTTGCAACAAAATCAATCCAAAATCAGCCAATCAGAAGAGCGTGTGGGCGGAGTCGCTCTGTAAGTGCACTAAACTCGCAACAAAAACAATCCAAAATCAGCCAATCAGAAGAGCATGTAGGCGGAGTCTCTGTAAACGCACTGCACTCGCAACCAAATCAGTCCAAAATCACAGCCAATCAGAAGAGTGTGTGGGCGGAGTCGCTCTGTAAGTGCACTACACTCGCAACAAAATCAGTCCAAAATAAGCCAATCAGAAGAGTGTGTGGGCGGAGTCTCTCTGTAAGTGCACTACACTCGCAACAAAATCAATCCAAAATCAGCCAATCAGAAGAGTGTGTGGGCAGAGTCGCTCTGTAAGTGCACTACACTCGCAACAAAATCAATCCAAAATCAGCCAATCAGAAGAGCGTGTGGGCGGAGTCTCTCTGTAAGTGCACTACACTCGCAACAAAATCAATCCAAAATCAGCCAATCAGAAGAGTGTTTGGGTGGAGTCTCTGCAAGCGCACTGCACTCGCAACCAAATGATAAAAACATGATCAAATTCATAAATATTACACCTTTTTATCATTATTAAAAATACATACTGAGTGACTGAAACATTGTTATTTATAATATCATTGATAGACTATTATAGGTATTGTTAATATTTTTAATTAGATTTTATATTTAGAAATCAAAACTGTTTCTAAAATAGAATTGTTGCGCATCGCCGTCAGTCACGTCTGGTCAGGACAAAAAATATGATTAACATTGGAAAGACGGCTCTTATCCCGTGTCGTGGTGTCGTGTTTGATTAGGACACGGTGTTCCAGTCTGTTGCTCATGAAGACATTTTTTTTTCTGTCCCGCAGCTCGTAATGAGCAGGAGCAGATGGAGGAGAAGAGAGAGATCAGACGCCGACTCTCACGCAAGGTATGATGGGAGCGTGATGCCATGCGTGAGTGTGTGTGTGTGTGTCTCTCTCGCTCAGCATCTGAACCTGTGTGAATGTGTTTCAGCTGAGTCAGAGGCCCACGGTGGAGGAGTTACGGCGAGCCAAGATCCTCATCCGCTTCAACGATTACGTGGAGGTGGCGGACGCTCAGGATTACGACCGACGCACGGACAAACCCTGGACGCGACTCACTGCGGCCGACAAGGCGAGTTTGAAGGACTCTGGTCATACGAGTGTTTCGGTTTCGGAGGGCCAAATCATGTGTTGACCATATCGTTTTCTCATTTGAAGAACTGAGATGCTTTAGTCTGTGATGTTTTCAGTTGATGCATGAACAAAACTAAACATTATTTGTAGCTCCTTCTTTTCAGCTAAATCAAAACTTCAATTACAGTATTGGTGTTGCGTGCTGCTGAAATGATGAGTAATATAAAAGTAAATCAAAGTGAATGGATAATAGTGAGTAACATGTTTGAGCTGAAGTGATGATGAGTCACCTGTCACCCATCACGTCTAGTCCAGTGAGAGATCATGCTTTAATAAACATGATTGAGTTCGAGTCACATTGAGGGACACGTGCACCTGTTCAGATGAAAACTCTGAGCTTGTGTTATGCAATGATGCCCCATTATATAAACGAAGGGATAACTGAACCTCATCACCACGACAGGGATTTAAACTGTACTGAAACATCCCAACGTGAACTAACAAAATGCCCTCACTATCACTGCACCGCTCGCTGTACAGCTTGTACTAAAAAACATTGCATTTCTAGCACTTCTTGTGTTTACGGCCTCTTGAAGATGAATTGCTTGTTATGTTCCTCATTTGTAAGTGTTTGCTGAATGAATGTAATCGTAAATGAACTCTTGTGTGTGCCGCTGCAGGCCGCCATCAGGAAAGAGCTAAATGATTTCAAGAGCAATGAGATGGAGGTGCACGAGTCCAGCCGCCATCTGACCAGGTGAAGCACATCAACACCAGACACACGTGTGCATGAGCTTCATGTTCCCCATCTAGGGCCGGATACTGTGAACTGTGGCACACAACAGTCAAAGCCTCACCCCACCACGATAAAGTGGCGATCCAAGGAGCAGGATACAGATTTATTCCTTCATTTTTGTGGTTGAAATGTGATTAACCATTCAATATCACAAGATAACTGAAAGCTAACATTTAATAGGCTTAAAAAATAGGACTTGGTTAAAGTATATCAATTTTAATTGGGGGATAGCTAAAGGGTTAGTTCACCCAAAACTGAAATTTCTATCATTAATTACTCACCCTCATGTCGTTCCACACCTGTAAGACCTTCGTTCATCTTCAGAAAAAAAATTAAGATATTTTTGATGAAATCCGATGGCTCAGTGAGGCCTGCATTGACAGCAAAATAATTAACACTTTAATTACCCAGAAAACTACTAAAAACAGGTCATGTGACCACAGTGGTTCAACCTTAATGTTATGAAGTGATGAGAATACTTTTTGTGTGCCAAATAAACAAAATAATGACTTTATTCAACAATATCTAGTGATGGACGATTTCAAAACACATTGCTTTATGAAGCTTTACAAAACTTTGTTTCGAATCAGTGGTTCGGATCGTGTATTAAACTGCCAAAGACACGTGAACTATTAAAATTTCGAAACACTTATGATGTTACGAAGCCTCGTTTACTGAAATCACGTGAATTTGGCGCTCCGAACCACTGATTTGAAACAAAAAATTTGTAAAGCTTCATGAAGCAGTGTTTTGAAATCACCCATCACTATATTGTTGAAAAGTCATTATTTAGTTTATTTGGCACACAAAAAGTATTCTCATCGCTTCATAACATTAAGGTTGAACCACTGTAGTCACATGAACTGATTTAAATATAACTTTAGTAGTTTTCTGGGCATTGAAAGTGTTAATTATCTTGCTGGCTATGCAGACCTCACTGAGCCATCGAATTTCATCAAAAATATCCTAATTTGTGTTCTGAAGATGAACGAAGGTCTTACAGGTGTGGAATGACATGAGGGTGAGTAATAAATGTTGAAAGATACAGAACAACTTAATGAAATCTGTATCATGTGTCTTGTAATCTCAGAAAGACGTCAATAAAACAGCTTGAGAACAATGTCATGTAATATCATATTCACCCCAGAAAAGCCATTTAAAGGATTAGTTCACTTTTAAATTAAAATTTCCTGATAATTTACCCACCCCCATGTCATCCAAGATGTTTATGTCTTTCTTTCTTCAGTCAAAAAGAAATTAAGGTTATTGATTAAAACATTCCAGGATTTTTCTCCTTATAGTGCTTGTGCAAGTATATAACAATTAGTTCAAACTTTGACCTGTGGAGGGCAGTAATACACTGATGGATTCAGTGTTAATTGCATTAATAATTTTTAACACCGGCAAACAGATGATGTTCATTTTCTTTGACAGCCCTAATTTGTGTATTTCTATAAACTCTACAGTGATCATTTGTATTGAGGCTGAAGAGTATGAACACAGGTGAAGATGTCTTACGCTGTGTGTTTGTGTTTGTTCAGGTTTCATCGGCCGTAGAGAAGAGTGCCGCTGCCTGATGCTCCTGTCAACAGCCGGACGGACGTCTGCGGCGCCGCGGCCATCCATCACCTTCAGTCCATCATCAGAGGAGGAGAGCTGATACTCAGGCTGAGAGCGGCGGCACGTCCAGCACTTTCAAGCACTTCCTGCCAGCAGGGCTCACTGTTGCACTGACTGCATTCGCGCGCGGTGGGCTTCATGTGTGAGACGAGAGCCCAGCGAACGCTTTTACAGACTATCCATGTGGACAGATTCATTGTGCTGCTGTCTGCAGGATTTTCCTGCTGCTTCACACGCGTCATTTACTCCAAGATCCATTCATAGCGAGACTGATCACGATCCACAGGGAAAACTGGAGTCCATGATGTTTATATGAAGCCTTTTATTGTGTGTTCGAGAACTGACTCATGTATGATCTTCTCATTTATCGAGTTATTTTATACCGTTTTTATAGTAAATTCTCATTGTTTGCATTCTTCTTTTGTTTTGTTTTGTTGATCTTTGTCTGTTTTGAATTCATCATCATGACCTGAAGGTCGTCATCATCTTTATGATTGTGCAGCATTTTTGATTGATATTTATTTTTAAGTTAAATTATTTTAACATGCTTTTTACTGTTTATTGTAGAATCAAACACTAGAAGATCCTTTGAGCGCAGTCACACATGCATATATCTGCTCTGAATTTATCTTTAATAAACGTCACAGTTGAATTATGACGGACAGCAGGTTCAGATGCTGACAGAAGTGTGAGAGTTATAATCTGATCAATAACAGGCTTGAAGGGACAGTTCACCCACAAATCAACATTCAGATTGTCTACTTTGATTCTGTTTTCAAGCTACAATCATATTCTGCTTGTACTTTAACAGTTCGCTCAGTGTGTTTTCATTTCATTAGTGATTCGTTTGAATTATTGATCCCCTGAGATTGTCAGGAAAATCCAGTCTGAAAACACTTAAGTTTGTTTGCATCAGGATTGAGTCCAGATTATGATATTAGTTGTAGGAATCTTGAACATTAAGGCACAAAAACAAACATCCGTCACCGAACTGAAAGATTGAACTTTTCAAGGAGCCAAATCATCTTTTTAACAATGCTGTGATTTTGAAAACTTTGTAGAAATTGCATGACTTTATACGAGGGTGCAGCGCCCCGTCCTGACCAGCATCATGTGACACAGCTGTCAGTGGCGGCCGAGAGATTTCAGCAATAAAACTGACCTTATTTACAGCAACTGTGTGTGTGTGTGTGTGTGTGTGAGGTGAGTGAAATTATTTTCATTTTTAGTGTGTGTAGAATGTACGAGCAGATTGTGTGTTTCAATGAAACATTCTGAAATCACACTGGATAACATGGATCATCTTCACTACATGCTGTCATTAAAACAAATACAAACATATAATGAAAAATATGGAAATGATTGTAAACTTCTGAAAACAACTGCATTAACTTAGGAAATTGAGTACAGTTTATTACAAAGTGTTTATTGAATTAACAAAACAAGGATTGAAAATTTTTAAATTTTTAAAAATAACTGAAGGAAATATCTATTTGCTAAGCCAACTAATTTGATTTATATTCTGTTGGTTTCTCAGCCCAATATTTTTAAAAGTTAAAAATGCAATGAAAATACAGGTATTGGTAGTCATTAGTGGCAAGTACTAAAAATAAAAGTATTGTATCGGACTTACTCTGGAAAAAGTGTTAACGGTGCGTCCATACTAAAAATAAATGTATTACAAGCTGGGTTAAAAATAAATTTCTGGATTTTACTTGATTCTCAATTTTATGAACTGATATTAATTCTTAAATCCCAAGACTTGATCTGTTAAGGCAGGATCACACCAAGCCGACAGTCGGCCGTCGGGCAGTTTTTGTTCATCGACCGACTAAGTTTTCTCAGTGTGTTCCGCACCGTCGGCTGAAGTTGGTCCTCGTCGGCTTTTTTTGACCGATTCGACATGTTGAATCAGTGTCGGAGCCCATCAGGCCATCTGATCATTCTGATTGGCTGTTCAGCTACTGCCACCTGCTGGTACGGAAAGGCATTTCATCTTACGCAGGCGCAGAACTGACGTGCTACCTGGCTGTCAGTTTGGTGTGTCAGGGCAACTTTGGACCCAGACGCTGCTGACGTGAGCCAACCCCGCAGTCTGCTTTCGCTGCCACTAGTTCGTCGGTGTCGGCTTGGTGTGTCCCTGCCTTTAGTCTATGCTGTGTTCAATTGATGAATGAACAGAACATTATAGCAGGCCTCCCATCCAATAAATAGCAGGAAGTTTTTTGTGTTGTTACTTCTGATATGAAACTGTCACGGAGGCGACACCATCCGCCACACCAGACCCTTCAGCTCCACACACTCCTTCACAGTCACCACAATTATAACTGGACACACCTGCTAATCACCTCACCATATATGAGCAGCCATCTTCACTCACTTCATTGTCTGGTCTCGTTGATACTCACCTGTTCACATACTGGACTCTTCATGTTCCTGACCCGTCTTCATCATCTGTCTTCATTCTCCAGACAGAAACTCATCCTGTTCTGTGAAGTCAAAGAGACTGTTACTGAAATGATCACTCATCAACTCACCTGAATTTTGCATTTGTCCTCTGCTTCCATTGTAAGTAAACCTTGTGAAAGATCATACCCATGTTGTCTTCTGTCTGTGACGGAAACAAAGTCTCAGCTTTTATTATGAAATTCCAACAAAAAACACAGTTTTGCCACTCTTTAATGTGTGACAGATCGCTGTTCAGTTCAAGCGAAGCAGCAGCGAGAAGCACGTGAACCAATCATCTCTTCTGCTTTACTACTAGCTACAGAACAAACTAAACATGAATGAACATTAGAAGGAATGTTGAATAATAAGAAATCATCATGTCTCATGTAATCAGTATTTCAACCACGTAAAGACATCAATAAAAAGCTTGTGAATCGGGGGTGGCCAATCCTGTTCCTGGAGATCTACCTTCCGGCACAGTTCAGCTCCAATCATGATAAAACACACATCTGAACAAACTAATTAAGATCTTTACAGACAGGTGTGTTGGATCTGAACTCTTCAGGTAGGTAGATCTCTAGGAACAGGATTGGATACCCCTGTTGTGAATAAAATGCCACATTCCCTGTTTCACAGACAAGGCTTAAAGGGATAGTTCACCCAAAAATGAAAATTTGATGTTTATCTGCTTACCCCCAGCGCATCCAAGGTGTAGGTGACTTTGTTTCCTCAGTAGAACACAAATGATGATTTTTAACTCCAACCGTTGCCGTCTGTTAGTCAAATAATGCTAGTGGATGGGAATTTCTACTATAAGAGTAAATAAAACTTGCATAGACAAGTCCAAATTAAACCCTGCGGCTCGTGACGACACATTGATGTCCTAAGACACGAAACGATCGGTTTGTGCGAGAAACCGAACAGTATTTATATCATATTTTAACTCTAATACACCACTATGTCCAACCGCGTTCAGCACTCGTTAGTAAGGTCTGATCGCGCTCTGACAGCAGCAGTGATGTCTCGCTCTCATTGAAGTATATGCGCGAGACATCACTGCCGCTGTCAGAGCGTGATCAGACCAAACGAATCGAGCGATGAATGCAGATGGACATAGTGGTGTATTAGAGGTAAAAAATGATATAAATACTGTTCGGTTTCTCGCACAAACCGATCGTTTCGTGTCTTAGGACATCAATGTGTCGTCACGAGCCGCAGGGTTTAATTTGGACTTGTCTATGCAAGTTTTATTTACTCTTATAGTAGAAGTTCCCATCCACTAGCATTATTTGACTAACAGACAGCAACGGTTGGAGTTAAAAATCATCATTTGTGTTCTACTGAAGAAACAAAGTCACCTACACCTTGGATGCGCTGGGGGTAAGCAGATAAACATCAAATTTTCATTTTTGGGTGAACTATCCCTTTAAGCTAGTCCTAGACTAAAATGATTGTTTAAGCTGTTTTAACTCAAAGTTACTTGTACTGATATCTTAAAATATGTCAGAGCCATTGTTTTGCCTCAAGATGCACACCAGTAATGTTTTTTTTTTCTTTTTTTCTAGAGTACAATTATAAAGGTTACTTAAATAACCTAATTGAACTAAGGCCTAATCCTGGCTTTGTCTAAGCCCTGTCTGTGAAACCGGGCTGTAATGTTATATTTACCACAGAAAAGCCATTCAATGACCATAAACTGGTTAAGTCAGCCAGAAAAATGAACTCTAGAGAAGAGCATTTTCCTATATATATGCACTATATTGCATATTCATCATATTTTTACTTAACATATTCTTCATTATTTAATGTATGTTTTAAATATGTTTTTATGACAGACAAAACTTAAATGTTTAAAAAAAGAGTAGAAACATGCCATTAAAAAGTTGTTATAATATTATTATAAAAAGTTTAATTTCAGTGGCCAATACAAATCAGTTAATTTTAACCTTTAATATTATAGTAATGTACCAACTGGGATAGTTTAGTTTACTATAGTTTACTGCATTTTAGACATTTTTTTTTTTCCTTGAGAAAATGTACTGTACCTGATACATAGCCCACTTAATTGATATTGAATGGAATTGAAGTGAAATTGTAATTGAATAGAATCACAAGTTTGAGAATCAAATTAAATAGTGAAATTTGTCAATACCCAGCCCTACAAGTGTCACAAATGCAGCCTCTGTGGCTCCCTCCGATCACCACCTGAGGGCTCCGTCACCGGAGTACTAAATTCATCCGGACTACATTTCCCATCACCCACTGCCTGGCGCTCATCTCGCGTGCACCTGATCCCCTTCTGGTGGACTATAAATCACACTCATACACACACACGCACCGCAAAGTCTTGTTTTGCCACGGCTAACATTTCTGAGCGTTTTTCCTTGTTATAGTTTACTCGTGTATGACCCTGGATTGTTTATTCTGTTACAACGTCTCGCTGCCTGGTGCTAGTATTCTGGCGACTCATCAACAGCAGCTCACTCGCCTAACGTCCATCACTGAGGAGCTGGTAAAGACATTACAGAGTTTGCGTCTTCCCGCCGCTGAGGAGGCCCCGCCTGCACCCACACCAACTACTAACGCTGCACCGGTAATGGCGACCGCCAGCCCGCGGCTTGCATTCCCAGAGAAATATGACGGCTCGCCCACTAAATGTAAGGGTTTCTTGCTGCAATGCTCACTATTTGTCTCTCAGCAACCCTCACTATACCCCATAGAGGAGAGTCGTATTTCATTCGTTTGTTCTCTGCTGACGGGAAAAGCTTTAGAATGGGCTACGGTGGTATGGAGTGATAGACGGCCAACGTTCGCTACATTCAGCGACTTTATACAAAGTCGAACATATTTTCGAACATGCTGAGGGAGGCAAGGAGGCCGGAGAACAACTACTGGTGCTGCGCCAAAGTAACCAAACCACGGCCAAGTTTTCTCTCTCTTTCCGCACTCTCGTGGCTCAAACTGTGTGGGTGGATGACACATTGAAGTTGTTGTTTCGGAAGGGACTAAATATGGAACTACAGTTTGAACTCGCGTGCCGCGATGAGGGGAAGGATTTGGATCAGTTCATTGAACTCGCTATTCGTCTTGACAATTTGATCTGTTCGAGATGGCCAAACAGAAACCCTGCTGTACTGTTGCCAGCTGCCCCACCGACATCTGATCACAAACCCATGCAAATTGGATACACACACCTCACGCCGGCGAAGAGAGAACGACGCATACAACAGAGGCTGTGCTTGTATTGTGGGCAACCGGGACACATGAGAGCATCTTGTCCCACTCGACCCACATCCAGGAAATCCCCCGCGGTGAGTGTACAAGTTCATTCATCCTCTAATGCTGTGATACCCGTAAAATTGACTTTAAATAAAACTTGTATTGAGACTTCAGCCATGATTGACTCGGGGGCAGCTGCTAATTTTATTGACTCAGACTTTGTTAAAATGCATGAAATCCCTCTGATCCCATGTGAATCTGTATTGGCAGTGGCAGCGTTAGATGGACGCCCCCTGGGGACCGGCCACGTCCATTACACCACGGGGGACGTCATACTTCAAATTGGAGCACTACACACAGAGATGATACGCTTCTTCATTATCAAGACAAATCCCATCATCCTCGGACTACCCTGGCTTCGTAAGCACAATCCTCAAATCTTCTGGGCAGAACAATCGTGCAGTGGTCTGATCCTTGTGTTAAGAACTGTCTTCAATCCGGTCCAGTCAAGAATTCTCCACTTCCTTCCTCTTCACCACACTCGGACATATCGACCAACATACCACCAGAATACAGCAATCTCAGTGAGGCTTTCAGTAAATCCAAGGCAGCTCAACTACCGCCTCATCGATCTAGCGACTGTGCCATAGAGCTCCTCCCCGGCACTACACCACCCAAAGGCAGAATTTTTCCTTTGTCGCAACCTGAATCTGAGGCCATGAAGAGCTACACTGAAGAGGAACTGGCCAGAGGGTTCATCCAACCATCCACATCCCCTGCTTCTGCAGGCTTCTTCTGCGTAAAGAAGAAAGATGGCGGTCTGCGACCTTGCATTGACTACCGGGGTCTCAACGATATCACAAGTCAAGTTCCGCTATCCCCTGCCTCTCGTCCCTTCCGCTCTGGAACAGCTACGCTCAGCTAAGTTTTTCACGAAACTTGACCTTCGAAGTGCATACAACCTCATTCGCATCCGTGAGGGGGACGAATGGATAACTGCCTTTTCCATGACGACAGGGCACTACGAATACCGGGTCATGCCGTTTGGGTTGGTCAATAGTCCGTCCATTTTCCAAGGCTTTGTCAACGACATCTTTCGTGATTTGCTCAATAACGGGGTCATTGTTTACATTGACGACATTCTCATTAATTCCACATCCCTTGAAGATCACATCACCCAGGTCCGCACCGTCCTTAAACGTCTCATTACTCATCAGCTCTACGCCAAGGCCGAGAAGTGTGAGTTTCATCAGACATCCATTGCATTCCTGGGATACATTATCAGTTCTGAGGGTGTCGCCATGGATGACACCAAAGTGCAGGCCGTTTTGCGATGGCCACAACTATCCTTTGTCAAGGAATTACAACGGTTCCTGGGGTTTGCAAACTTCTACAGGTGCTTCATATGAAATTTCAGCACCATCGCATCACCACTAACCTCGATGCTTAAGAAGGGGATAAGTCGTCTATCATGGTCCCCAGCTGCCGAATGATCATTTCAAGAGTTAAAGGAACGCTTTACCACAGCCCCCATCCTGCACCATCCCGACCCTGAGAGGGAGTTTGTCATCGAGTTTGACGCTTCCAGCACTGGCATCGGAGCAGTACTGTCTCAAAGACATGGTAACCCCCCCAAGCTTTTCCCATGCGCCTTCTATTCCCGAAAACTCACCCCTGCAGAACAGAACTATGACGTAGGAGATCGTGAACTATTAGCTATGAAGGCGGCCTTTGAACAATGGCGCCACTGGCTGGAGGGAAGCAAACATCCTTTCTTAGTGCTAACAGACCATCGCAACTTGGAATACCTACGTTCAGCCAAGAGACTCAATCCTTGACAGGCAAGATGGGCGCTCTTCTTCACCAGGTTCCAGTTCACCGTGACTTAAAGACCAGGTTCCAAGAATGTTAAAGCCGATGCTCTTTCCCGACAACATGAATTCACCCAAGCTCCATCCACTAGTGAACCCGTCCTCCCGTCCACGCTCATCCTGGCCCCTATCCAATGGGACATCATGGCCGAGATCGCCGACGCCCAACGCTCAGAACCATCTCCACCCGACTGTCCTCCAGATCGCACTTACGTCCCTGCAGCACTTCGCAGGAGGACAATCCAGCTGGTACATGACTCCCCTAGCGCTGGCCACCCAGGAATCACTGCCACCATCTAACTCGTCAACAATCGCTTTTGGTGGCCCTCTCTACAGTCTGACATCATTTCCTTCGTATGAGATTGCACCACCTGCCAAACCACCAAGTCGTCCCATCAAGCCCCAGCCGGTCCGCTTCAACCATTACCCATCCCTCAACGACCCTGGTCCCACATCGCCATAGACTTTGTAACAGACCTGCTCAACTCTCAGGATAACGCTACCATACTCACAGTGGTTGACCGATTCTCTAAGGCCTGCCATTTCATCCCGCTACCAAAGTTACCCACAGCCTTTGAGACAGCCGAACATCTTTGTAACTGTGTATTTCGTTTTTATGGTCTCCCTGAAGACATTATCTCTGACCAGGGTCCCCAGTTTACCTCCCGAGTTTGGAACGCATTCTTCCAGAAACTCAATATTAACATCAGCCTAACTTCAGGTTACCATCCCCAGGCCAATGGACAGGCGGAACGTCTCAATCAAGAACTCACCCGTTATCTCAGATCATACTGTCATCACAACCAGACGGACTGGAGTCGCTTTCTGTTTTGGGCTGAATATGCTCAAAACTCGCTTCGTAAACCTTCCACGGAACTGACCCCTTTCCAATGTGTCCTGGGATTCCAACCCCCTCTGTTCCCCTGGTCAGGAGATCCCTCGGATCAGCCTTCAGTCAATGATTGGCTAAAGAGGAGTGAGAATGTGTGGAATGAAGCCCATGTGCACCTGCAAAGGGCTGTCAGACGTCAGAAGGAACAAGCAGATCGTTCACGCTGCCATCACCCTGATTATCACCCGGGCCAATGGGTTTGGCTATCGACTCGGGATCTACAACTCTGGCTACCTTGCAGAAAGCTCAGCCCCAGGTTCGTGGGTCCCTTCAAAATACTCAGACAAATGACTCCAGTCTCATATCGTATGGCTCTCCCTTCTAGTTACCGTATCTCACCCACTTTCCATGTGTCTCTGCTTAAGCCCGCAGGTGGTCCGA
The DNA here is from genome assembly GCA_036281575.1 of Ancherythroculter nigrocauda. NCBI lineage: Eukaryota > Metazoa > Chordata > Actinopteri > Cypriniformes > Xenocyprididae > Ancherythroculter > Ancherythroculter nigrocauda. The sequence goes on along the minus strand of VTFQ01000008.1, from coordinate 2,482,054 downwards.
GAGGAGAGGAGAACCAGGATGAGGCCGGTGACCATAGACCCCCTCCCATTGTCATCGAAGGTGAGGAGACCTACCAGGTGTGAGAACTTCTGGATTCCAGACGCCGGGGTAGGACTCTGCAGTATCTGGTGGACTGGGAGGGGTATGGCCCAGAGGAACAGTCATGGGTCAATGCAGAGGACATTCTGGACCCGACCCTCATCAATGACTTTCATCAAACTCATCCTGAGAAACCTGCCCCCGACCATGTGGAAGGCCCCGGCGTCGACCACCTCCTCGCTTCAGGAGCCGCTCGTAGGGAGGGGGCTCTGTCACGAATGCGGCCTCTGTGGCTCCCTCCGATCACCACCTGAGGGCTCCGTCACCGGAGTACTAAATTCATCCGGACTACATTTCCCATCACCCACTGCCTGGCGCTCATCTCGTGTGCACCTGATCCCCTTCTGGTGAACTATAAATCACACTCATACACACACACGCACCGCAAAGTCTTGTTTTGCCACGGCTAACAATTCTGAGCGTTTTCCCTTGTTATAGTTTACTCGTGTATGACCCTGGATTGTCTGTTTTGATTATTCTGTTACAACGTCTCGCTGCCTGCCCATCTGACTCCTTGCCTGTTAATCTGGATACCGCTTGTTCTGTCCGCTGCCAGCCCCGACCTTTGCCTGTCCCCTCGTTACGTTTCAGCATTGTCTATGATACAGTTGTTGCCGGTGATTTACCCTTGCCTGTTATACCACGTTTGTCAGCAATAAAGCTGCAAATGGATCCCATGGATTCAGCCTCTTTGTTACAACAAGCAGTGTTTTCATAGTAAAAGTTTAGTGATTATTTGATTGTTGAACACAACTTACTGACTGAGTGTATTTTTTACCATAAACAAGTCTCTTTGAACGGAGAACATGTTGAAATGAATGTGTGGCAGTCAAACTAGCAACAGATAAAAGAGCAAACCATCATCTAAATCAGACTGTACTTTGCTGTTTGGTGATTATGCAACATTAGGCCAAACTTACTGTATCAAAGTCATGTGTCAGAGGTAAATATATGCAGGTTAAGTGTTTTAGGTTTCTTCTTAACATGTAAGCAGATGTTATCACTGAGAAAACCAATGAAAAACAGAGGAAAACAAATTACACATGACTGTGCTATTTATCAAAAATAATGCTGAACGAACCGTTTATGTTAAATATGGTCTGAAAATTTGTTTGGAGGTCTGATAACTTGAGTCTGGAAAAGTACAGAATTTTGAAATGGAAAATGTGTAGGAAACCTGTCATTTAAATGTATTGTTACACATCATATTCATGAGACAAGATCTTCAAAGTGGTACAGTATAAATGTCTGAATTGACATGGTGATAACCAAGAACACTAGGTATAAGCCTGAACTTTCAATCACCCTCAAAAACAGCTGAGATATAGCAGCTCCAAATGGGCCAACAATGCAATGGCTCTTTCAACTGTCACATACAGTGTCAACTTCATGGGACCATAACTTCAAAATGGTACAGCATAAATGTCTGAAATTTGGCATGGTAATAACCAAGAACCCTGGGTATAAGCCTCTAGTGAAACCTCCAACTCATCTTCAAAGACATCCGATATATAATGCCTCTAATTGGGCCAACAAATGGCTCATTCAATTCAATTCACATTTAGGCCTATTTGTATAGCACTTTTCACAATAAATATTGTTTTGAAGCAAAACTTTTTTACAGAAAATGCATGTTTCTATGTTACAAAACCAAAATAGTCTTTTATAATAGATGATATCAGAAAGCATAGTTATAAGATCAAATGATAGTATTTACAAATATCGCATATGCATTTAAGCAAAATTTGTGTGCATTTTAAAGTAATGATAATGTGATAATTTGGTATGATGGTCCAGATCTGATCTCATCTGGAGTCCTCACAGGGGTAGCTTCATCTATTCATAGGTGCTGGTCATCTGAAGTCTTCACAAGAGTCTGGATCCAAACTGGAGCTGGCGTAATCTATAGTTACCTCAGTATGGGCATTAAAAACATAGATAGGGAATAATTAGCATAGCTGCTGTTCATAACAATTCAAGCAAAGATAATCATTTGAGTTTAATCTGATACAACTGGAGTACAAGGATTGAGATGCTTTAATGACATGTCTTTAATAGTTTAAACTGGGAGAGTTTGTCTGAGCCCCGAACAGTGTCAGTGTCACAGACACGCCAGGCTCCAGCACCCTCAAATCACAGTGCACTCCCTCTCCGGAATACTAATCACTGTCACCTGCACCTCATCAGCACACTCATCACCAGCACTACTTAAGACACACTCACACACAGTCACATTGTCCGGTCTCATTTGCATTGAAGGACTTTCCTGAATGCTTACCTCAAGGACTCCTCTTGCTACTTACCTGTACTCTGTGTACCCAAGCTCTAGTCCTCGTCTTCGATCTGGTGTGAAGTGTTGTCTGAAGTCATCTACTACATTCAGCAAGTATCATTCTCCATTGTCACTCTGCAACCACAAAAGGACTGTGTCATTCTCCATATCGTTCATCAGTCACGAACTTGCATCTGTTTACTCACCTGTTATCCTCCTGATACTCTGCTTGTGTTCAATAAACAACCTGTTAACCTATCTTCTGTCTCTCGACTGGTACTATTGTAAGAGTCAGGAAGCCTATTCCAGAGTTTAGGAGCCAAATGCAAAAACCTCCTCTACCTCCTTTTATGTACTGACCCTAACCCGATCCAAACCTGTAACCTAACATAATCTTGAAGTTAAATGGGCAGAAAATGCAACAGGCAGCTCAATGTTTTATGTGCCAAATGATACAGTAAAAAAATACAGAAAGTTTGGAAATAAAGAATTTTAGTATAAAGTAGGTCTATTTAAAGTTCTATATTTTATATATTTCACTGTGGGGAAAAGTGCTACTAATGAAATACTAATAGTGTACTTGATTGTACTTGTCACGGTTCACTGGTTCAGTCGCGCTCTCTGTGAGTGTGGCTGTGTCCAAAAACTGGAAAATGCTGTCTTCGGAGGACACATTTCAAGGTAGGAAGGCATCATGTCCGAATCCAATGTTGGCTTCACTTCCTGTTCCCTGAGATACTGTTATGTACAGAAGGGGACGGAGACACCGGTATAGTTAAGATTGAGTTTATTGAACAACCAGAGATGACGGGCAGAGTGCAGGTGACTGAAGATGATACTGGATCTGATACTTGTCTTTATCTTTCCCAGGGATCGTGGATGCAGGCAGGCAAGGAGCAGACAAGACACAATGACACTCACTGGAGACGAGGAGACTCTAGGAATCACGGATAACGCTGGAGACAGGTAAGTAGACGTTAACGGAGTCCTTGAGGTTTGCATTAACGAGACCGGACAGTGACTGAATGCTCTGAAGTGTCTTTTATGCTGCTGTGATGACTGGTGCTGATGAGTGTCAGGTGTGGTTTGTTAATACTCAGGAGAGGGAGTGCGTTGTGATTGGGTGAGTGTAGAGCCTGGCATGTCTGTGACAGATACCTCTATCTAATCGATTTTTGAAGGCAGCATACATGTATCCTATGCTATATCCCACAATCTTGCGCTTTCCATTCTGTGACAGTTGAGCTAGAAGTACATGTTGAGCTGAGAAGTACGTGCACTTTTTTTTTAAATGTAATGTTTATTTTGAATTTTATATTAAGTATATTTGACAAATATCAATACTCTTTTTTTACAGAATGAACATGAAGTGAATATTATCTCATAAAAGCCTACAGTCAAATGGAAAACACTATAATGTTACATTAGTGAACTACATTGATCAAAATATCAATAAATAATCAGATCATGTATTTTAGTAATTAAGGTATTGTTATTAAATATCAGAAATGGATTACATTTCACATGCAGCTGATGATTCATATAGCATTCAGACATTTTACATATTCATCAATTAAAATTTATCAAGTTTTATTATTTGAAAACAACAGAGAAAATCACATGAATTATGACAATAACATGTTCTTCATGAATTATGTTTGTGAAAGACACTTCAACTGAAAGGTTATTCTGACAGTAATATAGATTGATGAGACACTACAATAAAAAACTGATTTCCATCAGAGTAGAGGCTGAGAAAAGAACAGATACACACACACACTCATTCATCATGGCACACACACACTGATCTGACTGTCTATATGAGGATTTATCACACATTTATTCTGACATGATATTTCGCTGACTGTATTAATGTAATGAAGAGACTCTATAACATCTCACTGTCATTCTCACTGATTCATCATGAGCTCAAAGCATTATGGGTAGAATCTCTCATCAGTCTATTCTGATTCATCAACATAGTTTCACTAATGAATTATTACCAACATTAAACCCAGGATAGAGCGGTTGAGTGAATGTGGTCTGGACTGTGTGGATGAGGCTCATTGTGTCTCCAGAGATGCTGTAGAAGGACAGAGTTCCTGCACTGTGATCCACATACACTCCTACTCTATAGTGATTCTTCTTATTCACTCCTGTTCTCCTGCTGATGGACTCTACAGGGAGATCAGTCTCTAAATCATCATCATCCTCATCATCCTCATCATCATCATCATCATCCTCATACACTCCTGTTCTTCTGCTGATGGACTCTACAGGGAGATCAGTCTCTAAATCATCATCATCCTCATCATCCTCGTTATCCTCATTATCCTCATCATCATCCTCATCATCCTCATACACTCCTTTACTGCTGATGGACTCTACAGGGAGATCAGTCCCTAAATCATCCTCATCATCATCCTCATCATCATTCTCATCATCCTCATACACTCCTGTTCTTCTGCTGATGGATTCTACAGGGAGATCAGTCCCTAAATCATCCTCATCATCATCCTCATCATCATCATCATCATCATCATCCTCATACACTCCTGTTTTTCTGCTGATGGATTCTACAGGGAGATCAGTCCCTAAATCATCCTCATCATCATCCTCATCATCATCATCATCATCATCATCATCCTCATACACACCTGTTCTTCTGCTGATGGACTCTACAGGGAGATCAGTCTCTAAATCATCATCATCCTCATCATCCTCGTTATCCTCATTATCCTCATCATCATCCTCATCATCATCCTCAAACACTCCTTTACTGCTGATGGACTCTACAGGGAGATCAGTCCCTAAATCATCCTCATCATCATCCTCATCATCATTCTCATCATCATTCTCATCATCATTATCCTCATCATCATCCTCATCCTCATCCTCATACACTCCTTTTCTGCTGATGGACTCTACAGGGAGATCAGTCTCTAAATCATCATCATCATCATCATCATCATCATCATCATTCTCATCATCATTCTCATCATCATCCTCATCATCATCCTCATAAACTCCTGTTCTACTGTGGATGGGCTTTACAGGAAGACGAGTCTGTATGTTATTGTGTCTGAATAAGTATCTGTCAGGAGAGCAGATCAAACTCCAGGACTGATAATTATATCCAAACCAACACTCATTACCATCTCCCTTCCTGCTGATGTTCTTATATGCCACTGATATACGCACATATTCTCCATTCCACTTAATCTCCCAGTAACAGCGTCCACACACTCTCTCTCTACACAACACCTGAGGCCAATCAAATCTGTCTGGATGATCAGGATACCGCTGATGCTCTGGGTAAGTGTTAGTAATCACTCTGTTCCTCTCTGACAGACGGAGGCGTTCATTCACTGTGTTCAGATCCAGAGTGAGCTGATGGGAATCTGATGAAGATACAACACATCACAATCAGGAATTATCAATCTGTCTGATCTTTTAGTCAACACTGTAAAAATGATTTTTGCTGCTTGTTAAATATACTTAATTAAAATATGTTAAAAACACACTATTACTGAACATTTTGTCCTAATTTAATTGTGTAAAATACACTTAAATATGTAAAACTGAAGTTTACTTCATCCATTAGTGTTGAATGAACTAAAACTGGGCAGTGGATTTTTAGTTCCCAGCATACTTTGCTCTGGTCTGGATCCATTACAGAAACTTTCCTTAAGTTCAGATCTGACAAATTAAAGGGTGGTTCAATGCAATTTCACTTTTTTAACTTTAGTTAGTGTGTAATGTTGCTGCTTGAGCATAAACAGTCTCTGCAAAGTTACAGCGCTGAACGTTTAATGCAAACGGAGATATTGTCTTTTAAAGTTATGGCAGTTTAATGCTTACAAAATAAACTAGCTTATTCCCGGGTTGGTGACATCATAAACCCTTGCTATTAACATAAACACTGCCCCCTGGATCACGCAACAAAGTGGGCGAGGCCATGTGGCGCAGCATAATGGAAGCGGAAGAGTTGTTTACACCGAATGCGAGCTGCGCGATGCGACGAAATCTTAAAGCTCCATCAGTTCGGCAACTCTCAGGTCTGTTATCAATCAACCAATGATAGAAAAGGCAAAGTCTATCACTGTATTTCATTTATCAGTGTTTTGTCATCAAAGTGATGAACTACATCTTTAAAAACATTATCATTTTTAAAGTTAACACCTAATTCATGCAAGACACTGATATCACTTTCATGAGTTTCTCAGTGAATTAATATTTTACTTCCATTCAATTTCCTTAGAACTGTTAAAAAATTCAAATTTAAAGCAATTTTTAAATTATCCTTTTTATTTGCCTTCTGCAGAAGTAAAACGTCGCTTATTCAAGGACGTGCATTTATTGCATGCTGTTAAGCTGAATTTATGAACGGTTTGCTGAAATAACCACAACATTAACAGTGTTGAATGTGATGGTCTCTGTTTCCCTCTTGCTTTTGTTCCTTAGTCTCCATGTTGCTTATTGTTTGTATGTTCATTTCTTTATTAAAAACCCCTGCATTTAGATTCATGTCTCAGCCTGCTTTCTCCAGACATTACACCTACTTCATTTTACTAGACCAGCGAAATGATACAAACTTCACACTCATGTTCTTTGTCACCAATAACAAAATTTTCAACTCAAATCCCACAGGGATCCTGGGATCATCACCACCCAGTAGAAAATATATACATCCATATTTATAATGATCAAAATAATATTGATTCTGAGGAGAAAGTTGGTTCAAATAAAGTGGCCATTGTCCAATCTTTAATGGTGTTTTGTAAATCCCATTTAGATCTAACAGAGATTTGAGAAGCAATCATGAAAATCATTACAAAGAGAATTTGCTTTTGCAGAGCAGAAAAGTATCTTCTCAATGTACATGTAAACAACACGAACCAGCTAGAGTGTTTGAGTGTGTGTGTCTGTGTGTACTTACATTTGTGTATTCCTGCTCTAATCCTGATCTCTCCTCCATGATCCACACTAGAAAACACACACAGTGTCACATTCACACACAGACACAAGTAAGCTTTTTAAATTTCTGAGGTAATTTCTGAATTTTCTATTAAAATTTATCAAAATGGTAGTAAATGTATAATATGGAATTAGGTGGAAATGTCCTAACAGTAGGAAAACACAAGTGTATACTTTGCACTTGGGACAACCCTTGTTGTGCCTTTATATTTACAAGTTAACTGTTGTTTTCTTCTCACTTTAGATGCTGGAACAATAAACATCCAGGCCACAGCATCTGAAGTGGAAATTCTATTAAATCATGGTTCTGTAATGCAAGAGACTGTGATGATGGAAAGAGGAGAAGATCCAGAAGCTCACTGTTTTATTATTTTTTTCAAAAACCACATACACAAACCCATATATACACCTGTGTATATATGCACGATGTGTTGTGTTCAGCCTGGATGAAAATTAGCATTGTGTTAAGAACAAATAAACCTCCATTAGATGAAGCTGACTGGATACTGTGTTTTGACTGACACCCCTTGAGGAGAGCTAGAAATCAGTGAAAACAGTCACTTTTTCAGTCATACTAAATAAGTTGGGATACAATTTTACTGATAGCGTTGCAAGGCAGTGCTGACAACAACTTTCTGTGTGCATGTATGTTTCTGTGTGTGTTAGAGAGTGTCTCGTACTGTATGTGTGCTTTTGTTTGGGTGAAAGCTTGAGAAATTAGGGCTGTCATGATAACTGCAATATTGTAATACAGCAATACTGACAAGCCAACCGCAGAGGATGGCAAGCAGCCACAAAAGATGTTCACTTTTTTATTATTTTTTATAAGACGTGCTGTCACTTTAATACACAGATCTAATATACACATGCAATTTCTTTCTTTGCTGTTCACAAACATAATAACCAATGGTGTTTATGTGAATTTTGCGTAACTTTGTGTGTATTTGACAATTTAAGCACAATAAGACGTGAAAGAGAAGTTAGTTTAATACTCACGAGATGTGCCGTCTGACAGACAGCTTTCTGTGTGCGTGCTTCAGTTGTGTGCGCTCAGAAAACCATAAATTAGAAGTTTAAACTGATATACTGTAGCTTTAATAAACTAATGCAAATAATAAACTTTCATAATGAAGAACTGTTTCATAATGAAGAACTTATTCCTTAATGCTCACATTTTCGACTAATTAAATAAACATGATTCATCGAATATGTGGGCATTATGGCTATTGTATGTATATTGACACAATAATACTTCTGAGGTAAAATCAGCTGAATTATGCTATGAAACATTGAAACACATCTACAATGATAATAAATATTATTACTTGCAGAGTTATTAAAGGGGTGGTTCAATGCGATTTCACTTTTTTAACTTTAGTTAGTGTGTAATGTTGCTGCTTGAGCATAAACAGTATCTGCAAAGTTACAGCGCTGAAAGTTCAATGCAAACGGAGATATTGTCTTTTAAAGTTATGGCAGTTTAATGCCTACAAAAAAGACCGGTTTGGACTACATGAGATTCTTCCCGGGTTGGTGACATCATAAACCCTGCAAAACACGCCCCCGGGAACATGCAACAAAGTGGGCGAGGCCATGCGCCGTGGCATAATGGAAGCGGAAGAGTTGTGTGCACCGGACGCGTCACACCGGACCAGTCAAAAGATATAGAACCCATTATAATCTGTGATATTTTCTACACTGGATGCGGCGCTGAAGAGTTCAATGCTGGATTTGCACAAAGGCTTTTACTGAAAGATGAAGCAGTTCCCACTTTAAAAGCAGAAGCTGCTGTTTATTGGCTTCAAACTGTAAGTACGCTTTATTGTTTGTACACGTCTTTTAAACGTATAGTTCTGTTGCTATTTTTGGTTGCATCAAGGACTTATACAAAGAGCAACTAATTTTTGCTTGGCTAACCAGTTAGCTAAATTTCTAGAAACACCAACAAACTTCTCTGTTCATAGACAAACTGCTGTAAATTAATCGCTACCTTTACTGTAGCCGAATACATGACTGAGTAGTGGCATTTTTGTAAAGCTTTTATCAGGATAAAACTGTATATTGAAAGCTAACAAACAGCAGTGACAGCATATCTAAACACTTTGAAAAAAATGAAATACCATTCATAAATTCATAATTAAAAGCTGCGATTGCAGCTTGACCCTCTTCATCTGGGTCTGATTCGGGCTCAATTTGATACAGCAATATAGACGCCATTATTTACATTTTCACTGAAGCAACGGATGGTAAGGGGCGCTGTGTTTTCCGGACGCTTCAGCGAATCACAATACACTGGGCCAGCTACAATACACTTGCTAACCAATCTGAGCACACTGCGTATTTCGGAGGGAGTGGCTTCATAGAAGCAGGAAGCAACCGAGCCGTTTATATGACAGTGGAAACAGAGGTGTAGAATAAAGGTAAAATATATGAAAAATACAGCGTTTTAAAAAAAAAACGAAGCATTAAGACATGTTAAACTGTGCCAAAAAAACACAATCAAGCCTAGAAAAAAACACTGAACCACCCCTTTAATGCACTGCAATACCACACAGGGAAAAGCAGACTTTTAAATAATAAACAAAGCCAGTTTAACTCTGCTACTGGATGCTGCTGAAACGAAACTTTCTGTGCATGCACCAGATAAGACAAGTTTGACTTGCACATGTGTGAGGAGGGAATTTTAATTCTGGCATTATTCTGGATAGGGGGCAGGGAGCCGCAGCTCATTTACATTTAAAGAAACATACATGAAAACAGCATGTTTTTCCTTGCACTCAAAATGAGTATTTACAGCATGCATAATAAATAATCTGTGGGGTATTTTGAGCGGAAACTTCATAGACATAGTCTGGGGACATCTGTGACTTAACCCTTTAACCCTCTGGAGTCTGAGGCTGATTTTGGGCCTGGAGAAGTTTTGACATGCCCTGACATTTGTGCTTTTTTCAGTTGTTCATAAACATATTAATGGAAAAAGTGTCATTACACTGTATTCAGCACAAACTAGGCTACCATAATATGTGAGGAACATGTATGTACATGTTTGTGTTTTTGAAGGAATAACATTTATGCGTGGTTATTGAAAAAACAAAAAACTTAAGTCACTGAAATAAGGCCAAAAAAAGTATAGTAAATCTGTGTTTACAATACTTTAGGGTATTGGAGGTTGTAGACTAGAGTTTTTGCTTCAAAATTATGTAAAAATTATGCTGCCTACTCCTTCATATAAAACAATATATTGATTTAGTTTTTGTAAGACACTTTTTGCCAAGAAACACAGTATGCGTGGAGGCGTGAATCACCACTGAATAATGGGCCATTCTCACCTGAGAAGACAAAAGAATTGCATAGTAATGAGCTGAAATGACTTGCATATTAATGAGGCATTTCAGTCAGGTAGGCTGTGAAAAAAACCTTCTGTGATGTCTCAAGCTCATCATGGTATATGAAACATACAGAAAAATATTATTACAATATAAAGTAATGGTTTTATATTATACTTTAAAATATAATGTATTTCTGTGATGCAAAGAGTCTGAATATAGGCTTTTAGTTTAAAAGCATAGACATTTGGAGAAATATTGGATTCTCATATGCTTATGTCAATTTTCTATACAGAGGAGTTATATTTATTTAATATTCATTGTCACTACTATGAGCGCTGGTGTTTTCAATTCATACTTGAAGTCGGAGGGCGCTCTCTGTGCATTTTTAGTCCACAAATTCATCTAAAAGAAAAAGAGGCTATTCCATGAATGGAGTTTCCAATTCATACTGCAGCCGGAGGGCGCTAAAGAAATCTATAGAAGAAAAGAAAACAGGAACTAACTGCATGTCTTCTAGAGCTCGCTAACTATGACTTTTACATCCAGATAAACACTTTTCAAGACAATAAATACACGATTGAGACGATGAATGCATGTATTGCCTCTGAATTTGCGTCTGAATAGCGCTGGCTCCGTGGGCGTGGCCGCATTAGCGGATAATGAGCTGAATCACGGACTTCTGACATGGCTCTCTTTTCATACAGATTACATAAACACAGAAGGTTTGTTTTCGATTTGACTTACATGATTTAAAACCTGACATCTTAACATGTCTTTAGACATAAGTGTAATTTTTCTGTGATTAGTATTCACTAAGTTACAGTTCATTTTCTGAGAACTATCAGATTGGACTTCGTTCAGAGGGAGAGGAGAAATCATGCATCATGTTAGTTTTCTTTATTTTACAAAAAGCACAACATTTTGTTGAGTGTATACAAATAAAAGAAGATATTCTATAGTTTCAATTGATATATTACTTATGTCTCTATGACAAAAAATGACGGAGTATTTTAAGTCTGTTTTGCTGCAATGTGAAAAAAAACCTGCAAAACGCGCCGACGCGTTTTCAGACCTCAGGGAGTTAAGACATATGGGAGAGTCAGTGCTTCCGTTTGCATGTCTTTGTTTAAGAGTCAATATAAACTGAAACCAAATAGGTAGTACAATAATTATTTTTGCATACAAAATCAGAGACTTTACATGCTCAGATCAAGCCTTCAATGTGCTCCTATTGCATTGTTTTCACCCTCCAATGAGTCTGAGTAATACGCGTTTTCAACAAAAACAGCACAGCCACTAACTGAATACAAATATTCAGGAGCTGCTCTCTTCATCTGGCTTCGTTTGTCTGGAGACCATGCAGCTCAGTATCTTATTCGTCTGGTTTCTCCTCACTCGATTTGTTCTGCTGTCCTTATTCCAACCGGTTTCATCTACACTCTGGTACACAGCAGCGGAACTTTATCAACTCCGGCTCGGGCTTCTGTCCATTCCGCCACCAGCTCGAGTCCTGCACTCGGATATTTTTCGACTCCCAAGTTGTATAAATGCCTATAGGGGTTCCACTCGAAGCTTCAACAGAGACAACACAAACCCGATACCTTCACACTGGTCTTCCTGCCGTCGCCCCCCTAGAAAGGCCGGCGTACGGTCTGTGGACCGCACCGTGCTAGCTAGCCTTGCCAGACAGGCTAGCATCAGACGCGGCGAATGCGGCGTCTCCATTGGGCTGCTCAACGTTCGCTCACTCACCAACAAGGCCTCTCTTGTTTATCTGGTGAATGATCATAACCTGGACTTTCTGTGCCTGACTGAGACTTGGCAGTGACCGCTGGACTTCGCCAAGCTCAACCTGACAACTCCACCTGGGTTTGTTTACGTCTTTCAACCTCGTGCTTCTGGTCGTGGGGGTGGCCTCGCCATACTTTGTATTTCTCATTGTAAAGTATCCCAACTCCCTGTCAGCGATCACCATTCCTTCGAATCCTCTGCCATACAAATCTCTGGATCTGTTCCTACCATTCTAGCTGCCATCTACAGACCACCGAAACCAAACCTAAATTTTTTAAATGAATTCTCGGATTTTATTACCACCTTATGCTCCCTGGCAACAAATATCATACTGCTCAGAGATTTTAATATGCATATGGACAATTTGAACAACACTCTCACTAAAGAGTTTTCCTCCTGTTTGGACAGTTTTGGACTACAACAATATATGGACTCTCCCACACACTCAAAAGGACACATTATCGATCTCATCTGTTGCTCTGGCATAACTCCAAAAAACTGTACAGCGTTTGACATCTCCTTCTCAGATCATAAACTTGTTTCATTTAAAGCTAAACTTCCACTTTTTAAAACTAATATATCCCGCTCCATCACATTCAGAAATATCAAAAATATTGATCCATCTACTCTCTCTTCTGCAATCGACAGAAAAATCAAAATCATCCACTTGCAATCTTGACCCGCTTCCTTCAACTTTGGTTAAAGTCTGTCTCCCTTCTCTGGCCCCCTTTATCACTGAAATTATACACTCCTCCCTTACCTCTGGTTCTGTTCCTTCACCCCTCAAAACTGCAATAATTACTCCCATTCTTAAAAAACCTGGTGCTGATCCAAATAATCTCAACAACTTCTGACCAATTTCAAACCTTCCTTTTCTCTCAAAAATACTTGAAAAAATAGTTGCCTCGCAGATTCATAATCATCTCACTAATAATAACCTCTATGAGCAATTTCAATCTGGTTTCCGTCCACTCCACAGTACCGAAACAGCCCTAGTTAAAATCACCAATGACCTTCTGATTGCAGCAGACTCCGGATTGCAGTGCTCACCATACTTATTCTTTTTGACTTAACCGCAGCTTTTGATACAATCTCTCATCACATTCTCCTCAACCGTCTACTCTCAATTGGTATCAATAACACAGCCCTGTCCTGGTTCTCATCCTACTTGTCAGACCGCACACAGTTTGTTCAGTTAAAGTATTTTCACTCTGAAATTTTCCCCAGTCAAAAATGGTGTGCCCCAGGGCTCTGTCCTGGGGCCCCTCCTCTTTATCATTTACCTTCTCCCCCTGGGCAATATTTTCAAGAAATTTGATATCAACTTCCACTGCTACGCAGATGACACTCAGCTCTACCTCTCCTCCAAACCGACGGCTTCATTCCCTCCCTCATCCCTCCTTGACTGTTTCCAAGAAATTAAAATATGGTTTTCCCACAATTTTCTGCAACTTAACGACAATAAAACAGAATTTATCATTATTGGTACAAAGTCCACTCTCTCAAAGACCAACAGCTTCCCTTTAATGATCGACAACTCTTCTATCTACCCCTCCCCTCAGGTTAAGAGTCTGGGTGTCATCCTTGACTGCACTCTCTCCTTCACAGCTCACATAAGCAACATCACCTGGTCCGCCCATTACCATCTCCGCAATATCAACCGCCTCCGTCCCTCCCTCACCCCCAACAGTACTGCCATACTGGTTAATGCACTTGTCACATCACGATTAGACTATTGCAATTCACTCCTCCATGGTTTACCACAAAAATCCCTTCATAAACTCCAGCTATTTCAGAACTCAGCTGCCCGCATCATCTCCAGAACCCCTTCTACACAACACATCACCCCTGTTCTCAAGCAACTCCACTGGCTTCCCGTCCTCTACCAAATTGATTTTAAAATTCTGTTATCAACATTCAAAGCCCTTTACAACCTGGCCCCCTCCTACATCACAAATCTCATTCACATACACACACCTTCCCGTACTTTGCGTTCTTCTTCAGTCACCCTCCTGTCCACTCCATCTGCCCGTCTGTCCACCATGGGACTTAGAGCCTTCAGCTGCTCCGCTCCCCGACTTTGGAACGCTCTTCCACAACACATTCATACTATAACATCTCTGGTTACCTTCAAATCACGTCTAAAAACCCACTTACCAGCATACAATACCTGATACCCATCACTTTTATTATTTCACTTTGTTTTATTGTAATCTATGTTTTTGATTGATATTTTATTCTTGAGAGATGTGTTTGATTGTAAGGCGACCTTGAGGGTCCTGAAAGGCGCCTAAGAAATAAAATGTGTTATTATTATTATTAAATATGTAGATTTCACGTGGCGTTTTTACTCATAACTTCATGAAACATGGACAGATTGTAGAAAATCATTATTTACAGCAGATTCTCATGATTAAAATGAGCCCAAAATCAACAATATATTGCGTTGATCACAAGATATTACTCACAGAATGATGTAACATACTTGGCTAAAAACATGTCTCTCATCTTTCTGGGATGCAATGTGTATCCAACATTCCCGGAACCATCCATGCTCGTTTTCCAATGTGGAATAACACAAAATAGGTATAATTTTGAAGCTTAGAGACTCAGGTTTTTAATGCATCTAACTATTTCGATAAACTCCTAATGAGTGCTGAGAAGCAATTGAAAGCTTAGAGTCTGAACTTTACAATGTAGCCAGTTTGATTAACTCCTAAGTAGTGCTGAATTATTTGTTGATAAATAGAAAAAAAAAGTGTTTTCATAATTTATTTAACTAAAAACAAATATGTAGATTGCACGTGGCATTTTTTCTCATAACTTCATTGCATTTTGCTCACAAAATGCACAGATTGTAGAAACTGGCACAACACTATTTTCAGTAGATTCACATTATTAAAATGAGCCCAAAATCAACATAATCCATTACACTGATCATGAGATATTCCTTGTGGAGGAACAATTTTAAAAATGCCCATTAGGGGGCATAACAAAAATGCAACCTTGGTTCCAAATGCTGTAATTTTTAAATATGTTATGCCACAAAATTTGATCCAGATGCAGTTCATATGTAGGAGAACTTTACCTAAAAAGAAATTTTCTCCAATGTTATTTCCTTCCTGAGTTATTGCATATCAAATAAGAATTACAGTATCTCACAGAAGTGAGTACACCCCTCACATTTTTGTACATATTATATTATATTATATTATTATAAAATATTTAAAAAAATGATGAATATAATCTGAGCACTTTCCTTTGTTTGCAGGATGAGAACACAGGACTGGAGATGGGGGACGAGGAGCTGGAGAATGGAGACGAAGGAGAATGGAGACATGGAACTGGAGACAAACATTAGGTAAGAATTCTTTAGGTGAGTCACAACCAAGGAGCACATACGGTGGGTCATAGATGGGACTAGACAAGGAGTGTGTGTGTGGAGATTCTTTATAAACAGTGCAGGTGATGAGAAACAGCTGGTGGTGATCAGTGGTGATTGTTGACGGAGTGCAGGTGAGTAAAAAGGAGGAATGCTGGGAAATGGAGTCCAGGGAAGGTGAAAAAGATGGTGACCGTAACAGTACTCCCCCCTCCTGGTAGGCGCGTCCTCTCGCTGTAAATGGAACAACTGGAGGGTGGGGGCCCTGGAGTCTTGACAGGAGAGTGACAGTGATGGTAGATATGAAGAGTCCAGGACAGACCCGGCAATTCAGGTGACCAGGGCAGATCGGGCAGTTTGGGGCGCCATGGTGGTGTGGCCTCAGCATGGACCCCAGGTTCGGCAACTCAGGCCCAAAATTTCCTTGGGAGGAGCCACGGGTTTCTGGGCTGGAGCTAACTCTTGAGCAGGCTCGTGGGCTGGAGCGGATTCTGGAGCTGGCTCGGGGACTGGAGCGGAGTCTGGAGTGGAGTCAGGGGCCGGAGCAGAATTTGGAGCTGACTCTGGGACTGGGGCGGAGTCTGGAGCTGACTCTGGAAATGGAGCGGAGTCTGGAGATGACTCAGGGACTGGAGCGGAGTCTAGAGCTAACTCAGGGACTGGAGCAGAGTTTGGAGCTGTCTCAGGGACTGGAGCGGGCTCAGGGACTGGAGCCATCTCTGGGCTCTCCGTGAGACAGGAAGTCAACTCTGGACCCGGGACGAGGAAGGGAGTCGCCTCTGGACTTAGGATGAGGAAGGCCTCTGGGGCCATCATTGGACACTGGACACTGGTCACGAGCTGAAGCCATTATTGGACCTTGGTCACAGGCAGAAGCAGACACTGCATCAGATTCAGGGGCTGGAGAAGACACTGAAGCAAACTCAGGGGCTGGAGCCATCACTGGACTCTGGTTAGGGACTGGTACATGTTCTAACCAGAAGTCGATCAGCCATAAGTTCTCCTTTAGCTCTGGAGAGGATTTAGGCATATCGGCCATTTTGGCTGAGGGCTCATCTTCGGCGGCGGCCTTCTTGACAGAGGTCTCAGGTGTGGCAGTGGCCATCGTGACTGAAGGCTCAGGAGCGGCAGCCATCTTGGGACAAGGCTCAGGAGTGGCGGCTTCATCGACTTCGCCTACTGTGAAGGGCGAACCAACAAACCACAAAACGTGGTCTATATATATTGAGCCAGGTTACCTGGGGTTGTGGTTGCTGGTGCTTGTTGGAAGAGTTGGTCATCATCTAAACCACTCCAGAAGACAGTCTTTAATGTACCGTCATTCCAGGGTACCTGGAGGAACTCTTCAACAAATGACTCAACTGGGCGGCCATTTTGAGTTATGGAGAGGAGCAGATCGGCAGGATTAATTGCAGTCTGTTATGGACTAGTCTTCTGTCACAGAACACAGACCAGGGAGATGGTAAGGATAAATGAAAACAGGCTTTATTGAACACAGTGGTAATTGCAATGGTGGATATGGAATGGGGTTGCAGCAAGGATGGACACAGAACAGGTGATTAGCCACACACACACATTTAACATTTAACTAACTGAGCACTTTCCTTTGTTTGCACGACGAGAACACAGGACTGGAGAGAGGGGACGATGATCTGGAGAATGGAGACGTGGAACTGGAGACCAACATCAGGCAAGGAATCGGTGGGTCATAGACGAGACTAGACAAGGAGTGTGTGTGTGGAGAGTCCTTATAAACAGTGCAGGTGATGAGAAACAGCTGGTGGTGATCAGTGGTGATTGTTGACGGAGTGCAGGTGAGTAAAAAGGAGGAATGTTGTTGCTGGGAAATGGAGTCCAGGGAAGGTGAGAAAGATGGTGACCGTGACATATACATGTATATTTATATGTAATACAATTTATATATTGTATTACATATAAATATACATGTATATGTCTGAGTTGCCGTCTCTCTCTATATATATATACATATACATATATATATATATATATATATATATATATATACATTTTTTTTGTTAAATATATACATTCAATGTGTGCGTATTTATATATACATAATAAACACAGTACACACACACATATATTATGTAAACAAACTTTTAGTTTAGATGTGATTAATCGCGATTAAATGTTTGATAGCACTTATAGCGATATATTGTACAAACTCGATATACTGCCAAGCCCTAGTAGTATCCTTTCTACATTTAAGAGTATTTCCCATGAATGGCATCAACACTGGTTAAATCGCCTTTGGTCTCCATGAATTGAAGCTTCAGCTTCTGTCCCTGACAGCAACATAGTGTTGGCCCAGATCCGGCCCACATCTGGTCCACATGTACCAGATGTGGGCCGGATCTGGGCCACACTATGTTGCTGTCTGGGGTGTTACCCCGGTGACACATTGCTTGTCGGTTGAGTCCTGTGAAGTGACACACATATTTGCATACACTATTTAACATTTGAACTTCTTATGAAAACTTTTTCCGCCTCTTTCACAACATGTGCATATGCACACAAATTTGTTCTTTACCTCATTTTAATGTTGATGAATTTAAAGTATTCTAAATGAGCGACGGTCTGCCCGAGGTGAGTAATTTACATAAAACACCAAACTATGGTTTACCCCAAATTTACCCCAAAATCCCTGTAAAGGAAATTTCTTCACTGCGACAGCCCTAGGAGAAAGTGTGTGTTTTCCACAGAAAATAAAACATAATTTTGTGGTAAAATCATGGAAATAATTTGTAATTTTTATCCTGTTGTTTGTTAGATTATTAGCTTGGTCAGTTTCTTTGTGGGATTGTAAGATTGTAAGGACATTTGATTTAACTTTTCAATATTTTTGCAAAGTGATATTGAACTGTAAAAGTGGTCAAGACCTGCTAATAAAAACTTCAGTTGTGTGTTTACTGGAAAATAATTGCACACCTTAGAATGTTTGTCATCCAGTCAGATTCAAGGATTGAATATCTCTGTAGTATAACTAAAGCTAAGCTTGTTTAAAAAAAAAAAAAAAAAAATCCTGCAGCTCAACATACTTTAGTTTGTCCAATCTGTAGTTTGGATGGTTGAGTTTATCGGAGAGCAGCTTGACACCTGAATCTCCTGGGTGATTGTAGCTCAGATCCAGCTCCCTCAGATGTGAGGGGTTTGAACTCAGAGCTGAAGACACATAACCACAGCCTTCCTCTGTCACCATACAGCCAGAGAGCCTATAAACACACACAGCAACAGCAAACATGACATTAGTTTGACAATCAGATCAGTCACTATCACACACTGACCTGTGCATTTTGCATTTGCAGGTATTTTCTGTAGATTCAGTCACAAAACAAACAAAGGTGTCTGTGGAAATGTGCTAGAGTACAAGTATTCATTTACTTTTATTAATGTAGTGAAGTCAACAGACTATTTATACTTATGTGCATTATACAAAATGTTTTTTTTTTTCAATCATTTATATCTATTTCAGCCATTCAGTAGGCATTATTTATGTTTAACCATTAAAAAAAACTTAAATAACCTCCCGCAATTTCCAGTGGCACCTTTTTTTTTTTTTTTTCACATTTCATTGTTTTGAATTGAAAATATAATTTATGTGATTCATTACATTTTTAATTGAATATGATGACACACAAAAAAAATTACAAAATCGTTTGAGGGTATGTGTGCATATTTCACAAAAAAGTAGTATTTACAAATAGTTCAAATGCAGTTAATTCTAGTTGCTAATAAATTCTTTCTTCATTTCTCTTAAAATAATGGTATTCCATTATATTCTTTAAAATATAATGTATTTCTGTGATGCAAAGAGTCTGAATATAGGTTTTTAGTTTAAAAGCATTCACATTTGGAGAAATATTGATGGATTATCATATGTTTATGTCAATTTTCTATACATGGTTATATTTATTCTATATTCATTGTTATCACTATGAGCACTGGTGTTTTCAATTCATACTTGTAGTTGGAGGGCGCTCTGTACACCTTTAGTCCACAATTTATTCCAAAGAATAAGAAGCCATTTCAGGAATGGTGTTTTCAATTAATTCTTGCAGCCGGAGGGCGCTGTTACGGTACACAGGAGGCAGACACAGATGTAAACAGGTAACTTGCGTTTATTGACACCAGTAGAGCATAGAGCATGAAACAGGTAAGCAGAGTAGAGTAAATGGATGATTAGATGATAGTGATGGAGATACTGTCCTTTTCCTTTCAGAAATGTACACGCTGGAGCTTGGAAATCGCTGGAGGTGACTGGAGCTGACTGGAGCACACCCACACAGAAGATGAGGCACACAGAGGGAAGGAGACATGCTGGAGACAGGTAGGTATGGAACGAGGAGTCCTTGAGGTAAGCATTCACAGAAGTATACGCGAACGAGACCGGACATGGAGTGCTGTGTGTGTGTGCTCTTTATGGTGCAGCTGATGAGTGTGGTGATGAGGTGCAGGTGGCGGTGATCAGTACTCTGGGGATGGTGTGCGCTGGGATTGGTTGAGGTTGGAACCTGACGTGTCTGTGACAGTACCCCCCCCTCCACGGCCCGCTCCTGAGGGCCGAGGACCCCGACGCCGTGGTGGTCGTCCTCTTCCCCGCGGTGCCGGTCTATCAGGGTGGCTGTCGTGGAAAGTTTGGAGTAAGTTGGGATCAAGGATGTTGTTTCTTGGGACCCAGGAGCGTTCCTCGGGGCCGTATCCTTCCCAGTCGACTAAGTATTCCAGCTGACCACCACGACGCTGGGAGTCCAAGATCTCATTAAAAACCTCGTATGCCGCACCGTCCTCCAGGATGAGTGGAAGGGGGGGTTCAGCGGGAGCCACGTCAGGTCCTGTGGAGAGAGCAGAAGGGTGGTAAGGTTTGAGGAGTGAGACGTGGAAAGTGGAGTGAATGCGGTACCCTTGTGGCAGCTGGAGTTGGTAAGTGACTGTGTTGACCTGCTTGATGATGGGAAATGGGCCAATGAACCTGGGACTCAGCTTTCTGCAGGGCAGACGCAGTCTGATGTCCCGGGTGGACAGCCAAACCTTCTGACCGGGCTGGAAGACAGGGGTGTTGGAACGTCGAAGGTCAGCTGTCATTCTGCATCTGCGCAGGGCTCGTTGCAGCTGATGGTGCGCTGAGTCCCAGACCCTCTCGCTCTCTCGGAACCAGTAATCCACTGCCGGAACGTTAGAGGGTTCCCCGGTCCAGGGGAACAGTGGGGGTTGGTAGCCGAGTACGCACTGGAATGGTGTGAGTCCTGTAGTCGACTGTCGGAGAGAGTTCTGGGCGTACTCGGCCCAACCCAGGAACTGGTTCCAAGAGTCCTGGTGGTCATGACAGAAGGTACGGAGGAAGCGGCCGATCTCCTGGACCTTCCTTTACGTCTGCCCGTTCAACTGTGGATGGTATCCCGAAGTTAGGCTGACGGCCACACCTAGGAGGAAATGGAATGCCTTCCACACTCTGGAGATGAACTGGGGTCCTCTGTCTGATACAATGTCCTGTGGTATCCCAAAATACCTGAACACATGGTTGAAGAGCATTTCTGCGGTTTCCATGGCAGTGGGCAATCCTCGTAGTGGAATGAGACGACAAGATTTGGAGAAACGGTCTATGATGACTAGGATGCAGGTATTTCCATCTGAAACAGGGAGATCAGTGATGAAGTCCACTCCTAGGTGTGACCATGGTCGATTGGGAACGGGCAGAGGAAGGAGTTTCCCAGCTGGCAGATGACGAGGACTTTTGGAGATGGCGCACTCCCGACAGCCCTGCACGTACCTTCTGACATCAGATGCCATCCCTGGCCACCAGAAGCGTTCTTTCAGCAACGGGAGGGTTTCCTTGACCCCCGGGTGACCAGTGCCTAGTGACGTGTGAGCTGAGTGGATGGTTGGAGTGCGTCGTGTCCGGGTGATGGAGAGCAAGCCAGGTGGACAGCCCAGCGGAGGGTTTGTGGAGGCATTGGAGGAGGGAATGGTCTCTTCTGACCAAGTGATGGGGCTTACAATGAGTGAGCTCGGGATGATAGGCTCAGGTTCTTCTGTCTTCTCTTCTGGAGCATGGAGACGGGAGTTGAATCGGGAGAAGAACATGGCCCAACGGGCTTGTCTTGGATTTAATCTTTAATCAGAACGAATATACTCCAGGTTTTTGTGGTCTGTTAGCACCAGAAATGCATGTTTGGCTCCCTCCAGCCAATGCCTCCACTCTTCCAAGGCAAGCTTTACAGCTAGGAGTTCCCTGTCACCGATGGAGTAGTTGACTTCCGCTGGGCTGAGCTTGCGGGAGAAGAAGGCGCATGGATGGAGTCTACTTGGCGTCCCCTGCTGCTGCGACAACACCACTCCCACTCCGGTGGTAGAGGCATCTACCTCTACGATGAAAAAACCTCTATAATCATGTCTCAGCTCAATTTAAAATAATGGTATTTTATTATATTCTTTAAAATATAATGTATTTCTGTGATGCAAAGAGTCTGAATATAGGTTATTAGTTTAAAAGCATTCACATTTGGAGAAATATTGATGGATTATCATATGTTTATGTCAATTTTCTATACAGAAGAGTTATATTTATTCTATATTCATTGTTATCACTATGAGCGCTGGTGTTTTCAATTCATACTTGTAGCTGGAGGGCGCTCTGTACACCTTTAGTCACAATTTATTCCAAAGAATAAGAGGACATTTCAGGAATGGTGTTTTCAATTAATTCTTGCAGCCGGAGGGCGCTGTTACGGTACACAGGAGGCAGACACAGATGTAAACAGGTAACTTGCGTTTATTGACACCAGTAGAGCATAGAGCATGAAACAGGTAAGCAGAGTAGAGTAAATGGATGATTAGATGATAGTGATGGAGATAGTTACTGTCCTTTTCCTTTCAGAAATGTACACGCTGGAGCTTGGAGATCGCTGGAGGTGACTGGAGCTGACTGGAGCACACCCACACAGAAGATGAGGCACACAGAGGGAAGGAGACACGCTGGAGACAGGTAGGTATGGAACGAGGAGTCCTTGAGGTAAGCATTCACAGAAGTATATGCGAACGAGACCGGACATGGAGTGCTGTGTGTGTGTGCTCTTTATGGTGCAGCTGATGAGTGTGGTGATGAGGTGCAGGTGGCGGTGATCAGTACTCTGGGGATGGTGTGCGCTGGGACTGGTTGAGGTTGGAACCTGACGTGTCTGTGACAGGCGCTCTCTGTGCACATTTAGTCCACAAATTATTCTAAAGAAGAAGAAGAACCAGGAACTAACGGCATGTCTTCCAGAGGTCGCTGACATACAGGCTTTTACATACAGATAAACACTTTTCAAGACAATAAATACACGATTGAGATGATGTATGCCTGTATTGACTCAGAATTTGCATCTGAATAGCGCTGGCTCCGTGGGCGTGGCCGCATTAGCAGATAATGAGCTGAATCACGGATTTCTGACATGTGTCTCTTTTCATACAGATTAAATAAACACAGAATTTTTGTTTTCGATATGACTTATATGATTTAAAACCTGACATTTCAACGTGTCTTTAGACCTAAGGCTATCTTTTTTGTGATTAGTAGTCACTAAGTTATAGTTCATTTTCTGAGAACTATCAGATTAAACTTTGTTCAGAGGGAGAGGACAGATCATACATCATTTTAGTTTTCTTTATTTTGCAAAAAGCACAACATTTTGTTTTTACTCTGAGTGTATACAAATAAAAGAAGATATTCTATAGTTTCAATTGATGTATTACTTATGTCTCTATGACAAAAAATGAGTATTTTAAGTCTGTTTTGCTGCAATGTGAAAAAAAAAACCTGACCTCAGGGAGTTAAATACCTTTAAAAACTTTATTAAATAAATTTAAATTTAAAATAACTAAAGCTTTTATTTTAGCAGAAACCACAGGGAGCTAATAACAAACAAACAGTGACACACCTTAATGCTTCACAATTGCTCAAAATATATATAAACAGTTCTCATTACAAAATTGGAAAAATGTTTGGTAGATGTTGTTTTTCTTTTCACATCCATGTTATGAGTGGCCCTAACTCATTTGCAGGAGTTTGCAGCATTTACTGTTAATTGAGCTGTTCTTAAATGCTGAAAACAGGATCATGAGTGTGTAATTGAACATAGTACCTCGCTTCACTCTGAAACACGCAACATTTCAGAATTTATATTTAGAGAAATACATAGCAACATTTATAATTTGATAACAAGCCATATCCCATTCTTTCAACCATGCAATGTTAGAATTAAAAAAGAAAAAGAAAAAGTGCCATCCAACTGACAAGTAACACAGTTCTGTAATTGCCATTTGGGGTGTGGTGGTAATTTTGGACCTTAGCTAAGATGCTAATGGTGTCTTGCACACATCCTCTAGATCAGTGGCTCTCAAACCTGTCCTGGGACCCCTCACCACTGCACATTTTGCATGTTTCCCTCATCTAACACACCTGATTCAACTCATCAACTAATTAGTAGAAACTGCAAGAGTTGAATTGGGTGTGTCTGATGAGGGAGACATACAAAATGTGCAGTGGTAAGGGTCCCCAGGACAGGTTTGAGAACCACTGCTCTAGATGGTGTTACCAGTTTGTATGTCGGAAGCAATCAATGCATTAAATAAATTTATTTGAAACACAGCATTTTGCAGCATCTTTAGTAATTGTTTCAGGCCATGTCATGACTTCCATCATCATACAGTCAACTCAACTCCCCACCCTAAACAAATTTTTTGAGTCACTTATCAGGTTGGAGAATGCAGACATTATGGGGAAAAAATCACATTACTGCAAATTTTGTTTTGACTCTTGTTCTGGCAATTCTTTGAGAGCAGATGTCATATTTAGTGACAAAATTTAATGGTCATTTAATGGAAACATGGAAAACCATTTACCTCAGTATCTGCAGTTGGCAGTTTGGACTCTTCAGTCCATCAGAAAGAAGCTTCACTCCTGAATCCTGCAGGTCATTGTTACTCAGGTCCAGCTCTCCCAGGAACATGTTTGAGGATTTTAGAGCTGAGGACAAACTCTTACAGGAATGAGCGGTGAGATTACAGAACTGTAGCCTGTGTAGAGTACAAAACAAACAGTGATATAATGGGTTTATTAGATAGGGTTTATAATCTGAAGCACAGATGATTTTTGACTGTATCTTTGACTGTAGTGATGTTGTTGAGGGAATCAGAACCATCAGATATATTCAATGATTATTGAATTTAAGATTTTAAGGTTATAAAACAAAATTAAATGGCTTCCTTTATATTATATAAGTGTAAAGGCCAATTCACACCGCACCGACAAACACCAACAAACACCAACAAACACCAACAAACAACAACAAACGCAAACGAACAAGTTGGCCGTTGGATTTAGAATTCTATGAGAATGTTCACACTTCCCCAACAAACACCAACAAACGAGTGACGTCTGACTGGGAAAATTCCACAACTATACGTGTAACCAATGACATGTTAACAATATTTTCAGCCAAGTTTATTATATTAATGATATAGTATCATATATTTTTTCATTGTATTAAAGTATTGAGGCAAAACAAAAATACTAACCTGAAATCCAAAGTGCTGTAGCCACCGATCTGATCGTAACCTATTGCGTTGCGGTTGGTAGCTATACACCGGTTTTTAAACTTTTTTTTTAGCGTGACCCTTTTTATTAATGAGACTCATAAGCATATACAACCATGCAGCTAAACAAGCCAAAACAAATTATTAAAAAAACGAAACTGAAGGTAAACCTGCGTTGCTCTCATGGTGGTTATAACGTTACCTCTCTCTTTCGGTGAAGTGGAGCAGCTGCTCTTGCTGAATGGCACGGATTGCACTATGGACTATTGTACCTTTTGTATATTTAATTTTTTTTTTTAACTGTATTTTATATTTTATAACGAACAAGCTGTGATGTCAAGTTTCCAGTGCTTTGTTGTGTGTGCGTGAGGCGCGGGCGTGATCAAACAGCTGATCAAACACTTGCCTCATCGTCATGGCAACCGTTCGTAGCCAGGTCAGATTACGTCAGAGTTTGTTGCCATTTGTTGGAAAACTGTTCACACTGCGCAGACATTCCACGACCCGACAAACACAGATTAAACATGTTCAGTCGGTTGAAAACTGACTTCGACCAACGCCAGCAAACACCAACAGATGCCAACAGGGGTATCACACCGATCCAACAAACTCCAACAGACAAGTTTGTTGGCGTTTGTTGGCTGTTGTCGGTGCGGTGTGAATTGGCCTTAAAATGCTTCAATAATTCAGCTCTTCATAAAGTATCGAACCAGGCCAGTTTACTCACTATTTTATGTAAAGATGAAATGATTCAGGCAATGATCCAGATTACCAAATCTGGATTACCAGTGCTCTGAATGGAACTACATAGCATAATGTAGGCTACTAGTTAAATAATAACAGTTAAAACAGTTATCATGGGATAACTTGAAGGTTACTTTAACATCCTGTTACATCCTTTAAAATACTTGTTACACAAGTCTAATAACTGATATTTTGTTGTGCACTACCAAACCTGTGATACTACAGCATGAAATCCAGCAGTATTGTGATAATCAGGAATGCAGAACAATGTTAAAAACATGCAAAGTGAAGAAGTTATTAGCTAGTGTATTATTTAGACTCAGACATCAAAAACCGCACATGAAAGTCATCAATGGTAACAATCAATTAAAAGACTTATGCTGCAGTGCATGCTGGGATCAATAATAAGTAATGAAGCTGAATTGTCTTAAATTTTTCTGCTTTTATTTTTGCTGTCGTTTTTCTTGTGACTTTTTAAGAGCTTGTTTTGTGATGTTGAGTTGATTGAATATTTTGTTGATTGTCACCATTGTTGAGGTTTGTATGACGACTGTTTATATCTAAATGTGCAATGTTTAAAATATTATTTGTACAAACGAGTCACCTTGTCTAATTTTGAATGCATCACAGTAATATTTTTATCACAACTATATTTAACAGATTTTCACATTTAATACCACTACCACTCTTCTATTTGCTTCTATCTATCATCAAAACAGTACATGCTAAATTCATAAATGTGATCATGTTTTGAAAGTAGAGTGATTGATGTCAGTGTTTCTTACTGAGCTGATCTGGATTCTTTAACCACAGGCAGCAGCTTCTGAAGAACTTCATCTGCTGTATTTTGTTCTCCAATAAACTGTTTTAGATGAAAAACATCCATCATCTGCTCTGATGTCAGCAACACATAAACCAGAGCTGACCACTGTGAAGAGGAGAGTTTGGTTTCTCCTATTTTTCCAGATTTCAGATAGCGTTGGATCTCCAGCATCAGTGAATCATCACCCAGTTCATTCAGACAGTGGAACAGATTAATGGATCTCTCTGGAGAGTGATTCTCCATAATCATCTGTTTGATGTACTGAACTGTTTCCTCTTTGTTGTAGGAGCAGCTTCCTGTCTGTCTCAGTAGTTTTTGTAAGAGAGTCTGATTGAACTCCAATGAGAGACCCAGAAAGAAACGCAGGAAAAGGTCCAGATGTCCATTCTTATGCTGTAAAGTCTCATCCACAGCTCTCTGATGCAGCTCAGATAATGAATAATATTTATTCCGATTTATAATTTTAGAAAACAGACATCGTTTGGCTTTCTCAAACACATTTCTGTTCTTGTTTGTAAAGTAAATGTGTGCATATAGAGCTGCTAGATGTTCCTGGATGCTCAGATGAACAAAGCTGAAGACTTTCCCCTGATACAAGCCAAACTCCTCTCTGAAGATCTGAGTGCACAATCCTGAGTACACTGATGCTTCTGTCACATCAATGCCACACTCTCTCAGATCTTTCTTATAGAAGATCAGGTTGCCTTTCACAAGCTGCTGGAAAGCCAGTTTCCCCAGTCTGAGAATCAAGTCTTCATCTTTCGCTTTCCTCTGATAGTCCTTCTCATGTTTGATGTTGGTCTGAATGATCAAGAAGTGTGTGTACATTTGAGTGAGCGTCCTGGGAATCTCTCCACTCTCTGCTTCACTCAACATCTTCTCTAGAACAGTGGCTGAGATCCAGCAGAACACTGGGATGTGGCACATGATGTGGAGGCTCCTTGATGACTTCAGGTGTGAGATGATCCTGTCGGCCAGACTCTGATCACCGATTCTCTTCCTGAAGTATTCCTCCTTCTGTGGCTCATTGAAGCCTCGTACCTCTGTCACTCGATGGACACACTCAGACGGGACGAGATCAGCTGCTGCTGGTCTGGAGGTGATCCAGATGAGAGCAGAGGGAAGCAGATTCCCCACAATAAGGTTCATCAGCAGCTCATCCACTGAGGCTGATTCAGATATATTACACAGTTTCACTTTGCTCTTAAAGTTCAGAGACAGACGGCACTCATCCAGACCATCAAAGATGAACAACACTTTATATTCATCACTGGATATTTCCATGTGTTTTGTTTCAGGGAAAAAGACATGAAGAAGATTTGAAAGACTGAGTGTTTTGTCCTTCATCAAGTTGAGCTCTCTGAAAGGAAGTGGAAATATGAGCTGGACATCCTGATTCTCGTTCCCTTCAGCCCAGTCCAGGATGAACTTCTGCACAGAGATTGTTTTTCCAATGCCAGCGACTCCCTTTGTCAGCACAGCTGTGATGGGTTTGTCTTGTCCAGGTAAAGGTCTAAAGATGTCACAGCATTTGATTGGTGTGTCCTCTGTTTCTGCTCTCCTGGATTGTATCTCAATCTGTCTCACCTCATGCTCATTATTGATCTCTCCACTTTCACTCTCTGTGATGTAGAGCTCTGTGTAGATCTCATTCAGGAGTGTTGGGTTTCCTTGCTTTGCAGTTCCTTCACACAGACACTGAAACTTCTTCCTCAGGTTTGATCTAAATGTGTTGAGGCTGTCGGCTTTATGACTGTAAAATAAAAACGACACATTATTACATGGGTTAATAAGCTACTTCTGTATCATATATTCAAATTCAAATATTTGTTAGAGAAATGTTTTACCTGAGACCAGTCTGTGTATCTCCACTCTTTAAATATATTGACTGACCTATAGACATATCACTCTTCATAGACACACAGCTGGACTCTGGTTCTGATCTTCTCTGATGAACTGAGCTAAAACAGAGAGAGATTAATGTTAATATTTCAAATTACTGTATTCATTAACTCAATTATTTATATATCATTAAAGAAATCACTTTAAAGTGTGTTACATTATAAAATAAAGATAAAATACCCCCCCCCCCCCCAAAAAAAAAGATAATATAAAATGCCATACTACAATCATACTTTTATAGAAATGTTTTACCTGAGGCCAGTCCGTGTATCTCCACCCTTTAAATGTACTGGCTTATCCATAGACATGTCACTCTTCATAGACACACAGCTGGGCTCTGGTTCTGATCTCCTCTGATGAACTGAGCTAAAACAGAACATCCTTTATGATTACAATCATCTTAAGATAAGATCTCAAAAAAGCATATTTTAATAAAAAGCACTCAAGGAGGCTTATTGTTATTAATAAATGTTATAACAAAAGAAACATACAGAACAATATATGTTTTTTTTCTGTAGACAGTCATTTCTTCTATAACACTAAAGGATATTTAATGTGTTAGTCAAAGCACCTGCATCCTGGAAAATAATCTTCATTTCTAGATGTTTGTGTGTCATCCATGATAGGTCTGAGTTTGATCTCCACCACTGACTCCCGATGGAAGTGACAAACAATCACAAAAACTAAAGTAATCAAACAGCCTTCATAACTCCACTGAAATGGACGTTGAGAGCTGGAGAAACAGATCACGATCACTCAAATACATAAGGTTAGTCACATGTAAACACAAATGCACTTTAGACTTTAGACTTTATGACCAGGAGCCGGTTGCATAAACCACTTAGACTAGTCTCAAAAGTTAAGACACTAATGTTTTTTCTTGAAGAGTGGTCCTAATTTTTTCCGTTACATAAAAAGGTAGACTGGTGTCATTTGAATTGGAAAAATAACATTGATTACCCCTTGGTCAACTGCAAGTTGGTCAAACTAGTTCTTAAGACACAGTCTTAATATAGTGACTAAGTTTATGCAACTGGCCTGAGAGTGGCATGTCATGGGTTGCCAATCGAAAAAAAAATGTCCAGCACAAATCTGACTCAAAACCTGTCAAAAGGAATGAAAACTAGCTCAGTTTCAGTGTTGCCAAGTCTGTGGTTTTACCATGGAATGGGGATACTGATAAAGTATTTCTGCAGTCTTGATTTCCCCCTCCTGAAAGTTAAAGGTTGCTCTATTTTCAGGATAATGTTGATTAGCAATTGGGTTAGTTGTCACAAGACCTGGCAACCCAGGTCTTGGTTAGCTCCCAATTACATGTTTTAAATTAATGAAATTAATATTTGTGTCACTTAGCATAACAATTAATTGATTACAAATTGATTATAGTATTATTATTAACTATACCACATTGCTAATATTGTGTAAAATTAATATTAAATTACTTTTACAGTTCATAGTATGTGCAACAGTCCTTATCCTTATAAAAAAAAAAATACTGTGGCGACCAGGGCGGGCGAGAGCTGCGAGGCCGGTGGCGCAAGAGTTAATGAGCTTCACCTGGGAGGCGCACCGGCCTTGAGTCTCTCGCGGAGGAGCTCCAGAAGCATAAATGGAGGAGCGGCAACAGTGAAGGATGAGAGAGGACCAGGCTTGGACTTTATTTTATGTTTTATTATGTTTGTGTGGGCGGCAGATGTCCGCGAGGGTCTGCCATTACTTTCGTTTTGTTTATTTTGAATTAAAGTTACGTTGAATGTTCGCCGGTTCCCGCCTCCTTCTTCCCGAATACGAACCGTGTTACAAATACATATTTAGGCATGGCTGTGTTTCCAGTTTGTTTCATTTTGCAATACATAATCATTAATTTTATATTTCAAGCATGTTGTTTGTGCACTTAAACATTATACAATAGTAAAATAGGTTATAATTAGTCAAGACATCACAATAACAACATTTGATCAGCCATTAACACCTGGGTCCTAAATGAGACCCGATTCCTGGGGGAGACTTGATTTCTCTTGACACCAGTAGCACTTCTTTGTAGTGTTATGTTGAGATGTATGTCACTTTTGTCTTTGGGTGTGTGTCTCTCTCTCTCTCTCTCTCTCTCTCTCTCTCTCTCTCTCCCTCTCTCTCTCCCACTCTGTCACTTTCACAGGTTGACCCGCCCTAACTGAATGAGCCGGTAACGTGTCCCGTGGTTGACCGAGGTGGAACTGTGCATCTAGACTCTGATCTGGGGTGTGGAATGATGTTGTTGATAGTGCTGTTGGATAAAACTGTTGTGATTGCTGATAAGAACTATAAATATTTCTGTGTAGTGCCTTCTGTAAATACTGTATATGTCAAATATTCCTATTTATCTTACCCACCCTGTGTTTTTGTTTTCTGCCGACTGTTTTCTTTTCTTTTAACGTGGCTGAATGTTTCGCCTGTTTTTGTAAATACTGTAAATATCACTTCAGTATGGAAGCCCTAGGGGTTGGGTGCCACTTTTTTTTTCTTTTTTTTTCAGTCCCTGTATTTTTGTTTAGACTTTATTTGTTAGGGTAGTATGTTTTCTTTGGGAAAAAGGTAGACCCTGCAGTCCATTTGCTAGTGCACAGACATGGTCTGTGTGAGCAGGAAGGCTAAGTAGATATTGATTGTTTTGTTTCATATTCTCAAAGCCTTGTTTTACTAAATTAGAGTATTATGTTTTTAATGCAGACACAATCATCATGGATTTGTAAGCCATTAGTCACGCCCATATTTGATCTCAGAAATTAGTCCGGGGCTGATGGCTGTGATGCAGGTAACTGTAGAGCATTTTAAATAGTGTTTGTAAGTGTTTTGATTTTATTATTTTAATGGGATTAAAATAAATATATGCATTATGGTTATTTTGGGGTTGTTACAATAGGACCAGCTGGGAGACAGAAGATAGATTAACAGGTAGTTTATTGAACACAAGCAGAGTATATAGATGGCAACAGGTGAGTAAACAGATGCAAGTTCGTGACTGATGAATGATATGAAGAATGACACAGTCCTTTTGTGGTTGCAGAGTGACAATGGAGAATGATACTTGCTGAATGGAGTAGATGACTTCAAACAACACTTCACACCAGATAGAAGACGAGGAGAGGAGCTTGGGTACACAGAGTACAGGTAAGTAGCAAGAGGAGTCCTTGAGGTAAGCATACAGGTAAGTCCTTTGATGCAAACGAGACCGGACAATGTGACTGTGTTTGAAAGTGTCTAAAGCCGAGTTCAGACTGCACGATTTTAGCCCCGATTTTGGCTCGCGAGTGACAATCACACAGTGTGAATGAGCAAAGACGCGATCTGAGAGAATCGTCGACGAGTCGCCAACACCCGTGAGATATTTGGCATTCTAAATATCTGGACCTGTCGGCGATTCAAACTCCTGCAGTGTGAAAAGTGTTCTGACTGAAAACTACATCGGCGATGACCGACAGCCAATGAGAGAGCAAGATACAGAGCAGCGGGGAGTTCGGGGAGGAGTTATAGACCACAACATCAGCAAGCATGGCTTCATTCACATAAATATTACAATTCTATCAAACAGAAACAAAACACAAACATTTGCTTGACCATCCGCAACAGCAGCACTTTGAAAAGTTATGTATTTACCTCCAACTCTCATTGCAGAACACACAATCCACAGTCTCCCCAACCATTTCCTCCTCCACATTCTTCTTTTCTTTTTGTTGTTTTAGCTGCAAATCAGCGCACCGGCAATTCATATTGCAAGCTTCTTGCGGGCTACCGTTTTTAATAATAATAATAATAATAACTCCGGTCTTGCACGCGTGATATCGCGTTGTTTCCTTGTCACATCTCGCGTGTGTTTGGTTGTGAAACGTAGTTTGCATGCCAGACAGAGTTGTCGGCGATTCTTCCTATTGTCAAGTCATGCAGTGTGAAACCTTCTGTCGCCGATCCATCGTGCAGTTTGAACACAGCAGCGACTGAATGCTGGCCAAGATAGTCATGCAGTGTGAAAAGAACAGTGACCCGACTGCTTTGAAAATCGTGCAGTCTGAACTCGGCATTAAGTAGTGCTGGTGATGAGCATGCTGATGAGGTGCAGGTGACAGTGATTAGTATTCAGGGGATGGTGTGCGCTGTGATTGGAGGGTGCTGGAGCCCGGCGTGTCTGTGACAGGGGTATTGGTAATTGAGGGTTTTTTTGTATTAGGTTTAGTTGATCACTGTTCCTCCAGTGTTTTTGTTTTATTTCCTCAGCTAGTCAGTCCCTGCATGTGTGCGCCGTATGCTTTCAGAGCAGTTATGTTTATGATTGTTGTGAACTGGACTGGCTAGTGGGGTGTTTTGATTTTTTTCCTTTCTTTTTTCCATCTACTTTTTTTTTGTTTGTATATCACTTCCCAGTCTCATGTTGAATAGCCACACTGGTGCGGTGACTCACTGCCCACATTCTCCTCAAAACATGAGATTCATCCGCGCTGAGGAGCCGTGCCGATGCACAACCCACATAAAGATGACAATTCTGCAATTAACTGCAATTGCACGTTTCAAACAGAGATGGCAACAAGGAGGCAAAACTTACCGACTGCAGCTTTAAGTATTATTGTGGGGTACTTTACTCAAGTACAATGTTATGTATCCTGATTGACTTTATGATTAGTTAACTCTCTGAGGTCTGAAAACGCGCCGGCGCGTTTTGCAGGTTTTTTTTCACATTGCAGCAAAACAGACTTAAAATACTCCGTCATTTTTTGTCATAGAGACATAAGTAATATATCAATTGAAACTATAGAATATCTTCTTTTATTTGTATACACTCAGAGTAAAAACAAAATGTTGTGCTTTTTGTAAAATAAAGAAAACTAACATGATGCGTGATTTCTCCTCTCCCTCTGAACGAAGTCCAATCTGATAGTTCTCAGAAAATGAACTGTAACTTAGTGAATACTAATCACAGAAAAATTACACTTATGTCTAAAAAAACGTTAAGATGTCAGGTTTTAAATCATGTAAGTCAAATCGAAAACAAATCTTCTGTGTTTATGTAATCTGTATGAAAAGAGAGCCATGTCAGAAGTCCGTGATTCAGCTCATTATCCGCTAATGCGGCCACGCCCACGGAGCCAGCGCTATTCAGACGCAAATTCAGAGGCAATACATGCATTCATCGTCTCAATCGTGTATTTATTGTCTTGAAAAGTGTTTATCTGGATGTAAAAGTCATGGTTAGCGAGCTCTAGAAGACATGCAGTTAGTTCCTATTTTCTTTTCTTCTATAGATGAATTTTAGATGAGTTTTTGTTTCTTTAGCGCCCTCCGGCTGCAGTATGAATTGGAAACTCTATTCATGGAATAGCCTCTTCTTCTTTTAGATGAATTTGTGGACTAAAAATGCACAGAGAGCGCCCTCCGACTTCAAGGATGAATTGAAAACACCAGCGCTCATAGTAATGACAATGAATATTAAATAAATATAACGCCTCTGTATAGAAAATTGACATAAGCATATGAGAATCCAATATTTCTCCAAATGTGCATGCTTTTAAACTAAAAGCCTATATTCAGACTCTTTGCATCACAGAAATACATTATATTTTAAAGTATAATATAAAACCATTACTTTATATTGTAATAATATTTTTCTGTATGTTTCATATATCATGATGAGCTTGAGACATCACAGAAGGTTTTTTTCACAGCCTACCTGACTGAAATGCCTCATTAATATGCAAGTCATTTCAGCTCATTACTATCCAATTCTTTTGTCTTCTCAGGTGAGAATGGCCCATTATTCAGTGGTGATTCACGCCTCCACGCATACTGTGTTTCTTGGCAAAAAGTGTCTTACAAAAACTAAATCAATATATTGTTTTATATGAAGGAGTAGGCAGCATAATTTTTACATAATTTTGAAGCAAAAACTCTAGTCTACAACCTCCAATACCCTAAAGTATTGTAAACACAGATTTACTATACTTTTTTTGGCCTTATTTCAGTGACTTAAGTTTTTTGTTTTTTCAATAACCATGCATAAATGTTATTCCTTCAAAAACACAAACATGTACATACATGTTCCTCACATATTATGGTAGCCTAGTTTGTGCTGAATACAGTGTAATGACACTTTTTCCATTAATATGTTTATGAACAACTGAAAAAAGCACAAATGTCAGGGCATGTCAAAACTTCTCCAGGCCCCAAATCAGCCTCAGACTCCAGAGGGTTAAATCTGTTTTGCACATGTAACGCCACAGAGTTGACCATTTCAGACAGTACAGGACAGCCTCTGTCTCGTTCACTTCACATCTGTGGGCGTTACGCAGAGCTCAGCCCAGGAACGGCACCAGGATTCCAGTTTTGGATGGGCCAGACCAATTGTGGGTGGGCCTTAAATTAAAAATGTTAAATTAAAAAAAAAAAAAAAAACGTTATCCAATCACTGCTTAACCTAATAAAAAATATTGACTAATATAGCCTACTGTTATATTATCTGTGCGTGCATAGCTACATAATATAGATTTTAATAGCTTGATGCTCTTTAAATATTTTGTTGCATTGTTAAAAGTTTCGCTGCATAGGACAGACCTATCCGCGATCGCTCTCCATGGTTCTGACCAAAGAAGAGCGCTTTGGAATCTCCATTACGCATGAAACGCATCATACCTGGGCTGCGTTTCCCGATAACATTGTCTCTTAGCGCTACGAAGACTCTTGAGGTATAACTTAACTAAAGGTATACTACCACTAAAGGTATATCATTTCTAGGCGTCTTCAGGGCTGTCATCCACTCACGAGGCATAGGCGCTGAAAGGCAGAGGCGCTGGCGTCCTCCAAGCAACGGCGCTGTTTTTGGTAAAACATGATTTTGACGACTTCATTAAGTTTGTTTTATAGAAAACTCTTTTTAAAAGATATTCGTTTTGTATAAATTGTATCTTAATTTTGATCAATGTTTTATCAATCAATTGCCCGTATTTAATAAATAAGAAGCAAATATATAGCAGACATTGTAATAACCTTAGTGTAATTGACAGAATTACTAAAAAATATTTTGCTAGAAGGAAAGTGTATTGTTGTTCAAATACCTTTATAACGATCACGTTAGTTGAGCTGTATGCGCGATATAATTTTATGACACAAAATTTTGAAATGTAGGCTTAAATCAAACACATTTTAATTCAGATTCTGTGTGTGTATATATTAGGGCTGCACGATTAATCGCATGCTATTCTCACGCGCATTTCGTCAGTAAAGCCGGTTCCCTGATTACCGCTAAATCGCCATCACCTGCTTTTAAACGGAGCGCCTTTTAATAGACGGAGCCGTAGTTCACGGACAAGCCACGCAATATCGCGTTCATTATCGCAGGCGATTCATCTGCGATATGAACGCGATATTGCGTGGCTTTTCAGTGATCTACGGCTCTGTCTATTAAATGCCGCTTCATTTGAAAGCAGGTGATGGCGATTTAGCGGCAATCAGGGAACCGGCTTTACTGACGAAATGCGCGTGAGAATAGCATGCGATTAATCGTGCAGCCCTAGTATATATATATATATATATATATATATAAACGGAAAACAAAAACAATGAAAAAAACAGCTGCTGACCCCTAGAACCACCCCCCCCCCCCCCCCCCCCCCCCGTTCCAACGTCTATGCTTAATAACATTTCTGAAGAAAAATCTCTACATTTACTCCTTACAATTTTTTTCATCCATCTTGCGCACATGAAATATGATAAATGTGAGCTCAAAGTCGCATATTTGAAGGCAGTGCTGGAGTCAGAGGGGTGTCGGTGAACCCCAACAGTGTTTCAGAACAGCAGCAGCAGAACTGAAGTGAGAGGTGAAGCTCATTCAGTCTTACATGTCATCCTCTTTTATAATATATGAGCTGTTTCACATTGATTTTGATTGGATCAGTAATGACAATACTTTTAAATAAGGTCACTTTTTAATTCATACATGGTGGTGGAATGAGTCTTTAGCCTTCTTCAAGAAATGGCTGAACATGTGTCGTTTTCATCAACACTTGACCCATTACTACCAACATTTACT
Source organism: Ancherythroculter nigrocauda (assembly GCA_036281575.1). Lineage (NCBI taxonomy): Eukaryota > Metazoa > Chordata > Actinopteri > Cypriniformes > Xenocyprididae > Ancherythroculter > Ancherythroculter nigrocauda. Next base: position 2,445,088 of record VTFQ01000008.1, on the reverse strand, counting down.
ATTCTATATGTCTATTAGGGATGTCAAGTGATTAAATTGTTTAATCTAATTAATTACTTCATGTGGCAATTAATTAATCTAATTAATTGCAAATAAAATTTAGCTGAGAAATTACCCCCAAAAGATCATTTAAAGTCATTATTGTGTAAAGCATCAAATAGACATTACAAAAAATATTTTATTTGGTTCAGCATAGAATTTAGAATTTATTACACATACAGTAAGGTCTACTTTTGGACCTTTTTTTGGGTTGGGGGGGGGGGGGGGTGTATTACAATGGAAATATAAAATTATACTCTAAAAAAGAAACTAAAATTGCCAGTAGGTGGCGGTAAATGTCTGAAAGAACTTTTTGAGTCATTAATTCATAAATTCATTTATTCAATTCGTTCAAACAGCTGATTCATTCGGTTCATCATCAAAGTACAATCACACACCTCTGTTTGAAGTTTTAAAGGATTGAGCGTTAATTTTTATCTTCATAGTTTTTCATTTAATCATTCTTTATCATTTCACATCTTAATACAGCAAATAACCCTAATACTTAATCTTGATGTTTTACTGGATGCATTTTCCTGTTACCTCTCAGGCAATGTTCCATCCTGCCAGTAATATTTTTTAAAGGATAATTTAAAATTAAAATAATGTCCTGCACACTATCATTGCTTACAAAAGTATCAAAAAAATTTTATTAATCACAATATTTTGGTCCCATGACCTTCATCAGGCATATCCAAACAAACTAGTCAAAGCTCAGACATATCTAAAATCAACTCATGACCAATCACTGCAAAATTTTTTTTTTTTTTATCACAAAAAAGCACACTGCACTTGCAACCAAAACAATGGGGTACATTGTGTTATGGAAAGTGTTCCCAGTTCCAACTGACCTATGTAGCCTAACAATCATTTAACTGATCTGAATAATTGAAATTGATCATGTGTTGTCTGTACGCCAGATTAACCCTGAAGCATCCTTCATAGAGCAGCCCTTAATGAGTCCTTTGTGGACAGATTTGAGCATGAATGTGATCCCTGTGAACCTGTGATCCCATTTTTTTTTTCAAATGTCATAATAATATCTTTAATAACACTCAATTTATGCATTTTTGTGATTTTCTTTTTGTATTTTTGACCTTTTTTACCTCTAAAATTAGAAAATTACTCCATTGACTTTCATGTAAAAATGCTTATTTTTATGTCATGTTTAATTGTTTATTAAATTTATTTATTTTTTACTTCGGTAAAAATATTCATTCCAGTAAGCTGAAACAACCAAAACTCAACATTTGGCATACATTGGCAACATCTGGTGACATATGTTTGAATAATTACAGCAATTAGAGCAATTACATGAAATATCAATGGCCACTAGATGGCAGTAGTACTCACTGGCTGCATAGGCTGAAATCTATAAACCAATGTTGCAACAAACTCTCTAGTTTTAGATTTTATCAGAAGTTAAAATTGTACAATTTTTTAAAAACCATTTGTGTTGGGTGAGACTATACAAAGATGCCAAAGTATGCTTACAGACAAATCTGACCATGCTATAAGGAAAAGATAAACTAGGAGAAAGAGTAATCATTTATTTTTAACAAAAAACATACCATTTAAATGTTAGAATTTTTTTTAATATTAAATAAATAGTTTGAGTGTTATGGCATCAAATGTTGTTGGCACAAAAACACATGTGGAAAGACTGAACTTTTCAAAAACCCAAATCATCTTTTTAACAGTGCTGTGATTTTGAAAACTTATGCCCTGTCCTGACCAGCATCATGTGACACAGCTGTCAGTGTCAGCACGATTTTAGCAATAAAACTGACCTTACAGCGACTGCGTGTGTGTTTGTGTGTGTGTGTGTGTGTGAGAGAGAGAGGAGAGAGAGAGAGAGAACTGAAACACCATCAAGATTATTAAAAATTAAATTTCTGTCATTAATTACTCACCCACATGTCGTTCCACACCTGTAAGACCTTCGTTCATCTTCAGAACATAAATTAAGATATTTTTGATGAAATCAATGACTCCTCCATAGACAGCAATATAATCATCACTTTCAAGGTCCAGTACTGACATGCAAGAAAAAAAAATTAAATTGTGCACACGATTTACTAATTCGTTCCCTCGATTTACTAAAACATGCGCACGATTTACTAGTTAATAGTTAATAGTAAATAGTGCGCACATTTTAGTAAATCCAGGGAACGACTTAGTAAATCATGATCATGATTTAGCCTACTATTTTTGGTTCAACCTTAATGTTTTGAAGCAATGAGAATACTTTTTGTGCACAAAAACAAAACAAAAATAGCGACTGAGAAGTCATTCAGTCATCCTGGGATTATCATACAGGCATAAAAAGCAGTTCTTTTCAAACAGAAGAAGTTTTAAGGCTGTTTGACATAAAAGTTTTCAACTTGTTCCTTAAGATCGCAAAAGTTATTAATGGCAAACTCTCTCTTGTCTGTTTGTACAGGTGTTTTTCTTCTGTTCAGGTTCTGTATGTAATCCTGGACCCATTCTTCTGTCGAAGAAGAGCAGATTGTGTTGTTCTCCACAGTTATGAATCTGTAAATAAGCAAATGATTATAAATTGTTTTATTGCAGTTTAAAACACACATTTATAATAAGAGTCCAAATAGAAAAATAGATAATGCTATCAGATAATGGTTGAAATATTATAGCCATGTAAACAGGAATTTTAGTCCTGAACTCACAGTACTGCTGTGACAGAGCAAAGCGGTGTTTCTTGAACTCTGTAGTCCACAATTTCATGAAACGCTGGTTTGTTTTTCATTACTGTTGAGCAGCAGTCTTTGGCTGTAGATGTTGCTTTAAAGCGTAGATGTTGCTTTAAAGAGCTAAAAATAAACAGCATAGGAGAATGACACAAAAGAAAAGATATTGTTGAATAAAGGCGCACAAAAAGTATTCTCGTCTCTTCATAAGGTTCATTAAGGTTGAACCACTGCAGTCACATGACTGTTTAACGATGTCTTTAGTACCTTTCTGGACCTTTAAAGTGTTGATTATATTGCTGTCTATGGACGAGACATACACCTGTCGGATTTCATCAAAAATATCTTAATTTGTGTTCTGAAGATGAATGAAGGTCTTACAGGTGTGGAATGGCATGAGGTTGAGGAATTAATGAAACCCTTTCAGTATCTTATTCAATATTTAAAACTTCATATTGTGAAACTGTGAACTTATACAGCTTTGATAGAACATAATTTGCCTGAACATAATTATGCAATAATACATATTTATTGGTATTTTGTTGTCTGTCCATGTTTACAGCATCTTAATGGAGGTTCGTCCTCTATTGAAGCACATCAGTAATCTTATTTTGTTGTCTGAAAACACATGTACACTCTTTCATAAAGCTATAATATCATCTCCACTGAAATGAAGGTTAAGTTACACCAAGCCAACAGTTTCAGTATATCTGAAGAGTTCAAATAATTAAAAGTTACATGATAAATTAAAAAAGAACTCTTTCCATCCACATCACTTATTACTTGATTAGCTGTAGTTGAGATTGATTTGATTTGACTTGTGCTGGTCTCAGTCTCAGTCTGTGTTGTTGTGATTGTTGTAAGTATAGTTGAGATCATCTTGTTGTTGTACTGAACACAAACCTTTCAGTGGAAGCTCTGTTTGTCAGTGCCGTCATAACATGTATTGCCCAGCTGTCACTTGGATCTGAACAAATAATTTCGTTTTTCATGGTGCGGAACCTGTATATGTAAAATAAATAAATAAATAAGTCATTGTTTATTTATCCACCCATTTATAACAGAATAACACTTCATATTGAGATCTATTATAATAACTCTGAACTTGCCTCACAGCTCTGATCGGACACAGAGATGAATCTTGTATGTGATAATCCACGATGTCTTCATCTGTTCTGGTGTTTGTCACAGTGAGACAGCAGTCTGGATGATCATCCGTGGTTGATTCGCTGATCTCAGTCTTCGGTTCAGATGTGTCGATTCTCGTCACTTTTGGTGGTTCAGTTGTACTCGTGCTGGTCTCAATCTCTGGTCCAGTGTTTTGTGTGTTGTAGTTGGGATCAATTTTGTTGTACTTTTTTTTTTATATAAGAGAGGTTTATAGTAGATTTTTTGTAAGTTGTTTTTGTCATTCTCTTATTTAATGTCGGAAATTTACTCTTAACCCAGTAGCTATCTGGATCTGAACAAAAAAAAAAAAAAAAAAAGCCTTTTCTGGTGTAGAATCTGAATGTGGAACAAAATAATACTTGATGTTCATTTCATTATCCCAAAAAAATGTCACATTTATATAGATGATAGATTATTTTAATTTTGAACTTGCCTTACAGCTCTGATAGGACATATTGGTGGCTCTTGTATGGTATAACTCACAATGTTTTCAGCTGGTACTTTGGTGTTTGTCACAGTAAGACAGCAGTCTATTGTATGACTCTGGCCTATTAGAGAAGCACATCATTATATTCAGGTAAATAATCATGACTTTCTCAGTGTAAGATGAACACACATGTTCTCTCTCATAAAGACACAATATCAGCTCAACTTCTGCATTCAGTCGAGTGAAAGTTACTGAGGTCAAACCAGAGGATTTGATTATGAATTGAAATGGTCAAATCTCACCATCTGCAGCGTTCATCCAGACAGAGAACAGAACGGCAGTAAACAGAGTAAATTTCATCTTGCTCTCTTCTAATAATGAAGCTCTGCTGAGCTGAAGGGTCTGTGTTGAGGGAGATCTGTCAGAAGAGCATCAGCACATTCAGTTGAAGAACTGCTGCACACACAACAAACAACCTTATATGACATTTATGTCAACTGAAATGAAAAATAATAAATAAATACCATAATTAAAAAAGTGAAGCTTACTTGCAGAAGTAGAAATATAGAGAAGCAGCTTTTTGCAGTTGTGAGTGATGCTCTACTTGTCTGCGTGTGACTTGTGTGTACTTGTTATTGTGATATGAGGTTTTTTTTTCCTTTTCTTTTTTTCAAGAGCAGTATATATAAGAATAGCACTTCCTATTGGTCACTACAGACTTTATGATGGAAAAATACAGTCATTGTTTCATCAAAATATAAACAAACAAAAACAGCACATCTGCAAACATTAAAATAATAAAGATAAATGTATTTTTATTTTTACTTTGAAAGGACAAAACAATTTTTGTTTACATCTTTCTTTTTTTGTATTTACTCTTTGTACATTTATGGCTTCTGATTATAATATTATGATTATAAAAGTACTGCAATCTCCTGTAACCTAAACACATTTGCTCATTCACTCATCCATCCATCCATCCGTCCATCATCCAGTAGAACAGCAGCTACAGTAAGAAAATCAGTCAATGCACATCAATACACAAGAACTATCTTAAATCCTAAATTATCTTAAAAACTAAACTGGGTCTGACAGGGAAGAGAAGAAATTGTTGAATACATTTATTTTTTATTTATTTATTTATTTATTTTTTGGCACACAAAAAGTATTCTCGTCGCTTTGTAACATTAAGGTTGAACCACTGCAGTCATGTTGACTATTTTAACAATGTTTAAAACCTCTCGGATTTAATCAAAAATACCTCCATTTTCCATCATCCTCCCTGGCCCACACTTCCTCATCACCGCTCCTGACCTTCATATCACACGCACCTGTTTCCCATCAGCACACAATCATCAGATTATTTCAGCATGCCATTTACCTCACTCAGGTGTCTGGTCTTGTTAATGCGAAAGGACTATCCCTAATGTCTCCAGCATTTCCAAGTACCAACCTGTTTCCACTCCAGTGGATTCCCATTGTCTTTGTGATCCTACGTTTGTGTATGTCTACTTACCTCCACCTTGTGTGTTCACCATCAATGATCATCCATCCATCCACAAATCCATCATCTGTAAGATAAAGGACTTTCATTATCCAGGTACCCGTCTACCACGTTCTCATCTCCAGTTCATTCATCTGCATTACTGTTGTCACCTGCTGTATGTCAATAAACATCCATCCACGTATACCTCTGTGTCTCCCGAGTATCTGTCCGTAACAGAACAAAGGCCTTTGTGGAGTGACATGAGGTTGAGTAATTAATGATGGGTGAACTAACCCTTTAAGTGACATATCATCTGATGTACAGAACACTGACACTGAGTCGCAGAACATGTGGCCGTATGTTGTGACACGTCCAGTAGTGACTGACAGATGAGTTGAGCAGCCTTACTGGTAATTGTGATCCTAAATAAATAGCCTAATTTAGTTATATTTTAAAATAATAAAATGTACGGTGGCCGAGAGAGCTCAACGCGCTGCAAATGAAGAAAACACATGCAAATAGAAAAAACACCAGCAAATAAAGAAAACATCTTCATCAGTTTGACAACACATGCGCTGCAAACTCCACAACACTTACAAATAGACAAATGCGCTGCAAATAGTACTGCTCATAATGCACATACGATCAGAATGTTATCAAACAAAAGTGTTGTGGAGTTTGCAGCGCGTTTGTCTTTTTGTAAGCGTTGTGGACTTGGGTAAAGTTGGTTTTATATTCGCACATTCGGACTTCTGATAAATTCAGACTTTAATAAATGTGCAATAAATTAATGTTTGCGAATTTTAAGCAGCGACATGATATTGACAACCAACGATTGTCAACTTACAACATTTTTCACCTTCGATCAAAATAGGCAAGTATTGTTTTAATGGCATATTTACTTGTGAATGTCCACTGAATGTCCAATGTAGTGTGATTAACAAGGCTACTGAATACGGATGTCCGAATGTACGAATATAGTTGTGGAATTTGCAGCGCATGTGTTGTCAAACTGATGAAGATGTTTTCTTTATTTGCTGGTGTTTTTTCTATTCGCATGCGTTTTCTTCATTTGCAGTGCATTGAGCTCTCTCGGCCACCGTACATTTATATTAATTTAATTTCTTAAATACTGGAGAGAATAAACTAATAATGAGCGTTTATGTAATATAGACTATAGCACTCAAGCGCACACATAACGCTTGCCATAAAGAAACGGCAAAAGCAATAATTATGAATATGACAAAAAACAGCAAGGAGACATTTTAATTGTTTATTAATAAAGTAATGTTTTCTGAATCAGTGTCGGCTGCAAAGATGAAGTTGACATTGCTGATTCTCATCATCTCTGAATATACTGGACGCGCCTAGAGAGAAAATGCACATTTCATTCGGATTACATAATCAGAGTAGCCTATTTTTTTTTTTGTTGTTTTTAGATATTTCAAGCTTTCTATAGATATATTTCTCATGTCTGCGAGGCAAGCAGCCTATACGCTGAGTTTCGGTTCATTTAGCCTATAAGTCGCGCTCCAGTTCACGCGCCAGTGATCGCGCCCGCGCATCCATGATTATATTGCCTGCTATATTTGCTTCTTATTTATTAAATCCAGGCAATTGGTTGATGAAACATTGATTAAAATTAAGATACAATTTTTACAAAACGAAATTCACTTTAAAGAGAGGCTTTCTATAAAACAAAACTTAATGAAGTGGTCAAAATCATGTCTGATCCACTCCATGACTCCCGATATATTGCGCATCTGATGATGCATCTTACTCGTGCTGTTCACTTTTCATAATCAAGTAAATGAATTTAAAACATAACATAGGCCTATTTAAACATAAATATAAAACTACATTTTCTTTAATGACAGTACAGAGAAATTTCATAAGCAAGAGCGATGAGTCACCAGTCGGATCAAGAATTATTTATTCTTAGATTTATATTTAATAATGGGGACATTCAAGTCAATTGACATATTTAAAAAAAAAAAAAATAAAGTAACGCAATAGTTACTTTCCCTGGTAATTAGTTACTTTTATAATGATGTAACTCAGTTACTAACGCCATTACTATTTGTGAGAAGTAACTAGTAACTATAACTAATTACTTTTTTAAAGTAACGTGCCCAACACTGGTGGTGTTGATCAGATGCATTTTACATACAGTATTTACAGTACATACAGTAAATGCTTCTTTGGCAAAAAAAAAAAAAAAAAAAAAAAAAAAGGACCTGTTTAAGGTCCTGGTAAAAGGTGATCAGCTTGCATAATTTCACTAATCACATCAGCACATGGGAAAGTGCAAACAAGTTCTAGTCAGGAGGAAAAAGTGCTTCCAGTCATTGTGTTCTTGCGTCTTCAATGGTTAAAGAAAGACATGTACCCATCATCGCTTTGCAGCTATTTCTTTGCATGTGAGGCCATTTTGATGCAAAGCATCTGAAAGAACCATTTACTGGATCATCAAGAACTTCAAGTTGAGAAATTCAACTGCAATGAAGAAGCCTTCAGAACATCCCAGAGTGTTCAGCAAGCGGCAGGACGATCACCTCCTGAAGAGTCAATCCTGAACCATGTGCAGAGCTTAATATTGGCAGCAGGTGTGCATCTGTAGGCACAGTGAGCTCAAGACTTTTGAACAGTGGCTTGGTGAAGAAGGGCAGCAAAGAAGCCACTTTTCTCCAAGAAAAACATCAAGGACAGACTAGAATTCTGCAAGTACAGCAAGGATTGGACAGCAGAAGACTGAAAGAAATTATTTTTTCTGATGAAGCCCCCATCCGACTTTTTGAAACATCTGGAAAATGATTAGTCCAGGGAAATAAAAGTTTTATTAAATAATTGTTAAATAGTTGTTTTATTTAAAGAGCTATTTGAGTAGTCAATGAAGAAACATAAAGTAACTGATACATAAACCTTTGAAAATAAAATTATATTCTGGAGGTTTTTAATTGCTGGGGCCAAATTAACCCCACTGGCAAAGCCGTGTTGCTGGATTTTGAGGGTAATAGGAGGGATAAATAACTAATAGTGACTGTTTGCGGCATCCTTTTGCATGCAAGTGTTATTTGTTGTTGTTGTTGTTTTTTTTTTGTGGCCCTCAAATCGTGACTATGCATATGAGACACGAGAAATGTGGGTTGATGGGGTGGTGAAAAGGGAAGCTTTTGTTTAAACCACATTTCCTATCTTTTAACACTTGTTTGTTCAAACTGTCATTGTGACCCAAACCTTTAAAGCTCATTTCAAACATCAATCTTGATCAGGCTTTATAAGCCCCAGAAGTGAGATGTTTATACTGTGAGAGGAAGCATCAGATTTCCACTAGATCTGACAAATATATAATATATATAGAGAAAATGTTAGAATAGGATTAGGAAACAACCCGAGACACACAATATCTGTGGGTAACACAAAAATATATTTGCATCCTGGATTTTCCAACAGCAGGTTGCATGTTAATGCCAAGTGCGAATGTTCTTTGTTGTTACACCAAACTGCCACAAGATGGTGCTAAGAAATAATAAACGAATGTGTGCCACGACAGTGACAGTAATTTCACCTATTACAGAAGCTCGCAAAGTTTATCACAAGATTGAATCCAGTTATTCATTAGTCAGCTACAAATTGATTATTTTCTATACATCATTTTCTGTACCAATTTTATGGACCTTATACTCATTTGAGCCAATGCAGATCAATGAGCAAAGTTATTTCAGAGCAAGACCCTGATTGTAAAGCAAATAGTTGGAACAAGAGTGTGTCATGATTGGTCAGAGCAAATTACTTTTATCTGATTGGCTTAAGTAGACGGTGGGTGGAGTTCATTATTTGAGGATCTGTTGGTTCGTCTTGATGCTAGAAATGTTTCAAAATTATGGAAGCTTGTTTCTGCCACTGAATAAAAAATAAAAAAATGTATAACTGTGACTTTTCTCACAATTTTGAGAAAGTCAGTATTGCAAGTTCATATCTCGTAATTCTAAGAAAAGAAGTCAGAATTGTGAGATAAAAATTTGCAATTACTTTTTTATTTTTTATTTAGTGGCAGAAACAAACTCCTCAAACAAAATCCTCATTTTGGGATCTACAAATGCACTGAAGTGATTCACAAATGAATGCCAGGAGTTGTGTGTGTGTGACATAAACCAATTAAAGTGATAATTATTTGTTAATTTGATTAATTTTTGTGGATCTCTTTATGGTTATTTGTGAATCTCAATCTTTTTTTTATTTGGGATAATGCAACAAATCTAAACCCATACATGTACGGCCCCTTTAAGACTTGTTGCCCTTGGAAATGACGCAGTGAAGTGAAAGTGTGTGTGAAGGAGAGATGCGAGCCGATCTCCGTTGCAATGTAAGTGTGCGTGCACCCTATAAAGTGAGTTATTGTTGTTAATATACACTTAGGATAGAGTTAAATTCCCAATCTTTAATGCAACTGAAGTTATGGTAAAGTTCAAATGAGTGAGCTTGTTTAACTAGCGCTCTTTAGATGCACGTTTATATACAGATTAAAGCATTGCTTGTTCTGTTGCGTTGAGATTGATTGTTGTTTTATTTCGGGTGTCTGTAGTAAATAGCAAGTATAATAGCTACAAATAATAATATTGAAAACAATATTGATTCCTCTTGCCTCTAGGTCATTAGAAAGTTTTCGTACAGTCGAGCTTCACAAAATGGTTGATGTAGATTGTTTCATTGCCAAATACTTTACAAATCCGTGGCAACATAGAGATTTTTTTTCTTTTCTTTTCTTTTTTTACAGTGGAGTAACCAAGGTAAACTAAAGTTAAATAGTTAACTTACCACACATCTTTGGCATAGTTTGTCAATTTTAGATGGAGATAAATGACCAATCCACCAGCCGTTTATGTCCATCCAAAGTGGACAATCTACTACACCAAAGATGTGTGGTAAATTAAAGGATTAGTTCACTTTAAAAAAAAAAAAAAATCCTTATAATTTACTCACCCTCATGTCATCCAAGATGTTCATGTCTTTCTTTCTTCAGTTAAAAAGAAATGAAGGTTTTTGAGGAAAACATTCCAGGATTTTTCTCCATATAGTGGACTTCACTGGCCTCCAGACGGTTGGAGGTCAAAATTACAGTTTCAGTGCAGCTTCAAAGAGCTTTAAACGATACCAGACGAGGAATAAGAGTCTCATCTAGTAAACGATCGGTCATTTTCGAAAAAAAAAAAATAAATGTATATGCTTTAAATAAACAAATGATTGCCTTCCAAGTGCTTCTGCTTTCCGTATTCTTCGAAAAGCTTATGCTGTATGTCCAGACCACATACATACTCCATGCTTCTGTGCTATAGTAACATCATCAAAGGAAAGAACTGTGATTGACTGCTCCTAAGAGATATATATCAAAAAAATCAGCAAAACCTGCAGTACAATATTTCCTCACTTGGGGTATTTGTACTTTGCAGCTCAACCAGAAGATGATGAAGAGTCTCGCTGCCATTGCTGTCATTATGTCAGTGATGATCATGGAGACGAGTGAGTATTTAAGATGCTGTACTTGTAAATGAATCTGTGTGGACTTACAGAAATCTAATCAAACTCCTCTATTTATTAGATGGAGAACCCCCATATTCATTAGATGGAGAAGAAAAATCTTTTGAATGCTGCAGATCTGTCTCCACCAAGAAAATCACGGTACCTATAACAGGATTCAGATTTCAAAAAGAAAATTTTCCTTGTGTCACAGCAGTCATGTAAGTATATGTTAGATAAAAATGTAAAAAATCTATGTTGTTGTCTTATATGCATTTTTAATGCTGTTTCTAAACCTGTCTTGGCAGTTTCGACACAACTGAGGGCCCGATATGCAGTCACGGGGGCCTAAAATGGGTGAGGGAAAAGGTCAAGGAGCTCATGAAACTTCAACGGTAAGACTGAAAAATCAATGCAACAGTAGCCTATTAAAAATGATAACCAAGACTGATTTAAATGTATAAGCCTATCAGAAAGAGCAGAGATGTTCAACATCATAATGCTGATTTGTTCTCTTTTTCTCAGACAGCAGAAGATGAACAGCACTGTCATCCTGTCCCCTTAAAAAGATGCTTAGACGGATTAAGATTTGGCTGAAACAGATAACTTGTTTAAAATGCTTTATATGCTTCATGTTATTTAGCCTATTATAACTGCATCAGGATTGAGTCTAGATTGTCCTATTAATTGTAGGAATCCTTTAGGATTAGGACTGAGTTTGAACATTAAGGCACAAAAAACAAACATCTGTCACCAAACTAAACTTGTGGAGAACTTTTCAAGGAGCCAAATCATCTTTTTAACAATGCTGTGATTTTAAAAACTTTGTACAAATTGCATGACTTTATATGAGGATGAGACGCCCCGTCCTGACCAGCATCATGTGACACAGCTGTCAGGTTTATATTACATTTTGAGTGTGTGTGTATGTGCGTGTGTTAAGAATATTAAAGATCCACATCCTAGTTTACAGCAGCATCCAGTGTTGTATGTTATGTCATTTTTATAAATAAAACTTCCTTGTTTCATGAAAATTAAAAAACAAAAAGACATCATAGACAAACATACTGCAAATATGGAAATGACTGTAAACGTCTCAGTTCAGCTTTTTCCTCAAAATGTTCAGTTGTTCATACTGTAATGAAAACGACTGTATTAACTTAGAAAATTAGTTTATAAAGAAGTGTCTTGAAATTTACTTCATAAAAATACAGTAAAGAATGCAAATAAAGCAGGATTTAAAATGTATCTCTTTGGAAAACACAATTTTTGTTTTTACTTTATTTTTTATTGTTGGGGGGAGGGGGGTTTACAGAAAGGGAAGTATTTTTGTAAATGTGATCGCAGCTTTTGTTTTTTTCTTTTTAAAGCACTTTTTCTTCACACCTGCACCTTTTCAACTTTGTGCAAAGTTTGCATTTCCTTTTCTTCACAAATGTTTCACAAAGCCAGTTTAAGCGAGACTGTGTTCATGTATCATGTGACGTTGAGGGTTCAGCCTCATCATCGTTCTGTTTCTTCAGGCAGCTCTTGAAGAGCGGCGCAGCAGGGTTTGCGGTCGTAGGACCCATGTTTTGATCTACGTTATAGCCCTTATCTTGTAATCGGGTCCGGGCTTAATAAGCTAAACTTCTCGCCTGTCTTTTCTCCTCCTCTCTACCATCTTGAGCCTCTCTCTCCAGCTCATCTCCACATAACGCAGGTGTGTATATCTAGTGTCCTGCCAATGCACCTTTTTGACCTGTGGCTCAGCATGATCCTCAGAGACCTCTGGGTGGAGAAGCTTCTCAAACTTGTCTTTACTTGCCTTCAGACAGTTCTTTGTCATCTGGACCGGGTCTGACCTGAACGTGGGTCCAGCAGGCTCTGGACGTGTTGGTAGAGTATTTCTCACATACTCTCTCCAGTTGTTGTAAAACACCGGTTTTGTAGTGTGTGGCTCGGTGAAGGGCTTCACTGTTGATTTTGCTGTTTGTTTTAGGCAACTATTCAGGGTCCAGCAGACATATTTATACTTTTAGGATCAGTTTTGCTCTGGTCCGCCCGGTTTAATTTCTTTGGCCCAGGTGTCTTGGCCAACATTTAAGGTTTTTGTACAGTTTTGTACAGTAATTCCTTCTGATGTATTTGGTAACACTTGAGTAATTACTAGTGGGTTACTATGATCTTCACTTTAAAACACTGATCCAAATAAGTAGTAGTTCTTTTAGAATTATGTAGAAACTCTTTATTACTCAGGGTTCCCACTCATCCTGGAAAACCTTGAAAACCTGGAAAATTGATGACAAATTTTCCAGTCCTGGAAAACACATGGAAAATTAGAGAAAATGTAAAATGTCCTGGAAAATCTTGTAGTTGTCCTGGAAAATTATTTTTTAAAAAGTTCTTGGGTTTTAATTTAGTCAAGACCAAAGAGTTTATCACTGACCTAAATCAATCACCATTAGTTGCAGAAAGTGCGATGTTCAGGAATGCTGAGTTTTGACATGTGAGAGTAGTATTTTTTCAATGATGATGTTTAGTCTTGTGTTGCCACTTGCAGCAGTTATTATATTGTTATAGTATGTTAGTAACTGCTTAAATGCATAATTTTTTGCTTAATTGTTATGCAAGTTGATTTTCTGATCATATTTTTCCCAAGCACATTTTACCAATTCCAAACCAATCCATCTTAATAACTACTATTAATTTTGTATTTAGTCATGAAGTTAGTTTATGAAGGCTTGTTTTCTTTTTCAGATAAAATGAGCCAAAAAGAGATTTATCTCAGACTGAAAAGTCAAAAATTATTAAATTCCCACAAGAAGGATGCAATACTAATGCAATACTAGAAATTGCTGTTAAGGCATGACCATTGGACAGCAAAATGCTCATTGGGTCAGCAGAGTCACACTCAAAAAAATGATTCTAGCTGCTTGTTCGGTTTATTTAAATACAATAAGCTGAACCAACACAAATCTTTAGTTTTTTACTTAATTGGCATTTGCACTTAATTGTATTATGTTAAATGAAATTAAATTTGCAAAATGTTAGGTCAACCTAAACCATTTGTGTTGGGACTACATGAAACATTTATGTTGCATTGATTGAAACTGGGCAGTGGATTTCTAGTTCCCAGCATGCTTTGCATAGGGATAGATCGGGACAGTAAATGTTGAACTTAAGTGCTGTTTATTGTGTTTTTTAGGAAAGGGAAATACCTTTTAAAGTTTGATGTTCAGTTATATTTCACATTTAAAAGAGTTTATGTTATGTCGATTTTTTTGAGGTTACCATTATGCTGAAGTGTAGACCTTGTGGTTAGGCTATGGGTGGCTACATGAAATAAATCTATGTTGTTCTCAACAAGCATTAACTGTGCTAAAGCCAGTGATGAGAAGTTCTTTATCTGATCATTACTTGCATGCTACAAATGTTACACTTAGCATATGAAAATGTATTATTTTAGTTTAGCTTTTATAGAAATATAAATAAATTAGTTTGAGGGCCAGCACATAAGTTACACAGTCTATATATGGTCATCAGCTTTATCCCTCTCAACGGTCATGAAACATGTATGTCTGTGTACAACAGCTATTCACAACCTAAGCACAAGCGCACATCTTCACCATGATGGTAACAAACAAAAAAAACAATGTATACGCTACAAACTCTTTTAAATGTTCAAAATAACTAAACATTAAACACTTAAACACTAAGAGGTCTTTCCATTTCCTTAAAAGTGCAGAAAACTTGAGCAACTCTGCACAAGAGCACCAGTCTGAATTGCAATAGCACTGGTTGGATCAACAAGAATGAATTATGTTCAGGAAACATTCACAGAATACGTCAAATGAAACTGGTGTGATCTCATTCAATTAGGATGAATTTTACTCATCAGTACAATTAACCTAGCTTAAGTTCAAATAAATCAGTTCAACTGTGTGGAAATAGGTGTCATAATTGAATTAAGTTAGACCAACAAGTTATTTTTTTGAGTGCAGACAAAAACAGGTAGAGAAGAAAAGACACGTTAACTGCAAAAGAATTAAGAATTAAGGTGAAGAATTAAGTGTGAAACCATCAGAAACCCTTTAGTCTTCAGTGCCACCATTTTCCAGAACTTCAACCTACCTGGATTCTCCAGGAGTGTGAGGTGTCAGGATCTCAGAGACTTAGATTAGGTAAAGAATCCTAAAAAAATGCCCCCATTTAAGAATCACATACTGAATTGTAGTAAAATACAAGAAGACAGATTTGTTTATAGGCTTTATAGACAGACAGATTGAGAGTGACTCTTGAAGGACAAGCACCACATCCTCTTGTACCACTTTTTGAAGAATTTATCTTCCGGAATCTAGCTGTAAGGTGTTGGAGTTTATTTTTAGTCCATCTCTTACCCTGAAAAGTCCATCTTGCAAAGATAATGATCTTCCAAAACTTACTGCCAAAAAAATAGAAGTGTGTATCAGTAGTTAAGACAATAAACTATGGAATCTTGTTTCCACCTCTGAATAATAAATAAAAAATGTTAGCCTAATTGCAACTTTTTATCTCACAAGTCTAAATGTTTTTTTTTTGTTACATAATTGTGATATAAGCTCGCAATTGCCAGGAAAAAAAGTCAGAATTGCGAGTTTATTTCACGCTATTCTGACCTTTTTTTCTCACAATTATTATTTTTTTCTGGCATTTGACAGTTTATATCTTGCGATTCTTACTTCGTTTCTTAGAATTGTGAGATATAAACTTGGAATTGTGAGGGAAAAAAATCAGAATAGCGAGATAAAAAGTAAAAGTAAGTCGCAATTACTTTTTTTTTTAACGGAAACAATCTTCCATAGTCATAATGTATGATTAAGAGCTCATATTAAAAACTGATTTTATAGTTAAGTCATGGCAATAAAACTTTTAAAGACTTAGAGAGCAATATATTACTTTAGGGTGTAATCCCATCTTTTATTCCCATTGTTGTAAAATTGAAAATGTCCTGGAAAATTCCTGGAAAATGATCGCTGAAAAAGAGTGGAAACCCTGTTACTATCCGAGTTATTACTATCCGATACTTTACAAAAACCCCGTCCTATTTGGAACCATTCTTAAGGACCCCAGAATAAAATTTGCTTATTGGTATCATTAATTTCTTTGTTATGACCAAATGCAATAAAGACGAGAGACAGTTATGATGTTGTGGGAGCGATGAATAAAATAAAAATAAATGATAGAATTCACATTTTCTCATTTTATTTGTCTTATCCTATTATTTTAGTGAGTAGAATGAGTAAATTATGATTTTTAAGTACTAAAAAACAAGAAACCCATTCTCTCCCAAGTCCCAACTCGAATCATATTGTGGTGGTACGCGAGACTTCTCGCTCTGTTCCCTATAGTTCATGCTTGTGCTAAATAGCAGGCTAACTAAACTAAATGGACATTTATTCATCTTTTTTTTTTTTTAAATAAACCCACAACTAAAGGAGAATGGGCTCTAACTCTGACGCTTCAGAGGCACAACTCGGAAAAGAGATGGCTTTGTCTGCATTAGGTAAGTTAGGCCTGTTTTTTTACACTGTATAGTAGTCATTTATTATAAATTTTAAATGTAGAAGATATGATACATATCATTTATGAAATGTAGAATATATGTTTTAGGACACAAAAGTTTATACAGGCAGTGAGACAGAGCACAACGGGTCATATTACTATAAGAAATGCATTGGAGGGGAACGTAATCGGCGGTTAAAAATATTTCATGTTTTTTTCTTTGTTTGTTTAGCATAACCTGTCACTGATTACGTTCCCCTCCAATGCATTTCTTATAGTAATATGACCAATTGCGCTCTGTCTCACTGCCTGTATCCACTTTTGTGTCCTAAAACATTCGTTTTTTGGGGGTTGACAGCTTATAAAAACTTAGTTCTGGGGTTTTTAGCTTGTTTGCTGTACACCATCTTTGTGAATATATATAGCCACCATAGACATTTAAAGGAACTCCTCAAAGTCTCCCCAAAAATTAAAAATGGCCAAAATGTCCCTCAGTATTTAATTCTTGATGCTGCTCTGCTGCACTTTGTTACGCGCAGCTCTGTTTGTAATATGGAGGACAAAAACTTTTAGAAGTTTTTAGGTTGCTCTGTTTCAATCCACTTGTTAAGTCGTGACGTAAGGAACGCCGTTTCCGGGTCCAAGCCTCGACTCATTTCACTTGAGAATGCCATCGACGGCCGTTTATGAGCGCTATTTAGTCATATTAAACATCAATCACTTTGAAAAGTTAAACATTTTAAATACTTACAGTCTACAGAACAGTCTCCATGCTCACAGCGTCACATACATTAATATTTTAACTATTTATAAAAGATGAATCATTGTCTGGCCATCTGGAATTTTGATATGGAGATAAAGATAAAGGTTATGATTATAATTTTGTAGTATTACACCACATCATGTGTGTATATTACCACCATTTGTTGTTTTGTTGTGGTATGAGATGGAGCGTTAGGACCCGGAAGCGCTGCCGCGTGACGTCAGACTTAACAACCGGATAGAGACAGTGCACATTTAGGCCATGCCCACGCCAGGAAACAATCCAGCCATCTCCATTGACTTTATATAGCATGAGGCTGCCTCCTCGTCATTTCTGGCTTAAAACAAAAAACAGAACAATGTCTAAAAGCTGCTATGTGACATGGTGTACAGCAAACAAGCTAAAAACCCCAGAACTAAGTTTTTATAAGCTGTCAACCCCCAAAAAACGAATGTTTTAGGACACAAAAGTGGATACAGGCAGTGAGACAGAGCGCAATGGGTCATATTACTATAAGAAATGCATTGGAGGGGAACGTAATCAGTGACAGGTTATGCTAAACAAACAAAGAAAAAAACATGAAATATTTTTAACCGCCGATTACGTTCCCCTCCAATGCATTTCTTATAGTAATATGACCCGTTGTGCTCTGTCTCACTGCCTGTATAAACTTTTGTGTCCTAAAACATTCGTTTTCTGGGGTCGACAGCTTATAAAAACTTAGTTCTGGGGTTTTTAGCTTGTTTGCTGTACACCATGTCACACAGCAGCTTTTAGACATTGTTCTGTTTTTTGTTACAAGCCAGAAATGACGAGGAGGAAGCCTCACGCTATATAAAGTCAATGGGCACTATTGGATTGTTCCCCCCCAGTGTGGGTGTGGTTTTCAGATTATGACGCGTGTCACTCTGTCAGCGCTAGTGAGATGGCCAATCAAATCAAAGAAGGTGGGTCTAACAGAAGACGAGTATGAATTCCAGCAGAACGCTTTAGTTTTGTCTCTGAAAGAGCGCGTGACAGCTAAACATTAATATTTAATTGTTTTACGAGAAATGCTGAACGACCGACAGTAATATCCAGGGATGCAGGCAACTCAACTTTTTAAAAAATGTCACTGTTTTGAATGTAAAATATGATATAATTTACATTTGATTTGTAACTCATAACTAAATGTGACGAGACAAGAAGCGTTTTGCGTTTGCGACAGATCAGATATCAGTAGGAGTGAACATGTCCATATTTTAAAACAAAACTGTATTTGCAAATAGTTTAAATTGATTAGGCCTACACAACTGCAGTAGAACTTATTTTACAATTTACTTTAATTTATTCCCTTAATCCTTTTAATACTTAATAATTATTTAATTCCTTTAAAACAACAACTCCCACTGCCGGTATAGGTAGAAAAGTAATTGGTGTAATATATATTCCTTTATTTTATATAATATTCTTTGAATTTAGAGGTGCCCATATCTTTTCAAAAAATATTCTTTTGCCCTTTCATGTTATCATTTACGTCAAATGTACTCTAGACACTAGATCTAGATCTAAGATGATAAAGGAGCATAGAGATATGAATATGCACCAGATCTGCAGATTTGACCCTCTTTTCAAGTAAAGTCTCATTTATTGATATAGTGCTCTTTATTGCTTCAAAGCAGCAACACTGGAAAAACAGCATAAGCGTGCCAAAGTTCATCAATCTCAGGAATCTGAATTTCAATTATAACTTCAATTTCAACACTAAAGCATCATTCATAATTCATAATAATCATAATTCATCATGGACCAATGACAGTTTAAAGGTGTTTAACAGCCAGTGCAAAGTTTTCTGGAAAGAAACAGTAACACAGAAGTAACAAAACTATTTGAAGGACAGCCAGACCATCTGACTCTGTCAACACTTCAGTTTCTCCTTGACAGTGACATGTTTGTGATGGCAAGTAGGTTGGTCACAACAATCAACAGCATGTTGGTTATCAAAAAAATATATATAACTTTGCAGGGGTAATAATGTTAGAGTGAGATTATTGTGCATGTTGTAATGTCACAATATATTAAATATTTTTTATACATAGTGGCTATACTTTTGAAATGAATATTAACATTTATGGATTGATCCCAATGATTGTAAGTACCTCACTGTAACCCAGATTTATTTAGTTTAACGAGTTCGTTTGCCCATATAATCTTTAGGGTATTAGGTTAGCTAATTTGGCTTGCTGTCCACTGAGGAGGGGCTCGATGAAGCATCTTCAACTCGAGCTCTGATACACCCCCCAGTGAATAAATATAGGATGTGATTACATAGGGCAAGGTACCTGAAATGAAGGTGGAGTTTGGGGAGGTGGAGGGATGCTGAAACAGCTGAGACTGAAGAGAGGTAAGCAGCTGCTTATATACTCTGGCTGTTGATTGGAAGATTAGATGGGCTCGCTCCTCCCTAAATTACGTTTAGGAACTTCACTTAACGAGTTCGTTTGCCCATATAATCTTTAGGGTATTAGGTTAGCTAATTTGGCTTGCTGTCCACTGAGGAGGGGCTCGATGAAGCATCTTCAACTCGAGCTCTGATACACCCCCCAAAAAGTGCAGAATAAATTTGGGACAGCAAGTTGGATTTAGCATGGTTGAAAATGCTTAAGGATTTAATGTATATGGGATACCCAGATGCTTAATGCTTGTTACCCCCCCAAAAGGAGCGAAAGATTAAAGCGACATGAAGAATAGAGTTGAGGTGTCAAGTGGCACTAGTGTTTCCTATGCCGGAACACAAGGAGGTTGTGATTAATTGGCCTGGAGTCATGAATGAATACTGCTGCGGCAGTGATATTTAATGAGGCTCCTGTGGGAACTGGGCTGGAACGCGTCGCCCTACTATGTCCACCATGTGGAGCTATGAGCAGGCTTCTGCTGCGGCAATGTTATTTAACCCTCTGGAGTCTGAGGCTGATTTGGGGCCTGGAGAAGTTTTGACATGCCCTGACATTTGTGCTTTTTTCAGTTGTTCATAAACATATTAATGGAAAAAGTGTCATTACACTGTATTCAGCACAAACTAGGCTACAATAATATGTGAGGAACATGTATGTACATGTTTGTGTTTTTGAAGGAATAACATTTATGCGTGGTTGTTGAAAAAACAAAAAACTTAAGTCACTGAAATAAGGCCAAAAAAAGTATAGTAAATCTGTGTTCACAAGACTTTAGGGTATTGGAGGTTGTAAACTAGAGTTTTTTTGCTTCAAAATTATGTAAAAATTATGCTGCTTACTCCTTCATATAAAACAATATATTGATTTAGTTTTTGTAAGACACTTTTTGCCAAGAAACACAGTATGCGAGGAGGCGTGAATCACCACTGAAAATGGGCCATTCTCACCTGAGAAGACAAAAGAATTGGATAGTAATGAGCTGAAATGACTTGCATATTAATGAGGCCTTTCAGTCAGGTAGGCTGTGAAAAAAACATTCTGTGATGTCTCAAGCTCATTATGATACATGAAACATACAGAAAAATATTATTACAATATAAAGTAATGGTTTTATATTATACTTTAAAATATAATGTATTTCTGTGATGCAAAGAGTCTGAATATAGGCTTTTAGTTTAAAAGCATGCACATTTGGAGAAATATTGGATTCTCATATGTTTATGTCAATTTTCTATACAGATGAGTTATATTAATTTAATATTCATTGTCATTACTATGAGCGCTGGTGTTTTCAATTCATCCTTGAAGTCGGAGGGCGCTCTGTGCATTTTAGTCCACAAATTCATCTAAAAGAAGAAGAGGCTATTCCATGAATGGAGTTTCCAATACATACTGCAGCCGGAGGGCGCTAAAGAAACAAAAACTCATCTAAAATTCATCTATAGAAGAAAAAAAAACAGGAACTAACTGCATGTCTTCTAGAGATCGCTAACCATTGCTTTAACATCCAAATAAACACTTTTCAAGACAATAAATACACGATTGAGATGATGAATGCATGTGTTGACTGAATTTGCGTCTGAATAGCGCTGGCTCCGTGGGCGTGGCCGCATTAGCGGATAATGAGCTGAATCACGGATTTCTGACATGGCTCTCTTTTCATACAGATTACATAAACACAGAAGGTTTGTTTTCGATTTGACTTACATGATTTAAAACCTGACATCTTAACGTTTTTTTAGACATAAGTGTAATTTTTTTGTCATTAGTATTCACTAAGTTACAGTTCATTTTCTGAGAACTATCAGATTGGAGTTCGTTCAGAGGGAGATGAGAGATCACGCATCATGTTAGTTTTCTTTATTTTACAAAAAGCACAACATTCTGTTTTTACTCTGAGTGTACACAAATGAAAGAAGATATTCCACAGATTAAAATGGTGTATAACTCTTAATTGTATGTGCAACATTGACGGAGTATTTTGAGTCTCTTTCACACTGATAAGAAAAAAACCACGGTGGTATCGCCGGCGATACCGTCAGACCTCAGAGTGTTAAGGAACTCTGTCGGGAGCTTGCGTTTATTGCTGCTGTGTGAGTTTGACTAGGATGCATCTCGCCGCTGCACTGCTGCGGCAGTGACTTCTAAAATTACTCCTGCGGGAGTGTTTTTTGGGACTGGAGGTTTGAGTACGTGGTTGGAGAACGTCCCGCCGCAACGTCTGCAACATGGGGGCCCATGAATTCAGAAGTACATGGGGCCCCCAGCTGCCAACAGAGGGGAAGGAGGTCCTCGTCCCTAAAGGGAAAACGGGCCACTGATATCCAGAGCGAACCTGCCTGCCGCAGAAAAAGGGAGCCTACGGAATATAGATAAAACGCAGAGCTACCGTCCTTCCAAGGTGGTTTGGATCACATAAGGACATGAGGGCCCGCTGCAATCCTTATGGGACATACGATCCTTGGTACCTCCAGTCCGCTTGTTCAGATAGGAGGGCCCACACTGCGATCCGAACGGGAGAGCCTCCATGGTTAAGAACATGAAGAATCACACTGCGATTCAGAAAGGGAGAGCCCCCACGGCGCCTGAACGGAAGCTCACACTGCGATTCGACCGGGAGAGCTCCCGCTGCGTTTCGAAGGAGAGAGCCCCCGATAAAATAAACGGGAAGCTCACTCTGCAAGTCGAACGGGAGAGCCCACACTGCAAGTCGAACGGGAGAGCCTGCACAGTATCTGGACGGGGGAGCCCACACAGCAATTCGAATGGGAAAGCCCACTCCAGGAGTGGTAGCTAACACACATCCGAAAAGGGAGAGCTCTCACTGCATCCAGATGAATATGAGCCCTGCGGGGCTTGGTAAGCGGGGAGATGCAAAAATAGTAGGGAGAAGCGGTCCAGACTCAGAAAGATGCTAGTGTTTGTGATGTAGAACTGATCGAACATATGTTGTTTTAAAGGCGGGGCATCGACCGATCATTTTAATTTGGTGTTCGGATAGGCCCCTCTGGGCTGCTGTGATGGCTGCACCTTTGTAGAAAGATAAGAAAAATGGATGGTTACAAGGTTGTCTGGTGTTTGGCTGAGGGGGATTGGTTTTGTAAACCTTTGATGAGGAGGGATATCTGGGGACTTGAAGAGTCGGGGCACTGTTGGCCATGGATGAACTTGGAGAGCAATGTATGCCACTGAGGTAGATTTTGATTGTTCCTGAATTAAATTGGTATGATGGAGGTAAGAGATGAAGGATACTGAAAGGAGGGAAAACTCCTGGAAAGCTCTGTGGAAGTTTTTTGAAGGAACTCCAAGCTGTCCAGTAGGTTTGGAGTGTTCTGAGAGAAACGGCTTGCAGTATGGTATTTGTGGATGTGGTATGAAGAGGTCTTGAGGGAATGGACCAGACGAATGAGAGTTCTGAATCAGGAGGAATTGAAGTTGATTGGAGTCTGCTTCCAGAGCCAATGTTCTAAATTTGAAAAAGAAGATAAAACATCTGTGATTTTATTTTGGTGACCTGGGATATGTTCATCTATGATGATGAACTGGTAACAGGCGGAAATTCTAAGGGGCAATTAACATTTCGGGACCCCATAGATTGGCTGTTACTACTATGGGATACAGGTTTATGAGAATGATTGCTTGGTCTATGTTGTGGTGGTGGAGAATTCATCTAATTTGGTTACTCCAATTGGGCTTATGCGGAATAAGGTGGAGAATCAAAATGGGCCGATGATGAATCTGGAATCTAGTTCTTTTTGATGAGGCCTTCCACTATATCGGGTCCAGCTGTTGCAGATTATAAGTTATTGCAGATCAAGCTGGAGTCAGGTATACTTTCCAGACTGCGGCTGAAATGTTCTGTCAGGCCTGAAAAAAGAACTGGTTGGAAATTGTCTGGATGGTGTCCATTTCACTAACTAACTGGGAAATAATGATTGAAGAAGAGAGAGGCTGCTCACTTAGCTGCAAAGCTAGATATATAAAGATATAAAAAAATGACTGCTCCAAAGGAAGAAGATCAAATGTCTGCACCTGATGGAATTAGGGAACAGTTATGGGTTGAGAATGTTGGTTGTTCCATGGTGACTGCGTTGGGAGGAGCTGGAAGAGGGACTGCTGTTGCGAGAGAATGGGCTGGCAAGCGGCTCAGACCTGAAGAAGTGTTTGGTGTTGGAAAAAGATGGATGCTGGGAGGAGGGCTCCATTACTGACTGGTGTCCAAGATGGCTGAAGTGAGAGAAAGGGGTTGGTGGGCAAAAAGAGTGTTGAGATCATTTGCGGAGACAACCTCACGCTAGGATCTGTGCCAAGAAGAATGTTAGAAGAAATTGGGGAACAGAAGGGAGGGGAGGAATGAGGTAAGTTGTAAACGGATAGAGGGTGAGGGACGACTAGCGGAGGCAGCCTCACGCTAGGATCCGCTTCCTGGGTGAGCGAGAAGTAACCATCTGCGAGGGCATCCTGGCGCATGGGTTTATCATGAAGAAGATTGAAAAAGAACTGAAAAAGCAGAAGGAATTAGTGATGTTACATATGAAACTGAAGCTTCAAATCTCATATCGAATACACAGCTCAATTATAATGAATGCATATGTTTTCAGAGGAGCGGTGATAAATGAAAGACGTCTCAACTATCTTTCCAGTCACATGAATGCCGTGCGTTTCAGAATGTTGAACCCAGACCACTACTCTACAGGTTTACGGAATTTAAAGTCCATTTACTAATATATATATTATATTACATTACATTACATTACATTACATTACATGATCGTACATTCTGCCATAAAGACAGTATAAAACCCTATCATAATTAGAGCATGATTTACTTGCATCAAACTCTGTTAGTATTATTATTGTTATATTTAATTTTATTGCAACACATTAGTATGGAAAATATATTATCAGAAATCTACACGTTTAACATTGCCAGGCTTTTATTTGCTTAATGGAATGACTGAGCTGTACATCTATATTCTTTGGCTGCACTGGCTGGTTTATGGCTGCTGTAAATTTATTTATTTATTTTTAAAAGCTTCAAGATTCAAGAGGCTTCATTTCATAATCCATAGAAGGAAGTAAAGTGCGGGAGACAGGAGTAAGTTTGGATAGTTCTTGCCTGAGGAGTGGAGCTGCATATGGGAAGAGCTGGAAAAGCGGGACTGTTTTTGCGGCCGCTGTTGTTGATCGGGCGGAAAAACGGCGGACGAGGAAGTGCGTGCGGCGGCAACGGACTGTGCATTAGCGTGCTGTAAATGTTTATGTTCAGGACATCAGGTCGGAAGAGAAACTTCTGAGTCTTGCTTTTATGATGCTGAAGTGTTTGTTGGCATGCTGGAACTGTTGTTAGAACTAAAGAAGATCGTAGAGTTTAGCTTTTGATGATCTGCGGGAGAAATTAATTCCAGAGCTGGAGAGGACTTGACGTAGGCTGTTGGCGGACCATTTGAAATGGGTAGAATCAGTGTATTAGCGGCGGTAGAATGAAGAGATGAAGTCTGTGAAGAAGACAGATGAGGCGCAGTTAAACGGGCGATCCTGAGCGTGGAGGAGAGAGTGGTTATCCGCAGCGTGGTCTGTATGAGCGCTCAGAAAGAGCATCCGTGTTTGGATCTGTGAGATCCGATCTTACGCGAGATGTGACTGTTGGTGTCTCGGGGAAAGTTCGTCGTCTGAAGGGGGATGGTGGAATTTCCGTGGTGTCGGACATTGTTCAGTACGGCACTACCGGATGCTGAAACAGCTGAGACTGAAGAGAGGTAAGCAGCTGCTTATATACTCTGGCTGTTGATTGGAAGATTAGATGGGCTCGCTCCTCCCTAAATTACGTTTAGGAACTTCACTTAATTTCATTCAGGATGATTGGACACTTATTTCTACATGTTGACCCTGTGTTACTGGATCAGTCTTGTCATTATCATGTTCTTTCAGAGGATCCCCAGAGACTGACACAGTTCAGATTGAAGACGCTGTGACACTGATATTCACAACACCATCAATTCAGTATGAACCAGAATGGCAGAGCACTTTTTTTAATTACAGATTATATTTTCATAGTAGAATATTTCAATGTAAATTGACTGTAGCTTTAAAAGTAACACGAATAATAACAGTTCTGTGTTTTTACTTTCTCCCAGCTTGATGGAGATTCTGAAGTGTCTGCAGAGGAGAAAGAGGAGGGCAGTCCTGGGTTTATCACTGTCCTGAGACCTGCCAGGAGTCAGAGAGAGGAATCACAGACGCTTATATGAGCAGCTTTCCTTCATGCTGGAAGCACTTCAATTAATATGATGCATTTGTGATATTATGCACTGAATTTAATACACATTTCTGACAATCCACTGTAAATTCATTTTAAGTTAATTTAGAACATATTAGGGCAAGTCTAATTTTAGGTCTGGGCCATTAGTATGGTTTATCAAAATCAAATAAACAGACCCATTAAATGAATAAATTAATGTTTTACAGTTCAGGAATTTGAGTACTACTGTAAATTATAGTATTCCTGTGTTATGGATTAAAGTTTTCAAATTGCAGGTAATTGGAGGTACTTCATGTCAGGTAAAGCAGGTAAGAAAGGGGTTAAAAGAGACCATGAGCACTTCTGACAGAGAGGAAAGATGTCATTCCTCTGCTGTTTCCTGAGACATTTCTGCTGGTACTTTTCTTTCTGGTACAGATGTCTTTGACTGTATTTAGGCAGTTACAGTGTAATCAGTGCTGCACCTCATGTGCTCATTTGTCTGTCCGAGTGAGTATAAATCACTGAAATAACTACAATATCTTGCTCGGCATTGCATCACCTCTGGAGCAAAAATCAGAAAGTAACAATTTCATTGCAACTTAAATTTTAAAGTTGCAATTTTTTATGATTGAAATAAATGTATTATTACAGATGATCTTGGAATGAATTATTTGGCAAGATGATCTGGATGATGATGATAATGATGATGAAGAGGAGTGCTGCCTTGAAGACAAATGTAGAGTTGCTGGATAAATGAGGACCAATGTTACCAAGTTACATTATTATTATTACTATTATTTTTACCTAGGAAATTTGTATTTACAATAATTCAAAGAGCATGTGAAGGCAGCATTATATTACATCTTGTAAAAAGGGACATAATAGATCTCCTTTAATGACTCCTTTAATAACTAACATGAAGCAACAATGAACAATATATTTTATTAGACTTTGTTCATGTTAATTAAAGAAAATGTTTATGTTCATGTTCAGTGTATTAACTAATTTTAACAAATATACAAACTTTGATTGGAAAATGTATTAAAAAATGTTGGGATGGGGGTGGACACGTGACCCAGAGCAAGATGGACGCTTGAGATTTCGCCTATATTTTCGTCGTCTGGTCCGTCCACTGGGAGGAAGAAGGCGACGACTCAGCCGTGTTCCATAACTGAGGATCAGCATGGTGAAACTAGCACCCCAGAGGCTATCGGCACGGTAACCATGAATCAGATTTTGACTGAAATCAAATCTGTAGCCTCACGCGTTAATAACATGGATGAATCTGTCGAAGCTCATTTGGATACGATAGATAGTACTCTGGGTGACAAAAACATCCATTGCATCGGTCGAGCTCTCTCTCTCCAATTTATCTAATTGGACAACAGATTTGGAACGGCGAATGGATGAAGCTGAAACTCGGATCTCAACTACTGAGGATTGTTGCGACAACCACGAAGCCCAAATATCAGCTATGCAAAAGATAGTGGATATGCTACAGCTGAAGGTGGACGACCTGGAGAACCGTGGACGTCAGAAGAATTTAAAGATTGTCAATCTCCTGGACAAAGCAGAGGGTTCAACTTCACTTGCGGACTTTCTCCAAACGTCCATTCCAACTTTAGTCGGCCTACCTGCTGACTTTCCCCCTCTGGAGATTGAACGTGCCCATCGCGCTTTGGTCCCTAGCCCGGACGCGAACAAACCGCCAAGAAGTATCCTAGTGCGATTTCTCCGATACTCTCAGAAAGAAGCGGTTCTCAGAGCAGCTTTGAAGAAGCGTGACATCCTCTACAACGAATCCAAACTGAGGTTCTACTCTGACCTTTCAGCAGAGGTACTGCACAAACGTCGTGAGTTTGATTCCGTGGGGAAATTGATGGCCCGTCGTAATATGTATCGTGGCTTCGCTTACCCAGCGCGGCTTCGCTGTCTTCACAAAGGGCAAATTCATCTTTTTGATACCCCTGAATCAGCCGCTGCCTTTTTGGAAACTCTTACTTGAGGTATTTTTGTTCTTTCTCTCGTTTGTATGGGATGAATATTGACTTGATTTACAGCGAATCCCTGTCATCATCTTCTACTTTCTTTTGACTATTTAACGGAGCTAACCTTATTGATAATGTCATTATCATCTACGTATTTATAAACATGTTAAATACGTTTTTTCCCCCTTCTTTCTGATATACCTGTTTTAAAGTGATATTTACATGAGGTTTGTTTTAATTTTAAGTATAGCTCCCCACTTATAACACAGTTATAATTTTATTCCTAATGGACTCTCCTTTCTCCGTTGGGTTCTTATGCTTTTATTCATCTCTTGGTTTGGCCGTTGTCTCTGGTGACTGAATTGTTATTGTGGTCTCTAAATTGAGTCTGGATTTGTACTTGATTATTACGTTCGTTGACTTCATTTTGGGGAGTGTTACTCTGTCGTTTGGGGACAGAGTCGGGGTGGGTGTGCGCTGCAAGGTGTTTCTTTTTTTTTTATGTTTTATGAGTTTGTTGTAACTCAACTCTCCGGTTTTCTAGCTGGAGACTTTAATTGTATAATAAATGCTTCCCTAGACAAATCTTCATCTGCAAATGTATCAAACCCTAAATCTTCTAAGGTGCTTAATAATTTATGTTCAGATTCTGGCTTGATAGACATATTGTCACGATCTATAGTGTGAGTGCCCTATCTGCCACTTGAGGGCACTCCATCCTGGACTTTCACCCATTGACTACACTACCCATAATGCACTCTGGACTCATTACCACATGTCTTGCACCAGCTGTCCTGTATCACTTCGTCAGGTGTTTGTGTTTGCTTATCAGTTCCGTTCTATTTAGTCTCTGTGTTTTTTGCCTTTGTTGTGGTTCGTTATATTCTGTTATGTGCACATTTTGTACCGCTGGCTTTTGTTTTCTGTGGACTGTAACTCTGGATTTTGACCCATGCCTGTTCTGGATGTATGATTTTGGATTTCCCTTTTATTAAACTGCTGCACTTGGATCTTACCATCTGGTTTCTGTGTGCACCCGTGACAGAACGAACCACCACTATATTGATCCAGCAGCATGGATTTCCGGATCCCTTTCCCGGCCCGCATTAAAGAACGGATGGCTCAAGTTCGGACATTGAGAGCCCTACGGCAAGAAGGATGGGAGGTAGGGTGCTTTGCAAAGGTCTTTTGGGCGATGGCGGTGGGGCTGGATTACAATGACGCGGCTTTGAAAGACCTGTTTAATGGTTGCCTTGACGAGCCGTTGTCTCATTGTGAGATGGAAGGGCTACAGAGCTTAAACTTTTGGAAGTTTGCCGCATATCTCTGCCATCGGATAGAGTGGGCCTCACCTAGACAACCAGCCAGCGAGTCCGCTCCAGCCAGTGAGTCCGCTCCAGCCAGTGAATCCGCTTCAGAGCCCGTTCCAGTCAGTAAGTCCGTTCCAGCTCGTGAGTCCGTTCCTGAGATCACTGAGGAGGTGGGCGCTGAATCTTCGCTTCCCACACGGAAGAAAAGGAAGCGGAGGAGGAAGGCTCCAGCCAGTGAGCCCACTACAGAGCCCGCTCCAGCCAGTGAGCCCACTACAGAGCCCGCTTCAGCCTGTGAGCCCGTTCCAGCCAGTGAGCCCACTCCAGAGCCCACTCCAGCCAGTGAGTCCGCTCCAGTCAGTGAGTCCGCTCCAGTCAGTGAGTCCGCTCCAGTCAGTGAGTCTACTACAGAGCCCGCTCCAGCCAGTGAGTCTACTACAGAGCCCGCTCCAGCCAGTGAGTCTACTACAGAGCCCGCTCCAGTCAGTGAGTCCGCTCCAGCCAGTGAGCCCACTACAGAGCCCGCTCCAGCCAGTGAGTCCACTCCAGAGCCCGCTCCAGCCAGTGAGTCCGCTCCAGCCAGTGAGTCCGCTCCAGCCAGTGAGTCCGCTCCAGCCAGTGAGTCCGCTCCAGCCAGTGAGTCCACTCCAGTGCCCGCTCTAGCCAGTGAGTCCACTCCAGTACTGCATGCTCTCCCTGTCAGTCCCGTGATGGCTAGGAGGGCTGTCTTCACTTTTTATATTTTGGCTGTCTTGCGTGCCTGGAGGATGCACTCAGAACAGCCCGAGCCCGCTCCAGCCAGTGAGTCCGCTCCAGAACCCGCTCCAGCCAGTGAGTCCGTTCCAGAGCCCGCTCCAGCCAGTGAGTCCGCTCCAGAGCCCGCTCCACTCAGTGAGTCCGCTCCAGAGCCCGCTCCAGCCAGTGAGTCCATTCCAGCCAGTGAGTCCGCTCCAGCTCCGCATGCTTTCCCTGTCAGTCCTGTGATGGACTCAGGGCAGCCCGAGCCCGCTGCCGTCCCAGAGCAGCCCGAGCCCGCTGCCGTCCCAGAGCAGCCCGAGCCCGCTGCCGTCCCAGAGCAGCCCGAGCCCGCTGCCGTCCCAGAGCAGCCCGAGCCCGCTGCCGTCCCAGAGCAGCCCGAGCCCGCTGCCGTCTCAGAGCAGCCCGAGCCCGCTGCCGTCCCAGAGCAGCCCGAGCTCCCTGATACGGCCACGGAGGCCGTCACCGAGCTGGCCGATCTCCCTGATACGGCCATGGAGGCCGTCACCGAGCTGTCCGCTCTCCCTGATACGGCCATGGAGGCCGTCACCGAGCTGGCCGCTCTCCCTGATACGGCCACGGAGGTCGTCACCGAGCTGCCCGCTCTCCCTGATACGGTCACGGAGGCCGTCACCGAGCTGCCCGCTCTCCCTGATACGGCCACGGAGGTCGTCACCGAGCTGGCCGCTCTCTCTGATACGGCCACGGAGGCCGTTACCGAGCTGCCCGCTCGCCCTGATATGGCCTCGAAGCACCCTTGGCTAGTCCTGCCGCCGCCGTCCAAGCCTTCTGCCCTGCCGCCGCCATCCAAGCCTTCTGCCCTGCCGCCACTGCCCAGACTACCAGAACCGTTGAGACCCGCCTGGTCTGTTCCTCCAGCACCGCCCTGGCACTCAGCCAGGAATCCAGACCTGCCAGTACCTGCCTGGTCAGTTCCTCCAGCGCCACCCTGGTATTTAGCCAGGACTCCAGAACCGCTGGAACCAGCCTGGTCAGTTCCTCCAGCGCCACCCTGGCTCTCAGCCAGGACTCCAGAACCGCTGGAACCAGCCTGGTCAGTTCCTCCAGCACCGCCCTGGCTATCTGTTGGGCACCCTGGATCTGACCCGCCATCCCTCCCCCTGATCCTCCTCCTGTCCACCTCCCTCCTGAGTTGTGTTTTTGTTTTGTCTGGTGGAGCGTCTGGTAGCCGCTCCTTTGAGGGGGGGTAATGTCACGATCTATAGTGTGAGTGCCCTATCTGCCACTTGAGGGCACTCCATCCTGGACTTTCACCCATTGACTACACTACCCATAATGCACTCTGGACTCATTACCACATGTCTTGCACCAGCTGTCCTGTATCACTTCGTCAGGTGTTTGTGTTTGCTTATCAGTTCCGTTCTATTTAGTCTCTGTGTTTTTTGCCTTTGTTGTGGTTCGTTATATTCTGTTATGTGCACATTTTGTACCGCTGGCTTTTGTTTTCTGTGGACTGTAACTCTGGATTTTGACCCATGCCTGTTCTGGATGTATGATTTTGGATTTCCCTTTTATTAAACTGCTGCACTTGGATCTTACCATCTGGTTTCTGTGTGCACCCGTGACACATATGGCGTCAATTAAATCCTACAGTGAGAGATTATACGTTTTATTCTAACCACCACAATTGATATTCCAGGCTTGATTATTTCTTTCTTCCTAATCAGTTTTTGCATGCAGTTCAGTCTTGTCATATTGACTCCTTCATCCTATCAGATCACTCAGCAGTACGTTTACAAATTGACCCTGCTTTCAGTATCCCCAGAACTTCAAATTGGAGGTTTAACACATCTCTTTTAAACAGCGACCCTTTCTCATCTTTTGTTTCAGATTGTTTGTCTCAATTTTGGCTCGAGAACAGAGATTCTCCTGTGTCCTCTGCCATGATTTGGGATGCAGCCAAGGCCACTCTATGCGGTCATCTTATTTCTTATACCTCCCATCTTAAAAGAGCCAAAGATAGTAATAGGAAAAATCTTGAAAAGGAGGTAACCAGATTGGAACAAATACATAAGCAATTCCCTACAGTTTCAAACTAAAGGCTTTGGTGAATGCAAGAACTAAGCTGAATATGGATCACACCTCCCATATTCAGAAGCTTCTGCTCTTTACTAAATAAAAATATTACGAATTTGGCAATAAATCTAGCCAGTTACTGGCATACCAACTAAAGAATCAAAATAGTGACCGTTCAATTAATATGATACGAAATATAAATGGTGTCACTTCGAATGACCCTTTAGCCATAAACAGTACTTTCAAGGAATTCTATAAATCTCTATATAGTTCTGAATCAAAAGCAGTGGAATCTGATATTGCTGCCTTTTTAAGTAATATCACATTACCATTATGCTCTGAGGAAGATCGTTTTAACTTAAGCACTCCATTTTCAGTAGAGGAAGTTTGAGCAGCAATTCAGTCAATGCTGAATGGGAAATGTCCTGGTCCAGATGGTTTTCCATTTTAATTTTTCAAAAAATTCTGGCCTAATATCCATCCGATTTTTATGCCTGCGAGCAATGGTATTTGGAAAGGTGAAATCCCTCCGTCATGGAGACACGCTTCAATTAGTTTACTCCTAAAAAAAGATAAAAATCCCCTAGATTGCTCGTCTTACAGGCCTATTAGTCTTCTTAATTTGGACTATAAGATAGTGGCAAAAGTTTTGGCCCGCAGACTGGAATCAATTCTTCCCAAGGTGATAAATCCCGATCAAGCAGGCTTTGTGAAATCCAACGTTGTGCTCTTAACGCTATACATTATTTTCATACTAAGAAAAAGGCATCAATGATATTATCTTTGGATGCCGAAAAGGCTTTTGACCGCGTGGAGTGGCCCTTCTTATTTTTGGTTCTGGAAAAATTTGGTCTAAGCTCTAATTTTATTAATGTTATTAAGCATCTTTACACAGACTCTATTGCCTCCGTCAATACAAACGGTTTGATGTCCGAAGGTTTTCCAGTTCGTAGAGGTTGCAGACAGGGATGTCCCCTATCACCCTTATTGTTTACATTATTTATTGAACCTTTGGCAGAGTCTATCAGGACTAATCCTGATATATCCGGAATTATAATTAATGGGAAAAAACACGTCATCTCTCTGTATGCAGATGACGTCCTTTTATATTTAGAGAATTTGCAGACCTTGACTTCTGCAGTTCTGAATTCCTTAGCTTCATTTAGTACTGTGTCTGGTTATAAAGTTAATATTGAAAAGTCTGTTTCTATGTCTTTCAATTACTTCCATAATTCTCCAACACAATTTCCTTTTGAAGTTTTAAATATTTGGGCATTTTCCTCTCTCCTGACTTGAATAATTTGTTTGAATCAAATTACTCTCCTTTAATTCATAAAATTAAAAAAAGATTGAGAAAAGTGGACCTCTTTGCCAATTTCCCTTTCTGGGAGAGTCAATGTCATTAAAATGAACATACTTCCCCGACTAAACTATCTTTTTCAAAATCTTCCATGCTACTTAGCTACATCGTTCTTTAAATCTTTGAATTCTTGCATATCTCGTTTTATCTGGAATAATAAGCAACAGAGAGTTGGTCTTTCTAAACTTTGTAAACCAATGGATCTTGGGGGTCTGTCCCTACCCAATTTCCAGCTTTATTACTGGGCTGTCCAAATCAAAATGATATCAAGCTGGGTTATGAATAGGCAGGATTCCCTGTGGATTGACTTTGAATCTTTATTTTGCCATCCAAGAAGATTAGATTTCCTATGGTTTATTAACAATATATCCCAGATAAATTCTCTTACTGACAATGTGATTGTCTATAACACATTACTGGTCTGGAATGACGTAAAAAAACATTTGAATATCCCTCAAAATATATCCATTCACTTCCCTCTGGCTCTGAACCCAGACTTACCCATTCAGATTAGGAGCATTGGATTGCTGGACTGGAGTTTTAAAGGTTTGTTTGACTTCTCTGGAATGTTTAACTCTGAAATTTTGAGATCAGTTGAACAAATTAGAATCAAGTTTGATATTACCTCCGAAGACTTTTTCAAATATCTTCAAATTCGGCATTTTATAGAGTATCTTTTAAAGCAAAACAAATTTCGATTCAAATTATCAGAATTGGAAGAAACCATACTGTCAGTCAATTCTTTCAAAGGGCTTATTTCCATTTATACATTATTAACTTACTCTGATTTCTCAGTTTATGATTCTTTGAAACCACTGTGGGAACGGGACCTTGGAGTTTTGTTTAATTCCGATGATTGGACCAAGATCTGTGATGGTATTTTTCCAAAGTGCACCTCGATTTCCATACATGAGCAAAATTTTAAATTCTTTCACAGAATTTATTTTACACCTGTTCGTCTGCATAAAATGTTCCCAGGTTGTTCCAATCTCTGTTTTAAATGCAAAACTTGTCAGGGCACATTTTTTCATGTATTTTGGTCCTATCCTCACATCCAACCATTTTGGAATGGGGTTCACTCTGCAATCCAGGAGATAATAGGAAAACGTTTTATCTTATCCCCCTCACTTTTTTTGTTGAATGACATTCCTAAAGACCTTTTTGACTCAGACTTCAGACCTTTGTTTACAACCCTTATATTTCTGGCTAAGAAATGTATACTATTAAAATGGTCTACATCTCAGGTCTCAACAATCTCCATGTGGATTTCTCAGTTGTCAGCTTTTCTGCCTTTGGAGAAATTGAATTATGACCTCAACCATAAACAGGACAAATTCAGGAGTCTTTGGGAACCTCTCCAATCTCCTTTCTACATAAATTTTAAATTTTTATTTTAAGAAGAGTTATGGCTTCTCTTGTTTTGACCTATGTTTTTTGTAAACTGATACATTTGTACATTTCATTTAACTTGCAGCGCTTGGGGTTTGTTTGTTTGTTTGATTGTCTTTGTCTTCTTTGTTTGTTCTATTTGAAAATCCTTAATTAAAAAAAAGAAAAAAAAAAGTTTTATAAATGATTAATAAAAGATTAATAAATGCTGTTTGTTTGTTTATGTTTGAAGGGATAGTTTACCCAAAAATGAAAATTCTGCCATCACTGACATCATTACATTATTTATTTTTCTAAACCAACTTGAGGGCAAGAGAAGAAGTTTGTGACGTCATGTTTGTGTCATTTTTGGGTGAACGATCCTTTTAAATAATGCAGTTAATGAAGTAAACAAATGAAACCTTACTGTAAAGTGAACCAATATCTTTTAAATGAGAAGTACATATTGCACTTTTTTAGTTTAATGTTTATTTTGAATTTTAAAATAAAAAATATATGTGACAAATATCCAGAATCTTTTGTTACAGAATGAACACAAAGTGAATGTTATCTCATAAAAGCCTACAGTCATATGGAAAACATAAAGTGTTAGATGGGATGAAATCTCCAAGTCATAAATATTAAATCCCGGACACCGGATCTTGTCAAAGGATATCTGTTTGTCTGGTGTGTGCAACCCAGCAAAACTGAATAGAAAGTCAAGACTCTATTAACAGTCTTCAATCAGCCTGAGAGTTTGACTGAGAAAGCAAGAGAAGAGAAGAGCAGAAGCAGACAAAGTGATGATGATAATAAAAGAGCAGAGATTATTGAATAATCTTAGTTGTGTATGGTTCAATGCTCTGACTTCATCTGACCAGTAATTCCAACAAGTGTTATTATACCAAGGGAAAACAATGGAAAATGACTGCTTCACAACATCATCCTGTGATGATAAAAACCTTTAAATTAAGACATTCTCTTTGACCTACCCGTGAAGACAAACATCCCTTTAGACCACACAATCATAAGAGTTAACAGCAATAAAAAGGAAATGAGAAGTAATATAAAATATAAAACATAAAATGACATCAATTAATAATAATAGTAAAATGATTAAATGATAAAATGGAAAATGATGTAAATCAATAATAATATGAATAAATGATAAATCAATGACAACTACATAAATGACTAATCATTATAAATTATTATGAAATTAAACATTAAATAAGAAAATAAAAGACCAATGTATGGTTGAGTTCTTACAGAAAAACAGGTTGTTATTGAAAACCCTTATCCTTCAATATTCATCATAAATTAAAATCTGATCTCAGATTAATTTGTTTTATTATTTGAGCAGAAACACCTGAAAAATCACATGAATTATGACAATAACATGTTCTTCATAATCATGTTTGTGAAAGACACTTTTCAACTGAAAGGTAATTTTCACAGTATAATAGAGATCGATGTGACACTACAATAAAAACTGATTTACATCAGAACAAGTAGAGACTGAGAAGAGCACAGATACACACTCATCATCTCTCTCTATATATATATATAACTTATATGAGCATTTATCACGCATTTATTCTGAAATGATATTTCAGTGACAGTATTAATGTACTGAAGAGACTCTATAACATCTCACTGTCACTGATTCATCATGAGCTCAAAGCATTATGGGTAGAGTCTCTACAGTCTGTTCTGATTCATCAACACAGTTTCACTGATGATCCAACATTATAAACCCCAAGCCCAGGATAGAGTGGTTGA
This sequence comes from Ancherythroculter nigrocauda, assembly GCA_036281575.1. Classification (NCBI taxonomy): domain Eukaryota; kingdom Metazoa; phylum Chordata; class Actinopteri; order Cypriniformes; family Xenocyprididae; genus Ancherythroculter; species Ancherythroculter nigrocauda. The sequence goes on along the minus strand of VTFQ01000008.1, from coordinate 2,408,178 downwards.
GTGAATGTGGTCTGGACTGTGTGGATGAGTCTCATTGTGTCTCCAGAGATGCTGTAGAAGGACAGAGTTCCTGCACTGTGATCCACAAACACTCCTACTCTCCTGCTGCTGCTGATGGACTTTACAGGGAGAAGAGTCTCTCTGTTATTGTGTCTGAATGAGTAACTGGAGGAAGAGCAGGTCAAACTCCAGGACTGATCATTATATCCAAACCAACACTCATCACCCTCTCCCTTCCTGCGGATGCTCTTATATGATACTGATATAAACACATGTCTCCCACTCCACTTAATCTCCCAGTAACAGCGTCGATCACACACACTGTCTCTACACAACACCTGAGGCACATCAAATCTGTCTGGATGATTAGGATACGACTGCAGTGTGCCAGTGTAAGTAATATCTCTGTTGCTCTCAGACAGACGGAGGCCTTTATTCACTGTGTTCAGATCCAGAGTGAGCTGATGGGAATCTGATGGAGATAAAACAAATCACAATCAAGAATGATCAATCTGTCTAATCTGTAATCTACACTGTAAACATCATTCCTGCTGCTTGATTGTGTAAAATCCAGTTAAATATATGAAACTGAAGTTCATCCATTAGTGTTGAATGAACTGAAACTGGGCAGTGGACTTTTGCAATCGTCTGGATCCATTACAGAAATGTTCTATCTTAAGTTCAGATCTGACAAATACATTTAGGATTTTTTAAAAATTTATTTTACAGAAGCAAATCTTAAAGGGTTAGTTCACCCAAAAATGAAAATTCTGTCATTAATTACTCACCCTCATGTCGTTCGACACCCGTAAGACCTTCGTTCACCTTCAGAACACAAATTAAGATATTTCTGTTGAAATCCGATGGCTCAGAAAGGCCTCCATAGCCAGCAATGTCATTTCCTCTCTCAAGACCCATAAAAGGTATGTGGCAACCAGGGCGGGCGAGAAACAAAGGTCTTACTGGTGTGGAATGACATGAGGGTGAGTGATTAAGGACAGAATTTTCATTTTTGGTTGAACTAACCCCTTAACTTGATTTAGGATTCTTATCCTATCTTACAGAATATCATCTGTAATTCAGAAATCTTAAAGCTCCATCAGTTCAGTAATCAACTCTCAGGTCTGTTACCAATCAACCAATGATGTGCTTGATAGAAAAAGTTTTGATAATGTTGATAGAAAAGGAAAGTGTATCACTGTATTTCATGGTGTCTGTAATTATTTATCAGTGTTTTGTCATCAAAGTGATGAACTACTCCTTTAAAAACATTATCATTTTTGAAGTTTACACCTAATTCATGCAAGACACTATCACTTTCATGAGTTTCTCAGTGAATTAATATTTTACTTCCATTAAATTTCCTTAGAACTATTAAAAAGTTCAAAAACATAAAGAGAAAAAAGTTTTGTCCTTAATTCATGGGATCCAGGCTTTAAAGTGATTTTTAAATGATAATTTTTATTTGCCTTCTGCAGTTTCCCATAAGAACACCTGGCTGCATATCACACTGATTAGTCTTTCATAGGGATTCATGATAGAAAATGTGTTCATAGTTGGTCAAGGTCAGAGCAGTGCATGGATTAATGAGCAAATGTCATCAATCCAGTTATAAAACTGTAAAAGAGAGGTGTACCGCACAAATAAGATCTAGAGCACACTGAATCTGAGAATCTGAGACAAATTCAGCTGTTTTTTGTTAACGTAACTCGCTATGTCCGTATCATTGAATAACTGAGTTGTTAGCTATTCCAAGTTAAATCTTCTAGAATAAATCAGTTGAATTCACAAATGAATCATTCAATGTTATTTATTGTGAATCAGTTGATTTAAAAGATTCAGTCAAAATGTGATGTTTTCTAATTTAATGTTGGCTGCACCTGAAACAGAAGTAAAACATTGCTAATTCAAGGACATTCATTTATTGCATGATGTTAAGCTGAATTTATGAACTGTTTGCTGAAATAACCACAGCATTAACAGTGTTGAATGTGGTTACTTCTGTTTCCATCATTCTTTTGTTTCTTAGTCTCCATGTTGCTTATTTTTTGTATATTAGTTTCTTTATTAAAAAACCTACATATGTGTCTCAGCCTGCTTTCTCCAGATGTTACATCTACTTCATTTTACTAGGCCAGCTTTTTCAGAGCAAAATGAAATGGTACAAACTTCACACTCATGTTATTTGTCACCATTAACATTTTTAACTCAAATCCCACAGGGATCCTGGGATCAACACCACCCAGTAGAAAATATATACATCAATAATTATAATGATCAAAATAATAATGATTCTGTGGAGCAAGTTGGTTCAAATAAAGCGCCTATTGTCCAATCTTTAATGGAGTTTTACAAGTTCACACTTACAAATAATCAGATAATAATGTGTAATATGTGTATTTGGCATACTGTCCAAGGAGAGGTCTCTGAGCTCGGTATTTGGCCAGAACCCAGAGTACTGCCCCCGTATTTCAGGTTAGGGAAGTAACCAGGTGAGTGTGTGGAGACTGGGTGGTGGAGGGATGCAGAAAAAACTGTCGAGGAATAGGCTTTCACTAATGCTGATTGGGTAGATATGTAGATTACTGATTGTTGACAGCTGACTGAAATGACGTAGTGATTAGTCAGATTATTTGAATGTTGTTGTTGAAGATTTGCGAAGCAATCATGAAAATGTTATTCTGCTGTTGTATCACTGTGGTAATTTTAACCACTGAAAGTGAAAGTGAAGTGACATGTGGCCAAGTATGGTGACCCATACTAGGAATTTGTGCTCTGCATTTAACCCATCCAAGTGCACACACACAGCAGTGAACACACACACCGTGAACACACACCCGGAGCAGTGGGCAGCCATTGCTGCGGCGCCCGGGGAGCAGTTGGGGGTACGGTGCCTTGCTCAAGGGTCTCACCTCAGTCGTGGTATTGAAGGTGAGGAGAGCGCTGGACATTCACTCCCCTCACCGACAATCCCTGCCGGACCTGAGACTCGAACCCATGACCTTTGGGTTACAAGTCCGACTCTCTATCCATTAGGCCACGACTGCCCCGTAGCCCACGACTGACTCTTCACATCCTCATCCTTTGGGAGTGTTTACAAAGAGAATTTGCTTTTGCAGAGCAGAAAACAGCGTCTTCTCAACATGAACATGTATACAACACAAACAACTACAGTGTTTGAGTGTGTGTGTGTGTGTGTGTGTGTGTGTGGACTTACATTTGCGTACTCCTGCTGTAATCCTGATCTCTCCTCCATGATCCACACTAGAAAACATACACAGTTTCACATTCACACACAGACACAAATAAGCTTTTTAGATTTCTGAGGTAATTTTTGAATTTATTGTTAAAATTAATCAAAATGGTAATAAATATATTATGTGGAATTAGGTGAAAATGTCCTAACAGTAGGAAAATACAAGCGTATACTTTGCATTTTGGATAAACCTTGTTTTATTTTTTTTATTTTTTACATTTACACATTAATTGTTGTTTTCTTCTCACTTTAGATGCTGTAACAAAAAACATCCAGGACACAGCATCGAAGTGGAAACTTCTATTAAATCATGACTCTGTAATGCAAGAGACTTTGATGATGGAAAGAGGAGAAGATCCAGAAGTTCAGAGATTATGCTGAGATCTACTGATGTATCCGAGTTTTTTTGTTTGTTTGTTTATGATTTAATGCCATGCAAGCTAATTCGGCTATATTCATGGAGAGAACGAGATTTTTTTTAATAAAGGAAAAAAAACAGATTTTTAAATTTAATCTTAGATAAATATTCTAGAACTAAATCAGGCATTACTTCATTAAAAATCTTTTTGTAAAAGTCAACAGAGAAATAAAGGGATCTAACAGATTTCAAAGTAATACAATCCATCAAAATATGCTTCAATGATAATGGATTCTGGCACAAAGGGCACAAAGGAGGATCTTCAGCCATTAACAGAAACATATGCATTAGTCTGGAGTGCCCTATTCGACAGTGTGTGTAAATAAGATGCTCCCAGCGATTTTCAAACTGAACACCAACCACAGGATTGATTTTATAAAGTTTGTTTTTTATACATTTATCCCATTCATTTAGACATTTCTTACAAATGTAAGCATTTATAATAGGTCTGAGATCTGAAGGTGGAATTGAGCATTTTTTGAGCTCTGAAGATAAAGCTTCCTTAGCTGCTGCATCAGCTTGTTCATTCCCTGCAATACCACAATGACCTGGTACCCAACAAAAAATGACTTTAAAATTCTGCACCTCCAAGGACTGCAAACTATTTAAATTCTCCACAAATACTGGGTTTTCAAATTTGGAAGAAGAGTCTGAAAACAAGATTTTGAGTCTGTCATTAATAAGAAATTTTCTCTGTTGAGAAGTTTTGATATGCTGCAATGCCAAAATGATAGCATTAGCTTCTGCAGTGAAAACTGAATAATGAGGAATCTGTACTCCACTTTTCCGATGGTTGACCACAAAGCCAGATGAAACATGCTCTTTAGTCTTTGACCCATCTGTATAAATTAGGATATATGATGGAAAACGTCTCGGGTTACAGATGTAACCCCTGTTCCCTGAGTAAGGGAATGAGACGCTACGTCGAATGACGTGATGGGCACCCTCTGCATTTTGTGTTCGTGAAGCACCTCTGTATCCAACCAATGAGGAAACGTGACGTCAGAGGCGGGTGACGTCACAGACCAGGAAACTATAAAGCATACCCAGAACAAAGAATGCTAGCTTCTGGAATATGTCTGAAGCAAGACGCTCACAGGTATGCCGGGGGTACGGCAACGTGACGTAGCGTCTCGTTCCCTTACTCAGGGAACAGTAACCCGAGACGTTCCCTTTCGTGGGAACTATCGACGCTACGTCGAATGACGTGATGGGAACGCTATCCCAACTACGCCGTAACACCAAGTACCTGTCTGTTATCTTGTAGACAGAACTGAGGACCCCGGAGAGGAGCCTACGTCCAGGTTGTAAAACCTAATAAATGTGTGCTGGGATGACCATCAAGCAGAACCACATATGTCATTAATGGATACTCCTGACATTAAGGCCTTTGAGGCCGCCATACCCCTAGTCGAGTGAACACGGACAGCTAATGGAGATGGCTGTCCGGCCGCCTTATAAGCAAGTGAGATAGCCTTGACCACCCACTTGCTCATTCTCTGCTTAGATGCTGGACCTCCTTTCTTATGAGACCCGTGACACACAAACAATTGATCTGTTTTGCCCCACAGGGCAGCTCTGTGGACATATGCATCTAAAGCCCTCACTGGGCAGAGCAGATTGAGTTTCTCCTGATCCAAAGTTGTAAATGGAGGAAGATAGAAGGCCTGAAGTACGATGGGACCTGGGACGTTGGTGGGGACCTTAGGCATATAGCCTGGTCTAGTGTGCAGGAACGCTTTGACAATTCCAGGTGCGAATTCCAAACACAAAGAAGCAACTGAAAGTGCTTGAAGATCTCCTATTCTTTTAAGAGATGAAATAGCCAGTAGAAATATGGTCTTTAAGGGTGAGGAATTTCTCTGAAACTTCCTCTAGTGGTTCGAAGGAAGCCTCAGCTAACCCTTCTAATACCACGGCCAAGTCCCAGGCCGGAGTCTTTGTACGTACTGAAGTTCTCAGCCTCAGAGTACCACGGAGGAAGCATATAAAAAGGGGGTCTCGACCTACCGACTAATCCCCCAGAGGAGCATGGCCGAAATGGCCGCATACACTTCCTCGTGGAGGGAGCTCTGGAGTGGAGTATGGTCTCCACAACCTCAGTTGGAAGAGCAGCATCTATGAGCCTGGCCCCCTCAGAGGCCAGGCCCACAGTCTCCATAGTTCTGGGCGTGGATGAATTATCATGCCGCCCGCTTGAGACAGGAGGTCCTGCCTGAGAGGAAGCCCCATCAGGGAGCCATCTGGAAGTGACACTAGGTCTGAGAACCATAGTTTGGTTGGCCAGTACAGGGCTATCAATATTAGACTGACCCCTTCCTGGCGTACTTTCTCCAGAACTCCCGGGAGCAGAGCGAACGGGGAAATGCATACAGACGCAGCCTCGGCCACGTCTGTACCATGGCATCCAGACCCAATGGTGCTGAATGAGATAGGGAGAACCACAGTGGACACTGGGTTGATTCCCCTGAAGCAAATAGGTTGATTTCAGCTCAACCGAAGTTTTCCAAAGTGAGCTCCACACCTTAGTGTGGAGACTCCATTCCCCGGGCCTCGGCCCCTGCCTCGACAGGGCGTCTGCTCCCATATTTTAATGCCCTCAGGTCTGGGAGGAAGTATTTTTCTGCAAGAAATACCGCCATCATTTCCAGCCGATTTATGTGTCAGGAACTGATGGTCCTCCCAGAGACCCTGAGCTGAGATCGCCCCCCAGCCCGTGAGGGAAGCATCCGTTGTAAGCATTACGCGACGAGAAGTCCCCAACACGGGTTCTGGGACAGGAACCAAGGCTTTTTCCACATGACCAGAGCACGAAGGCATCGCCGCGTGACTTTGATCATGCGAAAGCAATTTCCCCTCAGAGAAAACCCCTTGGTCCTGAGCCACCACTGTAAGAGTCTCATGTGCAGAAGGCCAAAAGTTATCACGTTGGACGCAGCTGCCATAAGACCCAACAGTCTCTGAAACTGTTTTACAGTGAGTGACTGGCGCAAAGTAGGTGAGACCGCAAGCCCCCCGGTGGTTTATATAAGAGACCACCGTCGTGTTGTCCGTACAGACCACACATGGTGGCCCCTCAGGTCTGGGAGGAAGTGTTTCAGTGCTAGAAACACCGCCATCATCTCCAGCCGATTTATGTGCCAGGAGAGCTGATGGTCCTCCCATAGACCCTAAACCGAGCGACCACTCATGATCGCCCCCCCCAGCCCGTGAGGGAAGCATCTGTCGGAAGCATTATGTGACGACGAGGAGTTCCCAGCACGGGTCCCTGGGACAGGAACCAGGGCTTTTTCCACATGACCAGAGCACGAAGGCATCGCCGCGTGACTTTGATCATGCGAAAAAGGATTTCCCCTCAGGGAAAACCCCTTGGTCCTGAGCCACCACTGTAAGGGTCTCATGTGCTGAAGGCCAATAGTAATAACGTTGGACGCAGCTGCCATCAGACCCAACAGTCTCTGAAACTGTTTTACAGTGAGTGACTGGCCTAACTTCACCCCATTCACTGCCCCGAGAATGGAATTCACACGAGCAGGAGACAGCCGTGCCTGCATCGTGGTAGAATCCCAGATTACTCCTAGATAGTTTGCAATCTGACTCTGAACCAGCACACTCTTTTTGGCATTGAGCCTCAGCCCAGCTTTTTCATGTGCGACAGAACATCTCGATGTTGAACTGCCAACTGTTCTGTTTGAGCTAATATCAACCAATCGTCGATATAGTTCAGCACGCGGATGCCCTGGAGTCTCAATGGAGCCAGCGCTGCATCCACACAATTCGTGAACGTGCGAGGTAATAATGATAGGCAGAAAGGAAGAACCCTGTATTGGTAAGTTTCGCCCTCGAAAGCAAACCTGAGGAACTTCCTGTGAGAAGGATGGATGGATACATGAAAGTAAGCATCTTTCAGGTCTATCCCAACAAACCAGTCCTCGGACCTGATCTGTGGGATAACCCTCCATCCTTCTTTGGAATAATGAAGTATAGGTTGTAAAACCCTGACAGCTTGCTGGGAGGAGAACCCCTTCTATAGCTCCTTTTTGCAAGAGTGTCATAACTTCCTGTTCCATTACCAGAGACTGCTCGGCGGCCACCACTGTGAGAAGGACCCCATTAAACTGGGGCGGGCGAGACCCGAATTTGTAACCCTTTTCTATTGTGAGCAGCACCCATTTTTAAATATTTGGGATAAGTTTCCATTCTGCCTCATTTACAAAGGGAACCAGTCTCTCGAGACTTGCCTCTGGTGTTTTTTTTTTTTCTTTGAGCACTTGACTCGGCGCCCTGAGGCAGCGAACCGGCAAGGAACAGACGAATCAAGTGATGACCGGCCCTCCTCGGAGGATCGGTGGAGACCGCTGCGCCCTGAAGCACACTGGGTGGCAGGGTTAGCAGAACGGCCCCCTGAGGGCGACAAAGAGGGATGGGTACCAAGTATTTTAATACCCAACCCTCTCTGGAGGGGGCTGCCGTCCAATGTCCCGCGCCACTGGCATCAGGACCTCTTCAAATCCTTCTTGGTGATAATTACAGTCCGCAGATCTGTGTTACCCCACAAAGACTTCGGCTGTGTTGCCTGTCCGTGTCCCCAAGTTTTCTGCGGGGGACCAAGGGTGGCGACACTTTCTTTGGATGAACGGTCAGACCAGTGCCCTGAAACGGCGAACCGGCAGGGAACATCTGAACTGACCGCTCTACAATCCTCCTCTTTCTTGGAGGAAGACTGGAAACCACTGCGCCCTGAAGCACACGAGGTGGCAGGGTTGGCAGAACGGTCTCCTTTATTTTCTTTTAAATTCCTCAGAATTTAATGTATTCAATATTTCATTTAATCCTCAAATTAAATGCAGCCAGTTCTTATATAAATATATATATTTTTGAACAGACTGAATATATTGTTTTCAATATTTTTTCAAGACCTGCTAATAACAACTTAACTGTGTGTTTACTGGAAAATAATTGCACACCTTAGAATGTTGGTCAACCAATCAGATTCAAGCATTGAAGTATAACTAAAGCTAAGCTTGTTACAAAAGTCCTCCATCTTGACATACTTGAGTTTGTCCAGTCTGTAGTTTGGATGGTTGAGTTTATCGGAGAGCAGCTTGACACCTGAATCTCCTGGGTGATTGTAGCTCAGATCCAGCTCCCTCAGGTGTGAGGGGTTTGATTCCAGAGCTGAAGACACATAACCAAAGCCTTCCTCTGTCACCATACAGCCAGACAGCCTATAAACACACACAGCAACAGCAAACATGCACACTATAACAAACATGCACTATAACACACTGACCTGTGAATTTTGCATTTGCAGGTATTTTCTGGAGATACGGTCACAAAATTAACAAAAGCGTCGGTGGAACTGAACTAGAGTAAGAGTATTTATTTACTTTTATTAATGTAGTGAAGTCAAAAGACATTTATACTTTTGTGCATTATAGAATTTTTTTTCAATCATTTATATCTATTTCAGCCATTCAGTAAGCATTATTTATGTTTAACCATTTAAAAAAAAATAATAATCTCACATTATTTCCAGTGGCTACTTTTTTTCTTTTTTTTTTCCTTTTAATTTCATTGTTTTAATTGAAAATACAATTTCCATGATTCATTAAGTTTTTAATTGAATATGATGACACAAAAAACATTGACAAAGACCTTTGAGGGAATGTGTCCATATTTTACAATAAAATATTATTTAGAAATAGTTTAAATGCTGTGAATTCTAGTTGCTAATAAAATATTTATTAAATTTCTCTTAAATACCTTTAAAAACTTTACTAAACAACTTTAGTCTAAAATAACTAAAGCTTTTATTTTAGCAGAAAACCACAGGGAGCTAATAACAAACAAACGGTGACAAACCTTAATGCTTCACAACTGCTTAGAAGATATATAAACAGTTCTCATTACAAAAATGGAAAAATGTTTGGCAGATATTGTTTTTTCATGTCCATGTTATTAGTGGCCCAAACTCACTTGCAGGAGTTTGCAGTATTTACTGTGAATTGAGCTGCTCTGAAATGCTGAAAACAGGGTCATGAGCTTCTCGAGTGTAAATGAATACAGTGCCTTGCTTCACTCTGAAGCATGCAAAATTTCAGAATGTATATTTATAGAAATAGCAACCTTCATAATTTGATAATCATAATAAGCCATATCCCATTCTCTCAACCATGCATTGTTAGAATTCTTAAAAAAAAATTGCCGTCCAACTGACAAGTAACATCATTTCGTATAATTGACATTTGGGGTGTGGTGGTAATTTTGGACCTTGGCTAAGATGCTAAGGGGGTCTCGAACACAGCCACTAGATGGTGTTACCAGTTTGTATGTCGGAAGCAATTCATGCATTAAATGCATTTGTTTGAAACACACCATTTTGCAGTATCTTTAGTAATCGTTTCAGGCCATGTCAAATGAGAATGATATGAAAATTATTAAAAAATATATATATATGTATGTATATATATCATCTTGTATACATAATGTATATATAAGTATCTTTAGTAATCGTTTCAGGCCATGTCATGATTTCCGTCATCATACTGTCCACTCATCTCTCTACCCTAAACAAACCTTTCGAGACACTTATCAGGTTGAGGAATGCAGACATTATTGGGGGAAAATCACATTACTGCAAATTTAGTTTTGTCTCTTGTTCTGGCAATTCATTGAGAGCAGACACCACATTTTGTGAACTTTTATTTATTGTGATTTCATATAAATCCGTTTACCTCAGTATCTGCAGTTGACTGTTTGGACTCTTCAGTCCATCAGAAAGAAGGTTCACTCCTGAATCCTGCAGGTCATTGTTACTCAGGTCCAGCTCTCCCAGGAACATGTTTGAGGATTGTAGAGCTGAAGACAAACTCTTACAGGAATGAGTGGTGAGATTACAGGACTGTAGCCTGTGTAGAGTACAAAACAAACAGCGATATAATGGGTTTTTCAGGTAGGTTTTATTTTTGCTTTCATTTTTCTTGTGAATTTTTAAGAGCTTGTTTTGTGATGTTGAGTTGATCTATATATATATATATATATATATATACACACACTAACTATCGAGTTTATGGTCATTGATCTGTTCATCTGAATATTTTGACTGTCACCATTGTTGAGGTTTGTATGACGAGTGTTTATATCTAAATGTGTAATGTTTAAAAAATATATATTTGTACAAACGAGTCAAGTTGTCTCATTTTAATGCATCACACTAATATTTTATCACAACAACTGCATTTAACAGATTTTCACATTTATTGCCACTATTTGCTATTTGCTTTATCATAAAACTACATAACAGAACACACTAAATTCATAAATGTGATCGTTGTCCGTGTTTCTTACTGAGCTGATCTGAATTCTTTAAACACCGGCTGCAGCTTCTGAAGAACTTCCTCTAATGTATGTTGTTTTCCAATGAACTGTTGTAGATTGAAACTTTGATTGATTGGATCTCCAGCTGATGAGGTACACCGTTTTATATAATTGCCATTTGGGGTATGGTGGTAATTTGGGATCTTAGCTAAGATGCTAAGCCACTAGATGGCACTACCAGTTTGAGTGTCAGAAGAAAAATGCAGACATTATGGGAAAAAAATCACATTCCTGCAAATTTAGTTTTGTCTCTTGTTTGGCAATTTATTGAGAGCAGATGTCAAATTTATTGACAAAATTTTATGTTAATTTTTTGTGGTTTCATGGAAAACCATTTACCTGAGTATCTGCAGTTGACAGTTTGGACTCTTCAGTCCATTAGAAAACAGCTTCACTCCTGAATCCTGCAGGTCACTGTTACTCAGGTCCAGCTCTCTCAGGAACATATTTGAGGATTGCAGAGCTGAAGACAAACTCTTACAGGAATGAGAGGTGAGATTACAGAACTGTAGCCTGTGTAGAGTACAAAACAAACAAACAGTGATGTAATGGGTTTATCAGGTAGAATTCTGAAGCACAGATGACTTTTGACTGTATCTTTGACTTTAGTGATGTAGGTGAGGCAATCAAAACCATCAGATATATTCAATGATTATGGAATTAAAGAATTTAAAGCTATAAAACAAAATTAAAAGTCCTCCTTTAGATTATATAAGTGTAAAATTCTTCAATAATTCAACTCTTCATCGAACCAGGGCAATTTACCCACTATTTTATGTAAAGTTCAGATGATTCAGTCAATGATCCAGATTACCAAATCTGGATTACCAGTGCTCTGAATGGAACTACATATCATAATGTAGGTTACTAGTTAAAGTATAACAGGTAAAACAGTTATCGTGGGGTAACTTAAAGGTTACTTTAACATGCTGTTATATTTTCAAGTCTAATGACTGATATTTTGTTGTGCACTACCAACCCTGTGATACTACTGCATGAAATCTAGCAGTATGGACTAGGTGCACAAGATGGCGCCGATGAGCTGCGGCGATGCGGCTGTGCGCATGGTTACTTCCGCTCGTGCCCTTTTGGTCTTAGCGACGTTTGCATTTGGTGCTGGAAGAAACTTAAATATGAAACTTGATTAGATAGATTTTTTTTTAAATTAAAGAGAAGATGGTGGTCTATTAGAGACGAAAGAAATCCTTGTTATATTATTGTGTAACGTTACCTCTGTGTGGAAATTCAACGAGATACACGGAGTTGCGCAATCTTTGACTTTTAATCTTTCTCCTGTTGATTATGCGGTTCAGGCTCAGCAGTGATCCACAGGGATCTCTTTATTCATACAAAACACTCATGTATGTAATATATCTCCTGATTTTGTTCTGACAACTGGGTAACTAAATGGCTCAAAAACTGCTTTCTCTTTCTGCATGGAACAACACTGGACCATCATGAAGAACTAATGTTTGCTATTGTCAACCGAAGCACCAATCCTCAGAAGAGATAAATAAACATGGGAATATGATATGGACTCAGTGTATGCTTTAGTAACTTTATTTGGTAACATTATTATCGCTAACTGTATTATTAGTAGTCAATGTAATTTAAATGCATAATTTTTCAGTGTTTGTATTTCCTCTGGGCGTTTCTATTAATTACTGCATTTATTTAGTTTGAGTGAGACGAGTAAAGAGCATCTGTTGCATAAATCTGTCTCATCTAAGCAACAGAAAACATTTTTACTACAGGTAAAAAAACTTAGGCTACCTATATTAAACTTTGTGCTACAGTTAAAAATGTAAATTAATCACAATCTTTTCACAGCCCTTGTTTTTTATCTAAAAAGATAATTGATGGAAATCGTAAAGTAGCTATGTGATCATATTGATGGATAGCAATTTATGTAGGTAAGTGAAAATATATGCTCAGAATTGAGAAATATGGAGATAAATTTATCACAGGGCAAACGTGTGAATGTTCACAAGGCATTTTATGCAGACAATATATTTACAGGCATTATTGTCATTGTATAAGCATATGCATCATGAGCTCATTAATCTATTCTAACTCATTCATGCATGCATTTAAATGCCATTGGCTCATGTGATTGTACTATATATATCTTAGTTGATTTTAAGAGATATAACAGATTCTTATAAACAACAAGAGATCATTTTCGGCTTTCCCCGCGGCACTCTGCACTGACGTAAAGCGAAACCGGAAGTGTATATGCGTACACTCATTGATCAAAAATCCAAAATGGGGGCCACGTGCAACTAGTCCATTGTGATAATCTGGAACGCAGTTGTTAAAAACATGCAAAATGCAGAAGTTATTAACTACTGTATTATTTAGACTCACATACATCAACAAACAGCACATGAAACTCATCAATGGTAACAATCAATTAAAAGCTTTATGCTGCAGTGCATGCTGGGTAATAGCACAGTACAAAACTCATTCATGCTCCCAGCATGCACTGCATCAGTAATAGGTTATGGAGTGGATATATTTTACTATTTCCGTTTTTATTTTTGTTGTCATTTTTCTTGTGTTTTTAACAGCTTGTTTTGTGATGTTGAGTTAATCTGTTATCTCAATATTTTGTTTATTGTCACCATTGTTGAGGTTTGTATGATGAGTTTTTATATCTATTGTGTAATGTTTTAAAAAAAATTTGTAAAAATGAGTCACCTTCGTCCCCATTTTAACAATCTAAGCACATGGTCTAAAGCGCACGCTGCTGCTAGTTTAATGATGGGAAAAATGGTCGGCGCGCCCAGCGCATGATCTAAAAGGGTTGTCCCTATTCTCCTAATGAGTCATGGGTGTGTTTTTGGTGTAACAAGCAATAGAGTCCCATCTCCCATTCCCTTTAAAAGCTAGTTGTGCTCGCGCCATGGCGTATTTCCTATTTGCAAAGCAGAATTTGCAAGCAGAAAACCTGAACGCTTCTCTAGTGAGGAAACGGATCTTCTCGTGAAAATGATAACTGCGTCAGGCTGAAACGAGCAAAAAACACTTGTGTCGCGCCTGGTGCCGCATTGCACCGGGTATATGATAGGGCCCATCACACTAATATTTGTATCACAACGACAGCATTTAACAGATTTTCATATTTAATACCACTAACACTCTTCTGTTTGCTTTATCATCAAACTACAAAACAGCACATGCCAAATTCATAAATATGATCATGTTTTGAAAGTGGAGTGATTGTTGTCAGTGTTTCTTACTGAGCTGATCTGGATTCTTTAACCACAGGCAGCAGCTTCTGAAGAACTTCATCTGCTGTATTTTTTAGTCCAATAAACTCTTTTAGATAAAAAACATCCATCTTCTGCTCTGATGTCAGCAACACATAAACCAGTGCTGACCACTGCGAAGAAGAGAGTTTAGTTTCTCCTATTTTTCTAGAGTTCAGATAATATTGGATCTCCTGCATCAGTGAATCATCACCCAGTTCATTCAGACAGTGGAACAGATTGATGGATCTCTCTGGAGAGCGATTCTCCCTGATCTTCTGTTTGATGTACTGAACTGTTTCCTCTTTGTTGTAGGAGCATCTTCCTGTCTGTGTCAGTAGTTCTTGTAAGAGAGTCTGATTGGACTCCAATGAGAGACCCAGAAGAAAACGCAGGAAAAGGTCCAGATGTCCATTCTTTATCTGTAAAGACTCATCCACAGCTCTCTGATGTAGCTCAGATAATGAATGATATTCATTCTGGTTTGAAATTTTAGAAAAGAGACTTTGTTTGGTTTTCTCAAACACATATCTTTTCTTGTTTGTAAAGTAAATGTGTGCATATAGAGCTGCGAGATGTTCCTGGATGCTCAAATGAACAAAGCAGAAGACATTACTCTGATACAAGCCAAACTCCTCTCTGAAGATCTGAGTGCACAATCCTGAGTACACTGATGCATCTGTTACATCAATGCCACACTCTCTCAGGTCTTCCTCATAGAAGATCAGGTTGCCTTTCACAAGCTGCTGAAAAGCCAGTTTCCCCAGTTTGAGGATCACGTCTTCATCTTTCACGTTCTTCTCATAGTCCTTCTCATGTTTGATGTTGGTCTGAATGATCAGGAAGTGTGTGTACATTTGAGTGAGCGTCTTGGGAATCTCTCCTCTCTTTGCGTCACTCAACATCTTCTCTAGAACAGTGGCTGAGATCCAGCAGAACACTGGGATGTGGCACATGATGTGGAGGCTCCTTGATGACTTCAGGTGTCTGATGATTTTTTTAGCCAATTTCTTTTTACTGATTCTCTTCCTGAAGTATTCCTCCTTCTGTGGCTCATTGAATCCTCGTACCTCTGTCACTCGATGGACACACTCAGAGGGGACGAGATCAGTTGCTGCTGGTCTGGAGGTGATCCAGATGAGAGCAGAGGGAAGCAGATTCCCTGCAATGAGGTTCTTCAGCAGCACGTCCACTGAGGCTGATTCAGATATATAACACAGTTTCACTTTGCTCTTAAAGTTCAGAGACAGACGGCACTCATCCAGACCATCAAAGATGAACAACACTTTATATTCTTTACTGGATATTTCCATTTCTTTGATTTCAGGGAAAAATACATGAAGAAGATCTGAAAGACTGAGTGTTTTGCCCTTCATCAAGTTGAGCTCTCTGAAAGGAAGTGGAAATATGACCTGGACGTCCTGATTCTCTTTCCCTTCAGCCCAGTCCAGGATGAACTTCTGCACAGAGACTGTTTTTCCAATGCCAGCGACTCCCTTTGTCAGCACAGTTCTGATGGGTTTGTCTTGTCCAGGTAAAGGTCTAAAGATGTCACTACATTTGATCGGTGTGTCCTCTGTTGCTGCTCTCCTGGATTGTGTCTCAATCTGTCTCACCTCATGCTCATTATTGATCTCTCCACTTTCACTCTCTGTGATGTAGAGCTCTGTGTAGATCTCATTCAGGAGTGTTGGGTTTCCCTGCTTTGCTGTTCCTTCATTCAGACACTGAAACTTCTTCCTCAGGTTTGATCTAAATGTGTTGAGGCTGTCGGGTTTATGGCTGTAAAATAAAAACTCCACATTATTACATGGCATAATAAGCACAATGCCTAGTTCTGCATCATATATTCAAATACAAATATCTGTTATAGAAAAGTTTTACCTGAGGCCAGTCCATGTGTCTCCACTCTTTAATTGTATTGGATGATCCTTAGACATGTTACTCTTCATAGACACACAGCTGGACTCTGATTCTGATCTCTTCTGGTGAACTGAGCTAAAACAGAGGGAGATTAATGTTAATACTTCAAACTACTGTATTTATCAACTCAATTATTTATTTATTATTAAAGAAATAACTTTAAAGTGTGTTTTGAATAATAATGATAAAATACCCACAAAAAAGCACAAGCAGCATGTAATCTCTTATAGAAAATATATAATAGAAAATGCCATACTTTAATCATATTTTTATAAAAATGTTATACCTGAGGCCAGTCCGTGTATCTCCACTCTTAAACTTTACTGGATGATCCATAGATGCGTCACTCTTCATAGACACACAGCTGTACTCTGGTTCTGATCTCCTCTGATGAACTGAGCTAAAACAGAGAGAGATTAATGTGAATACTTCAAATTACTGTATTTAACCACTCATTTATTTATTTATCATTTAAAAAATCAAGTTACACATTAAAGAGCAACTTCACACTTCACACACAATGCATCCGTAAAGTATTCACAGCGCTTTACTTTTTCCACATTTTGTTATGTTACAGCCTTATTCCAAAAGAGATTAAATTAATTATTTTTTCTCTAAATTCTACAAACAATACCCCATAATGACAATATAAAAGAAGTTTGTTGGGAATACTTGCAAATTATCAAAAATAAAAAATGAAAAAATTCACATGTACATAAGTATTCATAGCCTTTGCTCAATACTTTGTTGAAGCACCTTTGGCACCAATTACAGCCTCAAGTCTTCTTGAGCATAATGCTACAAGCTTGGCACACCAAGCTTTCTTTCATTCTGATTTGCAGGACCTCTCAAGCTCCACCAGGTTGGATGGGGAGCGTTGGTGCACAGCCATTTTCAGATCTTACCAGAGATGTTCAAGTCTGAGCTCTGGCTGGGCCACTCAAGAATATTCACAGAGTTGTCCCGTAGCCACTCCATTGTTATCTTGGCTGTGTGCTGTGGATTTTTTTAATTAATCATACATTTCTCATTTCTTTTCCCTTGCAGTATAACATTTATATGCTTTTGATACCTAAATGTTCTCAAACCTTGGGCTTAAGTCAATGTGTGTGTCTGAATCATATGCAAAATAAGAAAAGGGGAAATGAAACTTAGGGACAGCTAGACAACTATCTAAATATAATAGCTCCATGATATTGAGTAACCACAAACTAATAAACACATGATTTGGGCAGATCTTGCTTTACCTAGTAACATGAGGGTTTGACATATGAAGAACCAATCATATTATAGAATGCTTTACCATGCTCCTATCCTATATAAACTGTTGTATTCTTCTTGCTAGTAGGATTCTCATTGATTGATACAAGGTCCTCTGGCCTTGATTAAAACATATTCTAAGGCATAGCCTGGAGTGAAGTCCAAGGCTGCACAGCAGACTAGACACTAGAGAATCTTATTTCTATACTCAAGTGATAGCGTTCAGTGGAGCACTAAAGTGGAGCATCTTATTACCAGGTGATAGTGCTCCAACAGGCCAACTCCTCAGGTACTGAAGTACACTTAGTAGAGTATAAATTAATAGGTGTCTGGGACACCCGGTTTAACTTGTCAGGTGTGTAGGGGAAAATCTAGCACAGTGCTTAGTAGGGTTGGTTATCGGTTCCATTTTAGAACTGGTTCCAAATTTCGAAGAACCGGGTATTCAATACGATGCATGCATTTCAATTCTGTTTATCGATTCCTGACTTTTTTCAGTCATTCTCGCACGGTGAACAGCAGTGAGCATTTTACAGTTGTATCTATCTGCTAGGACATGCGACAAGGTCCTTATCTCATCACGCACATATGCAGTTCATTACAGTCGGCACTAGGGCTGGGTGATTTTTCCGATCATTTTGATTAATTCTAATTTAATGTTTTGCCTCGATTTTATTATATTTTAAATCGAGAACTCGCGATTTTGAATAAAAATTTTCGCAAGCGTTACAA
Source organism: Ancherythroculter nigrocauda (assembly GCA_036281575.1). Taxonomy (NCBI): domain Eukaryota; kingdom Metazoa; phylum Chordata; class Actinopteri; order Cypriniformes; family Xenocyprididae; genus Ancherythroculter; species Ancherythroculter nigrocauda. The sequence continues at coordinate 2,389,958 of VTFQ01000008.1, read as the reverse complement.
TTACACATGTTGACAATACAGCAATGATAACCATATTAGGAGAAGAAAATGACCCATCCTCATGATGGCGCCGGCGCGCCTGATTAACCACTCTCATGTGACGCTCTATGAACGCAGAACACATCACTATTCTTAAGCGGCTGTTCATTCAGAAATGCGTTATAAAAATGAGATGCAGGCAGTGGAATGAGAAAAAAGGCAAAGTTATTAAACAAGTTTACATGTCTTTTTTTTTTTTTTACTTGACCACCGTGTTTTTAGAATGCCGTTTCATGGGCGGAACACTGCAAAAGATGCAAGACACAAGTGCAACACCAAAACATGTCCTGCAAACATAAAAACAATAGGACAAATGGCGCAATGGAATGAAAAAAAACCTGTAAACCTGCTTGATATTTCATGTTTGCATGATGTTGACAGGCTGAAAGCTGCTGTTGTTTTCTGTTTTTACAAAGCATTTACCACAGCACCACCTGTGGTGAAAATCAAGTTTTTAATGTTGTTTACATGTATATGTAGTGTTTTTAATATTCTTTAAGACAAACCATGTGCAAATTCATAAGTGAGCACCATTAATGAGTTTTTTGTATTTGAACCTGCAGTAAACAAAGACAGTCTAAAACCTTGGTTTGAAATCGGTGGTGTTTGTGACGTCACAGACTACCTTGTAACCAATCACAACAACGTGCCAGCGGGCTTTAGCATATCATTAACTATGACTGCTCTGAAGCAGGAAAGTCTCGAGAGAAGCCAGGTTATCCCGGTATATTTTCTGTTGATATGAAAAATTGTTTGCATTTAGCAATATAGCGAGTCTATTATGATGTTATGATGAACTATATGTCTTTCTCAAGTTCTGAGAGAGCTATTCAGTCCATTATAAATTCTGATTTTGCCCACCTCTGGAATGGATCAAACCATAGATATTAGCCTACCTGATAACTTCAAGTAAATACACTGAAAATCTGTGCTCATTCAAGGATGTACGGAGAAGGCATGGGCACCTGCAGGATTTCATCGGAATGTTTTTTTTAATCTGAAAACTCCATAAAAGCAACAAAATTGTCAAACATCCATTTAGCTCATGTTCGCAGAGGAAAACGGCTGCTTGTTCTCTCGATACTGTCTGTTTTACTGAGAAATCGCTTCAGGTGATTCAGTGAGAGAGCAGTCCAAAAACGAATGCAAATGGATTCAGACCATTTTGCAAAGGAGTTTTACCAATTTATAATTTGAAACAATTTAAGCATCAGAAAATAAGAGCAATTCAGTTGCAAAGCTGTTAAACTGAATATATGAAGCGAAGCAAGCTTTTTTCTTAAATATCCACAACACAAACAACAAATTGCTCGTCACTACAGCACTCCAGGTGACTTTTGGCAACTCCAGGAGGGCTGTCATGTGGCTTCCGTCTGGTCACTCTATCATACAGGCCTGGTTGGTGGAGTGCTGCAGTGATTGTTGTTCTTCTGGAAGGTTCTCCTCTCTCCACAGAGAAACACTTGAGCTCTGTCAGAGTGACCATCAGGTTCTTGGTCACCTCCCTGACTAAGGCCCTTCTCCCCCGATCATTCAGTTTGGCCAGGTGGCTTGCTCTAGGAAGAAACCTAATGGTTCCAAACTTCTTCCATTTATGGATGATGGAGGCCACTGTGCTCATTGGGACCTTCAATGCAGCAGACATTTTTCTGTACCCCTCCCCAGATCTGTGCCTCGATACAATCCTGTCTAGGAGGTCTACAGACAAATCCTTGGACTTCATGTCTTGGTTTGTGCTCTGACATGCACCGTTAACTGTGGGACCTTATATAGACCATATATACCACAAATGTACCACAAATTTACCACAGGTGGACTCCAATCAAGTTGTAGGAGGAGGCTTGTTTGAGATGCACCTAGCCTCGCCTGAAGTTCAGCCGAGAGTAGGCAGCTGCAGTGAGGGGAGGAGTGAAAAAAGTGCAGGCAAGACGGACAATTCTCCGTTCTCGTAGTGCATCAGACACCTGCGAGATCAAAGGCGGATATCGTTGGATTCACTCTCATGCGCTGTGTTTCTGATAAACTGGATGTAATTTACGTTCTGTTGCTTTTATAAGAAAATAAACATAATGAATACACCCAAAGTACTTATTTATTTCCATTCGAAGGATGTGTGTATCAGTCATTTTTATTCTAATTACAAACATGTTTTTATATATTTTTATAAATTTGATAACAATCACATAACCCATAGAGAGATCACACTGTCAGAGACTTTTGGAATATTCACACATAATTTATACGCATAAAATCATGGTATTAGTGTTTTAAAATCAAACATTTTAAAAGAGATCAATACATCACGGTTATTTTAACCAATAAGCTTTAAAGGGCACCTATTATGCAAAATTCACTTTTACATGGTGTTTGACCATAAATGTGTGTTGGCAGTGTGTGAGCAAAACCACCCTAGAATGAGAAAAATCCACCCAGTGGTTTTTTTACAATCTCAATAATTCATAAGCACTGTCTCAGAACGCCCTGTTCTAAGATTGCTCTCACTGTGACGTAGAATTGCGCTAAGCCCCACCCACGTGGTTTGATTGACAATCTGGTTTTGGCATAGACCCCGCCGTCGGTGATCTGTCAACCATCCTCCATTGTTTCAACGACAGCCGGTAATGTCTCCTAAGAAACATAAGTGTTCTGTTGTGGGATGTAATAATGTAGTTTTCACTTACTTCCGACATCAGAGCCACTGAAAACGCAGTGGATGGATTTTATTTACGAAGGAAAGGCACCACTCAAAATTCCAAAATACGTTTATGTTTGCGCGAATCATTTTTTGACTGACTGTTTTGAGAACGAGGGTCAATTCAAAGCAGGTCTTGCTTCAAAGTTAATCCTCAAGTGTGGATCGTTGCCTACTGTTCGCGATCCAACGTCACCTCCAGAAGAAGTAAGTGTATTTAATGTTTTTTGAGCAAATAGTCATTTCAGTCGATGTCAGCCAATTAAATAACAAATGCGTCTAAAGTTGTTGTCGTCGTCGTAGAATGTCTGTGTATATAATTTAAACCTTGTTTGTATAGTGTGTATCTAACGTACTTAGCAAACGTTATCACAGTATTTGTGTTTGTAGTTTCAAAAAATTGCGCGAACGTTATCACAGTGTGTGTGTGTGTTGCACATCCATAACTGCAAAGGGGACGCGATTAAAACTCTATAAGTACATAAATGTATCAAATAACCATTCAGAGACGTCCTGCTCCATTCTCAATTGTGTTTCTTCTGCCGGAGTCTCTTCATCATCTGGGTCTGATTCCGGTTCAAACATGTACGGCTGAATGCCATACAAAACAGCGGGTCTCTCACTCTCAGCCATTCTGCTTCTACCGACTGTTTATTGCCATCGGTATGCAAGTTACGCCCTCATCCAAAGGCAGGGCGGGGATATGCAGCTCATTTATATTTAAGGTGGTACACACCAAAACAGCTCTTTTTAAAACAGGCCCCAAAAAAGACATTTTCAAATGGTTATAATAAATTAACTGTGGGGTATTTTGTGCTGAAACTTCACTAATACATTCTGGGGACACCCAAGACCAATATTACATCTTGTAAAAAGGGGCATAATAGGTGCCCTTTAAGCTGTGTCGTCAGCAAGTCGTTTCCCATCATGCTTTTGGTCAGCGCAGTCGGTGGAGAGGAACTGCGCTCGACTGCAGAATCCGACACGTCCGCCTCGCCCTCGCGAGAGGTTTTTGACACACGTCAGCATGACATCAGAGCAAGGCGGACCACCCTCGGACACATTTCTAACCGGCATGCATCTCGCGGTGATCACCGGTGATCGGTTCTGCGCAGAATTTGCTCATCTCAAACAAGCCTAACATCTCAAGGATGATCAGTGGAAACAGGATGCACCTGCGCTCAATTTTGAGTGTCATGGCAAAGGCTGTGAATACTGATTTTTTCTTTTTTGTAATAAATTTGCGAAGATTTCAAACAAACGTCTTTCACATTGTCATTGTGGGGTATTTTTTAATAATGAACTGAATCCCTTTTGGAATAAGGCTGTAACATAAAATGTGGAAAAAGTGAAGCGCTGTGAATACTTTCCAGATGCACTGTATATTTGCATATTTACACACACACACACATATATATATATATATATATGTGTGTGTGTGTGTGTGTTACGTTATGAAGTAAACATAAAAATACACACAAAGGAATCAAAACAGCAATATTATCTCTTATAGAAAATACATGATAATATAAAATGCCATACTATAATCATATTTTTATAGTAATGTCATACCTGAGGCCAGTCTGTGTATCTCCACTCTTAAACTTTACTGGATGATCCATAGACGCATCACTCTTCATAGACACACAGCTGAACTCTAGTTCTGATCTCTTCTGATAAACTGAGCTAAAACAGAGAGAGATTAATGTGAATACTTCAAATGACTGTATTAAACAACTCAATTATCACTTAAAAATCAAGTTACACATTAAAAAGCAACTTTACAACAATTTTCTTTCATATATATATATATATATATATATATATATATATATATATATATATATATATATCAATGACATGCCGTCCATATAAGATGCAAATGCTCTGCATACCCAAGCCATTCTTGGACTCGGCTACTAATATACTACAGAGATATAGAATTGGTGATCCTCTGCCATCTTGACTTCTGAGAGACACTGCCACTCTGAGAGGCTCTTTTTATACCCAATCATGTTGCCAGTTGACCTAATAAGTTACAAATTGGTCCTCCAGCTGTTCCTTATATGTACATTTAACTTTTCCGGCCTTTTATTCCTACCTGGCCCAACTTTTTTGGAATGTGTAGCTCTCATGAAATCCAAAATGAGCCAACAATATAATCTCTTATAGACAATACCAGAGATGTTCACAAGTCCAAGTCAAGTCTCACGTCTTTGAGGTCCAAGTCAAGTCAAGTCTCAAGACTTTAGGGGTCCAAGTGAAGTCTCAATTCAAGTCTTTTTTTTTCAGTTTTTTTTTCAGCTAGTTTTTATTGTGATTAACAGTGTATTTAACTCCCTGAGGTCTGAAAACACACCGGCGCGTTTTGCAGGTTTTTTTTCACATTGCAGCAAAACAGACTTAAAATACTCTGTCATTTTTTGTCATAGAGACATAAGTAATACATCAATTGAAACTATAGAATATCTTCTTTTATTTGTATACACTCAGAGTAAAAACAAAATGTTGTGCTTTTTGTAAAATAAAGAAAACATGATGCGTGATTTCTCCTCTTCCTCTGAACGAAGTCCAATATGATAGTTATCAGAAAATGAACTGCAACTTAGTGAATACTAAACACAAAAAAATAGACTTGTGTCTAAAGAAACGTTGAAATGTCAGGTTTTAAATCGTGTAAGTCAAATAGAAAACAAAAATTCTGTGTTTATGTAATCTGTATGAAAAGAGAGCCATGTCAGAAGTCCGTGATTCAGCTCATTACCCACTAATGCAGCAACGCCCACGGAGCCAGCGCTATTCAGAGGTAAATTCAGAGGCAACACATGCATACATCGTCTCAATCGTGTATTTATTGTATTGAAAAGTGTTTATCTGGATGTAAAAGCCATGGTTAGCGACCTCTGGAAGACATGCAGTTAGTTCCTGTTTTCTTTTCTTCTATTGATGAATTTTAGATGAGTTTTTGTTTCTTTAGCGCCCTCCGGCTGCAGTATGAATTGGAAAACACCATTCATGGAATAGCCTCTTCTTCTTTAGATGAATTTGTGAACTAAAAATGCACAGAGAGCAGTATGAATTGAAAACACCAGCGCTCATAGTGATGACAATGAATATTAAATAAATATAACTCCTCTGTATAGAAAATTGACATAAATATATGAGAATCCAATATTTCTCCAAATGTGCATGCTTTTAAAGTAAAAGCCTATATTCAGACTCTTTGCATCACAGAAATACATTATATTTTAGTATAATATAAAACCATTATTTTATATTGTAATAATATTTTTCTGTATGTTTCATATACCATGATGAGCTTGAGACATCACAGAATGTTTTTTTCACAGCCTACCTGACTGAAATGCCTCATTAATATGCAAGTCATTTCAGGTCATTACTATGCAATTCTTTTGTCTTCTCAGGTGAGAATGACCCATTATTCATGGTGATTCACACCTCCACACATACTGTGTTTCTTGGCAAAAAGTGTCTTACAAAAACTAAATCAATATGTTGTTATAAATGAAAGAGTAGTCAGCATAATTTTTACATAATTTTGAAGCAAAAACTCTACTCTACAACCTCCAATACCCTAAAGTATTGTAAACACAGATTTAATATACTTTTTTTGGCCTTATTTCAGTGACTTAAGTTTTTTGTTTTTTCAATAACCACGCATAAACGTTATTCCTTCAAAAACACAAACATGTACATACATCACATATTATGGTAGCCTAGTTTGTGCTGAATACAGTGTAATGACACTTGTGTCATTAATATGTTTATGAACAACTGAAAAAAGCACAAATGTCAGGGCATGTCAAAACTTCTCCAGGCCCCAAATCAGCCTCAGACTCCAGAGGGTTAAATATCAAAACAGATTACTTTTACTTAAAAATTGTCTAACAAAGCACATAAAATACTACTTAAATCATTTTTATTACTTTCTAACTTTATAGAAAATTATACCATTTAGAACCACTGCAAGGAAAAATTTGCTGTGTATTTTGAGCTATAAGAGTTGCCGTAGTTTGCTGTGGATCTCAAGCAATGCTGGAAAATGTAGTCTTCCAGTGAGCACAGGCGTAACCTGATAGACAAGCGTTACAGTAAACAACACAACGAACAACATTTCCATCTGTGTGTCTCGTTAGTGATAAGGCAATATAATAATGCACTGCGACTTAACAAACCGATCTGTGAAAATGAGTCGGATTTCCACAGGAATAATTAATTGCTTTTCAAATGAAATGACAAAGTTTATCACAAGGTAAGACTTGGTTATATTGTTAATATTTGTTGCTAATAACACGTTTTCTAATGGGTGATGAATTCACGTGCCTTCAGATGCGTCACACGCTTAATGGCTTGGTGTGTTTAGAGATAATTTGTGATATTTGCTGCTGCAGCACATATCTGAGAATGAATAAATAGTAAAATGTGATGTTTCTTGCCATCATGTGGGGTAGTAAATAGAGAACGCAATCAGGAATATCACGGCAAAAGACTTGTATTTTTTCACAAGTCTCTGTCTTCAAGTCCAAGTCAAGTCTCGAGTCAAGTTTTGGGTATTTGTTCACAAGTCCAAGTCAAGTTGCAACTTGTTTATTTTTGCGACTTAAGTGCGACTCAAGTGCGACTCGAGTTCAAGTCGCAGACTGAAGTTTTCATCTCTGGAAAATACATGATAACATAAAATGCCACACTATAATCATATTTTTAAAGTAATGTTATACCTGAGGCCAGTCTGTGAATCTTCACTCTTAAACTTTACTGGATGATCCATAGACGCGTCACTCTTCATAGACACACAGCTGGACTCTGGTTCTGATCTCTTCTGATGAAATGAGCTGAAACAGAGAGAGATTATTGTGAATATTTCAAATTACTGTATTCAGCAACTTGTATATTTATCACTTAAGTCAAGTTACACATTATATATGTGGGCAGATGACAAATAAGGTTGAAACAGCATTTTTTAAAACAAAGTTCTAAATTGCTTGAGAATTGTATGAATTTGGAAAGTTCAAATACTGTTGTTTTTAAAACTGTTAGAGGTTAGCAGATTTATTTTGTCATTATGTAATTTATTAAGCTTTTCTCACAGCTCCAGGCAAAATATGTCCTGCGGTGTGACATGACATTACTATAAAATTCAAATATTGAAATATTATTTATTTCAAATACAAATCAGGTATGTTTTAAGTTTAACAAGTATTCTTAAAGAATGATCATTAAAATTCTGCATATATTTTTTTTCACAGCTGTTTTTCGATTATATTCTTTGCTTGTGCCATCTTTTACCACTCACTCCAGTGGAAATATTCTGTAAAATGAGAAAAAAATATTTGAAAATGTTTATTATTTTTTAATATAGTTATATTATGCAATGTTTTCAAATTCATATAATTATTTAAGCTAGTTAACATAGTAAAAGTTGTTTAATTGTGTTTGAAGTGATGTCACACCACAGGACATCCCGTCACACCACAGGACGAAATGAGACACTGTATGAACATTTATGGTGAAATTTATTGAATACGTTTGTAACAAACAAATTCATTTGCATCTCTATTTGAACATTAATGAAAATGCAACATATCAGTACAATCTTATTACTTAGTGTATGAATTTGAACTAAAAACATAGTGAACAAGACATACTGAATAATTAACATTTTGGAGGCATCAAATTAGACCCAGTCATAAAAACCATTCATTTCTATTTTTAACTTAAAAGACTAAACAAATATCTTGTTTCTCAGGAGAAAGTCATTAAAATCATGCTATAATAATTAAAAGTATGTTGAAATCATCAAGACAGATATATATTTATGTTTAATATATGTATAATATAGGTATATTATGTATAATGAAGACAGATATATATATTTATATTTAATATATGTATAATATAGGTATATTATATATAATATTTACAATATTTGTTTAATATACAGGTGCTGGTCATATAATTAGAATATCATCAAAAAGTTGATTTATTTCACTAATTCCATTCCAAAAGTGAAACTTGTATATTATATTCATTCATTACACACAGACTGATATATTTCAAATGTTTATTTCTTTTCATTTTGATGATTATAACTGACAACTAAGGAAAATCCCAAATTCAGTATCTCAGAAAATTAGAATATTACTTAAGACCAATACAAAGAAAGGATTTTTAGAAATCTTGGCAAACTGAAGAGTATGAACCTGAAAAGTATGAGCATGTACAGCACTCAATACTTAGTTGGGGCTCCTTTTGCCTGAATTACTGCAGCAATGCGGCATGGCATGGAGTCGATCAGTCTGTGGCACTGCTCAGGTGTTATGAGAGCCCAGGTTGCTCTGATAGTGAAAACACAGTGGACCAACACCAGCAGATGACATGGCACCGCAAACCATCACTGACTGTGGAAACTTTACTCTGGACCTCAAGCAACATGGATTGTGTGCCTCTCCTCTCTTCCTCCAGACTCTGGGACCCTGATTTCCAAAGGAAATGCAAAATTTACTTTCATCAGAGAACATAACTTTGGACCACTCAGCAGCAGTCCAGTCCTTTTTGTCTTTAGACGCTTCTGACGTTGTCTGTTGTTCAAGAGTGGCTTGACACAAGGAATGCGACAGCTGAAACCCATGTCTTGCATACGTCTGTGCGTAGTGGTTCTTGAAGCTCTGACTCCAGCTGCAGTCCACTCTTTGTGAATCTCCCCCACATTTTTGAATGGGTTTTGTTTCACAATCCTCTCCAGGGTGCGGTTATCCCTATTGCTTGTACACATTTTTTCTACCACATCTTTTCCTTCCCTTCGCCTCTCTATTAATGTGCTTGGACACAGAGCTCTGTGAACAGCCAGCCTCTTTTGCAATGACCTTTTGTGTCTTGCCCTCCTTGTGCAAGGTGTCAATGGTCGTCTTTTGGACAACTGTCAAGTCAGCAGTCTTCCCCATGATTGTGTAGCCTACAGAACTAGACTGAGAGACCATTTAAAGGCCTTTGCAGGTGTTTTGAGTTAATTAGCTGATTAGAGTGTGGCACCAGGTGTCTTCAATATTGAACCTTTTCACAATATTTTAATTTTCTGAGATACTGAATTTGGGATTTTCCTTAGTTGTCAGTTATAATCATCAAAATGAAAAGAAATAAACATCAGTCTGTGTGTAATAAATGAATATAATATAGACGTTTCACTTTTTGAATGGAATTAGTGAAATCAACTTTTTGATGATATTCTAATTATATGACCAGCACCTGTATATATAGAGACAGAGATATATTTATATTTATGTTTAATATTGCAAACATAACAGACGAGAATCTAGCTAGACATCTGACTTAATTATGTCACACTACAGGACGGGCTGTCACACCACAGGACTCTTTCACCTTTGCAGCCATTTTGAGTCATTGCTATACAAGACTGACCTTGGGCCTTACAGTAAATGAATAAGTTCATTGTTTTAAACCTGAATATGATTCTTTTTTAAAAATATTTTTCTTTTTTCTCGAACTAGATCAGTCACACCACAGGACTATCAAAAATGGACACGTTCATGGTCTGACAGAAATGATGAAATTTATCAAATTAATAAGAGATTAACACTCACATTTTAACCTCCTTAGCACATCCAAACATCTGGGGGATTTTCCATAGACAGTAAAAGAAATGGACACAGTGACCCCATTGGAACTCAATTGAGACAAGTGAAGCCCATTTTTAGCGATTTTTAGCACTTCCGTTTCTGACGCGCAGACTCAAACTAAGCTTGATGACGTCAGCAATCTGTCTGTCAGATATAAATCTTCTAGTAGCTGTGCGTGCAAACTGCCATCGTTAATCTTGCAGAGACGGCAAGCTTGAGCGGGGAGTTCTTTGGCGTGAGTGAGCAGGAGTAAGTATTCTGATTGATTATTTTGTATAGTATTTTAAAATGTAACGCCAGTACGCCATATTAAATTAATGCATATTATTGCCTGCGAGCTTCTCCTCCTGTCTGTACGGTAATTTCTCTACTGTGCGACAGAGAGTCGAGTGGTTATGACGCAATCGTTAGCCTATTTTTACAAAAACTGTATCTACGGGGCCATAATGTAACATAGAAGGTAATGGAGCCCTTTATACATTGTCGTGTATCTTTAGAAATAAATAATGGACAAATGGAGTCTTTAAACGCCTCAGATGTAAAGTTATTCGCTGTCAAAGTGACGCCAAAATGAATGGGAGTCAATGGGATGCTAACGCAAGTGAAGTTCTGCTACAAGATGGCGGCACGCGGCCGACTTCAACTTCCGGTCGACTTCCTTGGGCACTGGGATTTTCTGGCAGGGGGCTTGACTAACGGACCCCTATGCTGTCCATGTAACTGCCAGTACAAAAATCTAATATCATATGTCACACTGCAGGACAGCATTTGTGTTTCAAAACTAAATGTACTGTAAATATTATTTTAGTACTTTTTAGCATTTTGAAAACTTAAGTTAATTAAGTAAATACATACAAAATAATGCCAAGACATTTATTAGCTGCTCCAAACATATCTGCTTTATTTTACTAATATTTACATTTGATGAGTCATCAATGTTACAGTCACACCGCAGGACATTTTGCTATTCACCTTAAAATATGAACAACACCAAATACATTTTACGTCCCAAAATCATGATATTGAAATAAAATGATATTCTATGCCTCACTGGCATGTGTTGTTTTAGTTGAGAAATGCAGTTCATTAAACATTTACACTTAATTACAGAAAAAAATGCGTCACGTCATCTGCCCAAATATGTGTGTGTGTGTGTTTGTGTGTGCATTACATTATAAAGTAAACATAAAAATACCCACTAAGAAAGCACAAGAACAATATAATCTCTTATAGAAAATACACGATAATATAAAATGCCATCCTATAATCATATTTTTATAGAAACATACCTGAGGCCAGTCTGTGTATCTCCACTCTTAAACTTTACTGGATGATCCATAGATGCGTCACTCTTCATAGACACAGCTGGACTCTGGTTCTGATCTCCTTTGATGAACTGAGCTAAAACAGAACATAATTTATGATTTAAATTGTCTTAAGATCTTAAGATCTCAATATATATATATATATATATATATATATATATATATATATATATATATATATATATATGAATAGCACTCACGGAGGCTTATTGTTATGTTAAATTAAGTCATTTCCTGTATAACATTAAAGGATATTTAATGTGTTAGTCAAAGTAATTTTACCTGCGTTCTGGAAAACAATTTTCATTTCCGGATGTTTGTGTGTCATCCATGATGGATCTAAACAGGAAGTGATAAACAATCACAAAATCTAAAGTAATCAAACAGCCTTCATAACTCAGCTGAATGATCTTGAGAGCTGGAGAAATAGATCAGATCACTCATATACATAAGTTTAGTCATGTAAACACAAATGATCTTTAGACTTTTGAAGAATCACAGACAGAAACACTGCGGAGACATTTTAGGATGAAAAATATCATACATACCGATTCACGAAATCCTACAGCTTTTCCATCGAGTATCTACACATAATTCCTGCCTAAACTTTTATAAACGACTCTATTACAGTTTTAAAGGTATTCTGTCTGGTAAATGATCAATTTTTGTCTGGTAAATGATTAATTCTGTCTGTTCAAACTTTCATTTACTTTCACTTTATGACGAAGTGAGGTGAGGTGGCTTCTAGAAGAGGGCGTGGCCAGGTAGACAGTTAAAGACAGTGTTGCCAAGTCCGCGGTTTTCCTGCAGAATTGGACTACTTTATCACTGTTGCCGCTGGTGGTTTTTATGTCCGCGGGTTGAAGAGACCCCAAATAATATTATATTTAGCCCCTAGAATGCGACATTTACCTGGGGAGCCCCGCCAAAGAGCGGATTGTACCTAGTGATGGGCAGATCGAGGCTTCGTGAAACACTGAAGCAGTTGAAGCAAATGTGCCGTGATGTGTCGAGGCTTCGAAACAATCTGACACCCGTCTCCACGGTGACCCCTAGTGGTCAGAACAGTGTAAATGCAACAAAATTTAGGCCAAACATGCATTAAAACACCAAATGTATTGCAAAAGTTTTATTGAAAGTAAAATCAATCAAATGCAATTAACTAATAATATAGTAATATTAAGAGTGTCTGTATAATAGGCCTATGTGTTCTTTTATCAGTTTTCAGGGCTTGTTTCTCTGTTCCATGACTCAAGCTAAACAGGGACATAAGAGATTTATACCATTATTCATTTTAATTATTCTAATGTCTAATTCAAACATCTACAAATGTATAAAACCATAGTGTTAAAGGGATAGTTCACCCAAAAATGAAAATTTGATGCTTATCTGCTTACCCCCAGGGCATCCAAGATGTAGGTGACTTTGTTTCTTCAGTTGAACACAAATGATGATTTTTAACTCCAATCGTTGCCGTCTGTCAGTCTTACAATGCAAGTCAATGGTCACACAATCTATAAGAGTCAATAAATATGCACAGACAAATCCAAATTAAACCCTGCGGCTCGTGACGGCACATTGATGTCCTAAGACACGAAATGATCGGTTTGTGCGAGAAACCGAACAGTATTTATATAATTTTTTACCTCTAATACACCACTATGTCCAACTGCATTCAGCAATCACTTGGTGAGGTCTGATCGCGCTCTGACAATGGCAGTGTAGGGACTAATTACATGCTTGATTAGTGATATTAAAGTGTATTTCATTTGTGTTATCAGTATACTTTATTTGTGTTATAAGTATACATTATTTGTGTTATAAATATACTTTGTGTTATAAGTATATATTGTGTTATAAGTATACTTTATTTCTGTTATGAGTACACTTTGTGTTATAAGTACACTTTATTTGTGATTTAAGTACATTACAAAATAATTATGAGTGTCTTCAGAACACACAAGCAATATACAATGAATACATTATTTTACAATAGTACTGTATGCTCAGTACCTTTGGCTTATTCCAAATACTAAAAAATACACTGTGTTATTACTTATACTTTGTATAATATAGTCAACATTTGTGTCACGAATACAGCTCCTCCGGTGCATCCATCCTGATCGCCGGAGGGAGCCCTCTCCCGAATATTGACTTACACCCATCTGGACTCCATTTCCTGGGACTGATTACTCGACACCTGCAGTCCTGCACCATATCACACTCACACACGATTTAAGACGCACTCACACACACATCTTTTCGAAGTCTTGATTTGCGGTAGTGATCATTTCTGGGCATTTTCTTGTGGACTGATATCTTGTTATTACCTGGACTGCTTATCTCTGCCGAACCTCCGCTGCCTGCCCTGATTTCTGCCTGTTTACCGACTCTGTGATTCTAGCCTCCTGTCCTGATCCTCGCCCGTTCCTAAACTCTGATTCTCTGCTGTCAGCCACTTTTGCGCGTCCCTGTTTATGGTATTGTCTTGCCCTTGTCTGTATTCTACTGCATTTTAATAAAGCTGCAAATGGATCCACTCTCTTCTGACCCATCATTACAATTTGAACCTTTAATCAAAGTTGTCCTAAAACCTTCTTATGACAACTTTGCTGAACTTTTTTGATCTACTTCAAATGTTGACTATACTGTACTTTGACTGTACAAGACTGTACTTTGAATTATATAATGTCACACAATACAGTATTATTATTGTGCTACTATTTAAATACAGTTTAACACATTTTCCCAAAATTGAATGCATTTGTTTTCAAGACCATTAAAATAAATAAAATATAACATCACTAAAGACATATTTCATTGACAAATCCAGTGGTTTTTATTTAAACTTAACATAGATTCAGCAAAACTTACCATATTTTTCATTAAAGAAAAAAATTATTGGACCAATGGTGACCCTCTATACACGAATACAAATTACACATTATTTTCCATTTTCTGATGTGCTTCTCATTAATGTGTCTGATGGCCGCTTACACAGAGGCAGTGACCGCAGAAACTCGTGAAGAACAGCATCTGTTAACAGAATATACAAAAGATATAAAGTCAGACAGGAAGTTCAACTTTCTATTCACGTTTAGAATAGTCCGTCTGAATCCTACATTGAACCAATACTATTTTTGAACAGTAAATGAGGATTATCAGCAGGGAACTATCAGAATGGCATGTCGATTCGAGATAATGAGTTTTCGGTACTGTCAAACATAAAACACTTCATTAAGTAATATCGTACAGAATACGGCCGATTTGATCAAAACATGTGCCATAAACCACCACAAACAAACTCAAAAAGGAGATACCAAGCCGAAATATAGCTCTCCGTTTGTTAAAGAAAATAAAATAAAGTTTATTAACTGGTAGACTACAACTCACCTCCCAATAGCAGCACTTTTCTCCTGTTCTTTTAGGATCGCGTAGGCCACATAGGCAGACATCCCAACCTGCAAAAAGTCATTTCAGGGAGGTATCATCCCCCCCCCCCCCCCCCCCCCCCCCAAAAAAAATATGCATATGCAATTATTCGTTAATTATGTTTAAATATGTAGATTACTTTTACTATTTATATAAGCTGCTTAAGAATACTATTTATGTAAACTGCTTTTATTTATTTTCCATTGCAACTTTAAACAGGTCTAAGGAGTTTGTAGTTTTCATGTAGCCTTGGCAACTAGCCTGAAAAATATGCACATGAAATGAAACTTGTCAACTCACCTCACTGATAATTGATTGGTTGATTTGCCGAAAAAGGCCATTCGGGATGCTCTCTGTCATACATGCGCTTCGCACACACACGCAAGGTCTCTCTCGCTCCCTCTAGGGCTGTTTCGATTCTGTTTCTGGAATCGAAAGAATCGATTCCAAGAATCGATTCCTCACTGTTATTTTTTTAAATTTTTTTTAATGCCAACACCGTGTCTAACATTGTCGCGTCTTACCGTGCCACACAGCAAGTAACTCTCTACACCGGGCGTGCAAAGCGACCGTTGCAAATCCATTTGTCCTTCCTATTAGGCATATTGCGACTGCTGCTTGGTCATAATTAGAACGAGGCATTTACTTCGGGGATTTGTCACGTCGTGCTTCCTGCGTCAGGTGTAGACAGTAGACACACAGTGTAAAGACTAGGAATATGTTCACCATATACATATAGGTAGATTCTATTTACATACATATACAGGGTGCGATTTGTGAAAAAAAACAGAGGGGGGATGTTTTGAAAAGTTTACTTTTTTTTTTTTTTTAAATTTATTAAAAACCACAGTGGAGCTATATACTATTTTTGGCAGCTGTTACAGAAAAAAAAAAGATTTAACCTTGAGATTTGAAGTATTAGATAGCTTAGATATTTGCAACACTAGTGTCATTGTAGTGTTGCAAATATCTAAGCTATCTAATAGCCTAAATATAATTCTTAATGACTTTCTGATAGAAATGCAATATCAATTGGTATTAATAGAATAACGATATACAAACCTTTACATTCAATCGCGTTTGGTCCCATTTATTTTTGATCACACTGCATACACATAAACTTTTAGTCCAAAAGTGCGCACATTTGGAGAAATGCACATTTACCTCATATTTCATTAGATATAAGCTGGCCAGGGTTTCATAATTACCGAGGACAGAAAATGTAGTTTGCCAGGGGGGTACGGGGGTATGCTCCCCCGAGAATTTCCCTGGTGTACATATATGAATGTTTAAGATGTTTTAAGGCCAACAAATTGGATAACAATAAAACCATGTCAACAAATAGCTACATGCATGCACAGTTTTGAGGCAGCTTTAATCGCATGTTTGGTAATTTCATGACTTAACTTACAACAGAACAACGACGGTCATTGCTCGTAGTTTCGTTTGCGCTTTATTTAAGCTATAATAAAGTTATGCAGCGCGCGCCGGCGCATTTGCACATGCAATTCTTTAGTGCGCGCCATCCTCGAGGACAGTGTAACGCTGATTGGACAGTCGTGTTATTTTTTATGAGTTTTACCGAAATAGCCTGACAACATCTCATCATATTTAACGGCTCTGATCTGACCGCAGTTCACTGTTGTTCAACTGAACCCAGACAGCAACATAGTGTTGGGCCAGATCCGGCCCACATCTGGTCCGTGTGTAATCCACATGTACCAGATGTGGGCCGGATCTGGGCCACACTATGCTGCTGTCTGGGAAGCTCCCTCGTCGTCACCTTTTCCGCGCTCGTTTGACTTGCGCCTGGAGCTGAGGCGAAGCCGGATATTTTATTTATTCCCACTGGGATAGAGGGGATAAAAATAATTCAGCAGAGGCAGGGATACATAGACCAGAAGGGGGAAAATCCTAGGCCTTTACACATATAAACTTTTTTAGGGCCTTTACACATTCTTCGCGATTGATTGTTGTTGTCGATTGATTTATTCTTCTTGTCCTAAACTACAACGAGTAAGATCAAACCCGGCCCAGCAACCGATTCTAAAGATGTCATTGGGTCAGTCATTGCGCGTGATTGCCTACACAATGCTGAAATAATCATCCTACCCTAAACCATACTCTGTGTCACGACTGGATCCATTTATTTAGTCGAACTTTATTTCTTTACAGGTGATGTGATTGTGTTGACAAATGAAATCGGCTACGTGGCCGCGGTTTGTGTTAAAAAATGGAATCGGTTGGAATCGACTCTCGATTCCCAACGCCTCGGAATTGATTCTTTTTGGAATCGATTCCCAGCCCTAGCTCCCTCTCTGCTGTGCGCGCGCTGGTTTGAAACACAGTCTCTATGCGCGCTCTTGCTCGCTCGCTCTAGATTCCGGGAGATTTTAACTAATTTGCGGGCATCAGGGAGCCGCTATCAATATGCGGGAGACTCCCGGGAGACTTGGGATGTCTGTATAGGCCATTAAATTCCTAGCCGGTTATCGTCGCCATCTGTCAGTCTGCGATGATGTCACTTGATTGAACTGGTCAGAATCCCCAAGACTGAGCGATGTAATACGCTTTCATTGTTTTATTAAATAAATTATACATTGCGATATTATACTTCACCTGAGAGACTGAGCGAGGGGATTCAGACGAGGACCGTGACGTCAGCAGCTCTGATTGGCTGAAGGCAGTGAGCAACAAAATCTGATTGGTCACAGACCAAGTTGAAGAGACATTTGAATTCCGATAAGTTTAACCACTCGACATATTTTTTCGCATTACTTGTGCTGCTGGTGTGATGTTTAATATAGATTTGTTTGTACGATTGTAAAATGATTCTGCCAGTGTAAACTTAATAAACATTTACACATATTTGGAAATTGTATAGGCTACACTGCATATACTAAATGGGCTTGTAATGCATTCATACTGAAATAAATAGCACAAGTAATATAATGAATTCCAAGGATGAAGAAGGAAACTTAAAAAATATACTCAAATTTAAGTTTAGATACTACAACTTCAGGATATTAAATAAAGTATTTTTTAAATATACTTCCAGTGCATTGTTACAATGATAATTTTCAGCACAGTTAAAATATACCTCAAATATATTTTTATAAAGCGCAAATAAATAAACTTTTAAAAAATAAACTGAACTTACACTTCAAGTATATTTTTCTAAAATATATATTTTTAGAAAATATACTAAAGTACAGTTATTTTAAAGTGTGTTAAAAGTTGTATTGTGAAAATACTAATACTGATACTAATATACTTTTTATATATTTAAAGATAGTACATTTTTTGTTAGTATATTTGCAGTGTACTATAGAAAAAGGGAATATATTTAAAATACAATAAAGTATACTTTTTTTCACTAGGGACTCCATCTGCACTTGAGATGTTGAATGCTCTGTTGATTATTAAACACGTTAATTACACAAATAAATACATTTATTGAATAGTGATTGATAAGCCTATATGTCAGTTGTCATCAGTGTGAAAATATGGATCTAAAAAAAAAATTATACACTGCTGGGAAGGGTTAAAATATGCAGAAGATGCTGGAAAACCAAAGAATGGAGGATTTTTTCTGAGGAAATGTGGGCAGAACAGGACAAACATGGGACTTATCATAAAAACCGTCATGTAATGAAACATTACTGAGAATCAATTAAGTGTATGTAAACTTTTGAACTGCTTCATTTGTGTAAATGCATGCAGATATTATTATATTTTGTGGACTTTATGTAAAACATCTGTTATAATAAAACATATTTGTTGCAGATTCTGCAAGATGTGTGTAAATTATGACTTCAAATAGGCTACTATACAACAAAGAGTGCAATATGCTGATAAAATATTTTAGAGCTGAGAATAACTGAGCAAAACTATTTAAAGGTGCCCTAGATTGTTTTTTTACAAGATGTAATATAAGTCTAAGGTGTCCCCTGAATGTGTCTGTGAAGTTTCAGCTCAAAATACCCCATAGATTTTTTTTAATTAATTTTTTTAACTGCCTATTTTGGGGCATCATTAACTATGCACTGATTTTTTCAGCACGGCCCCTTTAAGAGATGCGTTTCACACAGCTAATATAACCCTCAAATGGATCTTTACAAGATGTTCGTCATGCATGCTGTATGCATGCTTCGAATTATGTGAGTAAAGTATTTATTTAGATGGTTACGTTTGATTCTGTGTGAGTTTGAGGCTATATGCTCTGTGGCTAAAGCTAACATTACACACTGTTGGAGAGATTTATAAAGAATGAAGTTGTGTTTATGAATTATACAGACTGCAAGTGTTTAATAATGAAAAAGCGACGGCTCTTGTCTCCGTAAATACAGTAAGAAACGATTGTAACTTTAACCACATTTAACAGTATATTAGCAACATGCTAATGAAACATTTAGAAAGACAATTTACAAATATCACTAAAAATATCATGATATCATGGATCATGTCAGTTATTATTGCTCCATCTGCCATTTTTCGCTGTTGTTCTTGCTTGCTTACCTTGTCTGTGCACAGATCCAGCCGTTAATACTGGCTGCCCTTGTGTAATGCCTTGAACATGGGCTGGCATATGCAAATATTGGGGTCATACATATTAATGATCCCGACTGTTACGTAACAGTCGGTGTTATGTTGAGATCCGAGTGTTTTCCGGAAGTCTTTTAAACAAATGAGATTTACATAAGAAGGAGGAAACAATGGGGTTTGAAACTCAATGTATGTCTTTTCCATGTACTGAACTCTTGTTATTCAACTATGCCGAGGTAAATTCAAATTCTGATTCGAGGGCACCTTTAATATTTTACTAGAATAGTTACATATTTTTACATATACCTGCCACAAACAGAGGAAAAGTAGCAAAGTAAAAGTAGATACATCGCTTAAAATGTACTCAAATAAAAGTAAACAGTTTTCAAACTACTTTAAAAAGTACAATTTCTGATTAAAAACTACTTAATTACAGTAACATGAGTGTTTGAAATTTGTTTCTTCACACTTCTGTTTAATGATGGTACATGATATCATCACTTGTAATGACTATATTCAGCTGGCAGAGGGCAGCCTTCAACTGTTGTAAACACAGGCAGTCAGTTCAGAGAGGATGTGTTGACTCTTTAATGCCTCTAGAGGTCTCCAGATAGCCTGTTAACAAGAAACTTAAAATAAAACCTCAAAGCAGGATCCTGTAATCACACTCACTCTTAAATGTTATAGTGTGTGTGTGGTGTGTCGCGTAGTATTAGTATAGGCTATTGCAGGATGAAAAGTTTTATATTTATAATTTTAAATCTTGGTGACAGTTTATATCATGATATAGTTATTTTGGCTGGAAATTGCAAGTGCATATTAATTGCACATTAAGAGTATTACAAATAAAAAAGTTCAGTCAGAAGTGATAATAATATGCTAGCATCAGATCATGTTGGAAGAAAGGTCATTTGTGCTAATGACGGTGTGTAATGAATGCTAATGATGGCATATTAATACATATTAATCCATGATGAAGAAGAAAGAAGCGGTATATAACACGAGGTTTGTGATGTCACGTTTCTGTTCATGCCAGTCCTGCTTCACTCCTGACCGAAGTCCAATCTGTCACATTGTCTCAGTCTGCAGGGTACTGCCAATCGTTTACAGCTCACAATTTATTACACTATTAACTTTTACTGCCAGTCCACCTCTTCATACAACGAAGCAAGGCCACCGGAGCCTGAATCATAAAAATGAGATCTGTCATCTTCACAGAGCATGTGTAGCCCATGTGTGCATGTTTTAGGTTCATGCTTGACACTGTGTGGATCAAGTCTCATCATTAGTGATATACACAGAGGAAAAAAAAGGCCTACTGAAGGTATAATATGTATGGAGCCCCTAAAGTGACCTGCAAAAATAATACCTCTAATACCTCTGCCTTTAACACATCCTCTGTGAAGGCCGAGAATCTGCGCTGTGAAACGGGCTGATGGCACAATCCGGCAAAGTGCTCAAATCTTGGATTTCTTTAGAGCAGTTTGTCTAGTATGAGGGTGAATCTAGCTACTTATTTATTTGTCAATTATTAAAGCGTAAGCCTGCTTTATATAATGAGACGTTTTCTAAAGTCCTTTATGTCTATGGCTCTGCACGCAATAAGCACTGTTAGAACTGAAGAAACAGCCTTTCTCCGTCACCTGTAAGGATGCGATTTTTGTGTACTAAACAGCGTGGATGTACTGACATTTTTGAAAAAAACACATTTTTACATTGCTTTTCCATTGTTTTCCTTGTAAACATGCGCTGGACACCCAAAAGTGCTGTTGTTGTTGCAGTCAGTGTTGCCAACTGCTTTCAATTAAAAGTAGCTAAAACTTGTAGCTAAATGTCACTAGATGACATCAAAATGGAAAATTCATTGATCTATATAAATATGAATATAGTTCAGAGGGCAAAATAAGAATCTAGACAAGGATTGTCCAAGAAGTTGCTAGATTTGTCCCTAAAATTTTGAAAAAAGTCTAAAAAGCGGCGAGGAAGTCACTAAATCTAGTGACAAAATCGCTAAATTCGGTATTTTGTAGTTGTTCCGTCTTCGTTTTCTGCTGTGAAACTCTGAAACAACGGCCTGGGTCAGTGTTGCCACCTTGTGGAACAACTGATTAGTGCAAAACAAATTCAATGCTTTGTGGTTTTTTTTTTTTTAATAACAATAATACAGAAGCAACACCAAAACAAAAATAACAATTTTTTTTATATATATATTCAATTATTTTTTATTATATTAAATAAAAATGTTCACAAATAGTCCTAAAACAGAGCTAACAGTCCTTATAGCTTTCTTATTAGCAGATACTGAGATCACATTTAAATAATTTTCCATTTCTCAGGCGAGACGCATACAGTACACTATTCTGGTGATGATATTTGTGTATTCTTATTGCATAAGTATGTATACTTTGGGCTTAAAGCGGGTTTTGAATGCTTCTTATACGCATGCGCGCTCACCCAGAGTGTTTGGTAGCTCAGACCTCATTAAGAATTTCTCCTGGCTGTGAGAGCTAATTAACCTAATTTGAGCAGCACCAGCACAGACACAGATGAACCCAAGGGCCTGCTCTGCGTTTTTTTTAAATTAAGAGGGCTTCACTTTTTCCAGTGTCTGCATGGAGTCATTAGGAGAAGGGTTTGTGGGAAAAAGAAACTGAACAGCGAGCAAGTCATATCAAAGCACATCCCTAATTCAGTTGAATCTCGGCGAACACCACAAATTGATTCTGCTGCACATGCTTAATATGAGTAATTTTCCAATTCTTTAACTCTGAGGTCCAATCTGGTGCTGAATAATAAATGCTGACACAGGGGCTGGTTTAACATTAACACTCATTAGCAAATGGCACAAATCATTAAACCAAAGCCATGCTAACCTGTAATGTTTAATAGGACACCATTTAGTGAGGTGACATGGAAGATTATGCCTCATTTATTTATATCGTGGCCAGAATCTTTTAATGCATCAGATTTCATAAAGAGAAATGAGGTGTTCATGGGGGGGGGGGGATTTCCAGCTGTCACTGTGCCATATTGCAGATGTCAGAAAGACACCAGACACCCCCACCTGTCACTCTCATTTTTATGTTGAGCCCCTCTGTTTCCATGGCAACCACTATTTCCTTTTATCATTATTATTTTTTTCTTTTAATTATTTTTATTTACTCATTTATTGATTTGTTGGAAGATGGCAGGGAATGAATCACAGCTTTGTTTCTTGTTAAAATTTATTAGAAATCATGCACAATTTCATCTACCACTTTACACACACAAATGATAACACTTTACAATAAAGTTTCATTTGTTAACATTAGGAAATGCATTAACTAAAATGAACAATGAGCAATACATTTGTTACTGTATTTATTCATTAATTGTTCACGTTAGTTCACAGTGCATTAATGTTAAAAAAATATAGAAGTTTAAGTTTATTATTATGAAAAATGCATAAAAATACTATTTTTAAATTTTATATGAAATATATATTTTCCAAAACATGTTTTACTCTAAAATTGTGAAAAAATCAAAGCTAAAAATCTAAACAAGTTGTATTCCAAATTTGAGGTTGATAACTCAAAAAATTAGCTTTCAGTATGATTTTGTTTGGGTGCAATACCAAACGCTTCCACTAGATGAAATTCGCTTCCCATTCATTTCAATACAAGTGTGACTGTGACCATTTAAACTTTTTGAATCATGCCCATGGTTTTTTTGAATATTAAAGGGGTGGTTGATTATGATTTCACTTTTCAAACTTTAGTTAGTGTGTAATGTTCCCGTTTGATCATAAACAACATCTGCAAAGTTACAACACTCAAAATTTAATGCAAAAATAGATATTTTCTTTTACAGAAATCACTTTTTAAGGACTACAACAAAAAGCTGGTAAGGACTACAATGAGCTTCTTCCTGGGTTAGCGACTTCACAACCCCCAAAATTTACATAAACCCCACCCCAAAGTGGGCGGGCCATGTTGGGCTGCTTTAGAGAAGAGGAAGAGTTGTTGTAGTAGAGTGTTGTTGTCATGCCGTCATTTTACGCCGGACTGCTTCACAAACGAGGGTCAATTCAACACAAAAGATGAACATGACGGCACATGCTAGTGGATGAGTTGAATCAACTCCACAGCAACTACATCAATTTATCCACTAACCATTCAGAAACGTCTAAAAGTTGTAACTTCTTCCTGAGTCTCTCCATCAGTGTCGACTCCGGTTTGAACAATGTAAGGCTGAACACCGTTACTGACAATCCTCATTTTGGCTGCGTGAGATTCTCCAGCTTTGTTGTTGTTGAGCTGTTAAAGCTCCGCCCTCTTCTGGAAAGGGGGCGGGAGCAGCAGCTCATTTGCATTTAAAGGGACACACACAAAAACAGCGTGGAACACATTTCTTTCCAGTCTTGGCTATATCATGGCCCTAAACAGCCTACACAGCTCAGGTTGACCCAAGTTTGTGATGTTTTTTAGGCTTGCACTGAGTCTTCTAGAATGTTCCTGGAAGCACTAAATTAAATCAGACTATTCTATGGGAACATTGGTGCTTCCAGAAAACTCTTTAATGCTGCTTTTGCAACAGGGCTCTTAAGGAGAGCTGAGAAGCTAAACAGGATCCAGGGAGAGTGGAGACGCACAGACATAATAGATGGATCGCATGCTATTTATACAGGCTGGCTCGGAAAACTGAGCGTGAGAGGAGAGAAAATGAAGGGGAGTGAAGGAGGAAGAGAACATGTTGACTCGCGCTAATCTGTTTCATCTCTCCGTACACTCCCTGTGTGCTTTTCTCTTAAGCTGGAGAGGAAACCACACAGGCTCATTTTCAATCTAAGAATCAAATCCTTACAATTACCTGTTCAATATTGGGTCATGCTGAGTGCAAATCCCCAGTATCCCCTCGACCAATAGGAAGCTGGCGCTGTAACCACCCTGACGAACAGAATTTGCTGTGTTAGCATAACAGCACAGAGCTGTTCAATCAGTAAAAGTTAGTTTGTAGGCCATCATGGAAGGCTAATTCACTACAGGAATTTCTAATGGGTTTTTAGATCAATGGTTTTGGATTTAGGTGTATGGTTAACACTAGGCCTACTTGACGACACTTTCTCAGTTACATCCACTGTACCACAAAGATGTGAGTTTACATACAAGTCTGGGGCCAGGTAAGTTTTCCAACTTTTTTTGTGAAAGATAAAAAATACTGCTAATAATTTGAGCAGTAAAGACATTTATAATGTTAAAAATGATGTATGCTTCAAATAAATGCAGTTCTTTTGAGTTTCCTGGGGTGCACTTATAATGTTAGTATGATTTTTACATAAAAAATTGTCATCATTTAGAAATAAAAGGCATTTCCTACCCTGATTTTAGCCCTCTGATTTGTATTGTATTGTAAACTTTATTGTCCCCCTTAGGGCAATTTGTTCTGCAGCATGATAGCACCACGTACAAGACAGACAAATACACCACATTTATAGCACATTAAAAAAAAAAAAAAAAAAAAAAAAACGACCTCTTCCTATTTGAATAAAGCAAGTTGATAGCATATGGAACAAACGAAAAATTGAATCTGTTTGTCTTAGCTAGAGGGACCCTATACAAAGATCCTGAGGGGAGGGTCTGAAATGATTCATAAAGAGGGTGAGATGAGTTAGATATGATGTGATGCGCTTTCTTTATCACCTGAATATCAAACAAATCTGACAACCAGGCAATTTCACACCCAATACTTTACTGCAGTTATTTAAAACCTTTGATAGAGAATTCTTCTGTTTGACCTTTAAAGAGGCAAACCAACAAATCGATTCAATATATGCCTTATAAAAAGCAGTCATCAATATTAAATTTAGCTAGTTTCTGCAAACAATAAAGTCTTTTTTGGCTCATCATACACAATCTATCTGTATTTTCTGCAAAATTGAGTATATTATCGATAATAGTACCTAGGTACTTCTAACTTTCGACCAGTTCAATCAAATGATTATCGACAATAGTACATGGAGCTGCTGTCTGATTTCGCCACAGGTCAATGCACATGTCCTTGGTTTTCTCAGCATTCAGAAGTAGACCCGCCTCTCGACACCAATTTGCAAAATACTCAACAATAGGCCGTGTTCCTTCTCCTCACCAACCAACAAACTTACAATAACTGTATCATCAGCAAACTTAAGACTGTACCGATTCTCAAGCTGACTACGACACTCATTTGTGTATAGCATATAGAGGAGAGGAGAGAGTACACACCCCTGTGGGGAGCCAATAGATGTAATTATAGGGCCTGACAAAACACAATTAATTCTTACCCTCTGAGACCTATTTGTAAGGAAGTCTAGTAACCAAGCGGCCATTCTTGCATCCGAAATGCAGATGAAAAATCTACAAATAATAGCCTTGCATGGTTACTACTACCCTCCAGATGTTTGTACAACAGGTCCAGTAAGGTCAGTGTTGCATCCTGCACACCTCTCCCCACCCTGTAGGCAAATTGCATCGGATCAAGAAATGGTTTTGTTTTTTCCAATAATACCTCTTTTACTAAGTTCTCAAATACCTTCATTACTAATGAGGTCAATGAGACAGGTCTATAATCTGTCAAGCCTTTAGGACAATTATTTTTTGCTACTGGAATAATGATCGACTGTTTCCAAAGTTTTGGTACATACTGAACCTCAAAAGACCAATTAAAAATATAAGTAAAGATTGGACCCAATTCTTCTTATTCCATCCAGACCAGGACTCACTTTAATTTTACATTGTTTAAAAAGATTGACTACATTTCTACATTAAAAGAAACAAGTAAACTTCCCTCTTGAGAGGAGTTATAGAACTCATGCCTTATGCCACCATTCTGCTCTTCAAATCTAGCATAAAATTTATTAAAATCCTCTGCAAGGGCACTATCTCGCTCATAACCAATTACTTTCTCTTGTTTTCTACATCCATTATTTAGGCCCGTCATTAATTTAAGACTATCCCATACTGGGCCCATACAGTTTGTTCTTAATTTAATCTCCACTTTTTCCTTATAACGTATTTTTGCCCTCCTAATTTCTTGTCTAATTAATTTCTGTACATTTTTAACTTCAAGCAAATCCCCTCTTTGAAAAGCAGTTCTTTTCTTAATCAACAGACCCTTAAGATTGGTGCTCACCCATGGCTTACTATTTGGATATATCTTCACAACTTTTTCAGGAATGACAGAGTCAACACAATAAGTTACCCAGGAACTAACCACATCATTAAGCTCATCAATATCAGCAGATGAATCCATAAAAACATTCCATAAGGTACAATCAAAACATCCTCGTAAGCTCTCAATAGCATCATCAGTCCAAGATTTCACAGTTTTTGTTTCAACTTTTCCCCTCTTCAGTTCAGTAGTATAACATCGAATTAGATGAATACAATTATGATCTGACAAACTCAAAGGAGTTAATAGAGAAGCTTTGTATGCTCCCTTAATAGAGCCATAACATTGGTCCAATGTCCTTTCATACCTAGTTGGACATGTGACATACCCATACATGTTCTTTACCGATTTTTCCAATATACAATTATTAAAATCACCCATGATTTTAATGTGATTTGAACACTGTTTTAAGGGGCGTGTCTGCTGTGAGACTTCAGTGTAAACGCCCACTGCTGTGATTGGCTAACATCTTTCCATTTGAAATAGTTAAGTATCACAATATCGAAAACGTTAAGCATGTTTTACTAGTACAGCTCTCAAGGTTTAATAATCGTGAAAAGTGTTGCATCACATTTAGATCTATGGCATTATATTTAGATCGTGGCATGAAAGGTTGCAATTATGAACATTGTAGTCGATCACAGATGTTTTTTGAGTGCATGAAAGCAGTGATCTTGTCATTGCAACTCAATTTCTGCACACTATCAGTGCAAATGCGATGACAAAGAGATTTGTTGAATAAAACAGGAGTTTTTCCAGAACTCAGTCACTGATAAACTCACACTGTTTGATTGACAGCTCCAGCTATTGTAAAGGGAGCGTTCTTTATATAATTTAATCACCATTTAAATAACAGATTCTATATATAATTTAATCACCATTTAAATAACAGATTATTTTCATCCTACTAAGTGAAACAAGGTGAAGTTGAGCGTTTAGTCACTGGTTTGATTTACTGACACACAGACAAAGATCATCTGACTGTACATGAATCATTAATATCACACAGTTACTGACATGTTGTTGCATTACTGTTGATTCCATATCGTAAATGTCTGTTTGCAAAGCCTGGCCGAAATGTGATTGATTTACCAAAGAATCCACAGTGAAATACTGAATACTTGTCATGATCACCAGTTGGATCCACCCCAGGCCATTGCCTCACCACTTCGGACTTCATTTCCCATAACCCACTTCCCGGACTCATTATCACTTCATTGCACCCAGCTGTCTTGTATTATGTTATTATTGTCTGTCTGTTTATACTGAGTTTGTTTCTTTGTTGTCAAGTTTTAGCTATTGTTACATGCATGTCTGAGCACACTGGATTCTTGTTTTGCTGTTTGTTTGTTTTCTGGCTTCACGTGTGGACTGTTTATATGGTGTTTGACTATTGCCTGGATGACTATGATTTTGGATTACCCTTATTAAAGCTGCAACTGGATGTAACCCACAAGTCTCAGTGCATACGTGACAATACTAATAAATAAAACTCAACTGAGACATTCACATTCACATAGCATAAGGATCCTTTGAAAAGTAATGTTATTTTGTATCGCTCTTCTCTCATCCTCATCTCACTAACACACCAGTGGGTGGGGCTAATGTTGCAATGATGAAGTAGGCGTAGATTTCTTCTGCAGAGATGGAGTTTCACCTATCATAGATAGGCACATTCCAGGATCAGTCATTCTCTGGGTCTGGTGTTGATAAAAGCTTTTATTGGACTAACAAGGAAGTTTTCAGAACTTACAGGATATTCTTATAGTATGATGACCTCATATATATCAAAAGCTCAATGAAAAGTTGATTTCTCAATTCATGACCCCTTTAAAGGTCCACTGAAGTTCCTTGGAACACGCAGCATTATTTATTGTGTTGATGTAATTTCCACTGAAACAGGAAGACAGGGCAGGACATAGCAAACAGCTCCTCTTCTTTTTAATTTATCCAACAGTGTTTTGTTTATATCACAGTTCGGCCAGAGCCAGTGAAGCCTCAGTTTCCTCCTAATCTCTAACAATTTCTACTCCTAATCTCATCCATATTGCTTTAAAATACAGCATTCTGTGCAGAATTCAAATATGTCCGATACGTTTTGTGGTCTACGCCGACTCACGGATATAATCTGGTCTATGCTGTCATGTCTCTTAAGCGGAGCAGACTGTGTGCACTGCGTGACACTAACATGAATCCAGACTTCATTCACCTCAATGCAAAGCATATTTACACTGTCTGAATCGTTCCCTATCCCCTATATAGTGCACTATGTGCCATTGACCATGTAGAAACTAGTAAATGTGTGAATAATGACCGATTTCAGCCGCAGCTTCAGCGTCTATTTATAATATAGGGGGCGGGACTTCAGATTCTAGAGAGCATTTGATTGGACATAAAATCTGATGAGAAGCTGAAGTGCAGAGTGATGTCATAAAAATCATTGATCCAGTTGATGAGGTATGAATGTGTAATCTATGTTGTACAAAATGGGAAAGTATCTTCAAATAAAGGAGGACTGAGGTAAAATCTACAATGCCTGGTTTTTAAACATCATTTTCAAGAAGTAGTAACAATTTTATTCAATTTGTGGTAAATTTACTAAAAAAAAGTGAATGTGAAGAAGGAGAAGATTCAGATGTTACAGTTTGCCTTACCTCATGAAGCATTTTCCCTAAAATGGTAAGATAAGCATGTGACATAAGCCTAATGTAGCATAAATAAAAAAGTGCTTAGGTTGTAAATTACCACAATTATTAATACATATTTCTTTCCATCCAGGCTGTGCCTCAAAGAAACAATCTGTTCTCCTGGACTTCCTCTTATAATAGAAATCTGAGTGATGGTGCATGAACAGGAAATCTGCAGCGAGAACACCACAACAAAAGCAGCCGTCTCCAGTGTTTTCTCAGCAGAACAGATTTGCGGGGCTGTTTTCTTGTGCCCTCGGTGATGTTGTGACCAGGATGCACCTGCGTGTGGAAGCTGAGGTCGTTTAGGACACAAAGATCTGTTCCCCAGACCATCACTGCCACCGGCTCCCTATTTATACCCTCATTCTCTCTCTCACACCCACAGGGAAGGAAGCGAATCAAGGAAGCCTCGCTGTTCTTTCTCAAGGCCTTCAGCGTGGATGAGCTCTCGCCCTCCTATCTACACCCCGGTAAGTTAAGGAAACAGCCACTGGCCCGTGTCTGCATAGCATATGGAGAATCACACCGGGAGGAAGTCAGTACAATACTCATTTCCAAGAGCTCAACAATCGCCTGCTAATAATGAAGGACACAATACATAAACAACCAGTGATTCCCAAGCCGTTTCGTAAGCATTTGTACACAAACGCAGACACTTCGGTCATTCTCTCAAGGCACGGAACAGTCTGTTCCCTTTGGTTAAACATGTTTGTTAGAGATTTAGGACCAGATTGGTGGGGAAACAGAGGATAGGGAGGATCAATGTCCTGGCTTAAACCACAGCGCCTTGTTCTCCGTCTCGATGCTTTGATCGGGGCCGTATCTCTGTACCTGTGCTCTCGGATCCGTGTTATTCAATTACATTTGAGCCGATTCCAAATGAGAAAGAGAGAAGCCAAGAAAAAAAGTGCATTTTCATGCTGGCGCGGAAGAACGGTGTCTTGCCGTCTAACATTGATTTCCAATACGACAGTCCTAACATGTCCAGATACACTAAAACAGGGCAAGATTAGTCCAAACCGCCCTATCACGCTATTTGAAGCAAAGATCAGGGAATGCATTATCCATTATCTAAAAAAGCCACTTAAAGATTGTTGACCTTAATGGAAGAAGTGCAGAGACAGTATGGAGTTTCTCTACAATATTTGCACTTGATTTGATCCAAGCTATATATATATATATACACAAGGGGTGTAAAGGCCCCGGTATACTTCAAACGAAATCGAAGAATGAACTGATGTGACGTCATTTCAAACAAAATCAGGCCAAAACGAAGTTCGTTTTGTGTTCTTTTTGAAAGTTCGAAACGTCTTGCCAAAGTGAACTTTCAGGAAAAGTTCGCTCCAGCTGCAAAACACCTTCGTACTACCATTGGTCAGTGACGATAACGTAACAGGAGGTGTGCTCTGAGGCTCCGCCTTCACTCGCGTGGGACGCATCTCTGAATCATTTCATTCAGAGTTTGTCGAGGTAAGAGCTCCGCGGGTGAAAACATGAACACACTGGATAGCCGCTTCATAGTACAAAATGAAGTTGTGCTTCTGATGAAATGAGGCACTAACACTGTTTTTCAAGTTTGATACTGTAAAGCTGCTTGATTTTAAGCAATCTATTGAATAAAGTGATATGAAGACGTGACGTGACTGGAGTGCTACTTTGCAGAGCTCGTGCTAACATTCCCATGCTGTTATGATCAGACACTTTTCTTATGCTTTCTATAATAAATGCTTACTGTTTTCTAATTTTTGTTGTGTTTATTTTGTTACTGAGAAGAAAGTGCACAGCACATATTTACATATTCATATAACCGTCGCTCTCAGCAGTGTGGGCGGTGTCAGATGTTCGTTTACAGTATATTGCTGGTCACACATTTTGAAATTCGTTTTACCCCTAAACGAAGAACGAAAAAGAACTTACAAGTATTTGTCCTGAACCATCATGGTACTGATGTCATATTTCAGTGCATACAAATACAGTCAGTCACAGGCGATCCACACTCCAATCCAGAAGGGGGCGTGTGGTAATGCAATGCTGTTTGCTAATAGTAAAAAGATCTATGCATAGATATGTTTACGTGTAATCTCTCAACCAGTGTTTCAACCGCGGAAAGATGATTTGTGTGTGTGTGTGTTGATTATTATATCTAAAAATAAAAATAGCAACTGAATGTAATAGTTTGGGCTCTGTTGTTAATTGTAACCTTTAATATTATAGTAATGTGCAAGAAATGGCTTCCTGGATATAGTTTACAGCATTAGCTGAGATTTTTTTATCCTTAAGAAAATGTTAATTTATTTAAAGAGAGAGGCAATTTGTTCAATAAACCACTGTTTAATAAAAAAGAAGAAAAAAAGAAGCAATTCTATGTTTAGTTTTCTCGTACCTGTACCGAACCGTCATGTTTGTGTTGTGTTACACCCCTAATATATATATATATATATGCTGGTAGGGACTACAATGACTTTCTTCCCAGGTTGGTGACATCACAAACCCTAAAATTTACATAAACCCCGCCCCCTAGAACACACAACAAAGGGGGCGGGGCCATGTTGGGCTGCTTTAGAGAAGAGGAAGAGTTGTTGTAGTAGAGTGTTGTTGTCATGCCGTTATTTTACGCCGGACTGCTTCACAAACGAGGGTCAATTCAACACAAAAGATGAACATGACGGCACATGCTAGTGGATGAGTTGAATCAACTCCACAGCAACTACATCAATTTATCCACTAACCATTCAGAAACGTCTAAAAGTTGTAACTTCTTCCTGAGTCTCTCCATCAGTGTCGACTCCGGTTTGAACAATGTAAGGCTGAACACCGTTACTGACGATCCTCATTTTGGCTGCGTGAGATTCTCCAGCTTTGTTGTTGTTGAGCTGTTAAAGCTCCGCCCTCTTCTGGAAAGGGGGCGGGGAGCAGCAGCTCATTTGCATTTAAAGGGACACACACAAAAACGGCGTGTTTTTGCTCACACCCAAATAGGGGCAAATTTGACAAGCTATAATAAATGATCTGTGGGGTATTTTGAGCTGAAACTTCACAGATGCATTCTGGAGACACCAGAGACTTATATTACATCTTGTGAAAGGGGCATTATAGGTTCCCTTTAATGTATCCTTGCTGAATAAAAGCATTAATTTCTTAAAAAAAGACAAACAAAAGTGCATATTAGTAATGTAACTATTAATAAAAGCATTAGAAAATACCATAGTATAATATATAACAAATTCAAACAATTCAGCTATTTCATTTGAATTTGACTATTTTGACCAGGTTGAATACTGACCTCTACCGCCACTTTTTGTCTATTCAGTCATTTACTTGTCCAACAGCATATTTGAATTACCCCTTTTTTGCAAAAACTGATTAATTTAATTATCAGTTGTTGTTTTTTTCGGTGAATGACTGAGTGATTGAGAACAAAGTAGAGGTGTGGATTACTAAAGCACCTGCATTTAATGACCAGGTGAAATCCTCCCACAAACCTGAGCGGAGCGTGAGAAGACTGATCCAATCCTGCACAGATTTAGCTTAGATAATACTTCATCCTCAGACAGTGATCGAGTGGGAGTCAGACAGGAGAGAGAGAGAAACGAGGGAACTCTCAGCGGTGTTATGTAAACAGGCTCTTCTGTGCTTAAAAACGCACATTTTTATTCAATAAGAAAGTTGAAACACACATCTGGACATATTCCGTCTCAGAAGAAAAACTATCAATGACGTCCTTCTCATTCACTTGGCTTTTATTCACATTTCAAATATGCTAACGCTAGCAAGATCTTTACATTCCACTGTGTGCCTCGGAAAAACCAGACGTCTATCTGAGCGTTCAGACAGAATAATAATAATAATATTAATATTAATAAAAGCAGCATCCCAGTTTAAAATAGAAAGCCGTATGTGTCGAGTGTATGATAGTGTTCAATATCAGTGTGCTCGCACATCCTCATTTCATTAAAAATGAACTAGAACTTGATAAATAAAATTTAAAGATAGCCATAAAATCATCATCATCAACTGAAATTCTCACACTGACAATAAAATCAGATAGAAAAGTGACTCAAGCCCACAGAGAACAAAAAGAAGTGAAAATTTGTATGTGATTGTGTGTGCGTACATGTGTGTCCATGGGAATACACATCCATATCCCAGAAAAAAAGGGAAGAAATGGCTGCCGTCAGTCATGTTACTGTCCCCTGGTGGTCTTGTGCGCAAGTTCTGGCACCTGCGCCACCTTTCCTCCTCTGGGCTCCCGTTCGGCGGGTTTTGAGCCCGACCTCCGGCCGCCTCGGTCTCCTGTGTCTGTTTGCTGTGCTCTCACCCAGGGAGAGAGGAACGATTATTACTGTGGGCTTTCAAAGGCATCCCAAGGTTGATGTGAAACAGCGAGACGTACACCTGGAGGCGCTGCAGGTCTGTTGACTGCACCCCGAGCTTCTTCCAAAGCCATCAATAATTTAAACAACTCATAAAGAGGAGAAATAAAAACTGAAATAAAAAAAGAACTTAAGATTCCACCAGTGAGCCACAATGTAAACATTTCCCTCTGCGGCCTGAGGGTGGCGCTATATCTACGCCTCAGGCTTCCTCTCTGTGTCCGTGTGCGTCTCTCGCGCTCTCACTGGTACTGGAGGTAATTCTTCAGAGACTGGGGCAAAGGCAACGTCTCGATCTCCTGCAGACGCTCTCGTCCCAGAGCCAGCCGCGCCGCACGTCGACACAGGTCCATCAGAGGGAGCGGCTCCGCTGCGGAGAGAGAGAAAAGCAGCTGTTAGAAGTGTATTCAAACAGGGGAAATTCAAATGCACACAGATTCAAGACCAAAACAAATTCATCCAAAACAATGAACATTCTGGCATCATTTCAAGTTTCAAAAAGGACCCAAAATCACCAGAAAACAATCAAAAGTGGTCCATACAACTGCACAGAAGTGTGAGCTGATAACTCCAGAACTGCTGAGAGACAATGAGGGAAATTTGATGAGTCTAATTCATGAACAAATATTCAGACTGATTCCATGAATCAGATAAATTGATTCACTGAAAAGATATAACTCAAAAAAATGGTTTGTTCATGAATTGGACCTATTTATGAACAAATCATTCAGATTGATTTTATTTAAACAGATCAACATTCACATGGATTCCATAAACCAGATCAAATCAAAAAAAAAAAAAAAAAAAATGTTTACGAATTGGACCAATTCATGAACAACTTTGAGACCAATTCTGTGAATCAGATCAGTTGATTCACTGAAAATATCCAACTCAAAAAAAAAGAAAAAAGATTTGTTTATGAATTGGACCAATACTTAACTTATTAAGTCTGTGAACTAGATCAGTTGATTCACTGAAAATATCCAATTCAAAAGAATGATTTTTTCACAAATTGGATCATTTCATGAAAAAAAATCATTCACATGGATTCTGTGAACCAGATCAATTGATTCATTGAAAATATCCAACTCAAAAGAATGATCTGTTTATGAATTGGACATTATGAACAAATCAATAAGACTAAGAAATGATTCATTGAAAAGATCCAAAACAAAATAATGATTTGTTCATGAATTGGACCAATACTTTACTTATTAAGACAGATTCTGTGAACCAGATCAATTGATTCATTGAAAATATCCAACTCAAAAGAATGATTTGCTTACAAACTGTACAAATTTATGAACTAATAATTCAGAGCAATTTCATGAACCAGATCAGTTGATTCATTCAAAAGATTCATTCAAAAGAACTTTGATTTTATTTCATCAGAAGAACTGATTTTATTTGAACAGATCAATTGATTCATTGAAAAGATCCAACTTGAAAGAATGATTTGTTCATGAATTGGACCAATACAACTTATTGAGAAAAATTGTTGATTCAGTTGATTCACTAAAAAAAGATCTGTACAACTGTACAAATTTATGAACTAATCATTCAGACCAATTGTGTGAACCAGAATCAGTTGATTCATTGAAAATGAATCCAACTCAAAAAAAAAAAAAATAAATAAATAAAAATAAATAAATGATTTGTGTCCCTGGACCACAAAACCAGGCATAAGTCACACGGGTATATTTGTAGCAATAGCCAATAATAAATTATATGGGTCAAAATTAACAAAATTATTATTCTTTTATACCAAAAATCATTAGGATAATAAGTTAAGATCATGTACCATGAAGATATTTTGTAAATTTCCTACTGTAAATGTATCAAAAATGTATTTTTGTGAGTAGATATGCATTGCTAAGGACTTTTTTTGATTTTTTTGCACCCTCAGATTCCAGATTTTCAAATAGTTGTATCTCGTCCAAATATCGTCCTACCTTAACAAACCATACATCAATGGAAAGATTATTATTTTAAGGTAAGCTGTTCCTTTAAAAGCAAGCCCAGTGCGTGCTCCAGTGTTTGTGTGTGTCCTGCTCCTCTACATAAGCTGACAGAGCAGTTCAATAATGGATGGATCTTGCCACCGGAGCCTGGTATCCATCACCAGAGCCGCTGCCTCACACAGGAGTGTGCCGCCACCCATCTGCTTTGAGTCAGACGCTGCTCCAGCCAAGATCTCATACCGACAAACACGAAAACAGCCACGGATCCATCTGGACACAATGCCACCTCTCTACTGTTGACCATCAGGTCTTTATCAGGACTTGGGCTGATATGACTAATCAGATCAGAGTCAGAGCCCGTTCCCACCCGTCGGCCAATGAGAGACTGTGACAGGCTAATGGTTAGTAGTAAGTCTGTGAGACAAACAATAGTTAGGAATAATTCTGCAGCTGCACTGGCACAATACAAGCACCCACACTGAATATTTATAGCTGTGATGGAGTCCCACACAGAACATGTCGTGAGTTATGTCTTCCTCCATCCTGCCAGCTCAACTGAAGGCATAAGTAATGCCCTCACTTAATGCAAATTTGCACCACAACAAATGAAACAATGGATCCCGATGGAGCCCTTCACGCGGAGTGAAATGATTTAATGGCACAAAGCAATGGTATTACATGCTTAAGTAGTTGCTCGTCAAATTGAAATTTCGTGTTGTACTCAGTGAGCATGAATGCTTTTGATGCACATTTTCACCAAACAGAATTTTCAGATTCAGCTTTTCCCCTCAGAAAATCCTGCCAACATCTAACACTCACTTAAAAGCGTCCAATAATGCAAAATTCACTTTTGCATGGTGTTTGAACATAAATGTGTGTTGGCACTGTGTGAACACAACCTTATAATGATAAAAATCCCCATTAAACCTCAACAGTCTCACAGAACAAATTGACGTCACATTGCTCAGGCCCCGCCCACGACTGCTGACGGACACTGCCGTATTAGCATAGCCCCGCCCTGAGCGAGTTGTACACTGTCCGTCATCGTCTCGACAGCTGTAGCGACATGAATGTCTGGTAAGAGATTGAGGTGTTTTGTTGTTGGATGTAAGAGTTAGTGTAATACTCACGAGACGTGCCGTCTGACAGACAGCTTTCTGTGCGCGTGCTTCAGATGTGTGCGCTCAGAAAACCATAAATTAGAAGTTTAATCTGATATAGCTTTAAAACAGATGCAGATAACAAACTTTCATGATGAAGAAGAACTGAAATGTCCGTGAGTGTGATCACGATATAGATGATAA
This sequence comes from Ancherythroculter nigrocauda, assembly GCA_036281575.1. NCBI lineage: Eukaryota > Metazoa > Chordata > Actinopteri > Cypriniformes > Xenocyprididae > Ancherythroculter > Ancherythroculter nigrocauda. The sequence goes on along the minus strand of VTFQ01000008.1, from coordinate 2,352,757 downwards.
TCAAATCCTTTTGTTAGATCTGGCAGAGTGTCTGAGGCATGAGCTGTACAGGCTCCACCCTCTTCTGGAAAGGGGGAGGGGAACAGCAGCTCATTTGCATTTAAAGACACATGCACAAAAATAGCATGTTTTTGCTTCCACTCAAAAAAAAGGAGTATTAGGTATAATAAATGATCTGTGGAGCTGAAACTTCACAGACACATTCTGGAGACATCAGAGACTTGTCACAATCAAGCATTTGAGAGAGCAAAGTAAATGCATCAATTAACAATAATTATGTACTATTCAGTAGCTAATGAATGATTTAATCAACCAAAGCTGAACGACAACATTACCTTCTGATACCAGTAAACCACTACCTTCTAAATATATTTACTAAGAGTCACATCACCAGTGAGTCCGGCACGTCTCATAAAGAGCCAGATGGCAAGTGTATACGGGATGCAGTGGGCGGCTGAGAGGAGACTGACAGTCAGGGTCAGAAGTGACAGATGGATCAGAGCATGGATATAGTGCTCTACTGCAGAAAAATTGAATAATTTCTCATTTCCAGCCCACGTCTGAAGACGCAGAGGCCAGAAAGCTCAAGGTTAGTGTGAAGACTGTAATCATGTCAGTGAAATACACGACACACGGTGACCTGTCACTCGCTGTGATCCTCAGGCTGCTCCCCGTCGCTGCTCAATCACATTACATGCCGCATACGGCAACAACTCATACTGATGGCAGTTATACACAATAAATGCAATCACACGGCTCGGATGTGATTCCATTGTGCGTGTTATCAGACTCTCAGAACAACCTAATAAAATGGCTGATACATGCTGGGAGATTTCGGTTTTCTTCCCACACAGAAGCAGTGACACACACACACACAGATAGCACATAACACTGCTATATATAACTACAGTATATGGTTAAATTGTAGGCCTAAAAACTTGAGCTTGCATCAGCGCAAACCCTCTTTTGGCATGTACAAAACTACTGTCAGTATTTATTAAAGACACGCAGTGAAATATTAGCGCTGAAAAGGCGTGGACTAGCGTTGTCAAAAGTACAGACTTAAGAAGTTTTAAAAAAATGTGATGCTTTGAGCGCTGTTGAGCGGATTCATAAACACCTCTGATTGGCCACTGTGTTCACACGCTCAATATATATGTGTCTGTGATTGGCTACAGTGATCAACGCTTCAAAAACATGTTGTAAATAGACATCAACGGCACTCTTCATTGAGCGCTTACACATACCCCTTTTCCACCAAGGCAGATTGAGTGCTGGTTCAGAGTTTCAAATCAGTTTTTTGTCTTTCGACACCCAAAGCACCCGCTCTGAAACAGGAAAAGTGGTTCGTAAGTGGCACCAAAACATTGCTGGTCTGGAAGTATGAACCGCTTGCGTCAGGGGCTGGGGTGAGGTTACCGTGACCGTCAAGAAAAACAGAAACTTGAGACCGCCATTTTTTAAATAGCAGCTATTCGAGCTAATATCAGCTCGATTGTAATCTCTGTGATGTAAGACCTGGCTCTCTAGCCTGTGGAAAGACAAACCGTTTCTTAGAAGGCTCGTCAGTCAAACCAACTCCGATCCAGCAATAGCACTAGCTCTGACCTAGCACCCGCTTTATGCCGGTAAAAAAATGGATACACACGGGAGCGTTCCGATAGATGCCTGCTTTCAAACACTTTCATTTCCGCTTTCAAAATGCCTTTAAAACACTTCCGTGTGCTTTCAATTGCTCCCGTTCGTTGATCATTGTAGCCAATCACAAACGTATCTGTTGAGCGCATGAACATGATGGCCAATCAGAGATGTTTACAAATCAGCTCAAAGCGTCACATTTTTAAAATTTCAGCTCTGACTTGGTACTGAAGTCACAGAAGCGTTTTTTTCCCCCTCGGCTGACCTTTATATGCACTTGTAAGAGTTTCCCTTTCAGACGCAAAATTTGTGCATCGTCAGTAGATCACGTGCAGAACAATTCACTCCCATTGGTGCTCTTCTAGATTTGCGTTCTCATGCTAATTTGCCCTGTTTAGTAAATCTGGCTCTAAAATGATAAACAAGCTACAAAAAAAAGGAACTTTTCACAGACTATGAAAAAGCATTTCCAAAGTTATCAACATCGCAAATCTAAGTTTTTAACATCTTCCTTTTTAATAATTTGAGTACACATTTATAGCACTATACTTAGTGTCATATCACCTTGTCAGTAAATGACAGAAACTGAATTAGTGCAGGTGCAAGATGTACAAGATGCAAGATGTGGCGGCTGGTGTGTTGTATTTGTCCCGCCCCTCCTCCACTGTGATTGGACGGCTGGGTACAAAGTGACGGTGATGAGCGCTGCGTTTTACCCAAAGTTGAACATGCTTCAACTCTCGGTGACCAGTAAAAAACGCCAAGTGCTCAGTGTGAAATAGATGCTCAGCGCCTCTTTACGCTTCCGCCGTTTTAAAAACATGGTGCTCCCATTGAAAACAATTGGAAAAAAACGCTAACCTCAGAAAAAAAAAACGCTTTAGTAGACACACAGCTTTACAATTGCTACTTTTCAAATGTTTGTTTGCATAGATTTTAATCTGTTATACTAGTCACAGACCCAGACTTTCAATCTTCAAAGTGATGATTTGATTTTTTAAATGATGATTTGCGTGAAAAAATGGCATTATTCATTACAGTTCAGGGATGTACATGTATATTAGTAGACAAATAAACTAATGAAATTGTGAAGGAGTTTACTTTATAAAAGTCCATAGTTAAGCTTGCATTATTCACTCTGTGAACGATGGCTCTCTGGTGACTGTGTCTATGCAAACCCTTCCGCTTCTCAAATAGCAATAATAAAACACAATGTCTCACATGTGCAAGCTCTTTTTCAAAATTCCATGTTTAACAAATCATCAAGCTCCAGCACTCGCACGTCTCTGACTCCTTCATCAGGCTCCTAATAAATGAGCAAGAAGAAAGAAGAGAGAGAACTGCATCTATTTCAGTCCGACACACTTTTACGATCATTATTACTGTGGTTGCGAGACAAGCAATGGGATACGTACAGTAAATATCAAAGCATCACATTTTGTAAAATCCAATTAATTCAGCCTCTTTAGTCAGCGGGTGTGCGGCAGTGGCAGGCAGCCTCGCTCAGGGGGGTCTGACACTCTCCACGACCGCGGCAGGGCGGGAAAGGGAGGGCAGCGGCACATGGATCCTTCTGGAAGGCTTTGACTCAAGCTACAGAAAGAAGCCTGAGAGGAAACCTACGTGGAGATCAAACCCAGCGGTGTAATTCAATTAAATCATTGTGAACTGATTAATGTCTACGGCTGATTAATTGAAAGATCTGCGGCGGTCACATCGAGGAGCCTGTGATCCTCCCACAGAATGAGCTATTTGGCGGGTTTTTACAACATCACACCCAAACCAACAGGATGAATACTTTCTGTTGTGGGTTTTGCGTTGTGGCTCAATCATCCCACCCTGAGCAATGCTTCATTAGCGTGAGATCTGAGATGTGTTTTGAAAGCAGACTGAACAAAAAAGGCTGCTTTGGTAATGATGACGCTCAAGCGCAAATCATGTCCTGTTAGCTAAACCAGCCGTAACGCCCGGATAATTAGGTGTAGATGAGATTCTCTACCTTGCATTTAAAACGCTGTATTTTGTGGCTGCGGTCATGATGGAGGCTTCACTGCCCTTGAATGTGGTGACTCATAAAACTCACGTTTATTAATAATTCAGCTATGAAACAGGGGATTTTACTATACTTAGTCGGGTCAACTATTTGCCTAAGCCTAATGCTAGTGATACTTCAGAACATGAAGTTTAACAGCAGCTAAACAATGGGAATGTGCACGTGTCTGTGTTTGGTTTTGTGCTGTACAGCATGTAATCTGTCTCACAGCAGAGAGAGGACAAAATAAATCTGGTGAAACGTGCTGAACACACAGGCACTGAATATGAAAGCTTGTATGAAAAAAAGGTAATTGCGACTTATCTTCCAATTTATTTTTTCTCACAATTGTGAGTTTATATCTCACAATTCTGACTTTTTTCTTTTTGCGAGATATAAACACAATTGTGAGATATAAATTCAGAATTGCATTATATAAAGTCAGAATTGTGAGTTATAAAGTCAGAATTGCGAGATATAAAGTCAGAATTGCACGATATAAAGTCAGAATTGCACGCTATAAAGTCAGAATTGCGAGATATAAAGTCCAAATTTTGAGTTATAAAGTCAGAATTGCACGCTATAAAGTCAGAATTGCAAGATATAAAGTCAGAATTGTGAGTTATAAAGTCAGAATTGCAAGATATAAAGTCTGAATTTTGAGTTATAAAGTCAGAATTGCAAGATATAAAGTCAGAATTGCAAGATATAAAGTCAGAATTGCAAGATATAAAGTCTGAATTTTGAGTTATAAAGTCAGAATTGTGAGATATAAAGTCAGAATTGCAAGATATAAAGTCAGAATTGCACGATATAAAGTCAGAATTGCGAGTTATAAAGTCAGAATTGCAAGATATAAAGTCCGAATTTTGAGTTATAAAGTCAGAATTGCAAGATATAAAGTCAGAATTGCAAAATATAAAGTCAGAATTGCAAGATATAAAGTCAGAATTGCAAGATATAAAGTCAGAATTGCAAGATATAAAGTCAGAATTGCAAGATATAAAGTCTGAATTTTGAGTTATAAAGTCAGAATTGCAAGATATAAAGTCAGAATTGCAAGATATAAAGTCAGAATTGCAAGATATAAAGTCTGAATTTTGAGTTATAAAGTCAGAATTGCAAGATATAAAGTCTGAATTTTGAGTTATAAAGTCAGAATTGCGTGATATAAAGTCAGAATTGCAAAATATAAAGTCAGAATTGCAAGATATAAAGTCAGAATTGTGTGATATAAAGTCAGAATTGCAAGATATAAAGTCAGAATTGCAAGATATAAAGTCAGAATTGCGAGATATAAAGTCAGAATTGCGAGATATAAAGTCAGAATTGCAAAATATAAAGTCAGAATTGCAAGATATAAAGTCAGAATTGCAAGATATAAAGTCAGAATTGCAAGATATTAAGCCAGAATTGTGAGTTATAAAGTCACAACTGCGAGTTATAAAGTTTAGTTTATTTATAATATTTCACAATATTACTGATTTTTCTGTATTTTTGATCAAATAAATACAAGCTTGATGAGCAGAAGAGACTTCTAGACTTCTAGTATTAATGTTTCCCAACTTTTGACCAGTTATTAGGCTGCTGTCACTTTACAACCAATGCACAGATACTGATGTTTACATTCACTTAAGACAAACACAACAGCATTTACATGAATATTGACATTATTCTGTGTGTATCTGTCCATTCAAGAGCACGCTTTAGCACTCTTTAAAACATCAAGCATGTCCCGTAATTAATTTTCTCATCTGTGCATGTTTCTTTATTGCTCTAACATGTCAGTAACTGTAAGCAGTCCTGCATAGCACAGATACTGCAAAATACATGATATAGCACAAAGTTTCACTTGATATCGTCCACAATATATTGTCACATCGCACAGTAATGTTACAGATGAACTGTAAGTGATATCAACCATGATTTTTAACACCGCTTTCTTTTCTAAGCTCTAAACAAAACGGGATTAAAAATGTAAATAGCGGTTTATTTCTGAGATAATAACTGGATATGAACTGAACATGCTGGATGAGGTCATGAGGTCATTAGTCATTGGTCCCAGAAGCTGTAATTTTCCACTGGAAGTGCTCCTGAAAGGTCAGCGGTTATGCAGCGGGCTAGTCTTTTAAATCGCGGTCTCTCTGACTGCCTATGTCTACAGTTCCTCCCCTGAGGTGCTGATCTGTGCACAGATACACAGTGAGGTCAGCACTCCTGACCCCTGCCGCTTCAAAAGATGTGCGCTCTCTGTGGGCACAGTGGACAGCGGAAAGAACAAATATCTCTAGCCCAACACACTCGTGTCGAAAGATGTACAAAATGCCAACATTTGCTCAGAAGACACCTAATGACTGAGCTATTATGATTCAATTAGTTAGAATCAATCGACCAGCTGACTGCATCCAGTGATGGTGCTGTAGGGAATTTACATCAGCGAACAGATATGAAAATGTTTCAGACGTTCCCGCTGAGAGCTGCAGAACAGAATCTGCCAGAATGCCAAAATTTTGCAAAGAAATCCTCAGAATAACAGCCGCTTGGAGACCATGTTTGGCTCGCTGTTTAAAACCCCAAAACACTTATTCTATAAAAAGTGAATTATTATTAAAGGGATACTTTACCCAAAAATGAAAAATCTGTCATCATTTACTCAGCCTCATGTCGTTTCAAACCTGTATGACATTTTTCTTCTGTTTTGAAAGATCTTGATGAAATATTTGTACATAAAGTGTTGTTTTGGACCCCATTGGCTTTCATTTTATGGACAGAAAAGGTTCTTCAAAATATATTATTTTAAGAAGATTTCATTTTGGGTGAACTATCCCCTTACTAACTGAACCTAAACCATGGTTTATTTCTTCATCTCAGTGTTCAGACCTGCAAACATTATTAAGCTCTTAAAGGCATAGTTCACTCAAAAATGAAAATTATCCCATGATTTACTCACCCTCAAGCCATCCTAGGTGTATATGACTATCTTCTTTCAGACGAACACAATCAAAGACATATTTGAAAAATATTCTGGCTCTTCCAAGCTTAATAATGGGAGTGAATGGGGGGGCGAGATTTTGAAGCCCAAAAAAGCTCATCCATCCATCATTAAAGTAATCCATACGACTCAAAGGGGTTAATAAAGACCATTTGAAGCAAAACAATGGGTTTTTTGTAAGAAAAATATTCATATTTACAACTTTATAAACTATAATAACTGGCTTATAATGGCAGTGAATGGGGCTCATGATTTTGAAGCCCAAAAAACCTCATCCATCCATCATAAAAGTAATCCATACGACTCCAAGGTGTTAATAAAGGCCTTCTGAAGTGAAACGATGGGTTTATGTAAGAAAAATATATATAATATTTGGGCTTCAAAATCTCTGCCCCCATTCACTCCCATTATAAAGCTTGGAAGAGCCAAGACATTTTTTAATATAACTCCGATTGTGTTCGTCTGAAAGAAGATAGCCATATACAACTAGGATGGCTTGAGTAAATCATGGGATAATTTTCATTTTTGGGTGAACTATCCCTTTAAGCAATATTAAAATGTCATTGTAAATCTGTTATTGCATTGTTTTTTTGTTTCACAGGGCCATCAAATCCAAGACAAACTACTCGGATCCATTTCAGGCAGTGCGGATGTCCATCTACATGCAGAATGATCAGTTAGCAGAATGGACCTATAGCTGATTATTGATCGTGGAAGATGCCAGACGCCCATCCCTAGCCTCATTCCCTGTATCCGTCTGATGGAATTCAGCGCTCAACACTGCTGGAGTTTGGATGAGATTAAAGCTGGTGAATGTCCGAGTGGACGCAGCAGGGTTTTGGATGTCCAGGTAAACAGCTTTGTCATGATGACAGGGGGCTGCAGAGGGCAGGGCACGGGGAAAAATAAACTCTCTAGAAGAAATGGATAGTTCTGTAATAGACAGATTCATCATAGGCTAGAAATGGGCTCCGACGGATGGCAGAGCCTCCTCTTTGGGAGCCCAGATAGGATGTTATGGATCCAGACTTAGAAAACTGACTAACTTGTAATATGCGTTTCAGACAGCAGGGCCTGTTTAGTTTAAAACTGGAACTTTAATCAAAGACACACAGTACAAACATTACAAAGCAACTGAGATATACTTAAACACACACAGGCACACGAGCAGGAGCCAGATACACACCATCCGCCTACAGATTCCCAACAGCACTCAGACAGAGTTGGAAACACAAGTTTATATTTCCCAGTAGCCTCTGAGCAATAGAGAAACACAGACAGATACGGAGATCCAAATGCGTCCTGAAGTTTCAATGACTAACCCACAAGGCTCTGTATGTAGATATATAGATATAATATGATTTAAAAAGATAGCTCACCCAAAAATGTCATCATGCACTCACCCTAATGTTGTTCCAAAGCTTTATGACTTACTTCCTTCTGTGGAACATCAAAGAGGACGCATAGAAATATGCCAGAGCTGCCTTTTTCTATTTCCCACAATGAAAGTGAATGGTGACCAGAAGCTGTCAAGCTCCAAAAATGACAAGAAAGCACCATAACATTACATGTCCACTATATTCCAAGCCATATATATCTCTGGTGTCCCCAGAATGTGTCTGTGAAGTTTCAGCTCAAAATACCCCACATATAATTTATTATAGCATGTTGTAAATGCCCATTTCTGTGGAAGGAAAAACATGCTGTTTTCGTGCATGTGTCTTTAAATGCAAATGAGCTGCTGCTCCCCGCCCCCTTTCCAGAAGAGGGCGGAGCCTTTACAGCTCTTGCCTCGATATTCTGCCAAAAACTAACAAAACATCTGTTTGGTTTTGATTATCATCTATATCATGATCACACTCACGGACATTGCAGTCCTTCTTCATCATGAAAGTTTATTATCTGCATGTGCTTTAAAGCTATATCATTTTAAACTTCTAATTTATGGTTTTCTGAGTGCACACATCTGAAGCACGCGCACAGAAAGCTGTCTGTCAGACGGCACATCCCGTGAGTATTAAAATAACGTTTTATTGTGTTTAAACAAGGTTATGTCAAAACCACACACAGTTCACATAAACACAGTGGGTTATGTCTGTGAACGTAAACAGCAGGGACAGAAATCACATGTGTATATTAGATCTGTGGCTCATTCCCTTCAAAAATCAAACTTATGTTATGTTCACTCTTACATCCAACAACGAAACACCTCAATCTCTTACTAGACATTCATGTCTACAGCTGACGAGACAAAGTGTACAACTCGCTCAGGGCGGGGCTATGCTAATACGGCAGTGTCCGTCAGCAGTCGTGGGCGGGGCCTGAGCAATGTGACGTGACGTCAACTTGTTCTGTGAGACTGTTGAGGTTTAATGGGGATTAAAAAGAGGAGTGTGTGGATTTTCATCATTATAGACAACGCACACTTATGTCAAAACACCATGTAAAAGTGAATTTTGCATTATCGGTTCCCTTTAATGTAGGGTATAATTGAACAGTAATACATCAAGCAGACCTGATCACACTGCCTAATCAGAGAAACATTAGCACCATGACAGCCGTAATTCATAACTTCAAATATTCCAGATCAGCAAACTGTTAATGTGGCCCAGCAGGAGAATTGACTTTTAGACACTTAGATAATAGTCAATTTAAGACATAAATGAGTCACTACATGCTAATGTCTGCCGCAGGTAATGAATCACGGGCGTTCTCTCTCTCTCTCTGGACCTGTGGCTATAAATGAACAGAACCAGAAGCAAATTCAAAGCTTCCCACTTTCATTATTCTAAATCAGGAAACTCTGAATGATTCAGATATTAATTCTGCACCTCACTCATTAGCATTACAATTTTATTGCTTCCTTCCAGAGAGGGGTGGGCTAACTTAAAATAGCCTTTCCCTCTGAGAAACAAAGGTGAGTGTGGAACACCCGCTGCGGGAGCTCAGAGAGAGGAGCGAGAGGTTTGTTTGCTTTAGGATTGTGTGTGAGTATGTGGATCAAAACGAGTCACCTTCAGAGGGTGTTGTGTCTCTCAGTCTCACTGTGGGACAAATATGTCTCTCAAAAGCTATCTATATTCTGTCTTTAACATTTCTCATCTCTCTCCTCAACAGTTCTAGACTACCCAAGCCCAATATGAATTAATGAGAATTCAGGATTCCCACAAACTACACGTCTGGGGCTCAAAAAGCTCTGTCAACATTTTCACAATAAATATATGTATATATATAATAAACATTACTATTTTAAGTCTCTTCTGCTCATCAAGCCTGCATTTTTCTGATCAAAATTACAGAAAAATAAGTAAAATTGTGAAATATTATTGCAATTTAAAATAATGGTTTTCTATTTTAATATACCTTCAAATATAATTTATTTCTTTGATCAAAGCTGAATTTTCAGCATCATTACTCCAGTCTTCAGTGTCACATGATCCTTCAGAAATCATTCTAATATGATGATTTATTATCAATGTTGGTTATTTTTTTGGGAAATATGATGATACTTTGATAAAAAATTTGAAAAACATATGATAAAAGGTTAAAGAACAGCATTTATTCAACATAGAAATCCTTTCTAACAATATAAAACTTTACGATAATTTTTTAACACATTCTTGCTGAATAAAGTATTAATTTCTTTCAAAAAAGAAAGAAAAAAAACTTTTGAATGGTAGCGTATATTGTTTTAAAAGATTTTATATTTTGAATAAATGTTGTTCTTTTTATCCATCAAAGAATCTTGAAAAAAGTATCACAGGTTATAAAAAAATATTTTTAAGAGAAATAGACTTAACATTAAAAATAGTACTGACCGGTATTAAATATATTATAATATACTAAAATATAATAAAGTATATTAAACATTGCTTTCTTTACAATAAAAGGCTGATAATAATAATAATAATATTTTAAACATATATTTATTATATTTTAAAAAATGTTACAATGTAAAAGTCCATGAACACTTTGGCTTGAAAATGAGTGGTTGAAATTCTTGCAAAATCATCATAAGGTCATCGTTTTTGCTGTGCTCTGAACCGACACCGCTATTAATAATGGACCACATTGGACCACTGCTGTTTCCTCTTCTGTTTTTGCTGCATTTGAGTGTTTCTTTCTGCATGATTAACCTTGGTAAACACTGTACACCAAATACCAGGGGAGAAAATCTTTAAAGCATTAAATTCAGATCAATACAAAAATAACTAAAGCTCTGGGTGGATTCTTCCACTTTGTACTGAACGCTTCACTTGCCTGCTTTTCCGCGAGCAATGTCGCACAATAGCAATGACTTTGGACCGTGAGAGAATGGGCAGCGTTTCGTGGAATCATGCATTATGCAGCACTAATGCATGTTTTATATGGTCGGTACACATGAAGGCCCATGTGAGCCTCAGTGGTAATGGCTCCGGCTGAGATGGACAGTGAGGAGAGCGATATGGTCACCCTAGCCCTCGTATGCCCCATTTGCTGAGCCATACTGTTCAGATACTGTATAAGCATCACCATTAAGAGACTAGCAATAGCAAGATAATGCAAAGTTTAAAGTTCAAATTGCAAGCATGTTCTGACCTTACTAGAAAGCAAACTCAGTGAGAGCTTGAACCATTAACTGCCTACGGAGCATTTATAAACATCACAGTCTGGAATCTTTATCAATAAACTACAATGAAGACATATAAAGCAACACAGAAAACAACCATAACATTACATCATACAACCATATGTACACTCATGACTCAAATGCTGTTCCAAAACTTAATTATGCTTTTAAGATAATTAAGAATCTTAGATTAAGCCAAATTATAAGATAGTACTGTATATATCCTTTAAATATAACAAAATTATTTGACAAATAAAATTTATGAATAAACTTTCATTCAATACCAAAAAGTTTCAATAAAAATTGTTGTGCAATTAAAAAATGATTCATTTACCCAATGTGTTTTTATGCTTAAGAAAGTATCATAGAATTAGCTTAGCAGCACGTTAATGTCGACCTCTATTAAAATAAAATGTCAAATCTCCTATGTCGTAGCGCATAGAGAAGGTATTAACTAAAACTATTGCAAATCATTTTTGTTAATTGAAACAAAGCTGAAATAAAAATATAAAATGTTATAGATGTGAATTTAAATGAAAATTTGAAACAAAGTTGAAGTACTAAAATTACTAAGGGTATGTTTATGCGACAAGGATGTACTAAAAACGTCCTTTGTGTTTTTGAGAAGTTTCGTGTAAAGACGACAACACTGTCAAAACGATCCCTGTTTGCACGGATCCACGAAACGACTGAAAACGCTGTATTCTGCTGCCAGGCCAGTAGATGGCGATGTCACTTTGTAAAGAAACACTATGCGCCTATAGACCGAACACGTAATACGCATGCACGTGAGATCACCGTTTACACAAATTAGCCTTTTTGTAGTTTACATAGGGATGATAATGGTATAATTTTGAAAAACTTCCACTTTGAAACTCGTTTTCAAAAGTTTGCATTTACAGGGCCGAAAACGGCATTATCATGTAAATGAACGGCCAAAATGCGCACAAAAATTCATGTTTTTGGTTCAAAATGGTGGCGTGTAAATGCCCCCTAACACTGAAATAAATATAAAGCATAATAGAAATATAAAAAAGTAATAAAAAAAGACAAAAGCACATGAGAAAATTAATAAAATTTAATTTAAATTGTATGGAAGAGGATTAGGGCCAAGCAATAATAAAAAAAATAAAACCATCTCGAGATTAAAGTTGTTACATTTCGAGAAAAAACTCGTTAAATTTCGAGAAAAAAGTTGAGATAAAATGTTGAGAATAAAGTCATTAAATTAAGAGATAAAAGTCGTTAGATTATGAGAACAAATTCGTTAAATTATGAGAAAAAAGTCGTTAAATTTTGAGAAAAAATGTTGAGAATAAAGTCATTAAATTACGAAAAAATGTCGTTAAATTATGCGAATTTAACAACATTTTTCTCATAATTTGACAAATTTGTTCTCGTAATTTAACAACTTTTTTTCTCGTAATTTAATGACTTTATTCTCAACATTTTATATCGACTTTTTTCTCGAAATTTAACAACTTTAATCTCGAGATGGTGTTATTTTTTCTTCCGTAAAATTTAAATCTGAAAATATAAAAATAAAAGCTAGCTCAAAATATTAATATATACTATAACAGTATATAAAGAATATTAAAATTACACTGGCAAAAAGTTGTTCCCTATGTAAAGCACTTCAAATTGCACACATAATAGGTTCCTAAAATGCTCAGGATGTTCCCTTGAAAGTCAGCTGCCTATTTAGCTCACTGAGTTTTGAAACAGTGCATAAAGTACACGGATGCATTAGACCAAATACTGCAGCAATCAGCAGAAGCCCGCCGGCACTGGCAGAGCAGGTCTGTGCAATATTACACATAATAAACGAAGCAACAAACCTCTACAAAACTCAGACAAGCTGTCAAGCGCTTACCACCTTGACATTTAGTGGCATTCACCGTGACAAACGGCTTACACATTAAATCTTTGAAACAACCATTTCTAAGCACACTAGCGGAGCTCTGTAGAGGCAGCCGTTATCTGTGACCTTGCCATAGTAATGCACTGGGTTTGACAGTTCACGGCAAATGTGTACATAGAGAAAAGTGATGATGCCCGCAGGATGGAGTATCATTAGGGAAGGCCCTGCTGTATTAACATCTCTGTCAGGTGATTTGATTATTAGTGGTCAATTGAGCAAATGTGATCGGATGTTGTGACCGCATCCAGCCAGTGTGTCACTGCATGTTTAATATACAGTGCAAAATGTCACTTCAGTCTAGAATCTGCAAACTTACGGATGTGCATGTTTCACTTTATTGTTAAAGTCGTAGAGAGCAAATCTAAAGTGCTTGTTTTGGCATGATGGTCCTTTCCTGCTGTCCGGGATGCATCAGAACCCATTAGAGTTTACAATGCAAGCACAAACCCTGTGGACCCTCATGATCTGATCACGGATTTTAAAACCAGATGTTAAGAGTCTGGAGAAGTATCCAGGAAGCTGTGCTGAAACACTGAGTTCTGACACAAAACAGGACGGTGTGTTTATCCGTGAGTGTGTGTTTCTGGGGGAAATGAGGATGTGACTGTGAGAGCCATATTGTTCTGAAGAGGATAATATGCTGCTTCATATTTGTGGGAATAACACAAAGACCTGAAACTCAAGACACTCTGCACCAGCATAACCCAAGAAAAACTAAATCTGTCAGTACATACAGAGAAAAAGAAAACGTACAGCCAGATGTAGACAAGATTACGGCCCTGTTTACTCCTGGTATTTGGTCGATTGGATCACAAGTGGATGACACTAAATACAGGTGTAAAATGTTTTGAGCTTGTCCACTTTCACTCACTTCCAGAGGAAGTTGAAAACTCATTCGACCGGATTGCTTACATAGTGTAGATGCTCATGTGTTTGAACAGCTACAAATCACTGTCTACTCTCGGCTACTGACCTAACTTTATGAGACATAAACTTTATGGGAAGAGCTCTAGCCAGACGGGATTTAAACTTTGTCGGCTGAAGATCCAAGTTTGGTTTGTAGATGAAAAAAGTACCAAGCACAATGTTCTCTCTCCATTCCTGATTTCTAACACACACTCACAGTGTTCGGCTGGTCTTGAGGCTGTCAGAGCAGAAATGAAAGCTGATGCTCTCCGTATGTTTTTCTGTCGTCTCCTGGAGCGTTCATATGTCAATTTTGTGCGATGATGTTATCCGTTAGATCGAAAGATCTGAAAAACCCCATACATTTACCCTCCCATAGACCCTCCCCTCGAAGAAATCAGGACAGAAGTGGTTGAAAGTGGACAAAAGACAGTCTCCCTCGTCTACTTGTGATCCAATCGAACAAAATGCATCTTAAAGGGGTCCTTGAGTATGATTATGATCTTTAGTTAGTGTGTAATGTTGCTGTTTGATCATAAACAACATCTGCAAAGTTACGACACTCTAAGTTCAATGCAAAGAGAGATATTTTCTTTTACAGAAATTGCTTTTTAAGGACTAAAACAAACTGCTGAATAGGCTTCTTCCCAGGTTGGTGACATCACAAACCCCCAAATTTGCATAAACCCCGCCCACAAGAACACTCAACAAAGGGGGCGGGGCCATGTTGGGCTGCTTTAGAGAAGAGGAAGAGTTGTTGTAGTAGAGTGTTGTTGTCATGCCGTCATTTTACGCCGGACTGCTTCACAAACGAGGGTCAATTCAACACAAAAGATGAACATGACGACACATGCTAGTGGATGAGTTGAATCAACTCCACATCAACTACATCAATTTATCCACTAACCATTCAGAAACGTCTAAAAGTTGTAACTTCTTCCTGAGTCTCTCCATCAGTGTCGACTCCGGTTTGAACAATGTAAGGCTGAACACTTTCGTCATTTTGGCTGCGTGAGATTCTCCAGCTTTGTTGTTGTTGAGCTGTTAAAGCTCCGCCCTCTTCTGGAAAGGGGGCGGGAGCAGCAGCTCATTTGCATTTAAAGGGACACACACAGAATCGGCGTGTTTTTGCTCACACCCAAATAAGGGCAAATTTGAAAAGCTATAATAAATGATCTGTGGGGGATTTTGAGCTGAAACTTCACAGATGCATTCTGGAGACTTATATTACATTTTGTGAAAAAAAGGGGGGGCATAATAGGTCACCTTTAACACCAGCTGTAAACAAGTCCAAAATGACGGGGACAGCAAATTAAGTCCTGATGCAAAGGAGGAACACACAAAACAGTCTGGTTGAATTTACTAATTTGCATTTAAGCGTTTTATTCACGAAGCATCTGTAATCTGTTTTATTGCGAAAACTTCATGCAAATTGCTTTCAGTACAAAATTTTGGGGAGTCTTTGTACCTTTGTTCAATTTACATAATTTCTCTGTGCTAAAACAATGCAAAAGCATGTTAGAATAAGCCCAGTTAATGATGGCTGCAAAATGAATTTCTCGCTCTGAAAAGAAGACACTGAATTTCAAATACATAAAGGTTAAATGTCTCCCTTTCTCTCTCTTTCACACACAGCTGAGCAACACTTTAGCACTGCAAAAAAAGCAGCACTCCTTTAAAGTTTATCATATGGTACAAAAAAAGTGAATGCGAAGTAAGAACACTGCATGCTGGGAAATAAATGCCATGTGTCTTGGCTCAGAGCTACAGCCCACAGATATTCCTTCCTTATTCCTCTCATATCATCCTTTCATCTGTTCTCTCCTCAGCTCAAACCAAAAAGATTTTTCCCTCCTAAAGACGTGAGTCATTCAAACTCAGATGCCATCGCTCCTCCGCCAGGCCTGTTTACAGATCACTGCGGTCTTTGTCTTTCACGTGGTGTGCAGATCCTCCTCTAGGGTAAGTTTAAATAAGTTCTGAGAGGCAAGTGACTACAAAGAAACAGGGAAGTGAGTAGAGGAACAAAACAGCACTTAAATGCATTTTACATATCAAAACAATGCCACGAGCTCTTACAACTACGCAGCATGACCATTAGCCAATCATTTACCAGTTACCAGTGAGAAAACACTCATGGAGCGGAAATATTATGTTAAATTAATCCTAAAAACAAAACACAGCTATAAAACTCAACTATAACCTGGTTGATTACACGTACAGTTCTTGGTAATTGTTATTGCACACAAATATGTGGTTAAGCTGTTAAGTCTGGAACTTACTTCCTTTATGCCAATGACTTCAGCAGTAAAGCATAATTAATGCGCACTTTGATCAAAGTGGAATATATGCGATTGAAGTGTTTACATGCCTGCTTTCTGCGATTATAATCAGCCACATATTTTACTATGATTATGAACGTAATTGCATTAATTTAATCAAAGTATTGCATTTACATGAGGTATTTACATTTATTTGGATTTTTCTATGACTGATTTTTAAATTAAGTTTTAAATTTAGATTTTTTCTGTACATTTCTCATGAATATTGCATTTCATACTTGAATTCTTAAACCACATTTTTCAATTTTCAATCATAGTCCATGCAGTTTTAATACATTATATTATTTTAGAGACTACACAGAATATTGCACGTTTAAAAATTCAGTTGTCACACCACTGGTTAAATGAACCGCATATATATATAAAAACGATTTCGGATCTTGTTTTCAAAATTAATAATCCTATTAATAATTAATAATAAAAGTCACACAGACTGAGTAAAACAACAGTCTGGTCTATTACAGGACAAAGTGTACATACAACCTGTCACGTTTATTTCACATCATTTAATATTTACGCCCAAATGTAATTATATTGCATTTAATATTACTGTTACTGAATGTGCTTGAAATGAAGGTAAAATAATTTCACACACTGGACCTTGTTAACGAAACATGAGCAGAATGAATTCCTGCGTAAATCCTTCACAAACCCATTCGTACATAAATTGTCTGGTTTTAAAAAAGGTCTAGTTTGTGTTCTGCTGGTGTGTCATCATGAATAAGACAGTGTTGTGTTTTGTTTGACTGGAGAGACAAGATTTTTCAGTCACGTTTTGGTACGTTACTCACTTGTGGCCTTGATATCAGTCACATGACTTTATAACCAAAACAACCACTTCACCTTAAGTCACTTCTTCAAAACACAGCCCTCAGCTTTTGCTGCTTTGTATGGCACTATAATAATAAAGTTTGTACAACTTTTCTTGAGTTTATAACATGTCTTTACAGATATATTTAGCTTACAGTGAAAGCAATAAACCGTTCTGCCAAGAGTGAGAGGAATTAAAAAATCTTATCTGTAATTGTGAAAGCAGAAGTGGGAGGAGACTTCTGATCACTCCCTCCTCGTGTACATGACCAGATACGTGACTAACCCGCACACACATCTGTCAGATGGGCTCGGACTGCACTACACGTGTACTGAAAAACACTGGGAAACAGCATTAATGGACAACGGGAATGTGAAAGATAATGGTAAGACTGTCTGGACTTTTTTTGGGTAAATTTATTGTGAATTTTTGTTATATTTTTTTTTATTTTCCACATTAGGTATAGACTGGCTGTGCAAAACTCTAAAAAATGTTGGGTTGTTTCAACCCATGGTTGGGTCAAATATGGACAAACCCAACTGTAGGGTTTAAAAATGTAATTTAAAAAATGAAAGCAACAGTTGGGTTTGTCCATATTTGACCCAACCATGGGTTGAAACAACCCAACATTTTTTAGAGTGTGGGAGAAATACTATTTAATTCGAGTTAAATATTTTTATTTAGTAGTTGGGTTGAAAATGGACAAACCCAGTGGTTGGGTTAAATGTTTACCTAATGTGCTGCTGGGTAGTTTTATTTAACTCAACTATTTTTTAAAAATGACTTAAAATGGCTTAAAATGAACCTAAAATAGGTTGGAAATTAAAAATCAGACACATAATTACTAGAGGTAACAATAATAATCAAAAGGTGAACATTTATTAATAAGCAATTTAATAAATTAATAAACATTAATAAATGTTAATTTCCAACATACTTTGGGTTCATTTTAAGTAAGCAATACAGTAATTTTTAAACAACAGTTGGGTTAAATAAAACTACCCAGCAAGTTGGGCAAACATTTAACCCAACCGCTGGGCTATAACAACCCAACCGCTGGGTTAAAACAACCCAACCGCTGGGTTAAAACAACCCAACCGCTGGGTTAAAACAACCCAGTCGCTGAGTTAAAACAACCCAATCGATGGGTTAAAACAATCCAATCGCTGAGTTAAGACAACCCAATCGATGGGTTAAGACAACCCAATCGATGGGTTAAGACAACCCAATCGATAAGTTAAAACAACCCAATCGCTGAGTTAAAACAACCCAATCACTGAGTTAAAACAACCCAATCGCTGAGTTAAAACAACCCAATCGATGGGCTAAGACAACCCAATCGCTGAGTTAAGACAACCCAATCGCTGAGTTAAAACAACCCAATCGCTGAGTTAAAACAACCCAATCGCTGAGTTAAAACAACCCAATCGATGGGCTAAGACAACCCAATCGCTGAGTTAAGACAACCCAATCGCTGAGTTAAAACAACCCAATCGCTGAGTTAAAACAATCCAATCGCTGAGTTAAAACAACCCAATCGATGGGCTAAGACAACCCAATCGCTGAGTTAAAACAACCCAATCGATGGGCTAAGACAACCCAATCGCTGAGTTAAGACAACCCAATCGCTGAGTTAAAACAACCCAATCGCTGAGTTAAAACAACCCAATCGCTGAGTTAAAACAACCCAATCGATGGGTTAAGACAACCCAATCGCTGAGTTAAAACAACCCAATCGATGGGCTAAGACAACCCAATCGCTGAGTTAAGACAACCCAATCGCTGGGTCAAGACAACCCAATCGCTGAGTTAAAACAATCCAATCACGGCGTTAAAACAACCCAATTGCTGGGTCAAGACAACCCAATTGCTGAGTTAAAACAACCGAACCGCTGAGTTAAAACAACCCAATCGCTGAGTTAAAACAACCCAATCGATGGGTTAAGACAACCCAATCGCTGAGTTAAAACAACCCAATCACTGGGTTTGTTCATTTTCAACCCAACTTGGGTTGTTTTTAACACAGCATTATTTAGAGTGCAGTATAAACTGAATATGCAGTTTGTCACTTTAAAATAGTTCACACAGGACTTTTGTCAAGCTGTCAAATTTTTTAAATTCCTTTCCTGTGTAAACATGCACTAAAAGGACAGGAGTCTGTTGCTTTTCAACATTGAAGAAAATGGTCTTTTTTCTCTCAAAATCTAATGTATTATTCCCAGCAGGCCCCGGTCATGCCACCCCTCCTCTGAGGCTGCTAATCGTGGGTCAGAAGCGGACAGGAAGGAGTTCAGTGGGCAACACGCTCCTGGGTGAGGATGCGTTCGACACATGGGGCGGAGCGGCCAGCGCCGCGGCACACGGAGAGTCAGAAGGCCGACAGCTGATGGTCGTGGATGCCTGTGGATGGGGCACAAATGAGCTCGTCCATAAACAGGAGAAACTGGAGCTATTCAACGCCCTATCGCTGTGTGAGCCGGGACCCCACGTCGTGCTCCTGGTCATTCCCTTACTGCACTTCAGCCACTCCGAGAAAGCAGTCATACAGAAACGCATGGAGATCCTCACAGAGGGCGTGTGGCGCCACACCATGGTCGTGTTCACGCTGGGCGACCGTCTGCGCGACTGCAGCATGCAGGACTACATCCAGACGTCTGGGAAGGATCTCCAGTGGCTGATGGAGAGGTGCAGATACAGGTACCACGTTCTTAACAACAAGACGCCACAGGACAGACAGCAGGTCTCAGGTCTGCTGGACCGCGCGGAGGACATACTGATGGAGAACGGGGGATGGCACTTCTCCCTACACATGTACTGCCGGCTGGAGGAGGAATGGAGCCGGAGAGAGAGGGAAATGAAAGAGAGGATGCTAGAGATGCAAGATAGAGTGGGTAAAAACGGTCGAGGACTGGCTGGAGTTTCAAATCACAGTCGACAAGGTGGTCTGAACGTGAACGATAATCTACTGAAACTAGTTTATCAAGGCTAACCCCTGCCAAACACAGTTACACGACATTACTGCAGTTTCGCAATGAACTCAGAGTGAACTCTATGTATGCTTTATGAATATATACAGTGCTTAACTAATTTATTAGACTTTATTAGACTTTAGTGGATTCAAAGATTGATCACACAAAAGTCGCAAATTGCGAGATATAAAGTCACAATTCTGACTTTTTTTCTTGCAACTGCAAGTTTTTATCACGCAATTCTGACTTATTTACTTATTGTGAGATATAAACTTACAATTCTGAGAAAAAATGCCAGAATTGTGAAATTTAAGCGCAATTGAAAATTATAAAGTCAGAATTGCGATTTATAAAGTCAGAATTGAGAGATATAGTCACAATTCTGACTTTTTCTCGCAATTTTGACTTTATAACTTATAATTGCGATTTTATATCAAGCAATTCCGAGAAAAAGAGTCAGAATTGTGAGATAAAATGTCACATTTACCTTTTTTTTATTTTATTTTATGGTGGAAACAAGTTATCAAGGCCAAAGGACGCCATACAAAATAAAAAATATATATATATTTTTTGGTTATTATGTGTGACTAAAGACTATTTAGTTGTTTCAATAAATTATTTTTTTGATGATCAATAATTACGTTTTTTGATGGATTCCTAAAATATTTGTTTGCTCTTTATTATGACAGGTGGTCTAATGAATTTGTTAAGCACTGTGTATATATATATATATATATATATATATATATATATATATATATATATATATATATATATATATATATATAAAAATGTAAAAAAAAATGTATGTCTTCAGTCCTGTAACTGCTCACCGTTTATTTTCATCTTTTTCTCATTTCATTTCACATTACATGGCATGACAAATGAATGATTAAAAGTACAAATATTGAACTTTTTTATTAACTAATATTATGACAAGGGTTAATAAAAGCTGTAAGAATATCACTGCCTTTTTTAGTTCATGTTAGTTAATGCATTAGCTAATGTTAACAAATGAGACTGTACAGTGTATAGTAATGTTACCAGTATATAAATGAATGTTCATAAAAAAAATGATATAATAATGATCACCACCATCATCATTATTGCTATTTTAACTAAATTATTTCATGTTGACTACCTACATTTTCACTACAACATTGTTATTTAAAACTTAATGTGAGTCGCTGTTGTTAAATTAAGCATATTATTGTAAATATTTGTTTTTTCAAGATTTTAAGTGAAGTGTTATACGATATCAATAAGGAAACTGGTAAGGCAGTTCAAACTCAAAGATGATACTTTACAACATCTTACATAATGCCACGAGGGGCAAAATCCTGTCTTATCTGACTCTGATTTCTTCATTTTAACACAATTGTGAATAAATGTGAATATCAAGGTTTCTTCTTAAGTGTTTTGTATTATTTGCTCGTTATATCGTGGCACAAAACCCTTTCAGTTCCTTTTACATATCCATTCATATTTTAATTTACAAGCTTTTCTCTTGGATTGTACAGGACGGTGTGTACAACTGCTCACACGTGTCGTCATGATTCATTCGTTTGATTAATTCATCTTAACACATGACGTCTCTTATCTCGTCTCTTACTCTCTCCGTGTACGCGCTCATATCTCTCACCTTTACCCCTCTTCATATCATCATATCCAGAGTTTTCCCAGCCCTCTTTCAAGTGACTGATGGCTGTGTCATCACAGCGCAGAGCCCGGAGCCGCCGCTTTAATTGATCCACAATTTGCACGTCATCTTAATCTGAGGAGGTGAGTTCCTTTAATGTGCTACTCAGGATGAGGCGTTTCATTTAACAGATCAAAGACGGAGAGCGAGCGGAACATTAGAGGCCCGGCGTTCAAAGCCAAACTCTCTCTCGGCGTCACGCGGTGTCAAACATCATCTCGTTTCGGTTGGGTAAACAAGCCTGAGTGGAATGATGAGAGAGACATCGAGCTGCACGAAGACAGACACGAACCCGCCGCCACAGATTCAGCCAATCACCCACATTTACATATGCTGATAGTTGCTAATTTACGTGTGCCAGTGTAATGCTCCCGCTGGCAGGCATGCTGTACTGTATGGGGACAGTAGAGAGACGTGCTATCAGTGAAGAGTCTCTCTTTACAAAGGCGGTCAAACTTTACTAAGAGCTCTGAAGATAAATAATGACATTGCATGGGTAGGTGAAGGCAGATAATGAAGTCATCATTAGAATAAACCGCCTCTCAGCATTTGAACCTTTGCCATACCCCTTCACGACAGCCGTTCTGCTCAAGAGCACTTTTCAGTTGGCAGCATTTATCGCACTGTGGTCCAGCTAAACAACAGGTCAGTTCAGGAATGACTGGGAGGGTTTCTGTGTAATTAACAATACAGATGAATTGCATTCACTATGGCTTGTACTTTTGCAAAGCAAACAGAATGTGTACATGATATACAAAGAGGACTGGAGGAATGGATGATGGCTGTACAGAGATGTTCCCATAGATTTTAGATCATATAGCAGAAGAGGACTGAGGAGGCAGAGAGAGAATCAATAAATCAGAGAGCAAAAATAAAGACAGCGAGAGAGAGTGAGAGAGAGAGAGAGAGAGAGAGAGAGAGAGAGAGAGAGAGAGACTTTTGACTTTAGAATGTCCTTTATTTATACATTACAAAATAGCTTTTTTTTTTTTTTTTTTTTTTTTTTTTTCTTTTATGGGAAAAAACCACATAAGTTTATACATTCCCAAGCTATAAAAACATGAATAAATAAATAAATAAACAATAAAAGACCTTAAACACTCAATTACAAACCTTCTCAAAAAATGTTAATTTTAAATCCTTCAAAACCATCAGGTTCACATAAAAACCCATCAACTCCCCAAAAATGATAAAAAAACATCACATTATTAGTAAGTTTGTAAAAAGCATATTCCAACGTTAGTCTTTTTTTAATAAAACAATTAACCATGAAAACAGGATCTGTTTCACCCCCCTTTGCTTCCACTTTATTTTTCCTTGTAACCCAAATTGCAAGCTTGATTAGACCATACAAAAAATTTAAAATAATCACTTTCATCCTTTTATCAACGGAGTACTTTGGGCCATAAATGAACAGATTAAAACTAAAACAACCCACCAGTCTTATACTCCAACATTTTGCCAATTCTAAAATATTTTTTAAACGAGAACATTGCATAAAAACATGTAAAACACTCTCAGACTCACCACAGAAAGGACATCCCTCCCCAACTAAAGGATCTAACCGTGCTATGTGTCTGTTCGTAGCTAATATCCCATATACAATTCTCCATTGAAGATCTCCTATTCTCTTCTCAATGGGTCTTTTGTACAGGGACCTCCAGCTTCCTCTCGGGGAAGAGTCTGACTCTAACACTGAAGTCCATTTTGTTCCTTTGAAGTCTTTAAAAATTTTATAGTTGCAGTTTTTAACACACACTCTGTAAAGGGTTTTCCTGGTTAACGTTCTAAAACAACTCAACTCGGGGATTTTCATATTCACTGTGTTTCCAGGGGTTTCCTCCCAATCCTCATCCTTTAGGGAGATTTTAAAATCAGGGAAACCATACGCCTCTTTACAGGTTTTTGGAGCAGTAACATTCAAAAAATCTCTTGCGGCTCTTGGGAGTGCCAACTCTAGTTCGTTAAACAACCGTTGGGTGGTCCTTACGGATCTGAAGCCCACCATATCAGCCAGTTCCTTTGCCTCCATCCATTCACATCCTCTTCTAAGATCGGATACCTTTGATAACCCAGCACTAATCAGTGCGACTCTAATGGCATCAGAGGACAAACAAACAGTGTGTAAAAGATCATTAAAAAATAAGGGCTCTTTCAGGATCCAGGCATCAGGACTCCCCCATTCTCTGGAAAAATTAAAAGTCTGCCACAGCTCCAATATATTACTATAAAAGGGTGTAAGTCCTACGAGTGAAGTTCCATTAAAATTCATTAAAAACAGTTGTCTGTCCAAGCCCATTCTTCTGGTCTTGAGAAGCAGGGCACACGCAACGTCCATCCACACGTGAGGCTGATGATAGAGGAGGCGCTGGACCGCCATCAATCGAAAGGTTGCCAGCCTCGCCTTTATGTCGATGAGTCCCTGACCACCTTCATGCACCGGCAGGTAGAGCATCGCTGGCTTTAGCCAATGTTGTCCAGACCAGAAGAAGTCCACCAGCATCTTTTGAATCTCTCTGATTAAAACCATCGGTGGGTCGAGGACCATAAACTTATGCCAGAGTGTTGAGGCGATCAAATTGTTGGCGATCAGAACTCTTCCCCTATACGAAAGCTGGGGTAGCAACCATTTCCATTTAGACAACTTAGCGCGGACCCTATCTACTAATCCCTCCCAATTTTTCTTTTCAAAGTCATCATTACCTAAAAATACCCCTAAATATTTAAAACCTATTTTATTCCATTTAACATTTTTTGGAAGTTTAGGTAAGTTAAAAATATCATTACTTTTGGATCCAAACCATAAGGCTTCTGTTTTTTCCCAGTTAAGTTTGGCAGAAGAAAGTTTGCCATACATTTCTAAGCTTTCTTCTAAACATTGCACATCTTCTGTATTTTTAATTACAACAGCAACATCATCAGCATAAGCAGAGAGAACAAAAGCTTCTTTTCTTAAACCTCCTGATATAACTATGCCCTTTAATTTTTTCCTTATCATGCAAAGTAAAGGTTCTATTGCTAAACTGTAAAGCTGTCCTGACATCGGACATCCCTGTCTAATGCCTTTCTCCATTTTTACAGGAACGCTTAACCCTCCTCCAACTTTTATCAAACATGAAGCGTCATGGTATAACACCTTTATCCAAGATAAAAACTTTTCACCAAAACCATAGCATTTTAGAACATAAAAGAGATAGTGGTGATCTACACGATCAAAAGCTTTCTCTTGATCAAGAGAAACAATCCCAAAGTCCACATTGTACAGTTTTGTATACCTTAAAATATCTCTCATTAAAAACAGGTTATCATAAATAGATTTCTTGGGAATACAATAAGCTTGGTCTTCAAAAATTAACTTGTCTAACACTTTTTTAAGTCTGTTAACAAAGCACTTAGACAGTATTTTGTAATCTGTAGTGAGTACAGACACAGGCCTCCAATTTTTTAACATAAGCAAATCTCCTTTTTTGGGGATTAGAGAGAGAACGGCCCGCTGACAACTTTTAGGGAGCATATTCAGATTAAAACTTTCCTTTAAAACACAAACCAAATCTTGCCCAATAACTTCCCAAAAGGACTTATAAAACTCTGCCGGCAGACCATCAATGCCTGGAGCTTTCCCTTTATTAAGCTGATGAACTGCTTCCGTCACTTCTCCGAAACACAGGTCACTTTCAAGAGTTTGTGCAGTTTGTTCATCCAATACTGGCAGACCATTAAAAAAGTCACTTGATGGATAGAAGTCAGTCTCTTCTTTTGCATATAAATTAGTGTAAAAGTCCACAGCAAGCCTTCTCATCTCCTGAGGATCTGAAGTAACTGTCCCGTTTGCTTTTCGAATGCCATGCATAACATTAGATTGGGAGTATTTTTTCTCCAAGTTAAAGAAGAAGGTTGTTGGAGCATCCATATCCTGCACTGATATAAACCGTGCTCTGACCAAAGCTGCTTTAACCCTCTCCTGAAATATCTCTCTTAATTCCTGTTTTTTTGTCTTTAAGCGTTCTTGTAAACAAGGATCATTTTGGTTCATCAGGCTATTTTGAATTTCACATATCTCTTTTTCTAAAACATATACAGTATATTTAAGCTTGTTTCTTGTATGTGATAAAAATTGCTGACTAAAAAGTTTAATCTGAGCTTTCCCCACTTCCCACCACTGCAGGAGATTGTTAAAATCACTTTTTTGAGTTACCCAATAACTCCAAAATTGTTTAAAATTTTCGCAGAAGTCGTGATCTAAAAGAAGTTTGGTGTCAAACCTCCAAAAATAAGAACGAGGTGTTGTATGTGACAATAAAACATGTAAAGTGATCATATGGTGGTCTGAGATAACGTTTGGGATTATTTGTGTGTCCATTGCTCTATTATACATAGTTTTCTTCATATAAAATCTATCGAGACGAGCAGCACTAATTCTATTGTTAGTAACTCTAATCCAGGTGTACTGTTTCACTCCTTCATTCTTTCCTCTCCAAATATCAAAGAGTTCTGATTGTTTTATAACATTTTTTAGGGATAGGGCAGATGATGGATGAGGTTCTTCACCATTCCTGTCAGTGATAAAATCTACAGTACAGTTCCAATCCCCACCCATAATTAAAAAATCATCTTGATCTAAATCATAAAGAACTTTCTTAAGTTTCTGAAACAGTTGAATTCGATCACTTCCTACTGTGGGAGCATAAATATTAATAAAAACAAAAACCTTACTGTTTATTTCCACTTTTAAAACAAGGAGCCTTCCTTTTTCTACTTCCCGTTTTGATAAAATATTGATCTTTGTTTTCACTGAGAAAAGTATTGCCACCCCTGCACTTACATTAGTGCCATGGCTTAAAACACACTCACCATCCCACCTCAAACCCCAATCTGTTTCATTTGCTTCATCACTGTGTGTTTCTTGAAGAAACATCACATTAATCTCTTTAGGTCCAATACACTCTTTTAACAAAGCTAATTTATTTCCATCCCTGGCCCCATTTATGTTCAAAGATCCTACTCTCAGGATATCCATAGAAATAAAAGAGGGAAGGAGATCAAATAAAATCAGAAAAGTAAAGAGAAACCCGAAAGAGTTGTAGACACCCATGTGATCCTTATTTTAATTTACTTCTCTTATTTCGAACTTTCTTTGAACTTTGCCTAATTGCCGTTATGTGTTTCTTTAACCTAAATCTCTTTTGTTGGGACAGAACTTCATTGCTGCACTCACTGCGAATTTTTATCACTGAATCAACAAACTTGTTTAAATCAGGGAAAAACTCTACAAGTTCAACACTTTTGCCTTTAGTTTCATCCAAGAAGTTGTTAATCTGTTCAACAGTATACAACTCTCCTTCATAAGCCTTATCCATATCCACATCAAAACAGGATTCATCATCTCTAATGCTTCCTTCAGTGACTGCAGACTGTCCATCCACCTCATCATCACTACTCTCCACACACCTCTTACTCAAAGCCTCTTCAGCTATAGCACCATCAAAACTCTGCTGAACACTTACAGCACTGACACTAGGCATTTGACTATCATTAACAACATTAACCGCTTCACTTACCTCAGTGTTAATCACTTTGGCCGTCTCTGCCTGTACACTGCCCTCCGTCGTTACAATTTGTTGCTCATCTGTCCGCGGGCCCTGGTTCTCCTCGGCGCGTTGTTTATGTGGACAGACGAAGCGTTTGTGGCCGATATCTCCGCACTCAAAACAGCGTAAACTGTCTGTGCTCGCGTACAGCATGTATGAACTGTCTCCGTGAGACACACGGAAAGAGACATCGAGTGTTTTGTCCGGCGAAGTTAGAAACATATACAGTTGTCTCCTAAAAGACAACACGTGTTTTAGCGATGCGTTCTTGCATCCGAGCGGAATCATTTTCACCCCTCCAGCAATTTTCCCGAATCTAGACAACTCCTTTACAATTGAATCACTAGAAATAAACGGCGGTACATTTGAAACCGTGACTTTTGTAGCCGGGGCAGATAAGGGTGTGACGGGCACGTACGTTTCCTTAACCCAAATTCCGTTTTCAATCATAGTTTTTACGAAGTGTTCGTTTTTTAGAAACACTACAACAGCTTTATTCATCCTAGAGGCCGAGTTTATGTTTTCGTGGCCGATTTGGTCCGCGACGGCGAGGAGAACATCTTCTATGGTTGCGCCTGATTCCGGCGCACACCTGAACCCATTCCTGAGAGAGAGAGGCGACGCTCCCCGCTCCGGGGCAGACGTCATTACAGCCTCACGCTCCCCACTCACTCAATCACACTGACTAACACAAAAACAAAAGGGAAAAAAAGGAAAAAGAAAAATAATGCCCAAAGAATTGGGAGAAAAAAGGAAAAGAAAAAGACAAACAACGGTTAAATCAGAAAAAATCTTGAAAAACCGTGCGCTCCCCCACATGCAACCCAAACGCCACACTCTCGCTACCCAGCATGCAACACACCTGAGAGAGAGAGAGAGAGAGAGAGAGAGAGATCGGCACTCACCGACCTGGTGGAATAAAACCGGACTTTAAAATATTCCTTTCTGATTTAAAACTAATATTTGCAATTTTTTAGGGTAAAATAACATCTATTTCAATGGGGGTCGGGTGTGTTCTGATTCTAGAAAATTCTAGCGTTATAATCAGTGGCGTAGCATCTGGGCATGCAAGGTATGCACGTGCATATGGGCCCGGGCGGATTGGGGGCCCGCTATTACGGGCTTAACCCCAAAGTATACTTCGGGCGTCCGCGCACCGTCCGCATCACGAACATTCATCATCAGGAGGGTTTGCGGACGTCCGCACTTCCCGTCCGCGTGCAGCCCAATTTTCGTGATGGCATGGACAGTGTGTGTACTGTACAACAGCCCATGCGAGAGTGAATTGAGTGCTTAAAAACAAAAGTCCACTAGATAGTGCGCAGTGCACACGCCGAACGCGTCTTTCTGCAGCCAAATACTTTCAAAGGCTCGCACGCACGTCTGTGCGCGAGACAGAATCCGTGTACATGTTCAGAAAAATGAAGTATATTATTAATGTTGTCAATAACTTGCTATAGCCTATCTATTTTAAATGTACTGAAAATCATTAAGAATCTGAATAAATGGACCATAAAATAGTCCATGCCATGTCTTAGCGATGATATTTGACCGGTATTCTTTTCTGCCGTTTTTCAAGTGGGTTTCTGAAACGTATGCATGCAGTAATGTAAGTAGCACAGAATTTTAAATGAGTCATAATGGTTTTCTGAAGAAAAAAAAAAAAAAAAAAAAAAAAAAACGACTGCACATTTCAAGATGTGAATAAAAGTAACTCGTACTCGTTGGGGTGGATACTCTTTATTCAACGAAATAAAATACACATAGAACGTGGCGGAAACGTATTTAGAGAAGAAACTTTTAGTAAATTTATTAGGAAAACGTGCATTAAAAAAAGTCAGTATATAATAATTAATTCATAACTTAATAACATAACTCTTAGGACTCATCGCATCTGAAATGATGATCATTCTTAAATTCCAAAGCCAGAGTCGAATCGGTCAAATTCAAATTTAGACTGTGTTGAAAAGCCGTTTTTGACATTTTTTAAATGCAACGTCAAAATGATGGAGGACAGCATATAGTATTGTCATTCCTAGAAATGTTTTTTTTTTTAAACAAGTTTTGTCTGCATGTTAGTGATAATATCTTATTCATATTAAAGTCCTGGGACTCATTTGCATAAGACGCACATCCCCTCCACTCCCCGCGAAACCGAGGGGGGCCCGTGAAAATTTTTTGCATAGGGGCCGAGGGCTAACTTGCTACACCACTGGTTATAATAATATAATAATATAAAGAGTGTATGCAAAATAATTTTGCATACACTCTTAAGTGCGAGTCATCAGTCTTAAGACAAATTACGCTCGTATAAATAAACATTCTCTGAAAAGAAGCATAAATATTTACATATCTCACAAATCTCATGCAGTGTTGCTTCTCAAGTACATTTGTCATGTTTAAAGGATTTTAAACTAGAAAATAAGCCAAACAAAGCTTAATTAAAAAAAGTCATTGTTGCAGTTTAAGATTGAAAATCCAATTTTTACATCATTGAGGGTTTGAATGTGCAAAGTTTCTCATAGTTAATGAGGGAGATGCTAAAAAAGGCAGAACTGAACTGCATCAGTGATTCATCTATATGTTATATACATGCAACATGTCACCTTGAGGTTCTGTACACAGCCTTTGAGCAGATCAGCATCCAAGAGAGCCACAGAATAGCAAACATCTAGTGTGTAGGTGTAAGACTGAGCATCAGGATTTGAGAAGAAGAGTCATGCTAATGATCGGCACATCTACTGTGTCAATACATGTCA
Organism: Ancherythroculter nigrocauda; assembly: GCA_036281575.1. Taxonomy (NCBI): domain Eukaryota; kingdom Metazoa; phylum Chordata; class Actinopteri; order Cypriniformes; family Xenocyprididae; genus Ancherythroculter; species Ancherythroculter nigrocauda. The sequence continues at coordinate 2,322,491 of VTFQ01000008.1, read as the reverse complement.
AAAAGATGCATTGCTACTGAAATCAACCAACTCAAGTGTAAGAATAGCCATTCTCTTTAGAGCTAATTTTTCAGCATATACATTTAACGGTACATGGATTCGTCCTGAACCGTCACGGTTCGGTGCATACAGCCAGACGACGAATAAAGTCAGTCACAGGCGATCCACACTGCAATCCAGAAGGGGGAACGCATGGTAATGCAACGCTGTTTGCTAACTGCCACAACAGGAAAAAGAGGACAAAAAGAAGAACAGATGATCTATGCATAGATATGTTTACATGTAATCTCTCAACCAGTGTTCCAACTGCAGAAAGACATCAATAAAACAGCTTGAGAATAATATCTCACATAGCACTACATTTACCTCAGGCAAGTCATTTAGTGTCCGCAGCATGTTAGTTCACTAGAGAAATGATCATTAATATCAAGTCACCACTCAATGTCCAGTGTAAAATCAGGGTTTTGAAACACAACATGCTCTTAAAGGCTGCTTCACATACATATAAGGAGACACACAGTGAACACAATGGAAGTCGAGGCCTGTATTTTGAGCTCTGTGGATAATAACGCTTAACATAATCCAAACGTCTACATGTCTGCGGTCACCCCATTCTCTCATTTGTGTGGTTAGGCTTACTGTTGGACAAGTGTAAGGATGAGAAACGACCAAATGTGATGAGCTGAAGTCAGTCAGGAACCAGCAGGCAGGCTTATTAACAGCCTCCACAGCTCAATCACTGAACATACTGTCTCTCTTGATTTTGTCTTCCCTCACTCTCTTCTCTCCCTTTGTCTCTGTCAGTGACTGAATGATGTCTGTTTCCACGGAAACTCCTTTAGGCAATTAGGTGTGCAAATATCGCAGAGCGGTGCGGAAAGGACAAAACGTGCTGAAAAGAGGGGTGGGGAGGGAACAAAAGCAAGAATCAAAGAGTCAAACATAGATCCGTTCTACTAGCCGGTGGCGCCGATTGCTGCATTGCCTGAAGTTAGCAGTCACAATATCAAAAGCCAGAGTTTATAAAACTCTAAGGCTATATAAACAATAGCATGTGATTGATAAGGTTATTGTGACCGTTTGTAGGTGTAATAAATAGTTACTCTGTCATTTGTTGGGTTCGATCCAGAAGTGTGCATGAATAACGCTTGACGCAACAGCGCAGCCGTGTCCGACTATTCAGCTTGGTAAAAGACCCGGCAACTATACACTAAACAAACAGCTTCTGTCTACCCTTTGTTTTTCGACAAAACAAGCCTTCAAGGAGATTACCCAAGATGCTTAGTGAGCCAATGGTGGAGTTTTTGTGCAGCGCACACAGGCGGATAAGTCCCACAAACTGCACGGTCAGCAATTGTGAGGCAAAGTCTCATTTCGACATATTATGAGCCTGAGGTATTGAGCCAACCTTGGGTGCCCTAACATTCAGGGATGGCTGAGTAATGATATGCTTTAATAACACACTTTCATATCTGTCATACCCGAACATTTCCAGGACAGAAAAAGAAGACATCCAGTACCTATGTTTGGCAGCTTGATCTGTGAAAAAGAAAAAAAAAACCCACTCAACAGTTTCCAAACGTCTTCTCTGATTACATTACGGAGGCATTCTGTGCATGTGTTTAACCTCCCCTTGACTTCACTGTGTGTGTGTTTGTGTGTGTGTGATTGTTGTAATGTAAGGATGAATGTAACAGCTGTGGGTGAGGCTGCAGCCTTATGGCGTTAGCTGAAACTTGATCCAGCAAACTAATCCTCTAATGACTGGCTCTCAATTAACACGGAGCCAAGCTGTTTGTCCTGAAAAGAGTAAAGACCATTTCTCTGTCCTCTCTTTACCTCTTTATCCATCTGTTTGTTCCCTCTCTACTTATGGCAGGTGCTCTTCTTTCACCCCCTGTACCAGATGGAATTGTGGATAGATGTTTACAGCAATGTCTATAAAGGATATAACATTTTTTTAAGTAACTAACTAACTGATACTGACAGTCATTTACATACTAAGACACTTGGCAGAACTAACTAACTAACTAACTAACTCACTCATACCAATTAATTTACATTCTAAGACACTTGGCACAACTAACTAGCTAACTAACTAACTAAGTAACTCACTCACTCATACTGAGTCATTTACATTCTAAGACACTTGGCACAACTAACTAGCTAACTAACTAACTAACTGATACTGACAGTCATTTACATTCTAAGACACTTGGCACAACTAACTAAATAGCTAACTAACTCACTCACTTTACATTCTAATACACTTGGCACAAATAACTAAATAGCTAACTAACTCACTCACTCACTACATTCTAAGAGTCATCTACATTCTAAGACACTTGGCATAACTAGCTAACTAACTAACTAACTAATTCATACTGAGTCATTTACATTCTAAGACACTTGGCACAACTAACTAACTAACTCACGCATACTGATTAATTTACATTCTAAGACACTTGGCACAAATAACTAGCTAACTAACTAACTCACTCATTCATACTGAGTCATTTACATTCTAAGCCACTTGGCACAACTAACTAGCTAACTAACTAACTAACTCATACTGAGTCATTTACATTCTAAGACACTTGGCACAACTAACTAACTAACTAACTAACTAACTAACTCACGCATACTGATTAATTTACATTCTAAGACACTTGGCACAACTAACTAGCTAACTAACTAACTCATACTGAGTCATTTACATTCTAAGACACTTGGCAGAACTAACTAGCTAACTAACTAACTAACTAACTAACTCATACTGAGTCATCTACATTCTAAGACACTTGGCAGAACTAACTAGCTAACTAACTAACTAACTAACTAACTAACTGATACTGACAGTCATTTACATTCTAAGACACTTGGCAGAACTAACTAACTAACTAACTAACTAACTAACTCACTCACAACTAGCTAACTAACTAACTAACTAACTGATACTGACAGTCATTTACATTCTAAGACACTTGGCAGAACTAACTAACTAACTAACTAACTAACTAACTGATACTGACAGTCATTTACATTCTAAGACACTTGGCAGAACTAACTAGTTAACTAACTAACTAACTAACTAACTAACTCACTCATACCTAGTCATTTACATTCTAAGACACTTGGCACAACTAACTAGTTAACTAACTAACTAACTAACTAACTAACTGATACTGACAGTCATTTACATTCTAAGACACTTGGCACAACTAACTAGTTAACTAACTAACTAACTAACTAAATAACTAACTGATACTGACAGTCATTTACATTCTAAGACACTTGGCAGAACTAACTAGTTAACTAACTAACTAACTAACTAACTAACTCACTCATACCTAGTCATTTACATTCTAAGACACTTGGCACAACTAACTAGTTAACTAACTAACTAACTAACTAACTAACTAACTGATACTGACAGTCATTTACATTCTAAGACACTTGGCACAACTAACTAGTTAACTAACTAACTAACTAACTAAATAACTAACTGATACTGACAGTCATTTACATTCTAAGACACTTGGAACTAACTCATTTACTAAATAACAAAAATATATTGACATTAATTTACCTTCTAAGAGTCTTGGAATTAACTAACTGATACTAACTAATTATCTGTTACTGACGTAACTTTTTCTTTCATTTATCTATATGAGCATATTTTTTTCTAATCATATACAAACACAGTGTGTCATCCATTTATGTAAAATACTTCAATCAATTAAGTGAAATAACAGCATTTGTCATATTAAATATATAAGATACAAATGTTATCACAACATGTTCATGACTTCAGCAAAGAAAGAAAAATGTTTTAGTTTAAACATTAAATGTAGTTGTGCTTGCTGGTATTCCTGGTATTGATATTCCTTGAGTACCATGTAAATTCCAGGGTACGGATTGAGATAGTGAACATAATAACCGTTCAGTACCATGCTGTATGTAGATGTACAATGGTATCAGATAGTACTGTGGCACCATGCTACTCTTAAGGGAATAGATAGCATATCTGTCAGCTACAGGTTGTTGTACTGTGTCTACAGATGCTTTGAACCATTACCAGATAAGCCTTAAAAAAGGCTATTATGAAATGTTAGATAATAGATAAAAGAGGAGAAATTACATGGTGGATAAGAGATAAAAAGAAGAAAATTTATAACAGGATGCCCCGACATCATAGATATCTGTGGCACTTTTATTTGTCTTGTTCCCATTTTACAGGTGTTTATGATGTAGGATCCACACTGCATCCGTTAGCTCTGCTCACATGTGACACAGCAGGTGTCCCCACCCCGCCTGCTGACTGACAGATGCTGACGGGCCAATTAAAAGGCATGACAGCATTGCTCTAACTCCCTTATCCAAATGCTCATTTCCCAAAAGCTTCTGGATTAACACACAAAATCTGAGGCAGCTGCTGTCATCTGATGATTAGAGACAGAAGAGGAAAATAAACACATGTCTCTCTGCGCTGCATCCTAATATTCATACTATAACCAATATGCAAGATTAGACGTAATGTGGTGTCCTGAGTCATAGTATGTTGAATATGGGACGTAAAACGTCATTAATGCTTTTTGGGCAAATATTGACTATTATAATTTTCTGGTGAACATCTTGACTATGCTGGTCCACCAGCTAGACCAGCACTAAATGAGTCTGGACCAGCATGAAAAATCTGGATTAAGCTGTTTTTTTTTTAGGATATGAGTATATAGAACAGCTTTCCTCTGTAAAAATGTTTAGTGTAGGTGTCTTAAGAGACTTAAACATCAAAGGGAAGAATATAATACAGCTTAGCAAACATAGCTTAGGTCTTAAGGAACAGATGTGGCCCAAACAGCACTACTGAGTAGTGTCACACACACACACACACACACACACACACTCACTCAAGAGAGGCTGAGAGAACAGTAATCTCTCTGATAAAATGCAGACGACTCTGCTGACTTATTAGGCAAGTTTGCCACAGGCCAGAGACACCATGCAGTGCTAACCTACTGACCCACATAGCAGGCCTCTCCACTCGACACAGACAGTAAGATATCACTGTCCTGCAGACACATTACAGCTGAAATAATTGAAAAAAATAATTCCATAATTTAACTGAAATAAAATCAGCTTATTATGAGCAATATTTAAACCTCAAAAGGTAACTGAATAAAAAATAGCCTTTTATTTGTTTTATTTTATTAATAATATTTTTTTTTAAATAATAAAAATGCCTTTATAATAAAGGTAAAATTGTATTGTTGTTAATAATAGTTTGTAATTTTTTATTATTATATGTTGAAAAAGGAGATCTTATCTTATTATATCTTAATATAATATAATATAATACTACAAATTATTATTATGTTAACAATAACCATTTGTATTGTATTTCAATTTATATTATATTATATTATTAGACGTAAAATAACTGACAAAAAACAAATAAAAAAAATATAAGAGACCTGAATCCACTTATAATTTTTTTAAAATGAAACATGCCTTTATAATACAATTTAAATTATATTGTTTTTAATAATAATTTGTATTTTTTTTATTATTATATTATAAGCAGACGAACTGACAAAAAAGAGATCTTAATCCACTTTTTCACATAATATAATAATATGACAAATTATTATGTTAATAATAATTATTACCATTTGTATTATTATTATTATTATTATTATTATTATTAATAATAATAATAATAATAATAATAATAATTATTATTATTATAATAATTATAACCATTTTATTATTTTTTTAATATATTATTTTTTATATTAGAAGTAGAAGAATCACCAAAAAACAAATAAAAAAATAATTAAGAGATAATTTGTATTTTTTATTGTTATAAGTAGACGAACTGACAAAAATAGATCTTAATCCACTTTTTCACATAATATAATATAATATAATATAATATAATATAATATAATATAATATAATATAATATAATATAATATAATATAATATAATATAATATAATATAATATAATATAATATAATACAAATTATTATGTTAATAATAATAATAATAACCATTTGTATTTTATTATTTTTATTATATTATTTTATATATTATTAGAAGTAGAAAAACTGACAAAAAAACAAATTAAAAAAAATTAATAAGAGATCTGAATCCACTTATAAACGATTTTAAATTTTTAAAAATGCCTTTATACATTTTTTTTAATTATATTGTTGTTAATAATAATTTGTAATTTTCTATTATTCTATTATTCTATTATTATTTTTATTATATTATTTTATATATTATTAGAAGTAGAAGAACTGACAAAAAAAATAATTAAAAAAAAGATCTAAATCCACTTTTCCCACTCATTCTCAGTCTACATTCAAAAAATAAAAATAGAAATAAAACATTCAATAGGCACATTCTGTCAAAATAAATCAGCTTAATTTTTTGACGAAATTGTGCAGCCCTATAAAACAAACTATCAGACACATACACACACACACACTCACTTTCATTGCACATTTTTACATGGTCAAGCAGATCCGAGGGGACGCTGGAACACTGCGTACGTCTCAGGCATTGTGTTTACATGACAGTCAGCCTTTGTCTCTTTCCTTGTTCGTCTCGATCTCAGACCCACGGTAATTATCTATGTAGCACTCGCTCTATATTCTCTGTATACCTGCCCTATTCTCATCCTCTCCGTCTCTGATGCTGAGACTGAGAGAGCGCGCTATTGGAATGGGAATATGGATCAGACGCTATTGTGTGATGAATCACAGCTAGAGCTAATTGGTGTTTTAATCCCTGACAATACAGGCACAGTGACAGCAGCCTTCTGCCAGTCAGAGAGAGAGAGAAAGCACAGAGATAGACAGAGGGTCTCCGCCAGTGTTACACGTTCACATTAGGGCGGCACATGTCAATTTCCCGCTCATTTCTTCGTTGGACGATGGCAATTAGTGCAAGTTTACATGCAGTCAAAAGGTTCTCTGTTCATGTTCCTCATTATGGATTGCATAAATGTGCTAGAAACAGACAGACAGGCTGGCTGACCTCAAAATTGCAAGGGACGCCGACATCGCATCGAATGATGCAGCATGTACTGTAATACCGCAAACAGTGGCACTGTCTAACTGACCCGTGTCTGGAGCAGCCGAGTGGAAAGCCACTGTGGAGGGAATGCTGGGATGTGTGTCTTTTGAGAATCTGCAATATAAATATTTTGATAAGCGAATAGTCGAGGTCTAAACCAGTGTAAGTAATTTAAACAAAGCCCTGAATGATTAGGCTGGTATGCAGGTTAGTGTTGTCACGATACTGGAGATTCTAACTTCGATACAATACCTTGAAAAATATTGATATTCGATACTTTGATATACGATAGATTAACATGACGACACATGCTAGTGGATGAGTTGAATCAACTCCACAGCAACTACATAAATTTATCCACTAACCATTCAGAAACATCCAGTTTCGTTCTAAAAGTTGTAACTTCTTCCTGAGTCTCTCCATCAGTGTCGACTCCGGTTTGAACAATGTAAGGCTGAACACCGTTACTGACAATCCTCATTTTGGCTGCGTGAGATTCTCCAGCTTTGTTGTTGTTGAGCTGTTAAAGCTCCGCCCTCTTCTGGAAAGCAGCTCATTTGCATTTAAAGTGACACAAAAACTGCATGTTTTTGCTCACACCCAAATAGTGGCAAATTTGACAAGCTATAATAAATGATCTGTGGGGTATTTTGAGCTGAAACTTCACAGACACATTCTGGAGACACCAGAGACTTATATTACATCTTGTGAAAAGGGCATTATAGGTCCCCTTTAAGTTTTTCAGTGATTTTCACTTTGTCTTTTGTTCTTTGATTAACATGACAGACAGCAGCAGGTTTATTAGGCTGCTGTCACTTTAAGAGATTATGCACGGATCCAATATACTGTTACACAGCATGCATTGTCTCTCAACTATTTACATTCCAAAACTGGCTGTATTTACCTGAAAACTTGGCAAGATGGGCATTTTGTATATATTTGACTGTTTAAGTGCAATAAGCCACAAAAAAGAAGTCAATTTGGTTCTCGCAAGCTGTTTGAGATTCGGCTTTATGTGTGCGACACTTATATAGATCAGTGGTGTGTGCGCTTTTGTTGTGAGCGCGAAACCTCTGGGAATGACTACAATTATGCACAATACAAGCATTATTCAACCGTGGCGAATGAGACGAGTGAGAGGAGGAGAGAAGAAAAAGCGTGCAGCTGCTATCGGTGTATCGATACGGCAGGAAAAGAGTATTGGAACCGTTTCAGATATTTCAGTTTCGATACATATAGAAACACTAATGCAGGTATTATTTTGAGATATGCATACAGAATGGGTTCTTCCTGTTCAAAAACAACTGGACATAGCAAAACAGAATGAACCCATCCTGACACATCCCTAGCATGTGCACTTGTGAGTGGTGGCGAGGCTTGATCAGGGCCAGCCCGCTGCTTTTCATTTGCAGTGCGATGAATCATAGCAGCAGTGATAAACACTATTCCACTGCTGTGCAGATAACTTCTCGGCGTGCCGTCACTCACACACACACGGTGCGCAGCAGAACAGACAGACGTGGGCTCCACCGAGGCAGAGAAGTGTCTTACTTCTTGCAGTCTTCTCGTTCTTTCTCACACAAAAACCTGCACACGCCTGCTCACGATTTGTACGCACACCCATAATCCGACACAAATAACTTTCCTTCCCACACTCACAAACACTCTCTGAGTTCCTGTTTTCACACAATCAGTGTTTTCAGGGTTCCCTCACAGATGCTCAAGTATTCTCACAGAGTTCCTCTCACACATATATAGGCTATTCTCACTTGTATATAGGTAGGGCTTAACGTTAACTTTTTTGCTCACCAGCCACTGTGGCTAATTGTTTTCCAAGCTAGCCATTCATCATTTTCACTGGCCACAATTTTGACATTGATACCATGGGGGAAAAGTGCCATGTTTAGCAGGTTTATTAGGCTGCTGTCACTTTAAGACCTGACGCACTGATCCACTGTTACACATGCATTTTCTTTCTCAACTGTTTACGTTCACTTCAAACATAACTGACTGTGTTTGCGTGAATACTCACCAAGACCGCCATTTTGACATTATTTTGTGTGTATATGACTGTTTAAGTGCAATAAGCAGTGAAAAAGAACTCAATTTAGTACTGAGAGGAGAAAATCTGCAGGAATGAGTACAATTATGTGCAATATGCACAATCCCACACTAAAATGCAAGCCCTATAACACGAACAATATTCATCTGGAGCAAATGAAACGAGGTGGTTTGTGTGTTGAATCTCTGTCGGAGAGATGAGAGAGAGAAAGAGGAGCTGGTATCGTGTATCTACTCATAAAATTTTATTACATTTATAATGATCCCTTGATGGTTCTATATATGAAGCACCTGCAGAACTGTTTAAGGTTCTTCTAAGTAGGGCTGCACAACGATTAATCGCGATTAATCGTTGTGCAGCCCTACTTCTAAGAATGTAGGTTTTGAGACGCCATGCCTTAATTGCCTTAAGTGTCCAAAATGCTAAGTGTGCAGACTACTCAATCATGAAACACTATGATATGCTGTCCAATTATGCAGCTCAATAGATTTTGAAACACTGTTTATGATGTTAAAAATTATGTCTAAGTGTAACCCCTCACCTCAGGTCCTTGAGATCAGGGGAGTGAGGACTGGCTCCTACTAGCTGGCCTTCGCTACACTTGCCCCCCCAAACCTCACTCCCATCCGGGTCACGGCACCAATGTAACCCCTCACCTCAGGTCCTACTCGCCCTGCTCTGTGCGGACCTCGTACCCGGGTCTCCGGCATGGGAGTAGGACGCTCTAACAAGGAGTCTAAATACTGTAGCCTCTAGCGTCAGTCGCTACATAAGTAGGCAGCTGACTAGGTAATGAGGACACATTCTCTCTCCTTCTCTTGTTTACATTTTCTCTATCTCTCACTCCAACCCTGGACACTTTAAACTCATAAGGATCTACTCTACGACCTCTTTACCACAGAGGAGTCGGATTCAGTCAGACAGCTCTGAGTGTGTGTAATGAAAGCATTGCTATTGTCCGCCGAGATTCGCTTGGAAGCATGCTTGCATATATATTAAAATTAAGCCTGGGGTTTAAGACTGTGCTGCACATATCTTACATTTCACAGCTTACATTTTCTGACCTCATCTTCCTCACTGCATTCATTACCCATGATTCTCTCTCGAACCTGTCGCTCTCAGTCTCTTGCATACCAAGGAAAGGTTCTTAGCCCCCTGCACACGACTTAGAACGTGAGAAATACCTAAAACGTGTATATAAACCCACAATCCTCAGTGCAAATCTTAACACTACTTTGGAAAGCGTGAGCTTCCAAAAGCAGCCCTGCGATCCAGTCCAAAGTTGGACCTCTCGAGTTTCAAAGAATTCTCTCTCTCTCTCTCAAGCATTACACGTTGCTTTGCTCATTTCATACAATTTTCCAGCAAATAAAGACATGCTTAATAGAAGCTTTGAAAAGATTTCAAACGGACTTAGGACCACTTACTGAGCTGCTCTTTCCATCTGAAAGGGAGAAAGAGGGCTCTTTCAACTTCAGAGAGGGGGCTTTGAGAGTGTCCCACACTGCTCTCTGTCCCCTGATACAGAAACATGCCAAGGAGGAGAAGACTCTGAGGCCAAAGCAGACTAATCCATATAAACAGGGCTGAAATGACAGTGATAGGATTCTGCTTATGGACTTACTGGTTTGCTTATTAAAATATACTTTGAAGTCAAGTACAATGACAGGTTTTATAAAGGAATATCATGCTTTTATTCCTTTTACACTGACAGTTCAACCAATGGAGTGAAACGTCTACATACAATGGGATGTTTCATTTGTGATTATTATTGTTATTATGTAATTATCACCATCAACAATTTTAATTATTTATTAACATTGGTGCCTTTTAACATACAGCTGTTGCTGCTGTTTAATGAAAGCAAGCTACTCAATGCTATGCATTACTGCGCTTTTACCATGGTAAAACAAAGCCTATTGATGGGCCTTAATGCTTTCTTTCATCTTTTCCTTTATTAAAGGGATAGTTTATCCAAAAATAAAAATTATGTCATCATTTACCCACCTTCATGTCATTCCAATGACATATGACTTGCTTTTCTTCTATGAAACACAAAATATATTTGTAAAAATATCCAGTGTTTTGTAAATACAATTAAAGTCAATCGGGTCCAAATTCATTTGGAAGAAAAGGTTCTTTAAAATATCTTCTTTTGTGTCATACAGGTTTGGACCAACATGAGGGTGAGTAAATGATGACAATTCTCGTGTACTGTCTCTTTAACTTAAAAATGGAACAATCAACTGCAGGTATGGAAGTTTGAACATGGTGTTTCTTTCATGGAGAAACAAAGCTAAACCTACCAGATGACTCTATGAATCTTTGTTCTGTAAGATGTGAGGAGAAAAACACCTTGAGTTTGTGCTATCAAATAAAGCTCAGAGGGTTACAAAAATATGCCTCTGGCTTTAAAATGCTGTTTCACACAAACTCTCTGGCTCACACACACACACACCGTCTGCCTGGCAGGAGTGGATTAGAAAAGTGTTTCCAAAACACACGCTGAAGATGGGTGAAGGAGCGTTTCAAGCCTTTACAAACACAGAGGCTCAGTGTTTAGCCTTGTGAATAGCTTGACAGTTCAGAGGGCTTGAAACTAAAATATAATCACTTGCACAACACAGTATATGCACCCATGTGTGCACCAAATTCATAAACACGTTTTCTGTGAATATCAAAATGAGACCTCTCCTCATTAGCCTTAATGCTGAGCCAGGTGTAGCATACAGCTAACTAGTAATTTTTGAGCCCTCCTGCCTCCACTACCATTGCGTGTTTCATTGTTTCTTACATTAATAATGAATATATGCCTGCAGCAATGCCCAAACACCCTGAGGGACACTGTGAGAGAAGAACTCCATCTCCTTACATTGTGGTCTTGTACTAAAAAGACAGACAGTACTCAGACAGTGACATAGTCAGTACTCAGGCTACTTTGCTGGCTAACTACAACTGTACGTTGAGAATACCAATAATCTATGGCGACATTTCATGCAGTGCTGGCACAGAACACAATGTTGCTGCAGCTAAACTAGCAAAGCATGACGTTAGCAAGGTCAGGGCTTTGACTGCCAGGGAACGCAACTATAGTGATAAAATGTCTAGCGTGAATGGACTTTAAGTTTGTTTGAATAAAAGGCCTGCCAAACGAGTACTCTCCTGAAAGAAAGAAAAAAAACAAAAACAAAAACAACTTAAACCAGCCTAAGCTGGGTTGTTGATCTTCTAGCTTGGTCAAGCTGGTTCTTTGGCTGATTTCTAAAAGGGTTTGGGCACTTTCCAGCTGGCCATCCAGCTAAACTCCAGCTTGACCAGGCTGGGAGACCGGTTAGACCAGGGTTGTCCAATGCTGCTCCTGGAGGGCAACCATACTGCAGAGTTTAGCTCCAGTCCTTATTAAACACACTTGAACAAGCTAATTGAGGTCTTCAGGATTGCTAAAAACTTCCAAGAAAGTGCATTGGCCAAGTTGGAGCTAAAAATCTGCAGGACACTGGCCCTCCAGAAGCAGGATTGGACACCTCTGGCTAGACCAGCTGAAGACCAGTTTGACCTGGCCGAGAGACCAGCTGAAGACCAGCAAACCAGCTTAGGCTTGTCATGGACATTTTACCCAAGTGTGATGGATTAGATTCATCTCGTGATCGCTCTTTCATAACAAAGGTATGAAGTCCAGTTCTGATTGTGCATGTTGTACTCCTGACACAAATTAGATTATTATAGATTGCTGGAGCATCTATATCATAAAACAGACACCGTAGATTGACACTAAACCCTTAGAACTTTCAAATTATGTATAATTTGTTATCATTCTTAATATTTTTAGATAGTAGTCTATATAGTAAATGTATACCATGATAAACAAAGTGACGTCAGCCTAAGGTCAGGTCAGTATGTCTCAAGAGGTTAAGATATGTCGGCGCCGATAGCCTTGTGGGCAGCGCCGACATATAGCACCATACTTGGCTACTAGGGGTGGTTAATCTGTCTGATGTCCCGATTCGATTCGATTACGATTATTGAAGTCCCGATTCGATTACAGTCGATTTTCGATTATTAACGATTCTCGATTAGCGATTATTGATTTTCCATTTCACAACAGTAAACGAAAATACACTACAAAGTGATTGCAGTATTAAAAAAAAAGTCAGCTACTGAATTACTTAACTCTTTCATTGAGTAACAACAACTCAAAGCACTTTCTGTGTCTTGTAGTTATAACTTCAGAATTATTTGTATGTAGCTTATGTTCTGTAGAACACAGAAATGAATACATCACATTGTGTTGTGACTCATCAAGTTGAACTAAACAATAACAAATAAATGAAAGGCTTATTTCCTTTAGGAAGTAGATCAGAACCAACATACTGTAGAAATTGGACAATTTTCTTCTAGAAAGACAATGTGTTCAGGTGGAGGAAGACTGCAGGTTGCAGTCGAAACATGTCAAGGTAAAGAAAAAGTTTCGGTGGTTTAAATCGGCGCTTGTGACTTAAAGTCGAGTGCTTTTACTGTAATTTAGGCAAGCGCGCTCATAATAGAAGCGATTGAGAGCGCGGCTCATGGTTGCATAGCAACGACAGACGCCACTGGAGCGAAAGCGCATTGGAAAGGAGAATGCGGCACGGACGCGATATGTGAATGCCCCTTAGAACGGCGACTTTTTCTTTGCATATCAGACAGGTAGCAACTAGAGAATAAGAATAAGAATAATTTAGCGGGCCGGATTATGTTTTATTTTTGAGATCAGTTGCGGGCCGGCAGTTTGAGAACACTGATCTAACGTCTTTGCTGCTTACTTGGCGGCCACGGCCAGTGCAGCTGGCATCCAACTTAAAGGTGCATTGCTGCCCCCTACAGTACTGGAGTGTGAAACAGATTAGTGGGGGAAAAAAACAGATGATGACTGCGTGCGTGGCGGTGGGTGGTGGGCCGGCCCGCCGGCCGTCCTGGAGTACCGGCCGTTCTGTGATTCTCCAGATCACACAGATGGCCAGTCCGCCCCTGGCTGGGTGGATCGGTTGGTTGCTCGTTCCTGGTTCTTCCATTTTACACACCTGCTCTGGCTGCCGTTACACGCGCTTGCTAACTGGAACTGGGCGCGTTCGTGACGTTCAACTCCCGGTATAACATTTTTTACAAAATAAAATAATGCAAAAAAATAAATAAATAAATAAAATAAAAAATCGATTTTTGAAAATTTAATAATCGATTCATACTCGTCCATAACATACTCGCGATTAATCAATAATCGATTTTTTTCACCACCCCTATTGGCTACATGTCACATCACTTTCCCTAAAACAATCGTATAGTTCCTGAACCTTTACCACTACACCACACCATCCCAATTCAAGTAGGTTTACCAGACCTCCAAGCTGAAACCTTCATGTCAAGCAAGACTTTAAGTATCAAACAATCATTCAGCAATAACTCAACTCTGAAGAAAGTGAATACTTACGATCTAGGCCATTGATGTAGCGCATGGTGATCTCACAGTGGCCCCACACTGCACTGACAATGGGGTACAGCTTTTTGCCCTTAAGGCCTCTGAAGGCCACTCCGAGATACTGTCCATCCACCATAAAGCTCAGTGTGCCCTCATCCATGTCCAGCACCACCATCAAAGCATCCGGCAGCACAAAGGCCTCCTCTGGCTCCAGGAAGCTTGGGTATGTTGGTGCAGAAGAAGCCGGACGGTTCTTACTGTTGTGGTAGAGCTTGTTACGTCCCAGGTCCCAGCCCCAGGACTCACCATCACTGCCAACTAAAGAGGTGTAACCCACCGAGTGCAACGGGGCATCTGACGTGGCCACGCCTACCACTGCGTGCGTGCCTCGTTGCCTAGCAGGCCAATGGATCCTCCAAACATGGAGTCCTCGTGTGTATCCCACTCGTCCACGTATTCCATCGGTACTTTGGGCAACCGGGTGTCGATGGAAGGTGAGTTTGTCGTCGTCCTTGATGAAGATGTTAAGGGAGCGGTCGTCCGAGTTCCAGGCGTGTCGGAGCTGCTGCTCATGTGGAGCAGGGGGCATGTCCAGGAGTAGGTCCAGTCGCGCTGGCTTGAAGAAATCCGGCCCTCTTAGTTCCCTCCTCAGGGGCCTGAAGGACGGCTCCCCTCGCACATCTACGGACTTGATGCTCCCTGAGATCTTCTGGCCCATGGCTTGGCTGGTTGGAAAGGGGAAGGGAGGAGGGGAAAGGGAAGGGGTGGCACGACACAGGGGCTGGACTTCCGGGGTCCGCCGTTACCTCATCAAAGCGCCAAGACGTCAGCCTGAGGCCCCCAAACTCACGTCAGCGTCTGGTAGTGGTCAAAGTGCCAGCCTAAGAGAAAACACAACAACACACCATGTCATTAAAACAGTAATATCAGAGAGAACTTAGGCTACGTTCTCATTGTCAGTCCAAATCTGATTATTTGTGTATCCAATTGGAATCTGATTTAAAATTATTGTTGTCCACATTGGGTCTCTGTTTTATTGTTATTCTGCTCGTCCGGTACTTTGTAACAACACAACCTTGTTTCTGCAGTGACTTTCAACATGTTTCCTATAACAACGTATGATGTTTACATTTTACACAGTTTTCCCATGGAATTGGGCTACTTTAACACTGTTGCCGAGAGTTGTTTTCCATGTCCGCGGGTTGAAACAACCCCAAATAACATGATATTTAGTCACTGGAATGTGAATTTTACCAGAGGAACCCTGCCAAATTCGTGGATTTTACCCCCCAGAACTCAATTTTTACCGGGCAACCCTGGACTTACATGGCATGAAAAAAGTCACATAAACCATGTGAAATCTGATCAGAGCAGCCAGATTGAAACAGACCAATAATCCAGAAATGCAAATTTGAATAGGATTTCAAACCATATAGGAATGTAGCTCAAAACGGATTTGTAAAAAATGCAATTCATGTGATTTTTGGCCATTCAGACCATTCAGATTTCAATCGGATATGCACAAAAATCGGATTTGGACTGTTTGAACATAGCCAAAGAATCTGCGGGTTGGTTTTATGAGTGATTCTTCAACTATTAAGTGTGAATCTCAAAGGTGTTGAGGATAAAAATGTGAACAGAAATGAAGGAACAGCCCTGATCCTGATAAGACAAGAAGATAAGCCGAAAGAGAGGATCAGGGCTCGACTGCCAACCGCAGCCTGACAGCCTGTGAGAGACCGCCATGGGGACGGATGTAATAATGAGGGCCACGGGTGAGAACGAGACACCTTCTGTATGACATACAGAAACACCGAACATGCACATATTCACACATGACAAGACATGTCACCTCTAGCTCAAAAACAGCCCAGCTTATGTCAACACAGAGCAATACAGACCCACGCATATTGCATTTTATAAATCGTATAAATGGTATTCATTCAAAACAGCTATAGCCTCTACAAACAAATCATCTGTAAATGGAAGGACCTGGTCTACTCTCTGACATTTCTAGAGATTCAATCACTTAGCAGATGTATTTTAATAAGGCACTTTTTTGAAAAAAGTGGCTATGAATAAATAAATAGAAAAATAAATAAATAACTTGAAGAAAGTCGGAGTCGTGCTGCCCTATGCCAAACCTGCTGCCACAATACTAAGGTGTGGGTGACTGCCAGAGCATTGCTAAGATATCTTGACTTGAGTGATATTTACAGTGTTGCTTTGCAATTTTTAGGAACTTCTGGGTGGTTTCTATGGTGTTGCTGTATTGTTGCAAGCTGGCTGAAGTCAAAAGAGCCCTATATCCCAATGACATTCTCATCTCTAAATATGGTTCACGAGTTCAATGCCTATCATGAGTAAGTCAATTGGATTATTTTGGTCATTTGTCTGATTGTTTAGAAAAGTAATTTGTTTGTCTCCCCTCAATGATATGCGTAATTTGAGGCATCATTGATGTCTAACACAAATGGCACACCGGACAAGTTACATGTTTCGGGAATGGGTTTGTTCAAATCAATAACCCTATAGCAATATAAAAAATGGAAGCACACTCTTAAAAATGAAGATTCTTTATTGGCCTCGATGGTTCCAAAAAGATCCTTTAGCATCAATGGAACCTTTCTATTCCACAAAATGTTCCTTATAGTGGAAAAAGGCTCTTTAAGATTTTAAAAATGTTCTACACATTTAAAAAAAAAAAAAAAATATATATATATATATATATTCTTTTAAGAACCATTCTCTGAAAGGTTATTTGAGGAAGCAAAAATGGTTCTTCTATGGCATCACTGCAAAAAACACCTTTTTGTAACCTTTATTTTTAAGAGTGCATTTATTTCCGGGTTCCTGGGAGAAAGCGTGAGAGAAAGAAAAATACTCAAATGAGAGAGATTCAGTTTGCATCAGCCTCAATGTCACAAAAATACCTCCACATTAGGAGTGTTCCTGGAGTCTGGAGATGAGATACTGATGCATGAAACTCTAGCAGGAACTTCCTGCTACAGTAAGTGATGCAATGGTTTTTTTCCCCGGAATAATAGAGTCTCATCCCGACAAGGAGCTCTACAAAAAAGACAGCTAGGGGACGTTTACATAAACTGTGTTATTGTGTCCGCAGCATCTGTGCTGTTTGAGAAGTATGTGATCAATGCCAAGTATCTCACTGTTTTTTCAGCAGCATGAGTGCAGCGTTTCTAGGATGACGTCAAGAAGTAAAAAAAAAAAAAAAAAAAAAAAAAAATGTGTGAGTTGATGAATGTTTATTTGTGAATAAAATCCTAAATTAAATCTGTGGATGGATTAGTTTTACGATATCTTTATTAACTTTTTGAAGCGTCAAAGTGGTAGCTGTCAACGGAGGGACAGAATGCGCTCAGATTTCATTAAAAAGATCTTCATTTGTGCTCTAAAGATGATTGAAAGTCTTATGGGTTTGGAATGACATGAGGGCGAGTAATTAATCACAGATTTTAAATTTTTGGGTGATCTAACCCTTTAATTATTATGAACCATCTAAACAAACTGACTCACTAAATTAATCTAACAAGAGATAGAAGAGTAGGGCTGGACAATGCAAAAAGAACAGGGAAGAGAACTCAATTCAGTGTTCACATGCTGTCTGTGCAGCTCTGTGTGCATGCACAGAAAACAGTGTGCGAGTTACATCCTTGTTGCGCTTGATGTTTAAACTGACAGGACTTAAAAACACATGCAAATGATAAACTTTGCAATTAATCACATGCATTCCGAACCACATCATGAATCAACCTACAATCCCTATACTTGTTTATTGCAGATACGAACATCGCAAAATCGATGCTAAAATGATATATCGTGCAGCCCCATAGAAAAGTATGTTGGATTTTTACCTCAATTGGGCTGTTAGCGTGATTCAGTGTGTCATGTTACACTACTACTTGTTAGAGTAAAGCTCATTACTGGACAAGCTAAAGTACTATGAAAACAGCTCAGCTACACTACTAAAATATGTAGTTGTGTTAGTAGCTTTTAGTTACTCCCCAGCAGTGCTGGACAACACACTCTGTCAGACGACGGCCAAGGTCACTAACACAAAGGAAAAAAGGTCACACATACTGTACAAGCAAACAAACACACCTCAGACTAACTCAATATACATTAAGGTCACAGAGAAAGAGAGACAGGAAAAGAGAGAGCTGAATTCAGACGACAGGAAGGAGGGCGGCCAGACAGCCAGACAGTCAGAGCCCGGATTCCTGGGTAAGTGTTACTAATATTAAAGGAAAAATAAATGAGGTCATGTCATGAAAGAAGTGGGATAGAATGTGAATGTATGTCTGTGAGAGAGAGAATGAATGAAAAAAAGAGAGAGGCTGCTGCCCTAACTTGCCACTCACAGCTATCATAACGTGTGGTAGGAGTCAAGGTGTTCGGTTTTCCGTATCATATTTCAGAGCTGGAGGGTTTCACAGACATGCTGCCGTGCAGAGCCACAGTAATGTGTTTCATTCTGGTTGTGTTTGTTTCGCACACGTCAGTTTAACTAACATTGCCTCACTCAAACCGTTGTAGTCACTAATAACTGTAATGAACACCGATGCAAACATAATTACGCTGTTAGTCTGGGAGTTGTAGACAGACTTTTAAACACTATTCTCACATTAGGCAATTACATGAAGGCTGTGAAACAAGGTCTAACAAAAAAGAAACGTCTGAGGAGAAAAAAAAACTAAACGCTGATGAGACAACAAAAAGCTTTTTACAGATCAATTCATTCCTTTAATTACCAGATCAAGTTTGAAAATGTATAAAACTGAAACTGCATTAGGATGCCTCAAAAAAGTCAACTTCATGCCCATTATCATGATGTATTTATACCTCTTGTACTATACTGACTAATTAACTTCAACTGTACAAGCTTACAGTAAAGAATGAATGAATGAACAGATGGATGGATGGAGAGACAAAATGAAAGATAGAATGATAAAATAATAGATAGAACGACAGAGCGCTACATAGACTGATGCGGACGGATGGACGGACGGGCTGGCGGACAGATAGATAGATAAATGAATGGATGGATGGATGGATGACAGACAGACGGATGGAAAGACAGACAGATGGAAAGACAGACAGATAGATAGATAGACAGACAAACAAACAGATGGATGACAGATGGATGGATGGATGGATGGATGGATAAATAGATAGACAAACAAACAGATGGATGACAGACGGATAGACAGATGATGGATGGAGAGACAGAATGAATGATAGAATGATAAAATGATAGAATGATAGAACGCTACATAGACAGATGTGGTCGGACAGCCGGATTGACAGACAGACAGACAGACAGACAGAAAGATAGAAAGATAGATAGATAGATAGATAGATAGATAGATAGACAAACAAACAGATGGACGACAGACAGATGGATGGATGAATGGATGGATGGATGGATGGATGGATGGATGGATGATGGATGGATGGATGGATGGATGGATGGACGGACAGACAGACAGACAGACAGATAGATAGATAGATAGATAGATAGACAACAGATGGACGACAGATAGATGGATGACAGACAGATGGATAGACAGACGACAGACAGATAGACAGATAGATAGATAGATAGATAGACAGACAGACAGACAGACAGACAGATAGACAGATAGATAGATAGATAGACAGACAGACAGACAGACAGACAGACAGACAGACAGACAGACAGATAGACAGATAGATAGACAGACGAATGGATGATAGATGGATAGATAGATAGACAACAGATGGACGACAGACAAATGGATAGACAGACAGACAGATAGACAGATAGATAGACAGACAGATAGATAGACAGATAGATAGACAACAGATGGACGACAGACAGACGGATAGATAGATAGATAGATAGACAGACAGATAGACAGACGAATGGATGATAGATGGATAGATAGACAAATAGACAGATAGATAGACAGATAGACAGATAGATAGATAGATAGATAGATAGATAGATAGATAGATAGATAGATAGATAGATAGATAGATAGATAGATAGACAACAGATAGACAGAAAAACAGACAGACAGACAGACAGACAGACAGATAGACAGACAGACAGACAGACAGACAGACAGACAGATTGATAGATAGATAGACAGACAGACGAATGGATGATAGATGGATAGATAGACGAATGGATGATAGATGGATAGATAGACGAATGGATGATAGATGGATAGACAGACAGTCAGCTGGTCTGTTTCAGTGTGTCACAGCAGAGGGACTGAGTCATGCTGTAAGACGGCGACTGCATGACTGTACCGTGTCTTTGGGCGTTAGACTGCTGATATAAAATGCAAACGTCAAGCTGAGAAGTGAAAAAAAACATGCAGTACATCAATTACACTCACTCTCCTCAGGGGTAATGATCCCGAACCATATGAGACACGACTAATGTAACTATAACAACCTCATTCTAATGGACCGCTGATGTGCCGTCTCCATCTGCTTAGCCATGCGAGACCAGACTACATATAAAAGCGGTCTGCCAGGGCCGTACATCTCCACATGGGAAAATGTCCATCTGCGCTGACTTATCTGTTAGAAAAACAAAAGCACTCTGCTGGGATGGGGCTGCTATGCCTATAAGTCAAAGAGAAGCGAAGTACAAGGCAAAACAACCGTAATTTTGCCCTATGGCTCTTCTGCGCTTGTGCTGCTGCGGCGTAATGTCTTCGATCAAGCCGAATGTGTCGTTTTAGGTTAATGAAATAAAGATGAAGAGGAAAATGGCCTTCAATCCGCAACATTCTTGGGTCATAACCATCTTCCTCGATTTGCCGTTCCACACTCAAGGATCTATTTGTTTTGCTTGTCCCATCATAAAAATAACATTCTTTGTTTTCAGGTCCACGTAATTGAATTTTCCGCCGCTGCGTTTCGTGTTTGGGCGAACGCCCTGGGAATCAAGCGCTTGTAGCTGTTCTGCATGACTAGAGGAATGATAATATCGCAAACCCCAGGCTCCCCACTTAAAAGGCCTGAATGCTGTTTTATACGATATTTACATCTGTCCATGCAATCCGATTTGCTGAAAGACTTGGAGGACATTTACACTTAATTGCATGAAATGGCCCAGTGTAAATATACCCCAAACTGACAAAAATCGGTGATAACACACTCCCTGTCCTCTCAATTGCTTCAGTAACACACATCTGAATGTGTTGAGCGGCCCTGTGTGACGTGTTTCTGTGTGTTCACACTGTTTAGTCTACTGGCCTTTACTGTGTACATCCTCATCTAAATTTGTTTATGCTTCAGCACCCGTCAGACCCTCAGCAGGGCCTCTTCTCGCACGCTCTGTGGCACACGAGGGCTTGCGTTTCCCTTCAGGACGGTGGGGGGGTCTGTGATAAAGAGAGCGCCTGGTGTCTGGCCCCTCGCCTGCGTTACCCTGGTCACCAGAGATGTGATGGACACACACACACCTATAGCTACCGGTGGCTTTGATGAGTGGGAACACACATTCGCCATCTGTTGTTTATCTTTGCATCCTCTCTCTCTCTATTTCATCGGAACATCTCTGTTTCCTCTGTGGTTAGTGTCGTTCATTTGCTCACACTTTCTGTCTCTTTTTTTCTTAACTCACCTCCCAGCTGGATAATCTAGTAAAAACCATTTTGAAAAGGCAGCTGTTCTAGATTGTTAGACCTTAGACCTTCAAATAGGGCTGGGAGAGATGAGCAAAAAAATAATCACGATAAAATTTTTCAGCAAGCAGATGTAAATTGAGACAAAATTAAAATTAACCATTGGTCTTACTTCCATAGTATTTAGATCATGTAAAAAGTATTTTAAAATAGTATTTAATTATATTGCGTTACTCTTAATATATTTAATGTTGACATTAAAGGGGTCCTTGATTATGATTTGACTTTTTTTAACTTTAGTTAGTGTGTAATGTTGCTGTTTGATCATAAACATCATCTGCAAAGTTACGACGCTCAAAGTTCAATGCAAAGAGAGATATTTTCTTTTACAGAAATCACTATTTAAGGACTACAACAAATGGCTGGTAGGGACTACAACGAGCTTCTTCCTGGGTTTGTGACATCACAAACCCCCAAATTTACATAAACCCTGCCCCCGAGAACACACAACAAAGGGGGCGGGGCCATGTTGGGCTGCTTTAGAGAAGAGGAAGAGTTGTTGTAGTAGAGTGTTGTTGTCATGCCGTCATTTTACACCGGACTGCTTCACAAATGAGGGTCAATTCAACACAAAAGATGAACATGACGGCACATGCTAGTGGATGAGTTGAATCAACTCCACAGCAACTACATCAATTTATCCACTAACCATTCAGAAACATCCAGTTTCATTCTAAAAGTTGTAACTTCTTCCTGAGTCTCTCCATCAGTGTCGACTCCGGTTTGAACAATGTAAGGCTGAACACCGTTACTGACAATCCTCATTTTGGCTGCGTGAGATTCTCCAGCTTTGTTGTTGTTGAGCTGTTAAAGCTCCGCCCTCTTCTGGAAAGGGGGCGGGGGAGCAGCAGCTCATTTGCATTTAAAGGGACACACACAAAAACGGCATGTTTTTGCTCACACCCAAATAGGGGCAAATTTGACAAGCTATAATAAATGATCTGTGGGGTATTTTGAGCTGAAACTTCACACACACATTCTGGGGACGCCAGAGACTTATATTACATCTTGTGAAAAGGGGTATAATAGGTCCTCTTTCATAACATAATCAAATTTTATATGAATATCCCACATTCCTGCCACAAATGCGTTACTAAAGTAAATCCATGGTAAATGTTGGTGATTTGTGGATTGAAAAGCCTTCTAACTGTATCGTTCATGACACAATGTTTCTCTGTTTTCTGGTGAGAATTTCACTTGGCTTTAAACTACTTTAAATCACAAAGCATTTGATTTGTGGTTTGCATGGGGGAACTCTGCACCGAACTCAAATGCTTCTCATTGGATCTCAGAGTGCTGTTTAGTAGTTATAAACGTATATTTTGAGCTGTGCTGATAAATGGTCAGTGTGGCGTGGGTCAAACAAGTAGCGCTGCTTTGTTCCACTTTTGCCGCGTTTTCCAATGTTTCTCATACGCAAAGAAATGGCAGCACTCATCAGTTATTGTGTGACGATCTGCAACACACATGCACAGCAGTATTTGCATAATGCATAAACATTATATATATATAGTTTCAACCTGATAGATCATCTTGGTCAATCTGGTTAGAGCTGTTAGATCACCATAGTTCACCCAAAAATGAACATTTTCACTCATACTTTCATGTTGTTCCAAATCTCAAGGAGATATTTTGATTTTGCTCTACTGGGCGATTTGGGACTTTGAAGCTTCAGTCTGGGACTTTGAAGCTTACACTGTTTATGATGCAAATGCACCATAAACAGTGTAAAAGTAGCCCATATAGCTTTTGCATCTTACAAATTTATATTACAAATCTTCTGAATAAAAAAGCCTTGAGTGACAAACACAAGGCTTTTGCATGCTCCTGAGAGTTCATTATTAGATCTGTGAATGAATCGTCCTTTAAAGTCTAATATTATTTTATGAATAGTTTGAATTATTAGTTCTAATTATTATGGGTGACCAAGCTTAGTGACTTCACGATCTGGTTACAGGAGAAAAAAGCTCACTGGGGGGAAATTTTCAGTGGATTTTCAGTAAATAACCAAATAAATCTCATTGTGTAATCAAATTTTATTACACAAATCTATTTTTTGGCTTTAGATGACTTGGCACATACACTACCATTCAAAAGTTTGGGGTTAGCAAAAAAAAAAAAAAAAAAAAAAAAAAAAAAATATATATATATATATACAGAAAATCAAAAACAGAAATATTTTTGATTTAGTGACTTTTGATTTAATGCATCTTTGCTGAATAAAACTATTATTTAATTTATATTAATAAAATAATAGTTTTATTCAGCAAAGATGCATTAAATCAAAAGTCACTAAATCAAAAATATTTCTGTTTTTTACTATTCTTCAAAGATCTCCATATCTCTGGGAGTGAACCATCAAGGGCCTTTAAAATGAAGATACCAAAAGGAAAGTTTGTTAAGAACCAAAATCTAAAAGGATATTAATAGATCTTTCATACTTCTTGAGTTACAGGCATGCAAACTTGAGGCAAAAAAACACACCAAGTGCTTTTTGCCATTTTTGAACTGTCACAGTTGGCATATAATGAAACAAAGATTGATAAAGTCAGCAGATTTTACTAATAGACCTACCAATCTCTGTGTAAAAATAAAATAATGGTGCTGCCATCTTTCTATAGTCATTTTTACACCGCCTCTAATTTGGCTCCAAATCTCAGGTGAAAATGGTCATTTTGACCCCCTCTACAAAATAATGGATTACTCAATAAATATACATCTGTGACATTTAATATTTTGGTTTCATCACTATTTCTGTAAGAAAAAATAGTAACAAAATCAGAAATTTGAGCCGGGGACCTCTAGTTGAGTTGACACGGAATTACCCTACTGTTTTTTCTACATTTCTGCGTTCAAAAATATCTTACCAACCTTTTGAACAGTAGAGTAGTGCTTGAGTCACATGGTTCACTTTTGTGGCATACTTGAAAACCCTCAGTTCCCAAATAATTCTTTGAAATTTCCCCATTTTGCTCATCGTAAGAAGTAATTTCATGAGAAAAAAGTTCATTTTGATTCTATTCCTGGCCCAGAAAAAACCCAGCATACCATCTGTGAGTATGACCTGGTGTTCCCATTTCAGTTTTGTCCATCTTTTCTCTCTGTCTTGTCTTCCTCCCCACCCTTATCAATCTCCCATCCCCTCTCATTCTGTCACTTACACATGCGGCAGATCAATAAAGCCGGTGTCCAGTACTCCATCATCTCAGTGGTTCGGAGGGCAGATGTCAGATGTCCCCCTGCCTCTGTCCACCTACACATTCCTAAATAAACCTCATGTAAACACGCAACCGCCACACACACAAGCAAATGCTCTCACAACAGGCATCTGTTGCTGTTTTTCTGCTCAGAACGTTCTGGAATAAAGAGCAGCCAATAGTGGGTTCTGTAATAAAATTATGAGATGTTTGGGCATTGCACATGTGTGCGAGAGAGAGAGTTTTCCGTACGACATGTCCTGATGGGTGAGATGTGTTCTGAAGTGACACACAGGCAGACGAATCCAGTGATCGCCCTTGGAGGCTGTCACATCAAAGTGAAACCAGAGCCTATGAATACAGCCGGCACAGGATAAATGCGAACCTTACGCCATCGCTGCTTTCAATTAGAAGTCAGATATCTGTTTACAATGTACGTGCGGCTACTTGTGGCGGCAAAATCCCCGATTGTCAAGGGCACGAGCCACGACACTTTACTACATTTAATTGAACCCATGCCTCATCTGCATCCGAAATCACACAGAGCATGAATATAAAACATTACCAAATGAGAACAGAAAAGACAGCATATGAACATTCAGTACTGTGAAGTTTGAGTAGCGTCAAGCGTGACATCAAGTTTCCTCAACGTTTCCTAACCAGAGAAAAGTAATTTTTCTGTCAACACTAAGTGCGTTAACATGGGCTTTAAAAGGACAATTTCAGTCAGACTAAAGTAACTCATCCTTTTAAAATGTCATGCAAATGCTTTAGTCAGACGGAAATCACACCATATTTGTGAAGTTGAACTAAAAGTCCTAGATAATGTAACATGTAAACTAGGGATGCATGATATATCGGCCACCATATCGGTATCGGCCGATATATGTTCAGTTTTAATGTTATAGTTATCGGCCCGATAAGAACATTTGGCCGATATATGTTCAGTTTTAATGTTATAGTTATCGGCCCGATAAGAAGATTCGGCCGATATATGTTCAGTTTTAATGTTATCGTTATTGGCCTGATAAGAAGATTTGGCCGATATATGTTCAGTTTTAATGTTATAGTTATCGGCCCGATAAGAAGATTTGGCCGATATATGTTCAGTTTTAATGTTATAGTTATCGGCCCGATAAGAAGGTTTGGCCGATATATGTTCAGTTTTAATGTTATAGTTATCGGCCTGAAAAGAAGATTTGGCCGATATATGTTCAGTTTTAATGTTATCGTTATTGGCCTGAAAAGAAGATTTGGCCGATATATGTTCAGTTTTAATGTTATCGTTATTGGCCTGAAAAGAAGATTCGGCCGATATATGTTCAGTTTTAATGTTATCGTTATCGGTCCGATAAGAAGATTCGGCCAATATATGTTCAGTTTTAATGTTATAGTTATCGGCCCGATAAGAAGATTCGGCCGATATATGTTCAGTTTTAATGTTATAGTTATTGGCCTGAAAAGAAGATTTGGCCGATATATGTTCAGTTTTAATGTTATAGTTATCGGCCCGATAAGAAGATTTGGCCGATATATGTTCAGTTTTAATGTTATAGTTATTGGCCTGAAAAGAAGATTTGGCCGATATATGTTCAGTTTTAATGTTATCGTTATTGGCCTGAAAAGAAGATTTGGCCGATATATGTTCAGTTTTAATGTTATAGTTATCGGCCTGAAAAGAAGATTCGGCCGATATATGTTCAGTTTTAGTGTTATCGTTATCGGCCTGAAAAGAAGATTTGGCCGATATATGTTCAGTTTTAATGTTATCGTTATCGGCCCGATAAGAAGATTTGGCAAATATATGTTCAGTTTTAATGTTATAGTTATCGGCCCGATACGAAGATTTGGCCGATATATGTTCAGTTTTAATGTTATCGTTATCGGCCCGATAAGAAGATTTGGCCGATATATGTTCAGTTTTAATGTTATAGTTATCGGCCCGATAAGAAGATTTGGCCGATATATGTTCAGTTTTAATGTTATCGTTATCGGCCCGATAAGAAGGTTTGGCCGATATATGTTCAGTTTTAATGTTATCGTTATCGGCCCGATAAGAAGGTTTGGCCGATATATGTTCAGTTTTAATGTTATAGTTATCGGCCCGACAAGAAGGTTTGGCCGATATATGTTCAGTTTTAATGTTATAGTTATCGGCCCGATAAGAAGATTTGGCCGATATATGTTCAGTTTTAATGTTATAGTTATCGGCCCGATAAGAAGATTTGGCCGATATATGTTCAGTTTTAATGTTATCGTTATCGGCCCGACAAGAAGATTCGGCCGATATATGTTCAGTTTTAATGTTATCGTTATCGGCCCGACAAGAAGATTCGGCCGATATATGTTCAGTTTTAATGTTATCGTTATCGGCCCGACAAGAAGATTCGGCCGATATATGTTCAGTTTTAATGTTATCGTTATCGGCCCGACAAGAAGATTCGGCCGATATATGTTCAGTTTTAATGTTATAGTTATCGGCCCGATAAGAAGGTTTGGCCGATATATGTTCAGTTTTAATGTTATCGTTATCGGCCCGATAAGAAGATTTGGCCGATATATGTTCAGTTTTAATGTTATCGTTATCGGCCCGATAAGAAGATTCGGCCGATATATGTTCAGTTTTAATGTTATCGTTATCGGCCCGATAAGAAGGTTTGGCCGATATATGTTCAGTTTTAATGTTATCGTTATCGGCCCGATAAGAAGGTTTGGCCGATATATGTTCAGTTTTAATGTTATAGTTATCGGCCCGATAAGAAGATTTGGCCGATATATGTTCAGTAATAATGTTATCGTTATTGGCCTGATAAGAAGATTTGGCCGATATATGTTCAGTTTTAATGTTATCGTTATTGGCCTGAAAAGAAGATTTGGCCGATATATGTTCAGTTTTAATGTTATCGTTATCGGCCCGATAAGAAGGTTTGGCCGATATATGTTCAGTTTTAATGTTATCGTTATCGGCCCGATAAGAAGGTTTGGCCGATATATGTTCAGTTTTAATGTTATAGTTATCGGCCCGATAAGAAGGTTTGGCCGATATATGTTCAGTTTTAATGTTATCGTTATCGGCCCGATAAGAAGGTTTGGCCGATATATGTTCAGTTTTAATGTTATAGTTATCGGCCCGATAAGAAGATTTGGCCGATATATGTTCAGTAATAATGTTATCGTTATCGGCCCGATAAGAAGATTTGGCCGATATATGTTCAGTTTTAATGTTATCGTTATCGGCCCGATAAGAAGATTTGGCCGATATATGTTCAGTTTTAATGTTATCGTTATCGGCCCGATAAGAAGATTTGGCCGATATATGTTCAGTTTTAATGTTATCGTTATCGGCCCGATAAGAAGATTCGGCCGATATATGTTCAGTTTTAATGTTATAGTTATCGGCCCGATAAGAAGATTCGGCCGATATATGTTCAGTTTTAATGTTATAGTTATTGGCCCGATAAGAAGATTCGGCCGATATATTAAAGCCGATAAATAATGGATTATTACTTCAGATGCCCACTGTCCTCCATTATGGTTTTAAATTGCTTGAAATATGATTGAAATCACTTCAAATAGGAAAATACTGCAACATTTGCTCTAAAAATATATAAAAATTTAGATTTTTCTGCCAATATATCGGTTATTCGCTTCCAAATATAAAGAATTATCGGTTATCGGTATTGGCCAAAAACAACAAGTAAACATACTTATTGAAATGCTGCATGGTGTGAGATCCGATCGTAGCCAATCTGTACATATGTGGAGCAGGATTTTGGACCAATGGGATTTCACGATGTGTGGGGCTACCCAGCGAATCTCCACTGGAATAGAAAGCCTGACAAAATGTCCTGTCATCTGTTGAGCTTGTTTCTAGTTAAGGCACAAACGCAGATGATAAGGCAAAGAGCTTTAATCGTTTGTAGCTTGATGTCGACAATGAAAAGGCAAAGATTATTTTCTTTACTGGAACAATACAAGCCAATGTGATAAACTACCCAAATAA
Organism: Ancherythroculter nigrocauda; assembly: GCA_036281575.1. Taxonomy (NCBI): domain Eukaryota; kingdom Metazoa; phylum Chordata; class Actinopteri; order Cypriniformes; family Xenocyprididae; genus Ancherythroculter; species Ancherythroculter nigrocauda. Next base: position 2,292,984 of record VTFQ01000008.1, on the reverse strand, counting down.
ACCCTGAGCAGGTTGCTTTGTACCAGAAATTAATTAAATGTAACATTTCCCATTATAAATACCAGTATAAACCCTGATTCAATTTCTCTATGCCTACAAGTTTGTATTATAAACTACAACTAGATAAATCTACATGGAAGACTATGAAACATCTAAACCTTTTAAATGCTTGGGGTTGGTGAGATTTTGAAATGTTTTAAAACAAGTCTCAATAATACAGTAAAAATTATGGAATATTATTAGAATTTAAAATAACTCTTTTCAAATTATTAATTCTTTCAAAAAACTGTCGAATTTGGAATTTTTTAAATGGTAGTGTACGCAATAAAAATCTGACGTTCAATAAATGTATTTCCTGTTAAGATGTTCCAAATATCTCCCATATAAGTTCCGATTAAATTTCTTTGTGCCATATTATCGTCATAAATTTCAAGTCTATATGAACTACCACAAATCAACTGTTAATAAAACTCCATTTAATAAAGTACTGCCGACGTCAAGCATCTATTTGTCACCAGAAAGCCAATGAAACATCCCAAACCTTTATGACAGGGCTATGCTAAATCTGATTTTCATTAAAAAAAAATTCCCTGTTAAGCTGTTCCAAATATCTCACAATATAATTTCCCATTCAATTTCCCTGTGCCTAAAGGCTCACAAGTCTTCAGGCGCTGCAGCGAAAACATCCGACTCAGGAAGAGTGTAAATATAAGACACAAGCATTGAAGTCCAGGCTTTCTGACAGCCCAAAAGCCATTTATCACTGTGACTAAAGTGTCCACCCCCAACCCAAAACCAGTAATCACACACATACACACACGGCCTTGTGGCAGATGTGGGAGCCCACCTCCTGTCCTTTCAAACCCTTAAGCAACACACACACACACACACTCTTCTGGCACTAATCCAGTGGTCCTCTCCAAAGGAGGGACATTGAATGGTTAGGCAAATGGTTGTGTAGCTCTTCACACGGCTAACAGCTGAGCTTTAAGCTCTCCCAGAAGAGCCTCTCCCCACAGAGCAGCTCCAGTCAGCTCTTTCCAGCCCACTGCTCTCAGACAACACACTCACTGATTAAAGCAGTCCCACTGCCCTCGCCGTCCCACACACACACACACACCCTATGCCCCCGTCCCACACCACACAATTACACACGGACACATGTGCACAGATCGCTCACAAAAAGTCCTATGGAAATCACCAAGGTTTTTGGACATGTTCCATAGAAAATGAATATGATAATCTTTCAGTATGTGGTGATACCACAGTGTTTTAGGACCTAAATATCATGTCATAATCTTTCAGCGCTATGAAAAATATCAAAGTTACATGCTACCACGGTATATGAATATGATAATCTTTAAGTATGATTAGGGCTGGGTGATTTTTCCTATTAATTCGAATATAATGTTTTGCCTCAATTTTATTATTTTTAAATCGAGAAATTGTGATCTTAAATAAAAATGTTAGCAAACGTTACAATTAGACAATACAGCAATGATAACCGTTAAGAGAAGAAAATGATCCGACCACAAGATGGCGCACCTGATTAACCGCTCTCGTGTGACGCTCTATGAATGCAGAACACATCGCTAGTCTTATGGGGCGTTCACACAGAACGTGTTTTTCCATTCTAATGCGCTACTTGTTTTTCTATGTAAACATGCGCTAGATGGACGTGTATGACCGCCGCGCTCATGTCTTGCGTCTTTTGCAGCGGCCAACACGACACGGCATTCAAAAAACACAACGCTCAAGTTAAAATCAGTTCAACTTTTCAATCTCGTTTTTTTCCTCATTCCACTGCTCGCGTGTGAACAAGCCCTTAACCGGCTGTAAACTCAGAAATGCGCCATTCCGTTGAAAAAAATGGGACGTAGGTAGTGGAACGGGAAAAAAGGCACACTTATTAAATGCGAGTTGAACTTTTCTTTTATCTAAGTGTTGCGCGTTTAGAATTAGAGATGCACCGATATTAAATTTCTCCACCGATAACGATTTCAGATTATTCAGAGTAATATCTGCCGATACCGATAACGATACCGATAGTTTGGGGTTTCTTTAAAATTAATGATAATTTAATTATAATTAATAATTAATCATATATTTAATCACTATATTTTGAAAGAAATGCAAATAAACACTTTATTCTCTGCATTTTATCAACATGTTTCAGAGTAACTGGCATCAATTTATAAACCTAAACACTCAAATTAATATTAACACACATTAACTAAATTCTAAAGATTAAATTAATATTTCTTAACTTTCTGAACTTTATTAATTCATATAATTACTATTCATATTGAACATCAAACTAATTTCTTAGCATTTTCTTTACACAAAGCACAAATTCAGTGCATTTTCCTGCCCTCCTGATATATCAGTCATGATTATCGCATTATATTTTATTTTTAAACAAAATTTCACTCTATCGGCTATCGGCCGATACCGATTATTTGCCGATATATCGGTGCATCTCTATTTAGAATGCTGTTTCATGGGTGAGACGCTGCAAAAGACGTGAGACACGAGTGCAAAAGTTTGTATAACATTTGCCTTCATATTTCATGCATATTTTCTGCAAAGATATTTAACAAATAAGTCATTTGTTTTACATTTACATCATGTTGATCACTTCAGGTGTGGTGCACTTGGAAAATAACTTTTTTTAACCAGATCGGTAATAAAGAGAATGTTATTTGAATCATACTTTGTTACGTTTTAAGTTGACTAGTTAAACATTAAAAAAATCAAAATCGAAATCGGTCTCAATTTTAATTTTTTTGTCATATCGCCCAGCCCTAAGTACTATGGTATACCTATAACAAATTACCATGGTATTAGCATGTTACTTTTTTTTTTTAATAAAACCATGGTATTATAATATATTAGGACACATACCATGATATATATTAAAACATATAAATGATAAATCAGATAAATCTGAAATCAATGACATGAAATGATTAAAATCTTAAACTAAGTGAAATAAAATAGTTTATGAAGCATTAAAATCACTAAATAAATTAAAAGCTAAATAGAATATATTAAAAATTTATTTTACAGTGTCATTGCTACACGTTACATGTAGTTACTGTAGTAATAACTATAAATTATGCATAATTACATGCAATTAGCCCTAAACCAAACCCTCAAACAACCTAACCCTAATCTATAGTAAGTACATGTAGTTAATTATTATTACTCAGTGCTTAAATGTATAATTACACTTTAACACGGACACAAATTAAGTATAACCAAAAAAAAACATAAAAATACTACACCTAAAATTTGAATGAAATTGGAAAATATATAAATACTATAACTATATAATACTATAACACTGACCAAATGATCGTCCTATTTTAGAACATTACAGTAATACAACAAAGTATATCTTTAAGTAAACTATAGTACAGAAAACTCTGATGCTGTATACAGTGATGGCATCAGATAATAATACTTTAAAAATACACCTTGGTACTGAAATTCATGCATCGTTCCAGGTACAGTTTTTGTACTACATATCAAAATAGCACGGCATCTTCATGAGGTTTTTGACACGTACCATGATAATGCAAATGAATATAGCAATCCTATAATGACTTGTTTTACAAGCAATGTAAAAAAGTAGAGTGTTATCTGATATCATTACTGTACCATGACACCACCACAGTGCTTCTTTGTAAGAGATGCCCCACTGCCCTCAACACAAAACACACACACACAGTCTGCTCCATAAACATTCCAGCGCTGGAAACACACAGCCACACGCGCGCAAACAGACGCATGCAAATCCATAAGCCGCGCGTGCACACAAACACGAGGGACACAATGAAAAGCATTCAAATCTGCTCCCCGGGCTAAGATTCAGCCAGCGCTGTGGGAGCGCTTCCTCCGAACACCAAACCAGAGACAAACGATAGCAGAAGATCCAGCGTCCTCTATTCACCTTATCTGATCACAGCTGAGAAAACACGAGTTCAGGTGGAAATACTGCACTTTCAAACCCAGACCGGGCGCCGATCCTACAACCCCACCGCAGCATTCGAGCTCTCGAACCCACTCCCTGGAGCTCAGATAGTATGGAAATCCCAGGTTTCGAAACATCCCGGGCAGCTGTATCATCCAACACAAAGAAAAGACTGTATCCTTCTTGAGTATCCGTGGATCAAACCTCAATTAGAGGATCAAACCACAACAGGGAATGCCCCGAGTGCACATGAGGTAACCCAAACAGCCCAAAGCAAGAAGGGAAGGAATAAAAGATCACAGGATAGTTTCTTCACACAAGTAAACACTCAAGCATGCCACATCAAGTTCTTCAAACAAGCACAGAAGCACGCTGCTTACACGGACCCTCTCGTGATGGTCGTCCCTCCTCGCGCCCGTGAAGGAAAGCCGCTGGAATAAAGGACGAAGGAGCTCCTCTCTTTGTGAGAAGGAGCGCACACTAGTTCTCTCTGAGTCTCCCTGCTGAGGAAGGAGAAAAGAAGCTTCTCCCCAGAGATGTAACCCCCCCACCCCCTCCCTGAGGTTAATCCCTGCCGTGGCAGCCTCCGTCCCACTCCGCACTCCTTACTCTGTCCTGTGTCGCGGCTCCGGCTCCGAACTCCAGCTCGGCGGCCAGGAAGAGAGAGAAAGAGAAGAAGAGAGAGAAAGGAGGAGAGAGAGAGAGAGGACGGACGGACGGCAGTGCGAGCAGCAGCGTGAGAGCTGCCTCATGATGAAAGGCGATCCGCTGATCTCATCAAGCAGGGACAGCAGGCAAACAGAGAGAGAGGGAGGACACGCCCCTTACCCCACCCCCGACTCCTCATCCTCCTCCCCATGGGCTTTCACACTTTCGGCTCGGCCAATCAGCCGAGAGCTGCTCATAAACACACATGCTTCGAGTCTCCAGCCTGTTACTTCAGGCGCTCAGATATCTGTTTTGAAAGATAACCTGACTCCGGTTTGAGCGGCAACAGCGTTGTGAGGAGGAGGAATCGTGCTATTTCTGTGTTCATGGCTGACATGAAATATTCAATTTTAACATATCTAAAGGAAAATATTTTCCCAGAGGAGGACAGGACATGTACTTTGTGATTTTAATCCTGTTCAAATGAAGAAATGGTTTAGACTGAGAATATTATATAATGTTTTATGGCAAACTCTGGAAATCTGGATAGCAATGTCTGTGATTATGGTATTTTGCCAACTTTCTGAGTAAAACTTGTTTACTATACTGCTGGCATGCAATATAACAATTAACGAAAATGAAATTAATTTAATTGAATCACTGAGAATAAATAAGGAACTTTTTTTAATCCTATAAAAAAAATGTTTTATTTAAGGGTCACTGACGTGACGGGTCATTTTTTTTGTTCAAAGGCATTATTATTAATAATAATAAACAAAGATATGACATCCAAAGTATGTAAGGTAGTACAACTAGATCTTTTTTATTGAATCTTAAAGGTTTTAATTATATTTTGTTACATAAAAGCATTTTAAAGATGTTGAAGTGTCAAAAGGTCATTCGGTTTAACCGCCCAAAGGCCAATACAGCCATTTAATTCGTGATTAAAATATCTTAAAATGTAATAAATGTATATATTTTTTATTCTGGCATGATTTTATAACATCATATATCAACATAGTGCAAAATTATGTATAGAAGTCGTTGCTTTGTTATGAGAAAATGTCTGGAAAAATGAATTTCATTGATGTCATTCGGAGTAACCGATATAAAGGGACCATTTTAGATCAAGTCATGTGGTCAATATCATGTGACATCATTCAGACACCTGCAAAGGACCACATGGTCATGAAGCAAAGTAACTAACTTTCTTTTAACTATTTGAAAAATTCATGTTTTCTCTTGATCATACGCATGTCCCGAAACATCAGGTCATTCGGTGCAATCGCTATAAAACATGGAAAATGTTGTAATATTTTAAAAACTTGTACTAAATATAAAATGTTTGATTGACTAGATAGCTAGATATCAGCCTGTTAGCATTGTTTGAAAATATCGTCATTCGGTAAAACCGAAATTTTGGTTAAACCGAATGACTTTTTTTGTGACAAATTTTATCCATCTTGTAAAAAAATGACAAAAGCAGTGATAATTGATTATAAAAACCACATAATCTCATAATCTCACTTAATAAAACATCATAATTAATTATATCTCCATTATGTTTTTTTTACACTTATTCATCGATGAGCCTTATATCACATATTACAACCATGATGCATTTCAGGATGCACACATCAGGACATGTGACTTTTTCCTGACTGTAAATACCTGTAAATAAATAAAAAATAAAAATAAAATACCGTAAAAAAAAACTAATTCATTAATTAAAACTAAAAATTGTAAAATGTAAAATAAATAAATAAACTCTGCTTTTCTTTTGTGTTTTTTGCCTTCCTCAAAAATGTCTCAAAATGATAACACTACGTCACATAAGTAGTTATTTAGCATACATTTACATTTATTAAATCAGCATCTTAAACATGATAGATATTCTAATCAACTGGATATGAACTGCTTAGAGCAGCCTTTGCTCAGCCTTTGGTCTGAATAACTCTTAGACAACATTTTGGTGCTCAGACTTGATCCTTCCCCACTGTGCTACACTAACCCAACATCTTTAGGTCAAACATTTAACAGGCACGCTTCTCAGTCAAGCTCCAGATCTTGAATAAACACCATCTCCCTCCGTCCTGCAAGCCCTGTCAAACCCAAAACTCACTCAAATCCCTCTGAGACACCCTGAATGCACTCAGTCTTTCAGGGTGACGTGAATTTCCTGACCATTTCCTCCAAGGCCACACACACGAAAAAAACGAAAGGTCTGCGGCAGTAAAGAGGGAGCGAGTCGCCTTGTGCTACCCCCTCTCACCTTCTAGATGAAAACTCAATTAGCCTTTTCAAACATGCTGACCCGCTCTCTGAGGAAGCTCAGTCTGAAGGAAGCGCGAGTTACAGTGAAAACATACACAATCGTGTAGGATCAGCTGCAGCAGACATACTTTAGGGCCATTTACCTTTCCTCTAAATATACAAGCCAACTTGTTTAACAAAAACAAAACAAAATCCTCTGCCAACTGGAAAAGAAACATACTGAATGTCCACATAGAATGGGAGCAAATTAAAATGCAAATTTGACCAAACTTAGCCAAAACAATTTTAAAAAATATGAAGCACAGTGATGGACTTTGAAAGAACATAGATAAAAAAAATCAGACCAACCGTACTGTAGTTAGAGACAATTTCATGTTCTGTTCAATTATAGCGCCACCAAGTGGCTTTTTTTTTGTGTGCCCCCATGCATAAGCGTGTAAAATTGGGTGAAAATATCTAATTTCGTTAAGTTATGGACATTTAAATGTACGAACACATAAAAAAATTTACCCACACCTGATTTTGATTGCATCTTTTCCCCACTTACTATCAAAATTTTGACATTTGGCCATTAGCATATAATCAACGACCTATGTTTCCGATTTTCCTACAGTGGTTTCGTCTCGATCGGACTAACGGTTTCGAAGATATTCATGTTGTTTAATGTTCATGTTGAATGTTGTTTAAATGCTAAATCACAACATTGCACTAACCATAAGGCAAAACCTAACATGTTTGGTATCGTTGAAAATAAGTGAAAATAAGTCAACCACATCCAAAGTTATAAGCATGTAAATATTTTTTTCACCACTAGGTGGCGCTGGTCCGAAACATTGCGCCGATGACCCATACAGAGTTTCGTAATGATACATTCAAAATACAGTATTTTACTACAAAATTCAAAATGGCCAATATGGGAAAATTGGATATAATTCGACTTGGCATGATGCCCCGAATTTAATGAAGATATGATTTTTGGACAACTCCGGACCAGTAGGTGGTGCTGTGCCTAAACGCAGCACATAACATCAGGTCATGCTTGTGATGGTCTGAATACGAGCCTTACATCTACTCTCGCAAACAAGACTTAAAATTCGTTCGCACATTTTTCGAAAATGGTTTGACAAATCAAATTAAATTTCGACAACTTTTTGTCGGCATGGTGTGAAGATGATCTGGTTAAATTTTCAGCCTTGGAGGAGTCTGAAAAAGTAGGTTTTTTTGAAAATTCAAAAAGTGGGAAAATTTTCATGCATCGAAATGTCTTGAGCCAAGGAATCAGAGGAAAAGGGAATTTAGTTTTTAGCCTTTAAGGATCAAAAGTTATTAGAATAAACATGAGTGAAAGTTTGGACAGTTGGTGGCGCTAGAGAGACTGAGTTAGAGACTCCAAAATTGGTATGATTAATGTTGGGACTGACCTCTATCAGTATGCCAAATTTCATAACATTCCCGCAAACGGTTCAATGGGTGGCCATAGACTAGATCGGAAGAAGAAACAACGGAAGAATAATAATAAGAAGAATGCCAACAGATACAATAGGTGCCTACGAACCTTCGGTGATTGGCCCCTAGTTAGTGTTGGTGTTTTTCTTGGATGCTTACTGGCCCAAGTTAAAAGACTTGTGTTTATCTTTTTTTGAAAGTCTATCTGCAAAGCGTACATCCGTTCACTGTGAAAAGTAACAGCACGCATATCGCCAACAAGCCACATGATTTGAGGCATCATGAAGCACAAATTGTGCAGGAAAGTCTGAAGAGTTACCACATTAAAATCAAAACTTTAGTGGCTTTTAGTCAATGTGTGTTGGCTTTGAGGCTAATCTATATGCTAATGTACCCTTAAACATACTCTTTCAGCAGATACACAAAATAAACCAAACAGTCTTTCTCTTCCAGGAAATACACCAAAAATATTGATGACTCATCCTGAATTTACTCATTTTGTTCAATTAAATTAATATAAACTTGTGATTAATTGACTAATGGCTTAAATGAACGACTACTAGTCGACTGGAAAAATTAGTCTGGGGCAGCCCTAAAAATGTCTGACCTCACCACTGAATTTATCGACCAAGTCTCTGGTTCAAGGGGGGTTTTATTTGTGAAATAAAGTGTCGCTTCAAATTGCATTTTCCAACCAAACTCCCACCCATTACTCCAGCTTTATCTTTCATTGTCTTTCTCCTCGATCTACTTTGACTGAGCGTTGTGGCCAGCTGTGTAAATTGGCTCCTCGTTTTCTGCTTCAGGGCATTTTAACACTTCTGGGCCAGCATGTGGTGGGGGAACAGGGGAGATGGGAGGGACTTGTGTTAATCTACTGGACAATAGGGGAGACCCCCTTCCAGAGAGAGATAATGGCCCAGCGGCCCGGGAGGGGGCTCCATCTGAGAGGTCTTTCTATAATAGAGGGGGCTTTGGAGTGGGAGGGGGGCCAGGCACACCTCCAGGCGACACACGCGTCACAAACAAAGCCATGCAATTTTCTGAGCACCAGTGTTGGAGGACGGAGAGGGGTGGAAATGAGGAGACGAGAAGCAAGTTAAAAAGGCAGTTGCAAAAACTGCCCCTGGACAGATGGCAAACACGCAAGCGAAGAGAATAAGAGAATGAGAATGAAAGAAAGAGTGACAGATATGATGACACATATTCATAAAGCAGACATTAACAAGCACACAAGCTTCAGATTACAATTACAGATCACAGGTACAGCACACACGCACACAGATGGATGGGTCCAGGAGGAAGCGACTGTATCGCCCGGCTCTTTGTTTATGACACAATAGCCGCTTACATCAGTGTGTGACGGCACATGGAAAACTCTGCCACCCCCCTCTATTCGGGCAAACAGACCAGCTGGATCCACACTGATATCATTCACCGCAAACACACACACACACACATACAAAATCATCTGCACACAGAGATTTTATTCAGAACACACACAGACACACTCACACAGACACACATGCGCACACACACATTTTTCCAGATTAAAATTTTGCTTCCAATATTAACTGTTGGAATTGCGAGATATAAACTTGTAATTGCAAGAAAAAAGTCAGAATTGCGAGAAAAAAGTCAGAATTGTGGGAAAAAAGTCAGAATTGCGAGAAAAAAATTTGAATTGCGAGATTTAAACTCACAATTGTGTGATATAGTCGTAAATGCGTGTTATAAAGTCAGAATTGTGATATAAATTCGCAATTGCATGGAAAAAGTCAGAATTGCGAGATATAAACTCCTAATTGCGAGAAAAAAGTCAGAATTGCAAGAAAAAAATTTGAATTGCGAGATTTAAACTCACAATTGTGTGATATAGTCGCAAATGTGTGTTATAAAGTCAGAATTGTGATATAAATTCACAATTGCATGAAAAAAGTCAGAATTTCAAGAAAAAAGTCAGAATTGCAAGAAAAGTCAGAATTGCGAGAAAAAAGTCAGAATTGCAAGAAAAGTCAGAATTTTCGAGAAAAAAGTCAGAATTGTGGGAAAAAAGTCAGAATTGCGAGAAAAAAATTTGAATTGCGAGATTTAAACTCACAATTGTGTGATATAGTCGCAAATGCGTGTTATAAAGTCAGAATTGTGATATAAATTCGCAATTGCATTGAAAAAGTCAGAATTGCGAGATATAAACTCCAAATTGCGAGAAAAAAGTCAGAATTGCAAGAAAAAAATTTGAATTGCGAGATTTAAACTCACAATTGTGTGATATAGTCGCAAATGTGTGTTATAAAGTCAGAATTGTGATATAAATTCACAATTGCATGAAAAAAGTCAGAATTTCAAGAAAAAAGTCAGAATTGCAAGAAAAGTCAGAATTGCGAGAAAAAAGTCAGAATTGCAAGAAAAGTCAGAATTTTCGAGAAAAAAGTCAGAATTGCAAGAAAAAAGTCAGAATTGCGAGATATAAACTCCAAATTGCAAGAAAAAAGTCAGAATTTTTAGAAAAAAAGTCAGAATTGCAAGAAGTCAGAATTGCAAGAAAAAATCTGAATTGCGAGATTTAAACACAATTGTGGGATATAGTTGCAAATGTGTTTTATAAAGTCAGAATTGTGTGATATAAATTCGCAATTGCAAGAAAAGTCAGAATTGCGAGAAAAGTCAGAATAGCAAGAAAAAAGTCAGATATGCAAGATTTAAACTCACAATCGTGATATAGTTGCAAATGCGTGTTATAAAGTCAGAATTGTGTGATATAAACTCAGAATTGCAAGAAAAAAGTCAGAATTGCGAGAAAAAAATCTAAATTGCAAGAAATAAACTCGCAATTGTGAGAAAAAAGTCAGAATTGCGAGAAAAAAGTCAGAATTGCGAGAAAAAAGTCAGAATTGCGAGATATAATCACACACACACATTTTTCCAGATTAAAAATGTTCCTTCCAATATTAACTGTAAGAAGATAGATAGTGTGTAAAATAAAACAAATTTTATAGTACTTTCATAGCAAAAAATGAACAAACATGAATTAAGAATGAAAAACAGTATATTTATAAATGAACATTAGCATTTATTAGACTGTTCATTGTTAGCTCATGATGCCGAACTCAACTAATGTTAACAAAGTGAACCTTATTGTGACTGTTTCCAACTAAATGAAAATCCTTTCTATTTCATCTGCTGACTAAACAATTAAAAATTGATGTCTGTACCTTTCTGTTTTCATCAGTCATGCTTCTATTGAACATGCTGTATTCTCCATTGACAACAGCAGTCCCTTGCCACTCATTTAGATATGATGAATGTCCGCTGACTCTACAAAATATTTATAATCAATAGTGGTTGACTTAAAAATTTATCAAAACATATATATCATCAATATTGGTCCACCTCCAAACCGGATGGCTTACACATCTAATATTCTACAGTTTAAATCAAGCATTTACCATCCTTTTATGCAGACTTGAGTGTTGTACCGTTATATACACTTGGGTTTGGAAAGTCAGCTTTCATAGAGATTATTCATCCCAGAGACTCAACATTTGAATCAGTTCACTGAACAGATTGACTTTATTATATTTTAGGTGAGAATCTTTTTGTGCATTAGTGTGTCATTGAATCATTCATTGAACCATTTGAAAAACAAATTATTCATGACTAAAACATAAAACATAATCAAAAATTCATATGCATTTCCCCCAGAAAAGTAACAACATCTCATTTTCTTCCATTTTATCTACTACTACATTCATCAAGCTGTAGAGAAAAGACATCCATATTAAGAGTTTCAATAACATCCTCACACAATTTTATTTGCGTATCATCGACTTTTGTTACACATTTGCATGTGTAACAAAAACTGTACGAGAATGACTCATGATTCATCCACCTAAAGGACTGAAATCAAAAACCACAGATTTGTTCACAAAGGAAATCCCACTATTTCATATCAAAGCAAACTTCAAGTGAACCGGATCCAGTTTGCACAACAATGTTCTGATGTGAAATTCCCTATTTAAAGCTTTTATATCGAACTGGACACTCATCCTGAGTGTCTGCGTAGAGGTTGTATTTCCTAATTTCCCAGAAATCGCAAGGATAAAGATTCACAATGTTTCCACAAAAGAGGAGTGTCTGTTAACAAAGTGGGCAAAGCAAACAATCTGACAGGATAAACATGCACAACATAGGCAGCCAACAAGCCAACCACCATTCAAAACATATACCTAAAAACAGACTTCAAAACACGCTCCAGACAACAAACACAGGACATTCCAAATAAAACTTCTCAGTACACAGTCACAGAAACCAATACGACAGACACACTCGAACCACAGACAGCACTCAAACACATGACGTCACCTTCCAATTACGAGAAACAAGCTAACCTAAACTCTGCTCGTACAAACACTGGTCTAAGAGATCTGGCAACAAGCGGCAATGCCTCATTTGATGTCTCTCTGAGTTTCGATCTGAGCGTGATGATTCTGCAGCTTCTTATCAATGACGTCTGGATGTGCAAAGTACGGCGTCAGGCTATAAATTTGGGAAGGGCACAGAATCAATGCCCTAAGTGGTGGAGAAGTGGCGCAGAGCTTAGATGGAAGGATGGGAGATAAAATAAATGATGCATTTGGCACAACAGCCTTCCTCCCTGCCAACATCTTTCCATCTCCTTCATCAGTTCCTTATATTTCAGCCTCACTTTAATCCTCCATTTCAGGTTTAGCTTCTTCCCTACATGATGGTATTCAATTTCAGTTTCCCACCTCTGCCACCTGAGATCTCATACAGCCTTCAAATGATGTCGGAATGATGATGAGACAAGCACAAATAAACACCTCAACGGCATATTTACCAGCTGAGGTATATGGAAGCTTGTTTTCACCACGGAATAAAAAAATAAAAAAGGGTGATTGTGAGAGTTACAAAGTCAGAATTGCGAGAAAAGTCAGAATTGCGAGATATAAACTTGCAATTGCGAGAAAAAGAATTGCGAGATATAAACTTGCAATTGTGAGAAAAAAGTCAGAATTGCGATAAAAAAGCCAGAATTGCGAGAAAAAAAGTCAAAAATTGCGAGAAAAAAGTCATAATCATGTGATGTAAAGTAGCAATTGTAAGATATTAACTTGCAATTGCGAGAAAAAAGTCAGAATTGCAAAAAAATGTCAGAATTGCGAAATATAAACTTGCAGCTGCAAGAAAAAAGTCAGAATTTCAAGAAAAAAGTCAGAATTGCAAGAAAAAAAGTCAGAATCGCGTGATATAAAGTCAGAATTGCTTGATATAAACTAGCAATTGCGGGAAAAAAGTCAGAATCGCGTGATGTAAAATAGCAATTTTGAGATATAAACTTGAAATTGCGAGAAAAAAGTCAGAATTGCAAAATATAAACTTGCAATTGCAAGAAAAAAGTCAGAATTGCGAGAGAAAAAGCCAGAATTGCGAGGAAAAAAAGTCAAAAATTGCGAGAAAAAAGTCAGAATCACGTGATGTAAAGTAGCAATTGTAAGATATAAACTTGCAATTGCAAGAAAAAAGTCAGAATTGCGAAATATAAACTTGCAACTGCAAGAAAAAAGTCAGAATTTCAAGAAAAAAAGTCAGAATTGCAAGAAAAAGTCAGAATCGCGTGATATAAAGTCAGAATTGTGAGATATAAACTTGCAATTGCGAGAAAAAAGTTAGAATTGCGAGAAAAAAGTCAGAATCGCGTGATGTAAAATAGCAATTGTGAGATATAAACTTGAAATTGCGAGAAAAAAGTTAGAATTGCGAGAAAAAAGTCAGAATCGCGTGATGTAAAATAGCAATTGTGAGATATAAACTTGAAATTGCGAGAAAAAAGTCAGAATTGCAAAATATAAACTTGCAATTGCAAGAAAAAAGTCAGAATTGCGAGAAAAAAAGCCAGATTTGCGAGGAAAAAAAGTCAAAAATTGTGAGAAAAAAGTCAGAATCACGTGATGTAAAGTAGCAATTGTAAGATATAAACTTGCAATTGCGAGAAAAAACTCAGAATTGCGAAATATAAACTTGCAACTGCAAGAAAAAAGTCAGAATTTCAAGAAAAAAAGTCAGAATTGCAAGAAAAAAAGTCAGAATCGTGTGATATAGTCAGAATTGCTTGATATAAACTCGCAATTGCGAGAAAAAAAGTCAGAATTGTGAGAAAAAAGTCAGAATCGCGAAATATAAACTTGCAATTATGAGAAAAATACAGAATAGCAAGAAAAAAAGTCAGAATCGCATGATATACTGTAAAGTCGCAATTGTGAGAAAAAGTCAGAATTGTGTGAAAAAAGTCAGAATTGTGAGATATAAACTTGCAATTGCAAGAAAAATTCTTGCATTTCTGACTTTTTTCTCGCAATTGAGACTTTATATAACGCAATTCTGACTTTTTTCCTCACAATTCTGATTTTTTAATTATTTGCAATTATCTTTTAGTTTTTTTATTCCATGGCAGAAACAAGCTTCCATAGAGGTACACTACCATTTAATTTATTTATTTTGTTAATAGTACTTCTATTTAGCAAGTCACTGTTCTACGTCCAAACGAGACTTGGAAAGGCATTGAACGGGTTTGTGAACACACTAAATAACTATGACATTTCATTTGTGAACAAACTCAATGAATTGATCATCCATTTAATGAACAAACACTCACTGACAGACTGAAAGCATGTTGTTCGTTCAGTTTGCCGTGCGAGTCAATCTTGTTCAACAAGGAAAGAAACAAGGAAAGAAAGGGGCAGAAGAATTATGAATATGCAAAAATATTAAATTAAAATGACGTGAGGACATAATTGAAACATTTAAGCTAATATTGTTGTTTTATATACAGTAGTTTGATTAATGTCATGGCTAGCAGTTAATGGAGGGAGGATCTGCTTTGTTCACAACAAAGCAGAACTCCATTAGTAGAACTGAAGATGCATAAAAACACTTGTTTCAGTCACAGACAGGTTTTGGATGACTCAGATGAGTGAATTGCATGCAAATGAGTCACTGAACAAAAATTTTTGGTCTGAGTCCCTGGGATGAATGACTTTAGGGCTTGGAAATTAAAGTAGCAACATTTGATTGTAAAATTTTGCTAATACAATTTTTATTCCCAATTTTATCATCACATATGATTTCGGAACTCACAGCATTCCAGGAAGAACTGAAGGCAGCATTAGCATTTAAATGCATGTGTTTTCTTTAGCTCTTTAACCTTTCACTTCCTGCCACAGGTCTGGTGGTTTGGTGTATTTCTGTACACACACACACAGATCTTAGAGTTTACCGCATTTCCTCCAAGCCATTTCATTTGAGGTCATGTCCTGTCTAATCTAAGTACCTTTGTGTGTCCTTGTTCTCTTATTGAGGTCGAGCCCACAGAAGCAGTGGGGTCTCTGTCTCCGTGACTGACTGTGAGGTCAGTTTAGGGCTAAGGGGTCAGGGTTTAATCAGCTTAATGGCTCCTCGTTCATCTCTTTTCCCCCGATGACCCCAAACCCAGACCACTGTGACCCCCATGGCAGCTGTTGATCTGTGTGTGACCCTAAAAACCACCCACAATAAGATGATCCACCCCATCCTATTCACTTCACCTCAACAGACACACATTTGTGTTAATTACTATATGAGGATAATGCTTACAAAGCCCCACAGGCACTCGTGTGGAATGGATGAGACTGGCACTATCCAATTTAGTTTACGCGAATGAACTGAATATCACAAAAACAATTTGCAAATAAATCAGCGCTTCCATTATATATATTCAAAAGAACAAAACTGCCACTTTCAGGGAAAATGATGCAAATTAGAAACAGAAATGGAAATAGTAGCCACTAGAAAAGACCGGGCTACCCGGTTCCCCAACAAAAATCGTGTTCAGGAGGGTAAAATCCACATTTTTGGTGGGGTTCCCCTGGTAAAATTCGTATTCCAGGGGCTAAATATCATGTTTTTTGGACTCGCGGACATGAAAAACAACTCATGACAACAGTTTTAAAGTAGCCCAATTCCGCGGGAAAACCGCATACTTTGCAACACTGCTTGGCAGTCCTGTGAGGTGATATTAGCCAATCATTTTGGCCAATCAACAGTAGCCAATGACAGTGACTGATGACATTTTTGAATTGTTTGTCCATATTTCACCCTAACATGGGTTGAAACAACCCAGCATCCACCCACCTCAAACAAGCTATGTTCCTCAACCTAGTGTGCCATCGCTTCATAGAAACTAAAGCCTTCTGTACACGGAGAACGCACATTTTGTTGGGTTATTTTCAAAGTGTTGGGTAGTTTAGAGTGTAACCCACTGCTGGGTTAAATTTCTCTGACAGTAGAAATAACGTATCCCCTCATAATCTACCCAGCTTTAACAGCTCACGCTTCAGTTGCTCAACAACAACAAAGCTGGAGAATCTCACACAGCCAAAATGAGGATTGTCAGTAACGGTGTTCAGCCTTACATTGTTCAAACCGGAGTCGACACTGATGGAGAGACTCAGGAAGAAGTTACAACTTTTAGACGTTTCTGAATGGTTAGTGGATAAATTGATGTAGTTGCTGTGGAGTTGATTCAACTCATCCACTAGCATGTGCCGTCATCTTCATCTTTTGTGTTGAATTGACCCTCATTTGGTGTAAAATGACGGCATGACAACAACACTCTACTACAACAACTCTTCCTCTTCTCTAAAGCAGCTCAACATGGCCCCGCCCCCTTTGTTGTGTGTTCTCGGGGGCGGGGTTTATGTAAATTTTAGGGTTAGTGATGTCACCAACATTGTAGTCCCTACCAGCCGTCCTTAAAAAGCAAAAATCTCCCTTTGCATTGAACTTTGAGCGTTTTTATTCAAGGATGCATTAAATGGTTACTTTTTAAGATTCAAATAAATGCTTTTCTTTTGAATTTTCTATTGATCAAAGAATCCTGAAAAATGACGGTTTCCCAAAACTGTATTTAATAATGA
The DNA here is from genome assembly GCA_036281575.1 of Ancherythroculter nigrocauda. Taxonomy (NCBI): domain Eukaryota; kingdom Metazoa; phylum Chordata; class Actinopteri; order Cypriniformes; family Xenocyprididae; genus Ancherythroculter; species Ancherythroculter nigrocauda. Next base: position 2,275,665 of record VTFQ01000008.1, on the reverse strand, counting down.
TAAGAAATTATTCTTGAGAATCAAATCATTATATTAGAATGATTTCTGAAGGATCATGTGACATTGAAGACTGGAGTAACGATGCGGAAAATTCAGAATAATAAATTATATTTTATTAACCCTTAAATGCATGACTGTTTCGCCAATCATTCTTACATATTCGGGTCTTTATCGACCCGGATCTATATCTAACACGGAAGGATCTCTACCTGTCGCGATAATATAAAACTCCTCTGATATTAGAGGAACAATTACAGAAGAATAAAATAAATTGTATTTTGTTACCTTTTGGAGCTTGAAAGGGCTCAGTTTGAGCAGATGTTTTATGCCATCATAACTGTGCTCGTCAGAGCTCATTTCCCAGTAAATTCAGCAAATAATAGGCTAGTTTTATGTTTGAGGTCACGAATATGAGCCCATTCACGATCTCAAACGTATTCTCAAAACTATATAATTTTCAACATCTTCAAAATCAATATTTCGATCTCTAACAGCTTCACCAGATCCATCCAGTAAGAGTTACAGTCATGTTTGATTGCGTTCAGTACTTGTAAATCGCTGAGCCATTTCATGTTTTTCTTATTATTTTGTTTTCTGTCTGAATGAGTCGTCACTTCAGCATCAGACATTGCCACCTTGTGGAATAAAGGTGAATTGCACTGATTCTGTCATCTAAGATTCAATTATTGTTGTGCAGAAAAAATATATGTACACTCATACACACCTCGGGTCGTTAGCGACCCTATACAATTTTTACACAAAATTAATACAAAAATAGGCATTCTTTTATAATTTTATGATTTTTTTCTTGTCATATTCTTTATAATAAATTGATTGAGGAATACCAAGAAGGTTGAAGTCTAACTTTAAAAAATGAATGAGGAGGAGGGTAGTGAATGATGTCCCGGGTCACTAAAGACCCGAGGTATGCATTTAAGGGTTAATATATATTAAAATGAAAAACAGTTCTTTTAAATTGTAATAATATTTGACAATATTACTGTTTTTATGCATTAGAAGGCAGTTTACTTAAGTTTTGTATCGGGAGTGTGTCAATTAAACGGCTCTCTCTGTAGGCAGACCAATGGGTTTTGGAACAGAGCGAGTCTATGCTCCCTTTTGTAACCTTGCAATAACATTAATTCAACTTAAGAACGGAAACAAACCTTCTGTTCCAGTCAGGCATTGTTAAGAGCTTATCAGACCGCTGAACAGAACCTGGATAATTAGCTGAATGTGTGTGTGTGTTTGTGTTATTCCACTCTCCTTTCTTTTAGTGTTATCGCCACAAAGGCTCTGTTCTGTTTAAGCCAAATAGCCGGCATGTGTTGTGGGTGCCGGCCCCTTGTAATTCAAACCCGGGCTCTGACATACAGCGGATGGGATGGCTGATTTGCTAACTCTATCTGCTGCTACTTCTCTCTCGCTGTCTTTCTCTGAAATATTCAGAGACACACGGGCTCCTGTTACCTGCCTGGCCGGCAGACGAGGGCCAGCGGATCCACTTTCCGACCACAGCATCTCCAAGGGCAACAAGTACGGAGTGTGTGTCCGCATGTAAGAGAGAACTCGCGTTTGTTTGCAATGGTATATGCATATGCAGAAGGTGTAGTTTCTTCTCCCTATCTTACGATGTGTGTGATCACGGCCGGACATTCTCGGAGCCCTTTGCATTATTTATTGTGCTGCTCCAGGTCTGTATAATCAAAACGGCGCCCGATATGTTCAGCTTACACCGTAAGCAACCATTCTGAAGGACACGTGGCCTCATTTGGTCTCATCTGGCTTCTATAAAGCAACACTCCAAAGCAGATGGGACAAAGGGACATACTGAGAGGAGCCAAAATGCCTCCGATATTGGTCTAGACACAATGAATAATAAACTCAGAGTTGACAGAACTTAACAACTTAAAGGCAAAATTTAAGCAAAATTCACTTTGAATATAAATGCGTGTTGGCAGGAAAAGGAAAATATTAAAATATTAATGACGCACAAATATAAATGAGGCCTGCTTATTGGACACAATGAAGCATAAAGGCCTGATGTAGACTGAGCTCATCAATGTCAAACTTTACTTTTCCAAAATCAATGTCTCTTTCATTGATCGTGTGAATGCATGTTCACCTGGGAACGCATGAGAGCATCGACTGTCACAGAATCAAGAATGAGGCTGGGTCGTCTGTGGCGTCTGAGCCAGGCACATAATCCTTCATGGAGAGAGGAATGCACATGTAAACAACCAAACACGGCTCAGAGGTCACCGGAGGTCACATGCCTTCTTCAGGTCAGGTCTGAAGTGGAGAGCCAGAGAAAACATTTATGTAGAAATGTTGGGATTTGCACCGGGGCGATTCTAGGGATAGTTCACACAATTTCAAAAAATCTGACATCATTTACTCAGCATCATGTTGTTCCAAACCTGTATGAGTTTCTTCTTCTGCTGAACACTAAAGAAGATATTTTAAAGGATATTATAGCCAAACAGCTGACGGCAGCTATTGACTTCCATATTAGGAGAAAAAATACTATGAAAGTCAATGGCTAAGTCAACTATCTTTGATGTTTTCAAATCAGTGTTGTTATTAACACTATTAAAAATAATCTTTATTAATAAAGCTAAAATTAAATATAAATATTAAAGGGTTAGTTCACCAAAAAATGAAAATTCTGTCATTTATTACTCGCTGTTCCACACCTGTTAGACCTTTATTAATCTTCAGAACTCAAATTGAGATATTTTTTATGAAATCCGATAACTCAGTGAGGCCTGCATTGGGAGCAATGACATTTCCTCTCTCAAGATCCATTAATGTACTAAAAACATATTTAAATCAGTTCATGTGAGTACAGTGGTTCAATATTAATATTATAAAGCCACGAGAATATTTTTGGAGCGCCAAAAAAAACAAAATAATGACTTATTTAGTGATGGCTGATTTTAAAACACTGCTTCAGGAAGATTCGAAGCACAAATGAATCAGTGTATCGAATCATGATTCAGATCACGTGACAAACTGCCAACGGCTGAAATCACGTGACTTTGGCGCTCCGAACCGCTGATTTGACACACTGATTCCTGAAGCAGTGTTTTGAAATCGGCCATCACTAAATAAGTCATTATTTTGTTTTTTTTGGCGCTCCAAAAATATTCTCGTGGCTTTATAATATTAATATTGAACCACTGTACTCACATGAACTGATTTAAATATGTTTTTAGTACATTAATGGATCTTGAGAGAGGAAATGTCATTGCTGGCTATGGAGGCCTCACTGAGCCATCAGATTTCATCAAAAATATCTTAATTTGTGTTCCAAAGATTAATGAAGGTCTTACGGGTGTGGAACGGCATGAGGGTGAGTAATTAATGACAGAAATTTCATTTTTTGGTGAACTAACCCTTTAAGTGTAAAAATTAAACTTAAAAAAATAATAAAAAATCAGAAATGCTGCCAAACCTGAAATAAAACCTCGTCCTCATCTGGGATCATGTAGAGCTCTTTGAAGCTGCACTGAAACTGACATTTGGACCTTCAACCCGTTGAACCCCAGTGAAGTCCACTATATGGAGAAAAATCCTGGAATGTTTTCCTCAAAAACCTTCATTTCTTTTCCACTGAAGAAAGAAAGACATGAACATCTTGGATGACATGGAGGTGAGTAAATTATCAGGAAATTTTCATTTGAAAGTGAACTAATCCTTTAAAATACAAACCCAATGTTAACTTGAACGAGGTGTGAAGAACCTCATTCCAACAATAGTGACTTTACTGTTACTGGTCTCATAATTATGATTACTTGTGTTACATGTACAATTTTAAAACTAAAATCAAATTCTAACAAAAATATTTTAGCAAAATGTGTATTTTAGTCATAATTTTTGCGCCGTCTATCTGTTTGTCAGTAGACCTAGATGTAAAATGATTGATAATTGTGCTGTATTTGTGTGTGTGTTATTTTGCTATTTGACTGAGGGGCCAAACATTGCCACAGACTACATGGAAACATAATATTTATGACTTCAAAGCTTTATTAGCAATGATAATGGGAGACTTTAAAGTGAATCTTACAACAACATTCATAAAAAAAGCACCAAGAGTGTATTGTAAATTCATTTAAAGGAAAAAGAGTCGATATGAAATGGCGTCACAGATTTTTTTGGGTCTAAATTTGAATGCAATGTACCTTGATAGCAAACTGAATGGTATTGAGCTATTTATCTATAATTTGTTTTGTAAACAGGAAGGGCATTTGCGAGGAAATGTGTGTTCAGGTAACAAAACAAAACCATTAGGCTCATAAGTAAGGGCCAATCAATATATTCAAAAAATCATTCAGAATTTCACACTGAAGAGAAAGGAAGGAAAATAAAGGATCTTGTTTCCATCATGACCCTCAAACCTTTGCGCAAACAATTTTTTTATGTTTCCATGACAACTGTGAAATGATGGAATGGATGGATAGTAGCACCATGCACAGCGAGAACGGCTTCCATGATATCTAAAGATAAGTGTGGCGGAGAGACAGCAGAGAGAGAGTATGAAGACCAGAGGCAGAAAAGTAGGGCAAATAAAGAGCTAGGTATAATAAGTGCACTACAGATGTCTCATGTCGCCCCACAATGGCAGCGCTCCCTGCCAAACAGGTCTGTCAATTCACTGCTAAATTTCCCAAGGGACTTTGCAACAGCGCTCGGCACTTCCAGGCCCCTGGTGTGAGCGCTGAGGCGTCGTCTGCTCTACCTGAATTTACCAATGACGAGCGCTGTGCAAACTAGGTCACTGGGTACGGTCAACGACACAGGAGCGCCGACGACTCCCCTGACAGTAAGACTGGTATAAAAATGCAGGTTTTGTGGCAGCTTGATAGCTGTGTTTCTAACCTCTTGTCATCCTGTTGTAAGAGTTTCCTATTTTGCTGTGCATTATATACTCAAGAGGTGTCAAAAGAAGTATAGTGCTGAAACATAAGCAAACTCTGTCAAAGAGCCGCAGCAGTTGTACAAAACAAATGAAATTTAGCACAAAAGAAGTTTACTCATGAGGGAAAATGTACACTACTGTTCAAAAGTTTGGGGTCAGTAAGATTTTTTGTTTTATTTAAAGGATTGATTTATGATTATGAACTTTAGTTAGTGTGTAATGTTGCTGTTTGATCATAAACAACATCTGCAAAGTTACGACGCTCAAAGTTCAATGCAAAGGAGATATTTTCTACAGAAATCGCTTTTTAAGGACTACAACAAATGGCTGGTAGGGACTACAACAAGCTTCTTCCTGGGTTTGTGACATCACTGACCCTAAAATTTGCATAAACCCCGCCCTCGAGAACACACATCAAAGGGGGCGGGGCCATGTTGGGCTGCTTTAGAGAAGAGGAAGAGTTGTTGTAGTCGAGTGTTGTTGTCATGCCGTCATTTTACGCCGGACTGCTTCACAAACGAGGGTCAATTCAACACAAAAGATGAACATGACGGCACATGCTAGTGGATGAGTTGAATCAACTCCACAGCAACTACATCAATTTATCCACTAACCATTCAGAAACGTCTAAAAGTTGTAACTTCTTTCTGAGTCTCTCCATCAGTGTCGACTCCGGTTTGAACAATGTAAGGCTGAACACCGTTACTGACAATCCTCATTTTGGCTGAGTGAGATTCTCCAGTTTTGTTGTTGTTGAGCTGTTAAAGCTCCGCCCTCTTTTGGAAAGGGGGCGGGAGCAGCAGCTCATTTGCATTTAAAGGGACACACAAAAACGGCGTGTTTTTGCTCACACCCAAATAGGGGCAAATTTGACAAGCTATAATAAATGATCTGTGGGGGATTTTGAGCTGAAACTTCACCGACACATTCTGGAGACACCAGAGACTTACATTACATCTCGTGAAAGAGGCATTATAGGTCACCTTTAATGTTCAAAAAATGAAAATCACAGATAAATCAGATAAACAAATGATAAAGCTTGGGTTACTGAATATTAGATCTATTTCTTCAAAAGCACTTATTGTAAATGAAATTATCACAGACAATAAACTAGACTTGCTGTGTTTGACAGAAACCTGGCTAAAACCAGACGATTACATTACTTTAAATGAATCTAGTCCTCAAGGTTATGATTATCGACACAATCCTCGACAGAAAGGCAAAGGGGGAGGTGTTGCTGTAATTTATAGTAATATATTCAGAATCATTCAAAAGAATTTCAAATATAATTCCTTTGAAGTGATGGTGCTTTATGTAACATTATGTAAGTTGACATTTGTGCTGGCTACTGTATACAGGCCACCAGGGCACCATACTGACTTTATCAAAGAATTTGCTGATTTTCTATCAGAGTTAGTACTAGCTGCGGATAAAGTCCTTGTTGTTGGTGATTTTAATATCCATGTAGATAATAACAAAGACGCATTTGGATTGGCATTTGCAGACATTTTAAACTCTATTGGAGTTAGACAACACGTGTCAGGACCCACTCATTGTCGTAATCATACCCTAGATCTAATACTGTCGCATGGAATTGATATTGATGCTGTTGAAATTCTACAGCAGAGCGATGATATATCAGATCATTATTTAGTCTCGTGTATAATACAATTAGCCAAGGCTACAAAACCACCACCCAGCCATAAATATTGTAGAACCATCACGTCTACCACTAAAGATTGCTTTATAAATAATCTCCCCGAGCAGTTTCATCGCCTTAGTATACCTGATAACTTAGAAGAACTCGATGCTGCAACAGAAACTATTGGCTCTCTCTTTTCCAGCACATTAGATGCAGTCGCTCCTTTACGTCTAAAGAAGATTAAGGAAACTAATCCAACGCCATGGTATGACGAGCACACTCGGGCTCTAAAACGAGCTGTGAGAAAAGCTGAACGTAGCTGGAAGAAAACAAAACTAGAAGTTTTTCGCCTTTCGTGGAAAGAAAAAATGATTGAGTATAGAACGGCTATAAGAAATGCTAGATCTACTTATTTTTCAAATCTCTTAATAGAAAACAAACATAATCCTAGGTATTTATTTGACACAGTGGCTAAATTAACTAGAAACAGAGATTCAACTGCTGACGTTTCCATAGAGCACAGCAGTAATGACTTTATGAACTTCTTTACTTGCAAGATTGATAATATTAGAGAGAAAATTAAAAACATGCAACCGTCTACAGTTTCGCTTCAGACAGTGCACTGTAGTGTCCCTGAGGTAAAACTAGAATCATTCGCCACTATAGGAGAGGAAGAATTATCTAAACTTATCAAATCATCAAAATCAACGACATGTATGTTAGACCCAATTCCGACTAAACTACTGAAAGAAATGCTTCCAGAGGTCGTAGGTCCACTTCTTGATATAATTAATTCATCGTTAACACTAGGATACGTGCCAAAAACCTTTAAGCAGGCTATTATTAAACCTCTTATTAAAAAACCTCAACTAGATCCGAGAGATTTAGTAAATTACAGGCCAATCTCGAATCTACCTTTTCTGTCAAAGATACTAGAAAAGGCAGTTTCAACACAACTGTGCTCCTTTTTAGAAAGAAATGGAATCTGTGAGGATTTCCAGTCAGGATTTAGACCATACCATAGTACTGAGACTGCTCTCGTTAGAGTTACAAACGATCTACTCCTATCATCCGATCGTGGCTGTATTTCTCTATTAGTGTTATTAGATCTCAGTGCTGCTTTTGACACTATCGATCACAACATTCTTTTAAAAAGACTTGAAAACTATATTGGCATTAGTGGAACTGCTTTGGCATGGTTCAAATCGTACTTATCTGACCGTTATCAGTCTGTAGTAGTAAATGAAGAGATGTCGTATCGATCACAGGTTCAATATGGAGTACCACAAGGCTCAGTACTAGGACCGTTGCTTTTCACTCTGTACATGCTACCCTTAGGACAGATAATTAGGAAGCATGGTGTTAGTTTTCATTGCTACGCTGACGATACTCAGCTCTATATTTCCTCGCGCCCTGACGAAACCTACAAATTCACAAAACTAACAGAATGCATAGCTGACATTAAAAACTGGATGACAAGAAATTTCTTATTATTAAATTCAGAAAAAACTGATATCCTAATCTTTGGACCAAAAACTTCCTCACGAAAAAACCTTGAATACTCTCTAACACTTGACGGGTGCTCCATTAAATCTTCGTCCTCAGTTAGGAACCTGGGTGTGCTCTTTGATACCAATCTTTCATTTGAAAGTCATGTTTCTAGTATCTGTAAAACCGCATTCTTCCATCTAAAAAATATATCTAAATTACGACATATGCTCTCAATGACAAATGCGGAACAGTTGGTTCATGCATTCATGACCTCAAGACTAGATTATTGTAACGCTCTACTGGGTGGTTGTTCTGCTCGGCTTTTAAACAGACTACAGTTGGTCCAAAATGCGGCAGCTAGAGTTCTTACTAGAACCAGAAAGTATGACCATATTAGCCCAGTTCTGTCAACATTACATTGGCTCCCTATTAAACATCGTATAGATTTTAAAATCTTGCTACTTACTTATAAAGCTCTAAATGGTTTAGCTCCCCAGTACCTAAGTGAGCTCTTAATGCATTATAGTCCTTCACGTCTATTGCGATCTCAGAATTCAGGCCAGTTGATAATACCCAGAATATCAAAATCAACTGAAGGCGGCAGATCCTTTTCCTATTTAGCACCTAAACTCTGGAACAATCTTCCTAGCATTGTTCGGGAAGCAGACACACTCTGTCAGTTTAAATCTAGACTAAAAACACATCTCTTTGCTCTTGCATACACATAACACATTATCAATACATTAACATTTTTCAAATCCGTTAAAGGATTGTTACGCTGCAATAATTAGGTCGGCCGGAACTGAGAACATTTCCTATAACACTAGATATACCTGTACATCAGAATAAGAATGGCATCTACGCTAATATCTGTCTCTCTGCTTATCCTGAGGTTTGCCGGGTGCTGGATCCAGGCCGTATCCAGATCAGATGGAGAACCTGTGTCTGGACCTGCCTACAATGTAGCCCAGGAGACAATGGGCCTACAGATCCAGTTCTGGCTGCATCTATAATTCTGATTTTTAATCCCCGTATCCGCTTACATATATTTATATATAATCTATTTTTAATCTCTATAATAAAATGTATAATTTAGATTTTGATCTCCATATCCATTTACATATATTATATATATCTTCCAAGGGGTTTTTTCCCTCCTAGGACTTTTTTCCCAGTGTTAGCACGCTGGGTTTTTCTCCTAGGGGGTTTTTTCCACCCCTGGGAGTCAGCCGACATTGGCTTAATGTAGCACCATCTTGTATATGTTACATATTACCACGCTTGTTTGTACAGCTTATTTTTAACCACTTCCCTTTTTTATGTGCTTCTAATATGTAAAGCTGCTTTGAAACAATTACCAATTGTAAAAGCGCTATATAAATAAATTTGACTTGACTTGACTTGACTTTAAAGAAATGGATACTTTTATGCAGCAAAGACACATTCAATTGATCAAAACTTTCATCAAAATATGAAATAAATAAAAAATCCTAAAAAAATGCATCATGATTTCCACAAAATATAAAGCAGCACAACTGTTTCCAACATTGATAATAATCATAAATGTTTCTTGAGCATCAAATCATCATATCAGAATGATTTCTGAAGGATCATGTGACACTAAAGACTGGAGTAATGATGCTGAAAATTCAGCTTTGATCAATAAATTACAGTTTACTATATATTCACATAGAAAACAGTTGATTTAAATTGTAATAATATCTCACAATATTAGAGTTCTTACTGTATTTTTGATCTAAGAAATGCAGCCTTGGTGAGCATAACATTTAAAAAAAATCTTACTGACCCAAACATTATAGAAATACTAATCAGTAAATATGCAAGAACCAGAATTCACATATGAAATTAATATAATTTAATTATGGATTGCCTCAAGACAAGATGACCTTTACTTATAGATGAAGTTAAAAAAAATGCATTGTTTTATATGAAAAAGATCAGATAACATTTTAAGCTGTCATGTTACAATGTGCCCCAACTATGGGGCATGTTGTCACATTTCACTTCCATTCTTTCAGGGTAAATAAAGAAAAACATATACACTGTATTAATGAAACAAAACCACATAACTGTACTATACATGTGTGAAATTAATGTGGGAAAAAATAAATACTCTGAACTAAGACCTCTTAAGTGAATTTGCACAAACTGAGAGTCAAAAGTGTTGCTCTCCCCTACTTTCCATTAAAAATATCATACGAATGGCTTTCTTGAAGTTATACATTAAACCTGGACAGGAGAAAGTGTAAATGCTCTGAAAACAATACATGCAAAGTCACAATTCATTGCAGACAGAGAATGTGCAAATCCCTGTTGTTTGACAGAAAAGTGGACAAAAAGACAAAAGTGCTGCATATGTAGTTTCCCATGTCCCCTACACTAGTGACTCAAGAGTATTTTATTTCTTTACAAGTAACTCCAATTTTCATGAAATGTACAGATAACCAGATTGAATCTTTTTTTTTAAATTCAACTGTAACAGAATACAGTAACCTTTTTAAATTACATTACGTCATTCCAAGTATCCCGTTCCTTCCTAGGTCTAGGTTCATCACATTGTTGAATGTATCAAATAACACCTTCCTGAGAGCTGTACTGTAAACGTCTGACCATAATAGCCAAGATAACACTTTACACTTGAAATAGCAAGGTGGCTAGCAGATAACCATTATAATCTTAACTCTCCAGGTCATTTTCCACATCTTCTGCGCATGATGGAGGTTACTCAGCAATGGAACGACAAAATTCTCCTTTGAGATGGTGGATAATGCTGCTCC